>JARFIY010000099.1:2463750-3695625 GCA_036346155.1 Sinelater perroti
GTTGTTCTTATCTAGTATTGTTTTTATTTTTTGTAATTTTCTGTACTATCTGGTTTAATTTTCATTCTATTGTCTGACAAAAGTTGGTACGTAAATCATCAGTGGCTGTTTTATTAATTCTAGCAACGCTGGTACATCTTTAGATATCCCATACAGTATAAAGGAGGGATTCGTTCAACTTTAGATAAGTTATCTTTTGTTTGATTTTTATTTCTTCTGTCAAATCCGCTAATGGCTGATACTTATTTTTGTTTCAATGCTACCAGAAGACGTCCTTGTCTTCCCTCTGGGTTCTTCTGTGGCTGTTTTATTTCTTTGCGTTTTATACGTGGTACAATTGTTTGATAACGATTTGGTTCAAATGGGTCTTATTCCGACACTTCATCTATGTTATTACTAACCTTCGGCTTTTTCGGAGTATTTTGATTTTTTGGCAATAAATTCGGTTGACTGTTGTATTGAAATGTGGGTTGATAATTGGAATTTATTGGAGGTTGTTGCGAGTAAAATATGTTTTGCATAGCCGGATCATTAATAGTTTGTTGAGATGTTGGGGTATAAAATGGATTTTGAGTGAATACAGGCATTTGCTGCGAGAATTGTATATTCGGGTCATAACATATTCCATTATTATTATTTGGCAGTGCCAACGGGAATTGCATAGGAGCGGCATTTGGAAGGTAAGCCATCGTGCATGGCGTACACTCGCCAAGTTGTACATCTGCGCTGTGCCGCTTGGTTTCGATAGTTTTATCTGGTCGCTTTACCTTTGGTTGATAGTCGCACTTGCTTACTTTGATAACTCACGAGAATAAATAACTTTAGCGTACGAAGGTTGCTGGTTGACTGTCGATATTTTGAAGATTAATATGTATGATTTCTGGAATATGGTTGGCGTTTCAAAGGGCCACACGTAAGGAAGGTGTGATTTTTAAGCTATTTTACTGTAAATAGCATGTTTAGTACCATGCTGTTTTAACTTATTAGCTGAGCAAACATTGCTTTAAATTCTGCAAGAAAATTATTATGTTTATAATAAATTTCTAGTAATAAGAATTTTTAAACAATATTCTATCAGTAAATAATTCTAAAATGTTGACTTTTGGTGTGTTTATTAGCGTATAGCACTTAAACTTTCAAAGATAATGGCACTGAACGCGAGTGTGTTTATTCTTCGAAAGTCAAATGACAACTTGGAGATGTCTTGAATAGTAATTTGGGATTTAATGATATTTTTCTTGGCGCTTTATTATTACTGTTGATCTACATGAGCTGTGACATTAAGTTAACTACTGTTCTAAATAATAGTTTACAATAAAATTTTTGGTAAAATGTGTTTAGGGAATAATTAACATGTATGTTAAATTTAATTATTAAATTTATTTGTCAATTAGAAAAATTAGTAACAATAAAACTCTTACCAACAAAGTCAAAGATAATACAAAGTCTATTTTACAGAATTTTTATTAAAATTAAGAATTAAACTTGAACTCCCACTCATTAAACGCAAAGTTATTCAATGTTTTAATTGTCAAAGTTAGGTACTTTAAAATTATTGCTATAGGACTTCAAAACAGTGTTAAGTATACTGAAGAATAGTAAACGAAGAACATAGAATTTAAAATACTGAAAATAATAATTGAATATAAAGAATTAGTTGAGGATCTGGCTCATTAAAAAAAGGATAGGAATAATAAATTTCTATTGCACTTACCTAACGTCAACAAATATGCCCCTCATTGAACTTAAATGGTAACTTATTTTTCAGTGAAATAAGGTTTATAATATACAGCTGAAACTAAAGTTTTGATTGCTATATTAACAAATGAATACAATGGAGAGCAATTTTTTTCTTCATAAATATATAACTAAGCTGAAAGCTTCTATTTACTTATAGGAAACAGCTAGCATTTCAAACTTAGAGAGTCTATAAATATTCCAAAACAATACTTAAAACCAATTATCAATTCATTAAAATATATCCCAGACTGGCTAATTTAGCAAAATATTCTTATATCGACCATAAAGAAGTATAACAATTTAGTAATAAATATCACGACGGACTAGATGTACACCAAGAAACTGGCTGTAAATTTATTAGTAAGTTAAATTGTATTAGCGCTATTTTATATTATATATATTTTATGTATTTATATATTGCTGTTTGGCATTTTCAATTTGTTATTGTTATTATTATTGATCAAAATATCTTAAGAAAAACCGACTTTGTTGAAAAGACTTCTTGGATGTTAAAATTTTTATATTTTCTTAAGTGCAATTATTTAATGATGTTAGCGATAACGCTACTGTATTTCTCTTTGCCTCGGGTTACGTTAAATAATTCCTGTACTTCTAACCCAGTCCAATTTCTCAAATTCCTAAATCAAGACATGTTTGGTCGACCTATTCTTCGTTTTCCTTCTATTTTACCTATCGTGATGAGTTGGAACACGTGGTATTACAATTGTGCATTATATCATTAAATGATTCGGCTTTGCAACGTTTTATGGTTGCGAATAGCTGTTATTCACTTCCCATTCTTCTTAGTATTTCATCGTTCGTAATCCTAGCTATCCATGGAATGCGGAGCATTCGGCGATACATCCACATTTGGAATGACTTCAGCCTGTTTATCATCCTCATTTTTAGGGTCTATTGGACCATTCTCCATCGAATATCTATGTCAAGTTATCTGTTGCATAGTAACTGTTTAATTTTAGTGAAGATGTTTCGGGTTATCTCTATACTGATTTTAATTTTTTGGTCTAGATTCCAGGTTTCGTTTACTTGACATTCGATATAATTATATGTACCAACCTGTTAAATTTGTTTGCCATCTAAAAAGAGTAATTTTTTGTTTATGGGAGTTTTATCAACAATCAACATTTTAGTTTTTTTGTCAATGTTCAAGTCTAGATTGGGGTATTCGTCGTTTATCTTCCTTAATAAGTGGTTTAGATCTTTAACGTTATCTGTGAGAATTACCATGTCGTCAGCATATCGAATACTGTTGAGGTATTCTCCGTTAATTTTTTTCCTGTCGTTTCATTAATTAAGGATTTTGTAACGGCAATCCCTAATAAATATTAAAGTGATGATAAAAGTATGCACCTTTGCCTGACCCGTTTATTAATATTCAGTTTGTTGGTCTTGATATTATTTATTTTCATGGTTGCAATCTGATTTCAGTAAAGCTCCTATATGATATGTAGATATTTGTATTCTATGTTAATACTTTCTAGAATACGTATGAGTTCTATATGTTTAACAGTATCGAGTGCCTTTTCGACATCGACGAAACAAATATATACTGGTTTTTGATGATCTAGACGATTTGTACTAACACTTATATGATAAAAAGAGCTTCTTTAGTATCTAATGCTTTGCGAAAACCAAACTGTGATTCACTTAAGCAATCTTCGCATTTCTTATAGATTCTTTCTTAAATTATTTTTAAAAACTATTTAAGTACTTAGGTCATTATGCTAATAAGTATAATCTCGTCATGTTTTGGGATTGCTTTTTTTGAATAGGTACAAAGATGAATTGTTATATAAATTAATGTTATTCTATGACAGACCGTAAATCGTTATAGAAAACAATGTCGCGTAAGTATTATATTGTTTTAGTTTTTACAGTATACCTAACAGACGGTGGTATATGTTTTGCAAAGTGGACAAGCATATCGGAATCTGAGGGATAAATAATCTATATACAGTAAGACAACGTAAAGAAAATTTACTAAATATCGACTTTTTTGCCCAATGCCTACCCGAAAATATTTCAAACATTTTTGTACAGAAAATGGTTAACGTAATTGTATAGTTTTAAAAGAGTACAATTTTTTTTTTATTAATTTAACCAGCGTATTTACAATCTACTCCTAATTTGAGTATTAAGTAAAATTATATAACAATACAATGTCATGCGGGGAGCTCTAGTCAGTGCTAGTCTCCCTAATGATTACATCAGTTTTGATTAGGTTGTGCGAGGTCCAGCGGCCATTGTCGTTTGAGCCTTCTTGCGATGTCCGGTTGATTGGAGAGTTGTTCAATGAGTTGGTTAGGGTGTCTTGCCAAGTTACTGCTACAGTTAGTTGAGAGCCTTTTGATTTCACTATCTACGTAGGGAACTCCTAGGTCGTTATGAAGGGTGTCGTACTTTATGTACCATGGTGCATTGGTCAGCATACGGAGGGTTTTGGACTGGAATCTTTGAAGGATTTTAGTGTGTGTCGCTTTGGCGCATCCCCAGAGTTGAATCCCGTAGGACCATATGGGCTTCAGGATGACTTTATACAGCAAAACCTTGTTTGATAGAGAGAGTTGG
Source organism: Sinelater perroti (assembly GCA_036346155.1). Lineage (NCBI taxonomy): Eukaryota > Metazoa > Arthropoda > Insecta > Coleoptera > Elateridae > Sinelater > Sinelater perroti. Next base: position 2,468,080 of record JARFIY010000099.1, read on the forward strand.
GAATGTTTTCCAAGTAACCATGCCATTTGTTTGATTTTGAGATCTAATTGCTTCCTTTTGGCTTTGATATGCGAGCTCCAATTGAGTTTTTGGTCGACGTGTAAGCCGAGGTATTTTACTTCCCTATGGATTGGAATTGGGGTGTTATTTATGCTGGTTTGAGCGCATTCGATACGTCTTATAGTGAAGGGTATTTGAGCCGATTTATCAGTATTGACTGTAATTCTCCACTTATGGAACCAGGCTTGCAGTGAGTCTAGATGCTGTTGAAGATGTTCCACAGCAAGTTCAGGAGATTGGTTGACTGAAAGGATGGCCGTGTCGTCAGCAAATGTCGCAAGTATAGTGTTGTCTGTGGTTGGTGCATCTGATGTATAAATTAGATATAGCAGTGGTCCCAAGACGCTGCCCTGCGGACTCGGACTTGATTGGATGGATATCTGAGACTGCACTGTTCATTTTGACTTGGTAGGTTCGGTCTGTGAGGTATGACTTGAGTAGTACGTATAGCTGACTGGGGAGGTGTAATTTGAGTTTGTATAACAAGCCAGTATGCCACACTTTGTCGAACGCTTGCTTAATGTCTAGGAATACCGCTGGACATACATTCTTCTTCTCCATGCTTTCCATTATATGAGTGACGATTCGGTGGCTTTGGTGAATGGTGGAATGGCTTTCACGGAATCCAAACTGGTGCAGTGGGTTAAGCTGGTCTAGGTCTACAGATTTCTTAATGCGCTTGAGTAGTAGCCGTTCAAGAAGTTTGGAAAGGAGAGGCAGGAGACTTATTGGTCTGTAGGATTGTGCTTGGGTGGGCGGTTTGCCAGGTTTCGCAATCATTATTATCTGGGCATGTTTCCATAACATAGGGAAGTAGCAGAGTTGTAGTATTCTGTTAAATATTGTGGTAATTAGTACAATCGCTTTTCTGGGAAGGTTTTTAAGTACTTCTCCAACCATTAGGTCATATCCTGGTGCTTTACGCACGTTTGTTAGTTGTATTTGTTGAGAAACTTCTGCTGGCGTAAAGGGCTTGATTGGCGGTGACAATTGACACGCAGTATCAATGAAGGATTCAATTTCTTTATCGTCAACATGGCCTTGCACTTGTGGTGTTGTAAACACGTTAGCAAGGTGTTTCGCAAATGAATTGGCTTTATCAGTATCAGATCTGGCCCAGGTATCGTCGGGGTTTTTGATAGGAGGGATAGTTGCTATTGGCCGCTTGAATTTCTTTGTTGCCTTCCATATAGAGTTGTCATCAGGAGAGAGATGGGTGATGTATTGACTGAATGTTTCATTGCGAGCTTCCGCTAGCGCCTTTTGCAGTTGATGCGTTAGTCTATTATAGTGGGTTTTGTCTCGTCTATCTTTGGTTCTCTGCAAAGAGTACAATTGAAAAATACTACAGAGATGGGAACATTAATTTATAATCAAATAATTGGCAATAGTTCTCCTACAAGCAAGTACTAAAAAATATTTTTTATAATAACACACTACAAACACGCCCTAATTTATTTTTTTAAAGATGACAGCTGATAGGTAAAAAAATCCGTAACAAAATGTTTAGTTACTATAAATTTCATGTGGGAAATGTAATAGTGAGATTATAGAAACGCGATTAGTTTTTATTAGTGGCTTTGTAAATTTGTGTATTACAAGTTGTAATTACCATTAGAAAGTCTGTAATTAATCCTAAAAGGAAAATGTTTGTGCAACTATGAATATAAAAAGAAAATTATGAAAACTTAAAATAAAAAATAAGTTAAAAGTGTAAGTAAGAAATCTGAAAAAGCATAAGATATAATATATATATATATATATATATATATATATATATATATATATATATATATATATGAAAATAAATTTTATCCAGGAATACGAGGGTAACGTGAAAAGTTCTGCCTGACAATGAAAGACTGCGACTTTCAGTTAAAAATGATTTTATTTTTACATAATCTCCTTGACTTCAACACAGTTGATCCAGCGCCTCTAACATCAGTATTCCTTCTCGAAGTGCGAATCTGGAAGATTGTGAAAATATTCATCAACTCTTCATTGGAAGCGTAGCGCTTCAAAACAAATTTTTTAAGTTTGGGAACAGAAGGAAGTCTGAGGGTGCCAAATCAGGAGAATAGGGGATGGCCGAGCAAATCATACCTAAATCCCGAGTTTCCATCGCCAACGCAGGTGCGTTGTCCTGGTGAAAGATGATTTTTTTCTTCTTCTTCAAGCCAGGCCTCTTCTCGCGAATTTTGGCATCCAGCTGGTCAAGAATACATTCAATACATATAATATATAATACATTCAATTTGTTTTGTGGTGAAGTGAGCGTTATACGTGGCTCTATCTTGTTAAAACCACATGCCATTCAAGAACATTACCAGCTTCGTTCTCAAAATAGTACGGGACGATGGCTCTTCCAGCCCAGAATGCACCAAACAGTGCATTTTGTGGATGAATTTTTGTAAATAGCACGTGGATTTTCGTTACCTCAAATGCGGAAATTTTGACGATTCACAAAACTTTTTTGCAAAAAGAACATTAAATGCTGTTTAATCCAGTTTATAAATGTATAACGTTTCTGTTGGTTTTTGGTGGATTGTGTCATGTGTCGCTATTTACATTACGTTTATTATATGCTAGTACACCAACTCAATGTATTTACATTACGTTTATTATATCTAGACACCAGTATATAGTTTTTGATCACAAAACGTTGTTGCTTGTGCATTTAGTTTTACAGTCACAATGTTGTGAAAAATGCAAAATTTTAACAATATCGTTATTTTCCATAAACGTTCTCTACTACCTTTCTCTTATTGTGGACATCAGCTTACTTTTCCACGAAACTATTGGTAAGGGTTTGTACAGAAGCGTCATTTATACAGCTTTTGTCTGCTTTATTGTCGTTCTTGGTTTGTAGAAATTAGATGACTAAGAAAACCTTGAACTTGACGACAGCTTCAATCATCGTAGCCATGTTTAAGTAATGGTAGAGTGACACGTATTTTTACGTATTAATTGCCAGTTTTTAAGCTTTCTGAAATCAAAATGTGAAAAAATTTCATTTCTGCATTTACCTCAGCAGAAATATTTTGATATGTAATTATAGATTTCATCACAATTTTGCATTTTCGAAATCTCACAAAACCTCACATCTTTTAGTGTATTATCCGCTTTGGTTTATTTCATTTTTGTAGATGGTAATTTCTACTTGCGCCTCACATGCATGTCGTTTAATGTGTTTTTATTAATTAGTTGTTAATAAGGAAGTTTAATATTATTTAAAAGTATTCCATTTTAATTAGTTAAAATGTTTATTTAAAAAAACAAGTTTAGAAATGTATTATTTAAAATGCTTGTCATATTGGCATAAATAAGTCACTTTTTATTTTTTTATCTCATGATATTTAAATGCAAGTGAATCAAGTTTATTTACGTGTTATGTAAATGATTTTTATTCATATTGTATTTATCTGCATTTACTTTGAATGGAATATTGAGGAAATGTAAATATGTATGATTACTAGGAAAAACCGTTCTTTAGTAATGTTCCTAAAATACATCTGCATGCTTAGTTGCTTTAAAGATACAAGGTCATCTCCTGTACAATCTTTCTATGGTTAGATAATTATTAAGCAATAACCAAACTAGTTTTTCCTCGCGTCTCTAATAATAACTATGGTAATTTTAAACTACCACATAAATTTCTTTAATGACAAATAGAGTAGCAAGGTCCTTGAGTATAATTTAATTTGTAGTATACTATAATATAATGTTTTAAGAAAAAAATTCGTGGATTAAATCCGGCAATTGTAGGTGATATGAATTCGTACAAATTGTTGATACATGATTTTGTTGTTGATGAATGTTATTTGGGCCATTTTAGTAATAGATGTAAAACTTGCTACCGCCGTTTTTCAATAGATGGCTTCAGGCGGTAAGTGGTGATGGAAATAAATAGATGTAGACATCATACACTAAGTTTTGGTATTTGCCAACATAGCCACATAGAAACATTAGTCGATTTGTGTCTGTATCGTAAAGTTATTCTCGATTGAAAATGTTAGTTTACAAGGCAAATTCTCGTCATTTTCGGGAAGTTTTAATTTTCTGCTTCAATATGACGAAATCTGCGGCTGAGGCTCATCAAATGCTCTGAAATACTTATAGCGAAACCACTATTACTGAAAGAACGTGTCGTGAGTGGTTTCCATGCTTCATGAACAGTGATTTTGACATTAAAGACCGGCATGGCAGTGGAAGAGAGAATGATCTTAAAGATGCAGAATTGGAGGCATTATTTCATGAAGACTCGTGTCAAGCGCAAGAACAATTGGCAGGATCATTAGGAGTAACTCAACAAGCCATTTTAAAACGCCTCAAAGCCATGGAAATGATTCAGAAACAAGAAAAATTAGGTGCCACATGAATTAAAGCCGAGAGATGTTAAACGGCGTTTGTCTGCTTGTGAACAGCTGCTTGAAAGGTACAGGCGGAAGTGATTTCTGCATTGGATTGTAACTGGGGAAAAAATGGGTTTTTTACGATAACCCCAAGCGCAGAAAATTATGCGGACTTCCCAGACATGCTTCCAAGTTGATGACCAAACCGAATATTCACAGATCCAAGGCCATTCTCTGTATTTGGGGGGACCAGCTCGGCGTAGTGTATTATGAATTGCTAAAACTATCTGAAACAATCACAGGCGATCTGTATCGAAAGCATTGAACGGCAAACGCTCGCAATACAACAAGAGACACGATAAAGTGATTTTGCAGCATGGCAATTCTCGACCCCATGTTGCAAAGTCGGTCAAAACCTACTTGGAAACACTCAATTGGGAACTCCTACCCCACACACCGTAGTCTCCGGACAGTTCTCCCTCTGACTATCACTTGTTTCGATCAATGGCACACGGCCTGGCTGATCAGCACTTATGTTCTTAGGAAGAAGTTAAAAATTGGATCGATATGTGGAGCGGCTCAAAAGATAAGCAGTTTTTTCGACGCGAGATTCGTACCCTACCCGAAAGATGGGAAAAAGTATTGGCCAGCGATGGACAATATTTTGAATCTTAAATGTATAATCAGTTTTTTACAATAAAGTCTCGAATGTCGGAAAAATGGCGGAAGCAAAGTTGTACGCCTATTATATAATTATTAGACTAAATCAAACTTTAAATAGTAGAAGGTGCGACTTATAGATATTACAATTTTAAGTAATCATATTAAAACCGGATTTTTCTATCACAACGATAAAGTGATGGGCCTTGGAGAAATACAAATTAAGACCATATAAAATACTCTATAACAACTCTAGTTTATAGACCTTAAAATCTCCTAGAATGATATAATTCAACTTTAATAAACTCAACAAGACCAACTATTATGTGTAAATATTTTGACGGATTAAGCTTATAATACCAACAAATTTTAACCGATAAAACGAATGTTGATGGACCAACTTTAATCTTTACCATATCGTTCCTAACCAAAAATGAGATATTTCGGTTTTAGTATACTAAATATTTAAAAAAAACACTGGACTGCTGTTATGAAATTTAAAACCTAAAAGTAATAAACGAACTTTTATATGTATTTTCACCATTTTTCCATAAAACTGAAATTGTCTCGGAATTGTTGATCATTAATTTTGCAGTCAATTGCCCAGGAACCAAAGCTCCCACCATAATCAAATTTGGCGCTAATAACTTTATTTTTGGATATACATGAAAGATATAAAAGGAGTAATAATGTTAAATATTATACCCTATCGTGGATTCCGTTAATAATATGCGTATTAATAACAAAGTTGGAAATATTTTAAAATAGAACGAATTATATATTGCAAATACTGGACTACATATTAAAAATTCAAGGTAGACAGTTTCTGTTTCATTTAAACTATGGTACACGTTTTCTAAAAATTTTATTTTAATCTTCTAAAAATAAATTTTGTTGAAAAGTAACATACTTTCATATCAAAATGTTAGCAACTTTTATAAATAATTTCTCACTTTTAAAATAAAATATTTTAACAATCATTAATTAAACGAAATAACAAAATTGTATAATTAGTTGTACTACCATTAAAAAAAAATAAAAATTGCTTAATGAAATTATCATAAAATTGCACTAGGTCTTTGCGCGGAGTTTCAATTGCCTATTTCTCAAGCAAAACTGTGTAATAGGAAAAGAATGGCATTTTGAGTGCTTTACTTTACCATGTATTGAATTTATAGTGAAGGTTGGGGCGAAACTTGATTTGGCGGGGAACAGAGTTCAGGACAGTTTGTTTATCTTGACGAGTTGTGTAACGACTGGCGTGATATAATTAAGAGTTTCAAAATAATAGATAAACGTTGACTATCTTCTTAAGTATTAAGGAATTGAGAGTGTTTTATTTCCAGTAGTGTTAGGAATGATTGTTTTGTGAAATGGGAGCAAGTGTTACTGATTTGGAAATAGTTTCATACACTCAAAGAATGTTCATATATGAGATTCACTATTTGCTCGTCTGACCTACTATTATTCACTACTATTATTTGGTTGGGTTTTTAAAATCCTTCAAAGAAAACAAGTTATCCTTGTAAGATTACGACTAAACTACCATAACAAATCATTTATTATCCCTCATATCCTTAAAAAAGCAGAACTCTCCCTGCTTAGATTACATCATCTACTCAAATAGAAGAATTAAATAAATTCCACATGCATGACGTTTTTCATAACCTCACTAGCTCCCTCTTTCATACTGTTACTTAGAATTTTTTCATTAGGAGAGCATATTATAAGTCATCATATATATCAAAATTATTTGCTCTGTTATATATTCATATCATTCCAACGTCACTGTGTATAACCTCTCAAATTATCCTTTAAGTGGCCCTGCTATCCAAGCTCTTGAAGAAGGTTTAACTTTGCTGTCATTTCAAATCAGATTATCGTCCAATACCCAACATCCTACCTTAAAAGAAAAACTAAGATCCTCAATGCCAAGTCAAACCTACTCTCGGATAACAAAAAACTTCTTATACTCTAAACAAACCTTAAAAATTACAAAATTATAAGGTCTTACAAAAACTCACAAAGAAAATACCCCCTTACGATACATTGTCAGTGCCTTAGGCTCCTCTACACACAACGTACATCCAAAACTTCTATCACTCTTTGAATATTTTTACACCCTTTCCCATACGCTCTACTTAATGGTTAATTTTACGTTGTCTTTCTGTTTACCAATATTTCTATTCCGGAGACTTTCCAACTTCTAAAAACAATTTAAGATTTTTAGGAAGACACCCTAAATTTAATTAACCACCGACTATCTAATACCTAATTTGCCTTCTAAAGTAAATTTTACCGTCAATTAATAGTGTTTATTTTTATCTCTTATGGCAAATCTATTTATGATCGATTGTGGAATAAAAGCCTTTGCTTTATTTTCCTTGAAATCTATTTGTTAGATAAGATAAATTGACAATACTTTTATTGTGCATTATGGACAAAATACGGTTTCCAATTTCTTCCACATCTAAATAAACTTTACGCCAACATCAAATTTACAATAAAAGTTTTTTTTAATTTTTTTTATTATTAATACTTCAACGATCAGAACTATGTACATATTTATACTTAAAATATATGACACATTAGTTCTATGAGCTGATTTGCTGGCAAGAGGCTTGAGGGATTTAACCTATTGGTATTACCCTGTAGACGTTATTGGTTCAGTAGGTCACAAGGCCATTTCTTATTGAGTCTTTTGAAGGCTGGTTCTTCCAGTAAAGGTTCCACTGATGGGTTTGAATGTACTAGAAGACGGGCATGGTGTTTCACTGCACGTTGATGAATTTCCTCTTTTACAGTTGGCATATCTATGTCCGTATGTAGAGTTAGGTTGGTGACATACCATGGGGCATCTGCGATCTGTCTAAGAGCCTTAGATTGGAATCTCTGTATAATGTTTAAGTTGGACATGCTAGAGCATCCCCATAGTTCCAGTCCGTAAGTCCATATGGGCTTAATTATTACCTTATAGAGAAGTCGTTTGTTATCGAGGGAAAGTGGAGATTTTTTGCCGATTAGCCGAGACATTTGTTTAAATTTGAGGTCCATGTGTTTCCTTTTCTTTGTAATGTGCGATTTCCAAGCTAGCTTTCTGTCTAGATGTAATCCTAGGTAACGAGTTTCGGTAGCGTGTGGTATTTCGACAGTGTTAATATAAACAGGAGGACACTGTTGTCTTCTTAATGAGAAAGTTCCGTGAGCCGATTTGCTTTCATTAACTTTAACTCGCCATTGGTTCAGCCAATCCTCCAGAAAGTTTAAATAGTTTTGTAGCTGCTGAGATGCCAGAGCTGGATATTTATGTGTCGTCAGAATTGCTGTGTCGTCCTCAAATGTTCCTACTTCAACATCCGGGGCTGTAGGCAGATCAGCAGTGTAGATTAGATATAGAAGCGGACCTAAAACGCTACCTTGAGGGACGCCTGCGGAGATAGGAAATATCTCTGATAGTTATTCGCCATGTTTGACCTGATATGTACGATGTAGTAAATAAGATCTTAGTAATTCGTAGTAGTTATGCGGAAACACAAGCTTGAGTTTATATAGGAGGCCCTTATGCCAAACTTCCTTCACATCTAAAAAGACAGATGAGCAATAATTTTTTTCTTCAAATGCTGTATAAATAATATTCGTCAAACGATGACACTGCTGAATAGTCGAGTGATTACGGCGAAACCCAAACTGGTGGTCAGGTAAGTGATCCGCTAGCAAGCCATCTTTGTTTATTCGCTTTAAAATCAGCTTTTCCAGAAGTTTTGATATCACCGGTAAAAGGCTTATAGGTCGATAAGAAGTTAGTTCCGTTGGCGGTTTACCTGGTTTAGGTATTAATATGATGTGTGCATGTTTAAATTGGGAAGGCCAGTAGCTCAGACCTAGTATGGAGTTAAATAAGGTTTTATTAACAATAATCCGAAGTAGGGTAGTTCAAATAGTAATTAGATCAAATCCAGGTGACTTATCCTTTTTTAAATATTTTGTTTCATGTTCTACTTCTTGTACAGTGAAAGCTTTAATAGGTGGAAACAGCTGAAGAGGAGCATCTAGGAAATCTTCTACTTCTGGGTTTGGATCATTATTGTGGGGTTGTAAGTCTTGTGCAAGATATTCCGCAAATGTTGCCGCCTTTTCTTGGTCACACCTGGCCCAGGCACCATCAGGCTTACGAAGTGGTGATATGGTAGGGGTAGGACGTTTAAACCCTTTTGTTGCTCTCTAGATTGTATCGTCTTTGGTGCTTAGGTTCTCCACATAGGCTGTGAAAGTGTTGTTTTCGAACTCTCGTAACTTGGTCTTTAGTTTGGTCATAAGCCTGTTATATGTATTTTTATCAACGGGATATCGACTTCTTTGCCATCTGGCTCGTGCTTTTATTTTTTCTTTAACCAGTTCTATTATTTCCATGGGGATATTATGCGTCTGTCGTTCTTCTAGTTTATATGTGGGAGTAGTAGACCAAGCCGCTTCTTAGACAGTAGTGATGAGAAAGTTTGTCACTTCCTCTATATCAAATTCTGTTTCTATATGCACCGAGTACTGAGATATTTTATGATCAATCAATTCCTTGAATAGATTCCAATCAGTGGTCTTATTATGCAATGTTCGCTTGCTTTTCTTTTTTCTTACTGATGTGCTGATGGTGGCGATGACAGGTGTGTGGTCCGAGTTCATATCGAAGTTAGGTCTAACCTCCGTGAAGTTAATCGAAATTCCATTTAGTATGTAGAAATCTAGAAGATCAGGCACTTTATTCAAGTCTGTGGGCCAATAAGTTGGCTTGCACGTGGATAAAGTGAGGTACCGTTTTTCGGTAATACGTTTATAGAGTTCTCATCCCTTCGTAATTGTTAATCGTGATCCCCAGTTAGTGTGCTTGGCATTGAAATCCCCGCCAACAATAAAGCGTTGACCTAGGGATTCAAAGAACGGTTGAATGTGGTCCTTGGTGATGTTGTGTCTTGGAGGACAGTATACGGCTGATATTGTTGTCCGTATGTCTTGCATAGTTAATTGAATTGTTGTTACCTACAGGAAATCTCTGTCACACTTTGGTAATTCATGATGGGCTATAGATTCGCGGACAATGAGAGCTGATCTACCGTGTGCGGTCTCATCCGGATGCTGGGTGTGATATAGTATATAATTAGGTATTCTCATATATGATCTCTCAGTGAAGTGAGTTTCTGATACCAGCAATACATCTATTTTACGTAGTTTTAAAAATAATTCGATTTCAGATTTTTTTGACTGGAGCCCATTGGCATTCCATAGAGCTATTATTAAGAACTTAGCCATTATGGACTAATCTCGTAATGACAGTTGACAACATATTAAGTATCATGTTGTTTTGGTTAAGTAGTTGTGTAAACATTCCTTTAAATTCTTCCAAAAAGTGGGAAAGGGTTATATCTGAATTGTTTTGAGGGGGTTCTTCATTGTTTTTAGTTATTTGTGCGTAGGTAGTTTTGTTACTGAATTGTCTGTAGTCTGTTATGCGTTTACGTGATTGACTTTGTCCCAAACGATATTTATTTTGTAGCTCGCTGTATACTGGACACCCTTTATAGTTGGCTGGATGTGCGCCATTGCATAAGATATATTTTGCTGGGGTATTCGGGATTTTCTTGCAAGTTTTTGTGTGATGTGCTCCGCTGCACTTTACACAGGCGTATGGCCGATTACAGTAGCTTTTAGTGTGGTTGTACTGCTGACATCGTGTGCATTCTACTAATTCAGTGCTTTTTCTCGGAGGCTCTACCGCGATGACTTTATTTCGAAGATATTTTAGGTTGTAGATCTCTTTGTTATCTCTAGCCGTCTCTAAATCCACAAAAAACATTGGAAGTGGAGTTGTCGTAGTTCTTTGTCTAATGTTAATTATGTTTCTGACAGGAAATCCCTCGCGTTCGAGATCTTTTATATCTTGAACTAAAGTTGTAGGATGAAAATGTTTGATTACAACCGTATATGGTTTTTCTTCCTTCAGTTGGTATGTATGATGAATAATATTCTGATTTTGCATGAATTTAACAAGTTTTTTGTATAAATCAGATGTTTGTACGGTAATTTTTACAACGTTGTTGGATAAACATTTAGTGATTAGATGTTCCTTTTCTGTTATATCAGCTAGAGTTCTTAGCATTTGGTCAAGATTAGTCACTCCATAGACAAAAATAGGAGGTGGTTTAGGTGGTGTTATTGTTGGAGGTGTACTTGACTGTTGCATCTGTCAGTGTTTGTTTGGGGAGTATTATTCGCTTCTAGCTGGCTGAGAGGTGCAAATCTATTTGTTTGGTTATCTGTAGCGGCATTTCCTCCAGGTGTTCGCCTGGTGATGCGCTTTCTTTTGTTGCTGTGTACGACTTGCCAGGAATACTTATTACTGCTTCCTTCATCTTTTTCGTTGGTTTCGATTAAGTAAGCATTTTGGGGTTCAGTGACTTTAGTGGTTGCACTTTCGGGTTGCTTATAAACTTGGGAGGATGGCGTATAAAATTGCTGCATACCTGCACTGCAGTTATTTTGTTGAAAAGGCAGCTGTTGTTGATGACCTTGGCTCGAAAAGATTGGAGTAGCGAAGTTTGGCTGTGGTAGATAACTTATCGACTGCGATGAGTGGCCAATAGGTCCCGTTCTACTAAACATTATTTTAACACTTGGCCTTGCGGCCGCACTTTCAATAAAGTCCGTAACTCTCACCGGCAAACACAACCTTACTCGTTGAAAGTCAAATGAGGAATCACAATAAAAGTGAATCAAAAAATTTTCCTTCCTCCTTTCTTAGACATATTTTCAACGACGGTTTTTACCACACTATTTACAGCAAACCTACCCACACTAACCATTATTTAAACGCTAAATTGTTTCATAACTATATTCAAGAATCGACAAACCGAAATTAATATCACGACTAAGATAGATGCTTTAAAAATTCTCTATTAGTGTCATTAAGAATATTAATAGTTACATAAATTTCAAAACTTACCACCTTTACGACATTTTGTCTTACATTAGAGGTGTCACCGACAGAATAGATTGCGTATTAAATAACCAAAATATACAAACTGTTTTCACGACTAACAATAAAATTGCTGACTTTATCCTATCAGCTAACGATCACTACCCCTGCGTGTTTACAAAATACCTTATTGTGGTTCCGGCAGAACAGAGTTCCAAAATTTTTACTTATTTCTGAATTGGACAGACAAACAAAGTCAGAAAACTATCCTAAATAAATTATTGATTATTGAATAGTGCAGGTCTATTATTACTTTTAAAATTTTTAATTGATATACCTATAATTTCGAATTGAAACAGAAGTTAAAAGTATAAAAAGTGATAAAAAATAATTTAGAAAATTAAAATATTTTTTAACAATTTTTTTCTTCATTTGGCAATGTTTGCAGTTTTAGCATTTGATAAAGTTAACGTATGCAGTGATAATTATTTCTTTTTTTTTAGGAATTGGCAAAACTGCCTAACTTTGGTATATTAAACTCATTTTATTTGCTAACACTCTAATAATCCAAAGGTTCCATAGTTTTAATTTAATTAAAATTAAATTTTTGTTATTTTAAGAAGTACTTAAAGCAAGTGTTTGGTCCAAAATATATTTAATTGTTTTTCTAAATACAATAAGTTGAAGTATTTTGGCAGAGGGTGTTGAAATTTCTTTCCTATAAGTTTATCACAAACTCTACGAGTACCGTTTATTTAAGAATATTTTTGTCAAGAGAATGTACTACATTTTTTTCAGTTTTTAACGACATAATCTTCGATTGTCGGCTTTTTGTACGACTCCTTTGAAATGTGTTTAGAAATCAAACAAATTTAAGATACAAGTATTGTTAAAAGGCTAAGATAGAAGCTCACTTAACCATTCCCGGGAATACAGGATACTGCAAATGTGTTATATAGAGGTTGCAAAAAAGTTACTTTTGATTTTAGTAAAAATATAATTACATATGTTTATTGGACAAAACTGGCGAAATTAGAACTTAAGCATGAGTTATATGGTATATCAATAAATAACTTTTGTATTCAAACAATACAGGCTATTTAGTTTTATCCAGAGTTTAACCAAGAATTAGCTTGTAATATTTTATCATTACAGTAGGCTACTTATGTTTCCCTTCTAAAAATATTAATAAATGTTTTTTAATGCAATTGCATGCCTTACAAATTTTAAAAATTTAAGAAAACAACTATGTTTGGATTAGTTTAGTAATTTTGTTCTAAATGGACTTACCAGGTTATACATTAAAAGTTCAGACGTTTTAAACTAAATTAAATAGTAAATGTTATCTCAATCATAAGTAACAATCTTTCAAAAAAAATGATAAAGATTAAGAAAGACTCGTTCTGTTAATGCCCGCTAAGTCACTGTATAGTGATGATATTAATTGTGCTAAAATAGCAACAGAGAATATGTTGAATAAATTTTGATTTAAATAATTTGTAAAAAAGCATAGATAATAAATATAAAAATAAGCTGTGCAAAGGATATTCTAAAAACAGATTACAAACCTCATATTTTGTATTGCAGCTAATTTCAGTAAAACTTTTTGCAATTTTTACAATTAGAAGGCTGTTGTTCGGCATGCCATTACATCCGAAAACTTTATTAAATCTTAAATGAAGATACAAAAAAAACATTAAAAGAATAGGTACTTACATGTAATGTCCGGAGTATATACCAGACAAAAAAACTATAAAACATAACTAATGAAATGAAAATAAAACTAATCGAAATACTAGCCATTAGCGAATTTAGGTTGACAGGATCAGAGAAATTTTGAGGTAGATGACGCTGTCATATATTATTTTGAAAGCAATGATGACATCAATTAACGAGGCGTAGAAATATTAATTGACAGCAGAATTACTAAATTTGTGATAAACTTTATTCCGCATTCTGATCACGTTATAATGCTGCAGGCAAAAGCAAAATTAGTAAACATTAATGTCATACAGACACATGCACCAAAACCAGATAAAAAAGACGATAAAAGAGAAGATTTTTGTACACAAATAAAAGACATTACTACGTACCTTAGAAAACACGAAATAAATATTATCATAAGAGATTTCAATGCCAAAATAGTAGAATATAATATAATGATATAGTGGGAAATTATTGATTAGATAACAGAAATAACAGTGAGTTAGAGATTAATCCCATTTTTTACTAAAGAAAACATGATTACCACAAATACGTGGTTTAAATTATTGAATATCTCCCTAAGATAACACAAACATAAATGTAAGAAGCCAAATTGATTTTATAATTGTTAATAAAAGGTCACTAAAAATAATTTGAGTATCTGCATTCATTTTGAACAAGGGGTAGTAATGGCGGTCGTCTAAGGCTCGATGTTTGCCACATCACCCGGCATCAGAGATGGTGCGCGACGACCGGCCAGAGAGAGAGAACATATGAGAGTCTTAACCTTTAAAATTGCAGGCCATGCTTCCATGCAAAGCCTTGCCATTATTTACAAATACATTGATAAAGAATATTACAAATAAGTTGGTTATATATTCATCACATTGTACTGTTTATTAATATCATTAAAACTCATCCTTATTAGTGAATATAAATGTTTGAGATAGTACAAAGTTATGTTCTTTCTGCTATTAGTAATATATATTACACTCGAGTAGAATTGTTATGACAATTTTAATTCAATTACCACATTATTATCGCTGAACGTGTTTAACTTTTGAGTAATAAAAATTATGTTTTTTACTATTTGCGGTTTTCAATATAAACTACTGCTCATGAAAGTATGAAAATCTAATTAAAATTCATTTATATAGTAGATAACTGTACTTTTCGTAATAGACCTAATTAACCGTTTACTTTTTAGACAATATTGTTTTAAATGAAAATAATTAGGCACATGTAGATTTTTACTTTCCTTATCCTATTAGGAAAGTAATGTAATTGGAGAAAATTTGACCCACCCAGTTTTTCACATTTCTGGACGAATTATAGCCTCAGGAAGCCAAAAAAGTTGATTTGAGTTGATGGTTCGTGTGTATGTGTGTGTCTGTCTGTTGGTCTATCAGTAAACAGGATATCTCGAGAACCATAAGAGTGAGAGGCTTGAAGTTTGGTATGCAAGTTACATGTAGGTAGGGGACGCAGTGCGAAACTTTTAGTAAAAATCGGCCTAGCCGTTTCGTCGCAAGGTCGCAAAGCGCTCGCGAATCTAAACGGTTGAATATACAAAAAATTCATGAGTAAAAATGATTTGTTTTCACAAGATAAACATAAATTTAAAGTAAAAGTTGATAAAATATGAACTCGAAAAAAAATTGAAGCCCAGGATTTTTGCCAGAATTACCCAAATAATAGGATAAGGAAAGTCGTGTGATGTTCACACCGGATTTTTTTATAAGCATTTGTTGAGTCGAAAACTGGAATAAAAAAATAATTGTTTTACGCCTTTAAACTGTTAATGAACACTTCGAATCTTTTTTTCTGTTCCATATTCTTTATTTTAGATGTTTGTTAACATTAAAAAAAATCTGGTGTGAACATCACACGACTTTCTTTATCCTATTATTATATATTATACCAGGTCCGTCGTCTCGGCCCTGCGCTGCTCTCGTCCCGGAACTTGTTATTTTAAAAAAGGACGAAGCGCGAGTCCAACACTCGAAAGCTGATTAAAATAAACAGTACAAGACAATAATTGACTCGTACTTACAATTTTGCTACGTCACTGAAGGTAACCGTGCGAGCTCGGTCGCACAGCCTTCGCTCCCTCCTAGCGGCCAACCCCCCCCCCCCCCCCGTCCTCCCGCCGTCGGCCCGGTAGCTCTCCGAGCGCGCTGTGATTGGTCCGTTTAATTAATTTTTAATCGGCTATAATTTATTTATTTGACCTCAGATCAAAAAATTTCATTGTAATTTTTTGTTCGTCTCGGTTTGATCTATCCGGTAATATAAATTTCCCGAAACGTTTTATGAACACCCGGTATATTAAAAATCCTGAGCTTCAATTTTTTTTCAAGTTCCTATTTTACAAACTTTTATTTTAAATTCATGTTTACCTCATGATAACAAATCATTTTTATTCTCATAAATTTTTTGTATCTTCAACCGTTTAGATTCGCGACCGCTTTGTGACCGATTTTGCGACCTTGCGACCAAACGGCTATGCCGATTTTTACCAAAAGCTTCGCACTGCGTCCCCTACCTATAAGTAACTTGCATACCAAATTTCAAGTCTCTAGCTCTTACGGTTCTCAAGATATCCTGTTTACTGACAGACCGACACACACACACACACACACACACACACACACACACACACACACACACACTACACACACACACAACACACACACGCACACAGCACACACACACACACGCCAACCACACACACACGCACGCACGCACGCACACACACACACATTTTTGGTGTCCTGAGGCTATATTTCGTCCAGAAATGTGATCCGCCGATTACATTACTTTCCTTATTATATAATAAGGAAAGTAAAAATATGCGCCGTCTTGAGGTTTAACTTTGGAGTTTGCCGGGGTATTATCCGATCTTGTGTTGCTTATTTGGATATTTTCAAGTCTCATTTTGAATTTTTGCATTCAATAACCCGTAATAAGCTGCACTCTATGGAAACTTGTTTCGTCTTTCTCACTTTATATCGTGAAAGCATTACAGAGAAAACGTTAGAGAGAGACAGAAAGTCTTAGGAATTATCATCTCTGTAAGCCATCACGAGTAATATCCCATGTAGAGGCTCAGTTCATCGCACTGATGAGTAATTGAAAATTAAGATTAACTGCCACAAACATTGCTGCAGAGTTTAACCGGGGACGTGATAAAACAGTATCAGTCAGCACAATAAATCTTTATAGTCGTATTGCTACCAAAAACCGTTGTTATCGCGTGGTGATAAGGCTAAACGGATTCAGTGGGCGCAAAAGCATTGTTACTGGACAATTAAATAGTGAGAAATCGTATTATGGGCTGACGAATCCAAATTTTAATTTTTCAGTCAGAAACGGAGAACAATTGTACGTTGGTCTAAGACCAAGTGAACTGTATTGTTCTGTCTGCTAATCACGGAGGTTGCTAAGTTTTAGTGTGGGGTGTTACTCTTTGATTGGAAGGTATCTATGATCTGTGTTGCGATTAATCGGGAAGGAATTCGTGATGTTGAAAGACAACTAGCCTAAATATCTAAAATTTTGTAAAGATTATGTAGCAAACCACAAAGAACAAAAACTTTCCCAAAATAATGACATAGCCATCACAGAGTCAAAATTTGGTCCCCATAGAGTTGCTATGAGATGAGCCGGACAGAGTAGTAAGAAAGGAGCATCCTACTTTCAAAATAATTTTTGGAACCTTCTTTAAGGTGCCACTTAAAAAATTGAGAAAATTAATCGAAAGAATCGTAAAAGCAGTACTAAATGCAAAGGATGGTTGATTTTATGAAGCAAATTAATTTTTTCCAATGTTTATAATGTATGTTTGTTTTTTTACGTGTTGTATAATAACATATTATATAATAAATTGTTTTCTTGGATTAAAATGTTTAAATTAATTTGTTATTTAGTTTCTATACTTCCATGAGCAATAGTGTATATCGACATTAATTTTCTCAGTAGTTGCTGTTTTGGTGTGAGATTTTAAGATCCAGAATAAGAATAAAAATAAAAATTTTGGTAAATACTTTGAACAAAACTCACAAAAATCTTTTTTGACATTTATCTAAAAGGAATTTTTGCGTGCTAAATGTTAGTATTGGTTAAGAAAGCTCGCTTTATTTAACTTCTAGTTCAAAACTGTTTAACAAAATATAAACAATCTTAACACTATTTAAAATTATTACTTCTAGTTGAAATATTATTATTAAATAAAAATATTAAGGCCATAGTAAAAATGAATTATGATTCTTAAAAACATTAGGTTCTTTACCTACCTTAATCTCATAATTCCTTATTTGTCTTTGGCCCAAGTTTATTTATTTTTCTTATTTATGAAATTGAAAGTTCAGTGAAAAATACAGTATATTTATTATATATATAAATTGCAAAACTAAAATTTCCTCCTTTATAAATAGATCCCTCACACATCTGCTTTCTTATCCAATCTGCAGACAACAGGTTATAGCCTTCCGAAAACTGGCGCAACATGTCATTCTTCCTGAAGCTTTAAGTTGGGCGAGATGTTTTGAATGGTTTTCGCAACACCCGATCAGCTTCACACTGGAAATCCGCTCCGAATTTAGCCTATTTCCACACAGCCAACTTCTCGAATATCGGCTCGGCCGATTTTTAATCTGGGCCGCCCTGAAATGCCTGCTCCGCACGGCTTGTGATCGGTGGCACCTGAATCTATTGGGGCAGCCGCCGGTGGCGTTATCGCCAAATGACTTTTCGTTGCTCTGGCAGTGGCAGGCAAGAATGCTGCAAGCAGTAAAACGCGCTCCACCATAAATTAGCAGAAAGCGCGGGCCGCCGGGTCACGAGATGGTTTCTTTAAAATAAAACATCCTTAGTCCCACTGACATAGTTTCCGAATGTTTTTAACTGCAAATGAATCAAGAGTGATACAAAGCAGTTGGAGATTGAGCAACGGCGCGATGTAAATCGCGGCAGCTCAAAGTTGTCTAAAGCGCGGCTGAAACGTGGCTCGCGCCGCGGTTGAGGCAGCTGGAGCACTTACAATCCATTCACGTGAGTCACGGTGAAACGAATCAGGAAGTAAATGTTTACGTGTAGAGGCTAAATATTTAAGGATATTTGATTGGTTTACGAGAGGGCTTTGCAAATGAAATGAAAATTGCAATGGCAGTGATCTCACGATCTTGTTGTTAATGCTATGCAATCGTTTTGTTGAAATATTAATCAATTTTCATGGGATATGTCTTTTAGAAGAAGATTCATTATGGATTCAGAAGAAAGCTAGGTTTGTATTAATCTGAAAGACAAAATATATATATTTTTATTAGAAAAAGTTATATAAAAAGTGTTCCAAATTGAATTTGAGGATTTAAATTTCGCACCGTTTGCGTTTGCATTTGCACACTTGGTACCTAAATACATGATAAGTTCATCAAAAATCATCACAAATGCCGTACATTAGAGAGCATATAAGTTGATTCTGATTTATGCAAACGGTTTTATAACTCGTCAAAATTGTCGCATCTGATGTAGTAAAATCCAGGTGGTATTCACAAAAACGAATCCATCCACAAAAATGCACTGTTTAATATGCTGGGGAGCTAGAGGAATGATTAGGTCATGCTTTTTTTAAGACAAAACTGGCAACGCTGTTACTTTCAGTAGTGTACGTTATTGGGAGATGATAAACAACTCTTTTTCAATAAAATTAATGATTTGAACTTAGATGACATGTGGTTTCAACGAGATGGAGCTGTATGTCACACATCTCGTAAAACTCTCACATTAGTTTAAACAAAATTTTCTGGTCCTATTATCTTGCAGAAGGATGACATCGACTGGCTACCTCGATCTTGCAATTTTACCCCATTAGACTTTTTGAAAGATAAGGTTTATATCAACAAACCTGCGGACCCCAGGGCTTAAAGAGATCATCAAACCTGTAATTTCTAAAATAGAGTCGTATTTATGAGAAAATTTCAATAAAAGAGTGTTTGCATATTAGTGGAGCCCTGGAGGTCATTTGACCGACCCCATATTTTATACGTAACTTAAAGCTAACCATGTACCTTAAATAAACAGCAATAAAATTGCCCTGCTCTAATATTTTGTGTTTTATTCAGGAAAAATTCCTAAAGTGATTTGGATCACTCCATACTAATTATGACACATCACTCATTGAGTTCCTGGGATGACTGTTAGATGTGGCGCCACTACTGATAAATCTATATGATTTTTAGGAAGTACTAACCTAAACTTTTTAATTAGAAAAAATACCGTTAAACCAAAGCAATGGCTTGACAAATTTTATTCGGACTCTGCACCATAGAGGCAAATGGTAGAGAAGGGATTTGCTGATTTTAAAGGCGACCGTACAAACACTGATGATGCTAATGCTCTGGTAGCCCAAATTCAACAGTTGTTCCAGAAAAAATAAAAAAGTCTACAAAATAGTTTTGGTCGATTATAAATTAAAGTTGCGTGAGATATCTGATACCTTAAATATATCAGAAGGTAGTGTATTCTCCATTTTGTATGAACATTTGTCTATGAGAAATCTCTGTTCGAAGTGGGTATCGCGTTTGCTCACATTCGATCAAAAACAACGCGTTGACGATTCAGAGCACTGTTTGGAGCTGTTTCAGCGCAATAAGAAGGAGACATTGAAAACGAAATTGACCACATAATGACCACAAAAACATCAGTATAAAGATGATAGACACAAGAACATACAGAGAAGACTGAAACAGATCACTACCTAGTAGTAGCAAAGATAAGAAAGATAGAGATACAGAGGTACACAGACAACACAAGATTAATAAAACTACAAAAAATGAGACGTGGAACAACTACAAAAAGATGAAATGAGAAAAAATTAGAAGAAACTAATAATAAAATAGAACAGACTCAAAACTGTACTACGAATATAGAAGAAATACGGAAAGAATTGAGAGACAATATAACAAAAACTGCAGAGAAAGTACTGGGCAAACCAGTAACATAACTAATAAATATGGAGTGGTTTGATCAGGAATGTGAAGAAGCCAGAAAACAAAAAAATTAGCAAGAACCAAATGCAGGACTGATTACGAAATAAAAAGAAATGCAGCAAACGCAATATACAAGAAGAAAAAGAATGACTGGTTATACAAGAAATTAGAAGAGACAGAACAGGAAGGCAGAAACTTCAACCTAAAAGAATTTTACAAAAAGTTGGACTTCAGCACAACAATAAAACAGCTAAAACTAGAGGAATAAAAGACAAACCCGGCAAAACTGAGAATAGCCCACAAATGATGAGCAACATATGGAAACAGTACTACCAGGAAATATTATATACAGAAGAAGTAGAAACACAAAGAGAAGAACAGCAGCCGGAACGTAAAAAAAGAAATCTTCCCGAAGATGAAGAAATACAGGAAGAAATAAAAACTAAAAACGGCAAATCACCGGGAGAAGATAAGATTGAGGCAGAACTGTTAAAATATGGAAGCCAGCAGATATAAGCAAGAATATGCCACTTAATTAAACAAATATGGAAACAAAACAAGATGCCAAAAGACTGGAACCCTAGTATAATAACACCAATATACAAAAAAGGGGGAAAATAAAACTGCAAAAATTATAGACCAATAGCTCTGCTAAACACCACTTACAAAATCTTAGCAAACTTACTGAACAAAAGGTTAAAGATACGGGCTGGAAATATACTTGGGGATTACCAGAATGGCCACTCTGGAGCAAATAATCCAAAAAATGAGAGAATATAAAAAAGAAATTTATACTATATTTATAAATTTCAAAATGGCAAATTGACTCAATAAATAGGAAAAAACTAATAGAAGAACTGGAACACTTGGGAATACCTGGAAAATTGACTGCACTGATAAAAATGACCCTACTAAATACAAATACGCAGGTGAGATTTCAACGAACATCATACAGAACTCTTCATAACAAACAAAGGAGTAAAACAAGGGACTCTTTATTCCCAACTATATTTAATCTAATTCTAGAAGGCATAATACAAAGAGCTAATCCAGATAAGAAAAATATCACGCTTAACCAGATACAAATAGCTTATGCAGACGACATACCAATCATAGGGAATAAAAAAAAGATATTGAAAGAGCAATAAAACAACTAGACAAAGAAGAAAAAAAATTTGGTATGGAAATAAACGAAACCAAAACAAAATACATGAAGATAAGTAAAGAACCAGAATACACACACGACTATTTAAAAACACAGAAACACACTTTGAGAGAGTCAATAGTTTTAATTATTTGGGGGGTCACATTGGGACATACTAAAGAGAATAAATTAAAAAAAATTGCTGAAAAAAACCAGGATTATGACAGAAATAAAAATCCTATTAAAAATCAAAACACACAAAAATAAAGATATATAAAAATCTTATACGTCCCACCAAAACATATGCATTGGAAACGATAGTAATATCCAAAAAAGAAGAAGAAGACCTGAAAATCATAGAAGGAAAGATAAGGAGAATAATACTAGGACCTAGCAAAACACAAGAAGAAGAAATAAGATTAAGAAGAAATAAAAAAATGGAAGTAGAACTTGGATGCGAAAATATTGTCAGATTTATAAAAACACGACTACGATGGGCTGGACACATCATGAGACGAAACTAATGGAAATTATAAGGAAGATCACACAGTGGACACCCTTCGGTCCCAGAAAACAAGGAAGACCAAAGAAAAGATGGGAAAACGCCCTCGAAGAAGATAAAAGTAATGGGAATACAAGATTGGAGATCGAAATGCAGGGATAGGAAGGAAGGGAAAAAATAACTGAGACCACCAGGACCAACAACAAACTTTAGAAGATCCAAGAACAAGAGGATTAATTTACCTCAATAATAAGATTGGAAACGCCTTGGCGTCGGCCATAATTTTAAAAATTGGACGTCTTAATGAACGAATGAATGAGGTGTCAAGAAAGTTCATCGGATTTTGATTTTTGTCCCGGAAGTGTACTGAGTTGGAGGTTTGTGTGTTTTAAAGGGTTGCGTAAGTTGACCATTGTCTCGAGTATTGAGGAATTGAGGATGTTTTTCAATTTTAATGGCTTCTTGAATAATTCTAATGGTAATATGGAAAGTGGAAGCCAGTGTTTTGAAATTGGAAAATTTAATCATATGTCCGGTTTCTTTGTTGTGTTTGGCCAAGGCAGAATAAATATCATCCTTATGTACAGCTAAAGAATGTTCGTATATACAATTAGATATTTGTCTGATCGTCTGTCCTATGTAGGTTCTGTCACAGTTACCATAAGGTATTTTGTAAACACCTTGAGATTCATAGTGATAATAATCCTTAGCTGAGTGGATGAAGTCGGCTATTTTATTGTTGGTCGTGAAGACAGTTTGTACATCTTATTTATTCAGTAATGCCTTTGATATAAGGTAAAAACGCTTTCATTTGATCGGGAAGGTTATGGGTTTTGGAAGTGGCATTTTTGCTAATATTGTTAATGAAGTAGGTTAGAGATTTTTAAGAATATCCGTTTTGTGTTAACGTTTTGGTAATGGTATTGATTTCAGTTTGTCGATTCTCATTGTCGGAAATTCTGAGAGATCTGATAATTAAGGATTTTGCGACCGAGTGAATTTGAGCATGGTGATGGTGGAATTTTTCGTTTAGATACGAAGTATGAGTAGGTTTTAGATAGACGGTATGATTGAAATTGCTATTGGAAATATTTTTGGTTATAAGAATGTTCAAAAGAAGGAAATTGTGATGTTCGGCTACCATTGTAAACTTGATATTTGTATGAAGTTCATTAAGGTAGGAAAGGAATTTTCGAAATCAAATGTCAGTAAGGCCAGATAACAAACGTATCGTTGACGTACTTTATCTAACTTTTATTTAAAATTCGGTCATAAATAGGTTGGCTACGACAGGTGAAAGTGGGGAACCCATGGGAGCACCATTGGTTTGGCTGTAAAATTTGTTTTGGAAAGTAAAATAGGTATTGGATAGGTATTAAGAGTGCCTTCTTCCAAACTATGATTACCTTTGAGAAGTTGCAGAATCTCTGGAATGGGTATATTAATAAAGAGGGAGACAACATCGAAACTGACCATTATGTCATTTTCACGAATGGGAAAGGATTTTAGAATTTCTAAGAAAGGGTATGAATTTCGGACTTATGATGAGGGCTGTTTTGTAAGAGTTGAAGAATTTTCGCCAGGTATTTGGCTAAGTTGTAGGTAGGGACAATGGGTCGTAAGAGCGTTTCTTCTCAAGGATTTTTGGAAGACCATACAATTTGGATATTCTTGAGGATTTATTTTGAGCTGTAGCTACATCGCTCCGCATCAAAGATGGTGCACGGCGACGGGCATAGTGACGAACATATAAGAGCCTTAACTTATCAGTTTTCAGGCCATGCTCCCACGCAAATCGTTAGAACCTTACTATTATTATTCAGTGGCGAAGCAAAGCGGAGTCACTTACTAACTTCATGTTGTCCGTCCGTCCGCCCGTCCGAGCAAAAACTCGAGAACGGCTGGGAATTTCCAAATTCTGTTTTCACCAATCGACAAGTGACCAAAAAGGCTTGTTTGCTAGTGATTTTGAAACTGATTGATCAAAGGTCAGCGTTAGTGCTTCGCCACTTCGCTATACGTTGCAAGCTTTGCAGGGTTTTTTTCTAAGCAGTTAAAGGTGATGCAGAATAAAAGTTATGGTTTAGTAATTTTTTAAATTCTATATAATAAACAGCAGCTTTTTTTTGAAAATTTATATCCAAAAATGTGTTAATTACGTACAAAAAAGAAAATTTGATATTTTAATAATAACAATAAGATTTTTTAACGTACAATAAATTATTTTCGTTATCGGAACCACAACGGTGTAAATTGCCGATAAATTTTACACTGGAGGTAAATTAATGTAAATGTAGTGCGTTTTGTAGGTGGACAATTAAATGAAGTAAACATAAAAGAAAATCGTCATTTCGAAACTGCTTCTTTGGAGGGTCGTTTTTTGCCTCTAAACTACTAATTAAAGAAGACAGTCCTTACAGTTTTGTGGGCTGGTTAAATGGCAACTGTACTACAACTGATCGATAATCGACACAATAGAGGCGATAGGAACAACAAATAATGTGTGCTAAAACAAAAAATGAAAGCAGAAGAAATTTAAGCGATAAAATGTACGCTGTAATGGTGGTAGAGAGTGAAGTATATAGGCATATAAAACAAAACAAAACTACACAACTAGTGTAATAGCAGTAGTAATGTTCAATATTCCCTGACGAGACAAAGGAAAATTGGATATTTGCTCTATCTTTCTTGTCCACCGCCAAGGGTCCAAGTTGTGTCACTGTTTCTGTCCTACAGTTCTTCATTTTTCTTTAGTATAACTCTTTACTGTTCTTCTTTGTGCATTTTATTTTAGGGCTCTTCTACATACTTTTAATTTTCCTTTTCTCACAGTACAACCTAATCATCTATATTTTCTTCTTCTAACTTTCTTAATCACATTATTCATTTTCATTATTTTTCATAGTTCCTATTTATATTGTACCTAACCACCAAATTTATAAATTGATCTCGGGTTTGTATTTATGAAAATTTGTTAATTATTTCTTTATTTATTTTTACCACACTTTTCGGTTTTCTCAATACTTTCCAAGTACGAAACGAGATTTTTTATTATTTTACTGTTTATAAATGATTGTTTTGGTACTTAATTTATACACATAATCTTAATATTCTTGGTGTTTATTCTAAGGTCGCATTGATTTTTTCTTGTGTGATTTGCATTATGTGACATTATATATCGTCTACAAAACTAAATCATCCAAATTTTCTCAAAGATCCCATGAAATCCCGCTATTATGGTTTATCAGAGCATTGTGTAAAACACCTTATAATATAATTACAAATAGGTGATAATGCACAGTCCTGCTATACGTTTTGCTAACAATTTGGTGGTGACATCTTGTACCACTGATTGTACGCCTAATTTTTAAGACTACTTTCATGTGCACTTCTTTTGTAAAGAGTCAAAAGCTTTTCAAAATAGTGCCTGAAATTCCACAGTTTTACTGTGCAATAGTTCTCCGCTCTAAAACCATATTGCTCCTTACGTATTCTATTGTCTTTTTCTGTCAGAACTGTATACAAAACTTCTTCCAACTTTCACATTTTTTTACGTTGTCTTTCTTTGAAAATTTAAAAACTAGCACTTCATTTAAATTTTGTGGGAATTTTCTTCACTCATATTTCATCCATAAGTAGTTCGAGGAATTCTGCTGATGTTTTCACATCTATTTTCAAATTGTAGTTGTAATCTAATGAAACCTGAGTGCTTTTTATTTTTGTTTGCTTGATTGCTTGCATTATTTCTTCTTTTGGTGGCGGATCAATATTTACTGGGATTACATTTTCTTTTCCACCATGTCTATATTGTGCTTGTTTTATTTCTTTTTTGTTGTATTTATTTATTACTTCTTTAAAAACCACCTTAATAGTTATCAAACTTTACTTTTATCTTCGTTTTAACAGTACAATTTCTTATATTTATATATAACTTTATTTAAATCACCTTTATTTGCGCTATTTCAGTTGTATCGCCCACATGTTTTCGTTTGTCTTGCCTACAATCTTTTCCAATTTGCTTACTATTTATTCTTATTCTTCCTATAAATTTTACGTTTTATTTGTTCCTATTTCGAAAATATAATTTTTTTTACTTGTGCCTTGCTTCTATTTCTATGAGCTTTTATTAAATCATTTTTTCTTATAATTGTTTTGTGCTTTAATGAAAGCACATTTACAACTTTCTGTATGTGCCCTATTTGTCTATTATAGTTAATTAAATTTGCATTTTCCTAATTTTCTGAGTAAATTTGCTTTTTATATCGTTATCTAGGCTAGTTCAATGTCAAATTATTGTTTAATATGTCTATTACACTTAACTCTTTTCTTTTATTAACTTTCTACAGCAGAGCTTATAGTAGAAAGTTAATGAGATTATCATCCTGTCTGTCTGTGTGTGTGTTTGGAGACAAAATAACTTCCGTTCTATCCAACGGATTTACTTCAAACTTGGCATACACACATCTTTCATGGGATTAATTTTCAGACAAATCGGTTAACGGTAACCGAATGTGACTGTTACGATTTCGCACCGCTGCAGAAAGTTTTCTTTACGGTATTACACCGTTCTTGTTAATTAATAAATAGTGATCTATGTCCACATCCGCACCCCTCTTATTGTGGATGTCTAGCAATTTGTTTCGGTACTTCTTGATTGCGTGAAATTTATGTAACGTCATGAACATTTATGTATGCAAATATTATACTTCTTATCTTCAAATTGTGTATTAGTAGTTCACAATATTATTTTTCTCCCCAATGCCATGTTTTTTCATAAAACTTAAAAACTTTTAGTTTCTGTTTCTACTTTTACGTTTAAATTTCCCATTATAAATCTAATTTCATTCTGTAAAAGTGCTGCATTCTTTCCATTGTTGCCACTTTAGTGATCTCATTATTTTCTCAGAGATAAGTTTCCATTCCAACCACTAATGCTCCCTACCTTCTTCCAGCCCAGAGTAAATAAGAATGTAACCCTCACTTACTACTTCCCCATTACCATTTATCTCTGGTATGTTAGTATTGCACTTGTTTGTTTCTTGCAACATTTGTTCTATTTACCTGCCTCATACAATGTTCTATTCTACTGACCTATCTTTAAACTTATTTTACACTTTTAACTATTCGGCCGTCTTATTTCTTCTCTCATAATCATTTTTTACCTTTTTGTATTAAAAACTATTTGTCTTTTACTTTATTAATTAACTTTCCACTATTTGCTTTTTTACAAGCTCTAGTGGATTTTTTACTTCATCAAATGTTGTTAAATAAACATTGATTTGTATTGGTGATCTATTAGTCACAGTTTTAGTATTTTTTATCCACTCTGAACTCCAGGTATGCAGTCAATGTAAACGCATAAAAAATAGTTAACATTGTTTTGATTTTGATTAGATTATTTGTTTTTGCTCTTGATACCCTTTCAGTGAATAAATTAGTAATCACTGTTTATACCCTACAGAAAAATCATAAGTACATTTGCCGAAGATTTATTTTTTTGAAGAATTGTTGAATTGTAAGAATTGTTTTTGCATTCTTTTTGATGCCAATTATTATTGTATTTATTCAAGATGATTTTGTTATTGTTGACTATTAAACCGTCTAATGTTTAGATAAATTTAATT
Organism: Sinelater perroti; assembly: GCA_036346155.1. Lineage (NCBI taxonomy): Eukaryota > Metazoa > Arthropoda > Insecta > Coleoptera > Elateridae > Sinelater > Sinelater perroti. The sequence continues at coordinate 2,496,079 of JARFIY010000099.1, forward strand.
TTTGATGTTCCCTGAGTCAGTTGTATTGTTATGTAACTTTTGATTATCGTAAGTTTCATAAAACTATGTTCTTCTAATTAATGTCGACATGTTTTTTAGCTTTTACACTTAATATATTTTCGAGCAAATAAATTATTAACAAAACCATAATTAATGTAGTTTAAATATTAATATGAAAGTTAGAGTTCACCCCCTTTTAATATATATATAGTTAATTCTAATATTTTATAGCTAGACCTTATATATGCTTATTGAAATAACATATAATAATTAGTTGAATATTTCATATAGCAGTTTTTATTGACTTTATATCCTTACTATTATTTTACAGCACCTAAATTTACGTCATTCAATTTTTAAGCTTGCTATTTGAACTATTAGCTATTCGAGTTTTTTGTTTTTTCTATAATTATTTAAAACAATTACTCAACTCTACTATTCAATCATATTTTAAAATTTAGCAATAAATTAGCAGTTCCTAAATCCAATATTAGTAACTAAGCATGATCATTCTCTTCTAATTACAAATTCTCCACGGTTGCAGCCTACAAACTGTTGCAACCGGCAGCTGCTAGTGAACCAAAACGGAGGCCAGTTGGAGCTGTAAATGTGCACTTTATTAGTTTGCCTTGTACTTATTTAAGGACAGGCTTTTTTGTAGAAATTACATTTTGGAAAATTTAAATTAATGTTGTCTTATATATTTACGAGGTTTGGCCAAAAATAATAATATTAAGATTTTATTATTTTTACAAATTAAGGTTATTCACTTCAAAGTGAATTGTTTGGGCAGCTGTATGCTTATGGAAACGTTATTTTCATTATTTGTGGCAGTCCTTGAAGGCTTCTGCTGGAATGCCTTTCAACTCGTCGGTTATACTCTTTTGAACATTATTAATAATACAAATTGGCATTATTTTAATAATTTTTTAACCAGAGGCTACGATCCGATAAATAAGAGGATTGGAGTACCACATAAATGTTTTTTTCTATCCAAAATTTATTAATGGAGACTGTTGTGTAACATAGAGCGTTATTGTAGTGTAGCATTCAAGTGCGTGCAATGCCTGAGCTTGCCTCACAACGCACACCAACCTCTTCCTGATAAAAAGTTTAATTGGCAGATTGTCGTGGCAGCACAACATTCACGGGGACGATTCTCTAATATTCAAAAAAAATAAATAAATAATCTTTACTTTGATTTTTATTTGCTCATTGTCTCTTTTTTGAGAAGGGAAAATTTGTGGCTCCATTTCAACAAAAGTTTGAGGTATGCATGTTTCTCACTGGTCTTCTGCTAAGCTATGGGTTTTTTTTCTAATCATCTTGGTATACTCTATTTTAATGCATAATTTTTGTGTTAAAATCTGATGTACTCTAAATAAATTCAAGTTTAACTAAGTATTGATTATTTAATGGCCTAGCATTAGAGTTCCAAAATTGTCATTTTTGTATGTGGAATGTTTGTCATCCACTTCTTTCGGTTCTTTTGAAAGGTATTGTTCCATTTAAACACTTGTTCCTTGGATAACAAATGTTCTCTAAAACCGTCAATAAGTCAAGTTTTAAACATATTTTAAAGGTTTCTTTAACGCACCTTACAAATAAAACTGTAACAAGTTCAAATTTGTACTGAGTCTACAATAGAAGTTACCTTGACTGCTATGTAACAGAGGAGGTAGCAGCATTTTTGGTTCGCTTACAATGTTTCCAGTCTCTCTATTTTTACCAATCCTCATAATTACAAAAAGTACAATTTGTTTTTAAAAATATACAACATATATAAATCTTAATTTTTTTTTAGTTAAATATGTCTTATAGAATTGGTTTTATCACTTATTTATTGTTTTATGTTGAGGTTGGAACAGGTCTGATGGCGACACATTTCACAGATTTAACAAAATCGCAAACTAGGAAAATTAAAAAAATATTGATAAAGCATCTGAAGTTTAAATTTTAATTTTACATTACCAATTCTATATTGATGTATATTCTATTAAAACTACTCACCAAAAGTATCTTGAGTTTAACTTATCTGACTGGATTTCGGGTTATTAGACCATGGTCGGAGTTTCGAAATTCTTGGCGTTTCGTCCACAACCGCGGCAATAATTTTAAAAAGGAAATTTTCTGAAAATTAAGTTATTGACCTGAGTGCTTTTATGTTTGGTAGAGACAGTGGTGCTTTTGAAATCACGGGTTAGTTACTGACGTAAATTAGGTAATATCTTGAAATTTTCTGGCGTTATTAAATTTTTCACTGCGTGGTGGCTTGTTGATGGTTTTTAAAAAAGCAAACCAAGACTTGTGTTACCTAAATAACCCAAAGACCACTAATGTGATGCAAAATACCTACCACGAGATACTATGATAGCATAGCCGTTTTGTGTTATTGGAAAACTCTCTATTCTTTTTTGGTAATCTTTTTATGCTACTAAAGCAACAGTTGTTATAGTAAAATGATAAATACAGTTATTGGACCTTGATGCAATGCTAGTTTAACGTTTCAACAACAAAGCTAAATATATTTTTTTGTTAGGTTGCACTTACCGACAATGCCGCCTCTAGGGCTTATTGTTCTATCATACGAACTTATTACAAGACACATATTTTAGTGACACTCGAACTCACCTGTGCTCCTGGACAGAGGAGCATTTGCTCGTGACCAGTCGAGCACAACAGCGGTCCTTGTATTGTGGTTCGTGTAAGGTTGATTTTATCATTAAATTACAGCCGAGATAAACTGTTTTTCCTGTTTTACAGTTTTAAAAAAACATTATAAAAGAACAGTACAATTGGGTATTTTTTAAATAACTTTATCGCATTATTAGAATAACATTTTCTAGGACAGGCTTTAATAAAGAGTTTTGAGTTCACATAAGCACAGACAACCTTTCTAAGGTTGTTGTCAAAAATTATTTGCAGGCTAGACATTTGTAAAAATATAGTTTGTTAGAAATTTGTTTAAGAGTAACAAAGTTGCCACATTTCAAGCCACATATTAACACTTCAACTTAAAAAATCAGCTGATGACACTGTTGAAGATTTATATACCTGGCGGGTACCCTACTCGGACACTAAAAACAACTAACTACCCGAGAGTAATATTATAGGCGTCTGAAGCGCACTACTTGCTACATCTCTCAGTATTAGTAATGGTATGCGACAAGCAACCAGCAAGAGCAGGTATATGAGAGCCTTAATCTCTCAGTTCGCAAGTTTTATCTTCAAGCGAAGCGTAGAGTTTTATTATTTTTATTTCCAAGTTATAATTTTGTTCTTTACAATAAATTGTGACATTCTTTCCTTCGAACCAAATTTACCATGCGTTGAAATAAATTGTTAAATCATGTTTAAAAGTACTTTTGCAAATAAGAACAGTTAAAATAAAAATAAAAAATTTCACTCTAACATTTTATTGGTTGCTGGAATAGCACCGGCGAGCATATCTCTCAGGCCAAACTAAAATTGAGCGGCCATTGACGCGTTTCTTAAAATGAATCTGCTAAGTGCACTGCAGATTTTGTAGTTCAGCCTTCTGTTTATGGTCGTTATTCAGCACATCTGCCATTTAACTGAAATAAGCATTCCTACTTGTATGCGTGTAAATCTCAATATATATCAAAGTAGCGTATCTGCTCATTTAATTTTATTTTTTAATTTGAAGGTAGTATAGTTCTATAAAAGGGCCAGTAGGCTTTAGTTCTTCTGTTAGAATTTTTCTTTTGGTTATACATAATTTGATAAAGATATAAAATAAATAGTTATTTGATAAGAGTATTTTGAAATAATGACACGTAGCAAGATTAGTAATGTTTTTTTGTAGTAAATATTTTTTTTTAATTTATCATCCTATTTAATTTGCAATGTACATTTAGCAAACGGTAGAACAATAAATGTAGCATGTAGAAGGTTGCCCAGTGGCAAGCTTCTGTAATAAATATATTATATCCGATATGTGTCTTAGGATATCAACTTACATACTAAACTTAAACTAGAACTAATATAAAACATGCAAATCAGAATCTGATAGGCAGATCGTTGGGTAGGTATCGTTTCAACCTTCTGTTGATTATGGGCTGATTTAGAAGGTTTACTGCTAGGTTATTGGGATGGGCATGTAGTCGAGCACTGTACTGCTGGCTGAAATGTCGTATTTCTTCTTTAACCGAAGGGATTTGGAGATCTCTTCTGATGGCTGCATTGGACACACACCAAGATGCGTTTACTATCATTATCAACACCTTCGCTTGAAACGTTCAAGTATTTCTATACTAAAATATATGCTGTGCCCCAGAGTTGGGTCCCATATGACCAAATAGGGTTTAGTATAACTTTGTAAAGCAACAGCTTGTTTTCGGTAGTAAGTTTAGAGGTACGTCCAGTGAGCGAATACATCTTGGAGAGAGTTAGTCCGAGCTATTTACGTTTGATAAAAATGTGTTTTCTCTAAGTGAGCTTTCCATAAATTTATAGCTCTAGATATGTGGCTTCTTCTTGTCGAGCAAACTGTTGATTATTAAGTTGCACAGGGGGCAAGTTTTTCTTTGTGTGGTAAACGTAACATGGATTGATTTGGTTGTATTTGTTTTTATTCTCTATTTCTTTGCCACGGTTGAGTTTTATTTAGATTGGTTTGCAATATTTAGAAAGTAATGACTGAGTCAGTGTCAGAAGCTAGAATTGCTATGTCATCTGTAAAGTTTGCTGTAGTGACATTTGCCATTGTAGTTGTGATTAGTATCAATTTTAACCGGAAAGTGTCTGATATGAGGATATGACGTAAGTACAATAAAATAGTTTATGGGGAGGAGGATACGTAACTTGGATAGAAGACCGGTGTCCCACACTTTGTCGAAGGCCTGGAGTATGTCCAAAAATGCTGTAGAGCAGTATTGCTTTTTTTCATGGCTTTCAGTAATTTTTGTATGACGCTATATATTTGTTCAACAGTGCATCTGCCTAAATCCAAGTTGGTGATCAGGAATTTTATTAATTGGTAGTAGTCGGCTTAAGGTAGCTTTTCAAAAACTTTGGAAGCTATGGGCAAGAGGATAATGGGACAATAGGGTTTTAAGTCATTGGGTGGTTTCTAAAGTTTTAGGATGAGAATGACCTGTACTACCTTCCAGTAGGTCGGAAAGTACCTAACTTGCAAAATAGCGCTGTAGAGTTGTGTGAGATACATTGCCCCCGTGATAGGTACTTCCTTGAGTATTGTCCCTGTTAGCAGATTGCATCCCGGTGCTTTTTCTGGATGTAGCGTTGCAATAACTCTTTGCACATTAGCTATTTTAAAGGGTTATCTGGCATGTTAAATCACTTCTACAATTTGGATTAACTCAGTTTCTTCATCTGGTTGATTTTCCGAATGGTGTGGTTGGAAAACCTCTCTTAGGTGTTCTGCAAATGCTTGCGCTCTTTCTGATTTGCTTATTGCGTAGTTTTCTTGGTGTGTTTCAATGGGTGGGGAAGCTTTCGTGACTTGTTTTAATTTTTGGGTCGTCTTCCACAGCGAATAATCGGTGGCTTCAGTGAGCGTAAGCTCTTGCAGGAACAATTGTATGCATTTATTTTTGTTGTTATTTAGGAATGATTTGATTTTATGCGTAGCTGCATTGAATGCGCGTTTAATTTCCGGTGTTCTTAGCCTGCTCCATTGTCTACGGCGTCTTCTTTTTTGCAATTTTTGCTTGGTTGATGTAGGACAGGTGTAAGTTTTGACCTTTACTACTTGTTCCGGAGTTGCATTCCAACTCGCCCATTGTAATGTATCATTTAAGAGCTTGACACCTGATTCAATATCTTGTTCAGTTTTAAGCGCGACATTTAGAGTTAGTTTTTCATTCACCAACTGTCTAAATACGTCCCAGCCTGTTTATTAATTAATCTTAGTTGTTATGGCACACTTAAAGTGACAATAATAGGAGAATGGTTAGATTGATAGGTTAAAGCAGGAGGTGACAACAAAGTTTTTGGAATACCTTTGGTGGTGCAAAAATCTACCAAATCAGATACTTTGTTCAGATCAGACGGCCAATAAGTGGGTTCGACTGTGAATAGAAGTTGTAGGTTTTTTGTTGCAAGTGTTTTGAACAATTCAGCACCTTTGGGTGTTATAAGCCTAGAACTCCAGCATGTATGCTTGGAATTATAATCCTCTTCAGCAAAAATAGCCGTCCCGTGCTGTAGAAATCTTTGTAATTTTCCTACTTTACTGTGTATCTGGGGGGAAAGTAAACGGTCGAGATGGTTAGTAGCCCAGCTGGATCTTCTATTGCCACATTTGTGGCTTGCAGGAAATTTGTGCAATAGCCATTTTAGATAATAACATAACGTCGATGTTACGATTTAAAATAAATACTTTTAATTCTTCTAGATGCTGTGTCAGACCACTGCCATTCCACAAGGCGAGTTGTAATTTGTTGTCCATTAAGTAATTTTAGCGATCACGGTTGTAAGAAGATTTAATATAATGCCTATTTGTTCAATTAGGCCCTTTATCGTACTTTTTAGTTATTGCATGTCGTTGGGGGTTCTAATGCGATTGGTTTGAGTTTTGTACGTGGTGGTGGGTGAAGAGAATTGTTGTTGTTGCCCATAAGCTGCTGAGGCATCACTTTGTCCTGGGTGGAGTTGTTGTAGTAAGTAACAAAAAATTATGGAAAAGATGCCTAAATAATAAATTTAGAAATATTTTTTAGATAATTTAAAAGACCTTGCAGTAGCAAAGAAAATTTTAAAATTATTCCTTTGGTGCTTTAAATAATTTTTCATTTTAATTATTAAAATCTAGTATAAATAGAAAGATATTTATATTTTAGCAGAAGATTAATAAAAAGTTTTTCTTTACAATCTGTAATATATAGGGTGATCCAAATTAAATTTTATCATTTGTAGATTTGTTATCGAAACACATGTCAAAGTGCAAGCGATTAGTGACAATTTTGCGAAGAGAACTTCCACTATTATTTGCGTTTTGCCAAATTTGAAGCAAGTGGTATACTTATTGACAATGCAGGGAGTTCCATTATCTCAATGGTCGTTCAGGTGAAAATATTATTTAAGTAAGTAATAGCATGAAGAATCAGGCACGTCAATTGGTCGATTGGTCGGTTGACAGCATCTGAATCTTCTATACGGTTGTACTTTAGCAAAGGGTCTGCATTTACAAACGTATCAAATGTAATTGATTTAAGAACTTAAAGAAACGGGAGACCAAAAACTCCATGCATTTGTGAACTTGTTTTACAGAACATAGAAGTTGATGCGGATTTATGTAAAAAAGTCATATGAGAAACAAAGCGAATTTTTATTTGACCGGCTTTGTAAATTACAAAACCCACAGTAAAACTAATTTATCTACAATAATATACTGTTTGATATTCTGGGGAGATAGAGCAATTATTAGCCCGTGCTTTTCTGAGAACGTAGTTGGCAATGCTACTGTAGAGGGTATATGCTATCAACAGATGTTAAATAACTTTTTTTTTAATGAAACCAACGATTTGACCTTAAACGACATATGGTTTCAACAAGATGGAACCACATGTCACACAGCAAGTAAAACACTCATTTTGCTTTAAACCAAATTTCTCGTTCGTATTATCTCGCAGAGTGGAGACATCGATTAGCCATCGCACTTTTCGGCCTAACTCCATTAGATTTTTTTCTCTGGGGCTGTTTGAAGGACACGATTTATGTCAGTAAACCTGATACGACTCTAGGGCTCAAAGAGAACATCAGACTTGCATTTGCGAGAAAGTATTATGGAAAACTTCGCCAAGGAGTGGAAAGCATTTGGGCGACATCATATTCTATGCGCTAACTGTTAAGTTTGTACTTTACACTGATAGCAATATAATTCAGATTGTTCTAATATTTAGTGTTTTATTCCTAAACCTCAATTTTAGTCACTTTTTATATTTTAGAATTTAATTTGGTGGTTATTGTTGTGCAAGTGTGGAGATGTTTTTCTTAGCTAAAATTTGATGTAAGTTACTTTTCAGTCGCAGGTAATTATAAACTTTCCCTGGATGAAGTACAGTTAATTATGTTTGGTCTTTTAACAAATGTCGTGAGCACAAAATGGTTACAAAAATAAAAAATTGACAATGACCTCATCTATTTTTAGAGGTAATTACAGGTAATATATACAATTGAGTATAGTGATCAATTGTACAATTAGGTCGAAACTTCTGACCACCTTTTTTGAACTCCTCATTAAAAAGTAGAATAGGAATGTCTCATAAACCCGACCCATTGAAACACCCCTAAGGGGGGTTTTCCCCCTTTTTTTATTTTAAAGTGACATATATCATGAACGATAATATATAGAGTGCTGAGACCTTCATAGTTGATTGGTTGGTCTAAGTTTGAGTTTCCAAGGTGTTTATGAGTTTCAACATTTGTATATATTACTGTTTCGCCCCCTGATCTTGTTTCAAACAACAATTTTGTACCCCATTTCAATATTACCCAAAGCTACCTCAGATAAATTTAGAGCGGTTGTATTATTTTACGTTTTGTGATATGTTTGAAGTAGTGCTTTTTTTAGATACTGCAAATACAGTATCCAATTATTATTGTGGTTAATAGTTGAATGGAGCCGTGGTTGCTTAGTGGATAGGTCGCTAGGCTACCAAACGAAGAGTCGCGGGTTTGAATTCCACTCTCGCCAATTCAATCGCTGGCATTTTTACGGACTAGCTCGACTCAGGCTGCAATAAATGATTACCTGGAGGTCGAACTCTGGGGTAATAATAGGCGGTCGGTACGTAGCGTTAACCACGTTACTACCCATGTGTACCGTAGGCTCTAGATTTTAGCAGATCTATCCTGTTACGACCCCAAAGGGCCTTCAAGACCTGCTACGGGAACTATTATTTTTAATAGTTGAATTGTTTTGGATTAACTTCACACAATGATAATATTTTTATTGTGCATACAATCGTTTATTTGATCAGAAAAATTAAATTACGTGAACGGTAATGTTGGACAAAAAGGTTTGTATGGGCAATTGTAATCAACATATTTCAATTAGCTTTTAAGATGGCTAACACTGATTACGAGATTACAAACATTAAACTCCGGGTTTTTTTACGACATTATTTAAAGAAAAGTCTGACCATAAGAGATAATTTGGAAAGTTGAAGGTGAGTGAACTGTCCCTCGAAAGACGGTGGCCGAATGGTTCCAGCGCTTCAATAAAGAAATCTTAATCTTCAAGGCGAGCTTGGTTCTGGCTGGCCATTAAAGTTGAATAATAAAGATTTGTTGATAGCATTGGAAGATGAGCCTTCATCAAGCAGTCATCATCTGCCCTTGGTGCTTGAAGTTTAGTCCTATCAAATTGTGCTTCATAAAAATTAATTTCGTTCACAAGAAGCTCCGGCAGAATTTGCACAAACTCACCGAAGGGCAACCCAACACGCGATTTAAGATCTGCCGCCTTTTGCCCAACTAAGAAGTTTAAGGAGATGGACAGCATCGAGTATGGTTTCCTATTTGAAACTTTGATAAAATTGAAGAAGCGTGTAAGGAATTTTTTAATCCGAATGGGCCAAAATGGTACCTTGGCAGATTTGACAACATGCAGAACGGTAACAAAAAATTCTGACCTCTATCTCGAAGGATAATTAGAGTTTTTTAATAAATATGTGCATAAAAATTTTATTTTTCATATTTGGCACAAACTGTTTGGCCAACGTTAAATCATAGTATAATCATTGATAAAGCAAAGTTCATTGAAAAAAGTAATACACTATTCTGTTAGAAAAATAGTTTAAATAAAACACAGTATTGGTTTATTCATTCAATTTTTGTTTTGTTTTCTTCAAAGTAATTCCATCTTGTTGCGATGCACACATATCAACGTTGATTATAATTTTGAAAATATTTTTACATTGAATTATTGGGAATTTCTATTAGTGCTCCCTTTAATTTTTGTTTTATCGGTTTCACAGAGTCAGAAAATGGCCAAATATTACAGGCAATGACCCCAATTGTGCCATCAGCTAGCCCAATTACGTTATCTACCATCCCGGTGACGTCAACAAGTCCCCCAACACCATCCCTACCACACTCCCACTAGTATAAAAACGAAACGTACGAGATAGTTACTAATTTTTAGAAAATTTTTATCTGAAGATGTCCACCGCAATTGTGGACGTGAAACTTCAAGAGTTTCTAAACTCCGACCACGGCCTTATAACGCAAGAACGAACCACACGATGCACCATAACACCGGCCATTGAAGCCTTCGTATCTAGTTAAACTGATGTAACTTATAAACTAACTGACATATCAAACTAAAATTGACAACCAATATCACTGAAGGTTCTAGTAATACACGAAAAATTTTCTGAACTACGACTTTCGCGCGAGTTAGAAACTAAAAGGTTACGCTTTTCTTTTTGTACAAGGTAGCATAACTCATAATAATTTCTTTGTAACAAATGTAATCTCAAGCACATTTGCACAACAAATGAAAATTTTAAACACAATAAAAGCAAAATGTTGTTTGATTGGATTTAGCTTACATTCCGAGTGTAAGTTAAATTTCATTCATTTTCCGAACTGAATGGAACATACACTCCGCGCCAAATTTGTTGAACAAGGTTTGCGCCTCTGCGCCGCCCGCTTTCCATTCGAACGAACGCAAATAAAGGACCAAAGCGGGAAACGCGAGCTATTTCGAATCTAATAACTGCGCTACTGCTGTCGTCAATTTAAGATTGCGTGGGCGGCCGTCGCGCAAATCCATTGTTTAAGGCGGCCGAGCAATCTGCAGTAAAACGGAGAAATCGGGGTGCTGCGGGGGGCTAGGGATTGGTTTGTGCATTCATGTGCGCAGAAAGGTTACTTACATTGCAGCTCTGATAGTTTCCGCTTCTGGGACAAAAAAGCTCGTTTTGGGGTCGGCAGGAGCATTTGACGCTTACTTTCCTTAGAACTAAATCGCAACAGCGTAACAGGATTTTGAGGTAACGCAGCAGACCGACGGCTGAAGCCTGACCAGTGCGTTTTCAGGCTTCCGCGGACGCGCCGAGGACGCGGTTGCTTCCGGAGCAAATCAAAAACAACTGTTCTTGCATTCTATGTATCTTGCAAGGCATCTTAATAATTGCATCATTTTTGTAAATTACGCGTGCGCATAAAAAAAGAATAATTAGAAACAGCATAGCTGCAATCAGCAAGTTACAACTTAATTTGTATAGATTTTGGGTTAAAATTAAATTTACAGTAATTAAAATTTATATTAACATATTTATAATTATTAAAAAGCTGGGAAAGAAGTATTATTAACTTATTATTCCGTTGCTACTGACACTTCGCCACATCTAAGACATACTTCTACGTGGGCAGTCTGACAAGTTCTGAGCCTCGACATGAAGATGACTACTAGCCAAAACCATTCTGCTTAAGCGGTTTCAGCGAAACTAGTTATCGCTATCGATGAAACTTGAGTTTCTATTAGACTCATGAGACGAAGAAGCAGTCAAAACAGCAAACTGCAAGAGTAAACCTGCTTCAAAAAGGACAAAGACTGTTTCATTGGCCGGGAAGATAACGGCGACTGTTTTTTGGGATAGTCAGGAAATTCTGTTCATCGACTGCTTAGAAAAGGGAAAACAATAAGGAGGTCATATTACGCATTCTTATTAGATCAGTTGAAAGCAGCGAATGCTGAAAAACGGCGTCATTTGGAACGGAAGAAATTTTCTTCTAACAAGACAAACGCTTGGCAGTTGTCATTACCAAAATTTAAGAATTAGAGTTTGAAGTGATTGATCACTAAATCTAACTCTAAGTGACTATTTCTTGTTTCCTAAAAGCGAAGTTTGGCTCCGAGGACAGATATTTACATCAAACGAGGAGGTTATCGCCTCCGTAGACGCCTATTTTGCAGAGCAAGACGCCAACTAATATTTGGACGGGTTAAAAAGGTTGGAGCATCGCCGAAAAAAATGTATCGACTGAAGGGGATATTATGTTGAAAAATAATTGAACTTTGCAGAAACAATACTTGTATCTATGTTAGGTTCTAGATTTTTAAACTGCTAACGTATTAAAGTTGCATAAAACGGCGATCAAATTTTAACTGTTTTATTGCCTCATTAAAATTTTGCCAAATTTAAAGTTACATATTCTAACAAATATTTTAACTTCTTAAACTTATTTATAAAATGTATATTTTTAGTTTTTATCTAAAAATAAATTTTTTTTGGTCAGAGTTTATTAACACATACCTAATACAATAGTGTTTGTTGTCCTACTGCAAATTAATCTTAAAAATGTTAACAAAGTATTCACATTACTTAGCAAATATAAAATTATAGTAATTTTTTGTTGTAAACGTGCGTGTCACTTAGAACCGATATAAATAACGTAATTTCAGCGTTTTCAGACGTAAGGCTCTTAGCAACAAATAAAATTTTACGAAAATCTCGATATCTCTCTTTCCGTTTTCTCTAATTATGTTTACTTTCATAAAGTTTGTTTTTCTTTGAATTCTAAGACACATGTAGTTTGTCCTAAAACAATCTAGCTATATAATACAAAAATTACAATTACAGTAATACAAAATCTGCACATTTAGTAAAAATAAAAGAAGATATGATATTATATGTAGTTTCAGCCCCCTTCAAAATATCTGGGGATTTCACACACCTCTTCCGGAGTCTTGGCTACAGTTGAAAAGATTCTGCAGTTCTGTGTTCGTATTTCAGTCGCTCACGATCTAAAATCTTTTCCCTTTCAACGGTGATTTGTATTTTGGGAATAATCAAAAGTCTCAGAGTGACAAATACACTTTTCAGTTTTTGGAATCCTCAGATCATCTACAAGGTGCGTTCAAGTTCTAAGGTTTCCAATTTTTTTCTCAGCAGTGAGAGTAAGTAGAAAGATGCAGTTAATTTTAAAAGACGCGAAAATATTTCTGAATTTGTGATATAGATGACGCACTATACAAGGTCTCTGGTCGAATTACCGTCATTGCAGTGAGTGTTGTTTTGTATACTTTAAATGGCGACTTTAACGTTCAAGGACAACGTGTAATTATCCTTGTGTGGTGAAACACCTATAAAAATTCAGCTCCAAGACATGAAGGCGTTACGGATGTTAAAAATGTGCGTTCGTGGGTGCAATAGTTTAAATAAAGCCGAGAGTTGTGTAACAATTAACCGAAGCAGCCTCGGCCACAAACCAACCGGTCTGAAACCATAATTGTGCGAGTGGGACAAGTTGTTATGGAAGACCGTCGATTAGGAGTGCGTTATATCGCCTCAAAATTTGGGATTTCCTCTGTGGAGTCAATTTTGCATAATTATCTACAAATGTGGAAAGTTTCTTCAAGGTGGGTACCATAAATGCTGACCGACAAACACAAGGCTGCGCGAGTGACAACGTCTCAGGACATGTTGGCATGTGATGCCGTTATGATTTTCTAATTGAGTCGCTATTGCATTAACGGTTTTCTAGTGGGTAAAACACCACTAAGGAAGTGTTCTCGGCAGCCATGGATTTATGGCAATGACGATGTGAAAAATGTGTACGTCTAGACAGAGATTACGTTGAGAAGTAACAAAAGTTTTTACTTTCTTGAGTAAGTATTTATGAGGAAAAAAATGGAGGCTTTAGAGCTTGAACTTCAGGACGTAGAACACTTTTAACAGACCCGGGAATTTTTGAATAGTTTGTACCATGCTTTCATCTGTGCTTTCCGTCGTTTTCGAAGACTATTTTCTACGCAGACTTTGTAAGCATCGTTTTCAAGACATTTATTATGATCAGTATAAGCATAACAAAAATTTGCAAACTCTAAAAAAATTTGTATTACAAAAAAGTAACCAGTAAAAGATTTATAAAGCCCAATTGATAATTAAAAGATAGTTGAATAAGAATTCAAAATTAAAAAGGAAATAATCGGCCCTTAAAGTGAAAAAACAAAGTTTTATAAAAATGCTAACATTAATAAATGTTTGAATAGATGATTTGTGCGAAAATAAACAATGCTATCTCATTGCCTATACTATTTTTAAAATCTAAGCGAAAAAATTTAATTCGAGCTCAATTTTCTTTAGGATTTTGGTTTAGAATTCCTTCCTTTTCTTTAAATTTAAAAATCTACATTTTAAAATTTTCTTGTGTAAATGCAACCAAAATGTGCATTTCTGACTACGTAAAAAAATAAACAATCAAAGTGTTTTAGAGTTTGCCATCTTTAATTTAATTTGCAAACTACTTGTAGGCCCATTTTCGTCTCTTGTTTCAGTTTAAGGAAAATTAAAATAAAAAAATTAACGTGCAAGGAGTATCTTTATTATTAAGCTTTAAAAAACTGTTGATATTGCGTTAATCGGATGATGCATTAAAAAAAAATTTTGCATCACTAATGGAGTTTTACTAATTTTGCTAATTGGAACACACGCGCGCGACGGCTATGATCTACAGCCTCCGAAGCAGTTGCATTGTTAAAAGAGGGTCTCAGTCAGAGGGCCGTGGCAAATTGACTAAATCTGAGTCAATCAGCTATGTGGAGAGTATGACGCCGGTATCGGGAAACAGGTGGCTATGTCCGCCGGCAAGGAGGAGGCCGTAGGAGCGTGACAACGGAAAGAGACAATCGATCGATTTCTCGTCTCAATATCCCTCAGAAATCAATATATAACTAGCGTTGACCTCAAGAAAGAGCTGAGTGCGGTCAGATGTGTGGTCACCAATGCTTGGACGGTGAGAAGAAAACTGAAGGCAGTCAACTTGATCCTAAAAAAGACAGTTACGGGTTTTAAGTTAACTACAGTCCAAAAGCTAAGACGATTGGAATTTGCTTGCGAACATCTCGATTGCACCTCGGATATTGGAGTCAGATGTTATTCACCAACGAGTCCAGGATATACCTACACGGTAACAACAAGATAAGGCCGGGGAACAATTTGATCATTGCTTTATTCAAGAAACTGTCGCATATGGAGGTGGCTCTTGCATGTTCTGGGAGGGCATTTTCATTCAGAGAAAAACTGAGTTGGTTTTTGTACCTAGTGGAAAACATGGAGGAGGTTTAAACGTGGACCGCTACATCAGAAACATTCTGGAAGAGCATACTGTTCCGTTTGCGAAATTTGTTGGTGAGGATTACATGCTAATGCACAACAATTCGCAACGCCACACGGCGCGAGTGATCACTACCTACCTGATTAGCATACAAAAAATGGACTGGCCTCCGTGTAGCCCAGGCTTAAATTCAATTGAGCATGCTTGGGATGAGCTTAAGCAAAGAATGCAGGTCAGAAATCTGGTACCAGGAATAGTGATGAAACTAGGAGCGGCGTTGATTGAAGAGTAGGAAGCAATCCCTCAAGACAGCATAGGAAAACTCATCCGATCCATGCGTAATTACTTGGAAAGTGCAATTAGGAGTAGAGGTGGCAACACCATGTATTAAAAAATCATTAAATTAATTTCAATTGAGGATTTTTTTATATAATCGTCTTTTCCCTTTTAACTCTTTGGTGTTACACATATTCTTAGGCCCATAACTTTGTCAGAACAGGCCCGATTCCAATCAAAGTGGTATCATTTGAAACCACAGTTTTTAAGCTTTCAAACGGTATAGCGAACTTTAGTTAGATTGCTATCGGAGTAGATACATATTCTCTCAAATCTCGAGCATATTGCTGAGTCGATTGTTTTGCTTTCAAATGTAATAGCTCCAATATAAAACGAAAGTTTATTTTTTATGTGTGAATTTCAAATAAATAGCAAACATATAATTGTTTTGAATTGAGGCCAACTTTTTATTGCATTTAAAGATTTTGTTTATTATTACCTAGACGTAAAACAAAATATCCTACATATAGCCACCACAAACGACATTACAATCAACAATTCTTTTATTGAAATTATATACCAAGTTTAGAAATATTTCTGATCTAATCTGGGCAATTTAGCCTCGAAAGTTGTCTATTAATACTTTAGTTGTTTGTGTGTTATTGTTATAAATACGGTCTTTTAGGTAACCACACAGAAAATATACCAACGGTATCAAATTTCATCTTCGTGGTGGCCAACTCTCCCGGTCCGTTGCGCAAAATCACACAATCTTTCAATTTTGATATCAGTAAGTCAATTATTTTTATAGCCGTGCGTGACGTGGAACCATCTTCTTGAAACCAAAGGAAACCCAGAAATTCGGACCAAAAAAAGTTTGCAATCGTGCTGCGATGATGAATTTCGGTGTTGTTAGTGAATTGTCTTAGTTGTCTTCAGAAACATAAGGCCCAATTACACAGCCCGATCAAAAGCCACACCAATCATTCACTTTTCTCAAATGTTGTTCTACCTGATAAATTATTTGATGACTTTGGAACTCCAAATTCGACAATTTTGCTTGTTGACGCTGAGTTGAAAAAGTGTTTCATCACTGAAAACGATCCACGTGTTAGCTTTAGATATTGCGTTAACATAACTTTGGAGGCGTGTAAATAAAGGTCCTTACTCAGAATGTTGTAAGGAGTATTGTGATACAGATTAAATTGTGGAACGCTCAGACAGCTGTAATTGTGGGACCGGTACACACCGTACGAACATGTGGATGTTTGGTTAAAGGTAGTAGCTAATATTTTTCGATATTGTAATAAGTTTTAACAATTATTAAACGTTCTTGTGGCGTGTATATCTCCATGATTAAAATGCCATAGGCCAAACTAAATATATATATATATATATATATATATATATATATATGTAAAAAAATGGGCTTGACATATGTCAAATATAAGAATTATGACTTGTTAGTATTCGCACATAAAAAATAAATACCTGTTAATAGAGTGCAATTCTTTTTTTTTGTAAATAATTCTACTAAACCTTTGTTTTGAAAAATTACGAAGAAAAAATTTAAACACTTTAAAAATACGATAGTTTTCGTCCAAACATTAGACCAAATCATTCATTAAACTGCAGTTAAAAATTGCCTTTCTACTCGTTGTAAACAAGAAGTAATTTGCACAAAAAACGCAATTTTAATTTAAATTATTTAATCAGGCTTTATCGCTGGTCATTCCATGTGCTGTGTTTTCTTTCAACCAGTTTATTTTCTAATTTTGTTGTGTGGAGAGATACGCTACTTTCTACAGATGTAAATTCTGAATTGACTATATTTAAGAAACTTTACGTTCCCATTCAAAATGTATACCGTAGATGAAGATGTTTGTTTTTACTTACATGACTTTTTTCAAAATGGTATTTTTTTATATTTAGAAATGTGTCATTTTTTCCAAATTATCACACCATATAAATTTGTGAATTAAAACTGAAAAACTATCTAATTAGAATGCTACAAGGACGAATGGGTCATATATTGTACAACATCTATTATAGATTAGCCCTTCTAGTTATCCAACAGAGAGGTCCTGCTTTTGTCGCCCATTTCTAGAAATAAATTCGTCATATTTTGGCCGTATTAAAAAACATTAATTTACGCGCCTTGGGTGACGTAAATAATACTTACATTAAAATATAAAAATAATAGATTTGCTTAAGGAGCTTACTAAATTATACTAGTTATTTCGGAATTGTTTCTACCGCCTAAAAATTTTATACAACATTCGAAATCTGCTCAGTAAAGAGGCGCGGACCACTTTATGTGAGTCATTAGTGTTCTTCTTCTTCTTCTTAAGTGCCGTCTCCTCTTAGAAGATTGGCTATCATTATGGCTGTTTGTATTCTCGACGTTGCTGCTCTGAACAATTCAATAGAACTGCAATTGTACCATTGTCTCAGGTTACTCAACCAGGAGATGTGTCTTCTTCCTCTATTCCTATTACCCTGTATCTTCCCTTGCATGATATTTTGTAGGATTTCATATCTTTCTCCCCGCATCACATGCCCCAGATACTGTAATTTCCGTATCTTAACTGTATTCAATACTTCTTTTTCCTTCCCCATTCTTCTAAGTACCTCACCATTCGTCACTCTGTCCACCCAGCTGATTTTCAACATTCTTCGATAGGTCCACATCTCGAATGCTTCCAGTCGATCACTGATGTTTTCCTTCATCGTCCAAGCCTCCATTCCATAAAATGCTACTGAAAATACGTAGCATCTCAACATTCTGATTCTTAGCTGTAGACATAAGTCTCTGTTGAATAGTATATTTCTCATTTTACTAAATATGGTCCTGGCCTGGCCAATTCTTGCTCTAATTTCCTCTGTGTATTCATTGTTCTCGTTGACAATAGTTCCCAGGTATTTGTATTTTTGTACCTTCTCCACTTGTTCTCCTCTAATCCATATATTTTCTTGTCGTTGTCGTGATTTTGTGATTGTCATAAATTTAGTCTTTTTGATATTTAGTGACAGACCCTTTTCTTCACTACTTTCGACTACTAGATCTAATATCCTTTGTAAATCTTCTAATGACTCTGCCATGAGTATAGTGTCATCTGCATATCTAATATTGTTTATATATTTCCCGTTAACTTTAATCCCAATTGATACCTCTTCCAGTGCGTTCTTGATTATTTCCTCAGAATATACGTTGAAGAGTAAAGGCGAAAGCACACATCCCTGCCTTACTCCTCTTTGTATCTGTACTTGTTCAGTTAACTCATTATCCACTTTTACATTAGCAATCTGGTTGAAATATAACTGAGTTATTATTCTAATATCTTTCATATCTATATTTTTATCTTTAAGTAGTCGAATGAGGTAGTTATGGCGGACTTTGTCAAATGCTTTGTTGTAATCGAGGAAGCAGACATATATTGGTTGATTGATATCCATACATCTCTGAGTTAACACATGCATTGCGAACAGGGCTTCTCTTGTGCCCATTGCTTTCCTGAAACCAAATTGGGTTTCACTAAAATCTTGTTCTAGCTTTCTGAAAATTTTTTTATGCAATATTTTCAGAAATATTTTAAGAGTGTGACTTATTAAACTAATTGTCCTATGATCATTACATTCTCTTGCGTTGGCTTTTTTGTGTAAAGCGATGAATGTCGATCTGAGCCATTCTGTAGGGATTATTCCTGTATTATATACTGTATTATATAAATCCACCAACACGCCCATTTGTTCTTCCGTGATTAATTTTATTATTTCAGCCGGAATTTCATCAGGACCCGGAGATTTATTGCATTTTGCCAACTTTATTGCATTACTTCTTCTTCTGTTATATATGGTCCACTGTCTCGTTCTGTATTTTCTTCTATTGTTTCTTGTTGTCTTTCATCTTCGAATAATTCCTGGATATACTCTTTCCATCTTTCTAATTTACCTTTGATGTCGGGTATTATTTTACCATTTCTGTCCAAGAGGATATTATTTTTATTTGATTTTCTTATTCCCGCCATTTCCTTTATTTTCTTGTGCAAGTTGAAATCATCGTGTCTTGCTTGCAATTCTTCTATTTCTGCACATTTATTTGTGTACCATTTCTCCTTAGCTTCTCTAATCTTCCTTCTTATTTCTTTATGTAAGGTTTTATACATTTCATTGTTTCTATTCTTATGTTGTCTTCTATTTTCCATCAGTTCCAGTATCTCATCCGTCATCCATATTTTATTTGTGTTATTTACTTTTGAGAGAGCACGACAGCCGCGACGCAAAGGCTTCGGCCTGCCAGACTAACGCGCTGCGGGCCCGGGGTTCGACTCCCAGGTCAAAATAACGGCAAACATCGAGTGCTCTCCGGCCATCATACAAACACCTTTGGCGGTCGTAAAGTACATTCTCCTTCTTTTAACGGGTCAGACTAGCCACCTGCCCGGGGTACGCCCAACATGGCTCATAGTACTACACGAAATGTGTAGTTAGAAACAGGCTTATAGCCTATATAAGAGTAGAAGAGAAGAAGACCTTTGATTCTCCTAATATTTCTCTACTTGGGGTCATTATTGCTTTTTTGAATGCTTCCCATTTATTATTTGGGTCTCCCTTCAAGTTTCTATCTATTTTTTCTTCTAGTTCTTTATTAATTTTTACCGCTAATTGATCTTTTGTTGTTTGGTCTTTTAATTGTGATATCTGTAGTTGTTTTTTGTTCTGTTGTGATGTAAGTTTTTTTAATCGTGTTTCGATTTTTATTATCACCGGATTGTGGTCAGTTGCTGCATCTGCGCCTGGATATGTTTTGGCCGACTTGATGGAATTGCGATATCGTTTATTTATCAATACATAGTCTATTTGGTTTCGGACTATGTTGTTGTTATTATCTGCTGGTGCTCTCCACGTATATAGCCTTCTTTCTGGCAATTTAAAGAACGTATTTGAGATTATCATTTCCTGTTCTTGGCAGAACTGTTCCAGTCTATCTCCCCTCTCATTTCTTAGTCCCAGTCCGTAATTACCTATGATATCCTCCACTTCTCCTTTTCCTATTTTTGAGGTGAAATCCCCCATGACAATCGTGATTTCTCTGTTTTTTGTGA
Organism: Sinelater perroti; assembly: GCA_036346155.1. Taxonomy (NCBI): domain Eukaryota; kingdom Metazoa; phylum Arthropoda; class Insecta; order Coleoptera; family Elateridae; genus Sinelater; species Sinelater perroti. Next base: position 2,516,514 of record JARFIY010000099.1, read on the forward strand.
TATTTATAGCTTGCTGAACGTCGTTATAAAATTGTTCTACTTCTTCCTCATCCTTATCTGCAGTAGGGGCATATACCTGTATTATATTCATTATTCCTTGGAGTGTTTGAGTTCTTAACATGGTTACCCTATCTGAGACAGGCATGAAGCTAATTACTGATTTACACAGGGATTTGTCTACTACTATTGCTACTCCATTCCAATGGGATGTGTCGTTGTTACCTGAGTAGTATATCTTTGTTTTCTTAATTTGCATTTCCTCTGAATTTGGCCACCTGTTTTCACTCAGTCCCATTATGTTAACCTTAAGACGTTCCATTTCTTGAAGCACGTTGTGGATTTTTCCTGCTTCATATATAGATTGAATATTCCATGTAGCTGTCTTCATCTCTTTCTTCTTTCTTGCAGCTTTATTCAAAACCGTCCCCCCCGGAGATCCGAACGGGGAACTAGAGACTCCGGAACATTTTGCTCTGAATTCAGTCATATTGATTTTACTAGGGATGCCCAAATGGGCCTTTAATACAGTGGTTCCCGTTGTCTTCTGTATCCTTATGCCGTTGACCACCCTTGTAGTTCTTCCGCCTTTAGGACCGTTCTCGATCCCAGGGCAAAAGAGTGCCCTATTTGTAGCCGCTCAATCAGTCAGACGCTACTGCTAGTTTTGGTCCGCCCCGGGTATTTTATTTCCCCGGTACCCGCCATATTTGACGGGCGTTCCCCTATCCGCCACCTGGGGAGGCGCCCAGTTGGGGATCTAGCAACCCCGCTGGGTCATTAGTGTTATCCGTGCTTAATTATGGTAAATTATGGTGACCTTGTATATGGCTCTCGCATATATGGTAAAACGCAACGTCTTATTCAACGAGTGCAAAACGCATGTTGTTGTTTTTGCTACAAAATACCTCCTCGCACTCACATAACACCATATCTGAACAATGCTTCCACTTTAAATACGGCGTACCGAAGACATCAACATCTTGCGGGTTTGGTGTTTGATGTGATGAAATTTAAGTAACCGGAATACTTATTCGCAAAGTTTAGTTTTTCCCCATTCCATAACCGATACGTAACAAGACCCTCACGATCTCTTTTATCAGTGCATCGTCATAAAACAGTTGCATTTAATTGCAGCTTTCGCTACCAAGCTACGCGCTGCTGGAACAACATCCCTCCACCCCTTAGGCTCCTTAATTCCAGCTTTACTTTCAAAAAGAAGTTTAAAGTTTTTCTCCTTGAGCAACAAAAAGTGGAGTACCTGTTAGTTAGCAGCAGCAACTTTCCTATCTTAACTTATTAACTGTGATATAAACTTTATTTCAATTGTTATAACATGTTAATTAACGTCAATCATTTTCTCATCATTTATTATAATTTAACTATATACTTTAATTTAATTTTATATATATTACAATAGTAATAAACGTAGATAATTTAGTGACTTTGCATTCTAGTAATTATTAATGTTGGACAAATCGCATTTAATCAAATTTTGTACGTTTCCGTTTTGTTGTTATTATTTAACGTGTCTTCTTAATAAAATTGTACTGAAATTATATTATCATATTATTACATTACATTATATTAATTACACTCGCACATATTCTCACACATACACAAACTCACCATTCCATTCCACATTTTTGCTCGCGTAAGCCCCTGGGTTATAGCAGAATATCAGAGTTTTGCTATACTCTGAGCTATGGCCCATTTGCAACGCTGCAGCATCCTTAGGTACATGTTACATAGTTTTGTCTTTACTCCTAATCTGTGTCTGTATTATTATCTTCTGTATTTTGTTCAACTGTTTTGTTCCCTTAATCACGCACCACATGTGTGTGACAGTAATTATGTACGCATGTACTTTTTCTGTAAAATGTATCTCTATTGTGTTGCAGTGATACAATAAATAATTATCTATCTATCTATCTATCTAGTTAGAGACCAAATTAATATTTGACTAAAAATTCACAAACGTAAAATCTTGAACGTGACATAAGGTTTAATTTAATGGGTTTTGTTTATTCTTTATAATAGGTGTGCAAGTAGAAAACTTTATTGAAAAGATACTTGTTATAAAGATTAATAATCGAAATATTCGCCATTACTATCTATGGTCTTTTGCCATTTATCGGGTGGATGATGAATGCCTTCGCGATAGAAACTTGGTGGTTTCGAAGCAAAATAGTCATCGAGCCATTTTAATTTTCAACTTTTATGAACCACTGGTTTTCAAATAAGTGGTAATAAGAAGGAGCTAAGTCTGGAGAATACGCCGCATGCTCGACAACTTCCCAGCCTGAGGAGAAGATAAGTTCCTGGGTTGGTTTTGTTGTATGTGGACGAGCGTTTCATGCAGCAATATCACCTTCCGCATTTCTTGACCCGTAAATGGCCTTTTTCCTCTAGAGCATCACTTAAATTGATTAATTGAACCTGGTAACGTTCACCTGTAACAGTTTGATAAGGTTTCAGAAGCTCGTAGTAAATGACTCATTTCCAATCCCATCAGACGCACAGTAACACTTTCTTGGCATAAATATTCGTTTTTGCAACTGATGTTAATGGCTCGCCGAGATCAACCCATGCTTTTTTGAGTTTAAGATTGTCAAACAAAATCTACTTTTCATTACCCGTAATTATTTTATGCAAAAAATTCTTTCTTTTACCGAGAAAGCAAATTCATACAGAACTCTTCGGTTTTGTTTTCTTCGGTCATTACATGCAATCGAAGTGATATTCTTTGGTGAGTAACTTCAAACTGTTCTGGAAGTTTTTCTTGAGTTTGACATAGATTTTTATCCAGTAATACTTAAAGTTCTTCGCCTTCAAATTTTTTACTGCACCTGGACGTAGATTGTTCTCAAGACTAAAATTTCCATGACGAAATCTTGCAAATCACTTTTTTTACTGTTGAATGACTCACAGAATGTTTACGCAAAAGTCGAATTAATCCATTCCATAGCTTGAGCAGCATTTTTTTAATTTGAGAACAGAATAGGCTGCAATGGAGTAAATGTTGCTTATTGACATCTATCCCTTATAAAATTGATACACACGAAATAATAGCGTAAAATGACTGAAACCTATGTCACAAAAATAGCAATGACTAAGCTACACATATCCAAACTAGCGGGCGAATTGGCTGCGTTCAAGTATGTTTTTTAATGGCACAACTTCAGAGCCTAGTTTCTACTTGTACACCTATTAAATATAAATAGAATAAAGAAATAGATAAAGCATATATTATATTGTTCGAATTAATGAAGCATTAGTGTCGGCACTACGTTAGTTGACATTATCGGATTTTGTAAATTGTACTCTTTAAGTGGGAAAAATATTTGAACTCGAAAAGGCAATAGTAAAGACACAGCAAATATTAATATAAGATAATAGATGCTTTTCAACTGACATCACAAACGTTGCCAAAGTTTACAAAAAGCTTATTAAGATTATAGACCTAGAGTCAGTTAAGTAAGAGCGTGTTCGGAATAATCTGAAGAAAAAAATATTTAAAAACATTGTGTCCAGTCACTACCGGCGTTGATAATTGCCTAGCATCTTCGATACAAGCTTTCGACCAAATTGATGACGACACGGACCTCCAAATGCAACGAATATCTCGTGTCAACTGCTTCAAAATAAATACTTTCTTTGACTAAGCTTATGCTGGATGTACGCCTACACATTTGCATCGAGCTACTGCTACTTCTTGCAGGATAAAATCCTCGTTTTTCTTGTTGAATCAACTTAGGCAGTTGGTAGTTATAAATCTCGAGCATTTTTGGAGCATTTATGTTGTACGTGAACAGATTCAACATTCTGAAAGCCAGTTTTAAGAAGCAGTCCTAAAGATGCACTTTAGTGGAAGTTCAACGCTCCGATGTACCAACTTGTTAATTTAGGTTGACCAAACTCGTGGGTCTATAGCATATCCCTAAATAGAAGTGTCGTCCATAAAACTTACACTGTTCCAATCTCGGCTGATATTGTCCTTTGCCTAAGCAAGTTGTTTCGTCACATAATTTTCTTCACTAAACTACAACATTTGATGTAATTTGCACGAGATTAGTTTCGGACAGCTATGTACGATGTGTCTACACCTTTCTGTTTCAATTTTGCTGCCCCTTGTTCCGCGAAAACAAGTGCACGTTTTATTTTTTGACTTTAGGGGACACTTTATTTATTGAGTCATATTCCGGCAAGTCATCGACCGTTTATATTTTCTTATATCGCTGCGCCCACTTGCTGATGAATGTTTCGACTTGTTCATATACTTAGCAACCATTGCATGAGACATTTCCGGACCCTTCGGGTGGGTACAGAGGGACACAGCCTTGTAGTGCGTCGCGTACGCGGCATTCATGGTGTTTTACGCGTTTCTCTGGTAAGAATTCAATATCAATTAAACCTTTTGTGATAAAGCATCAGTTTTGAGAAGTTTATTGACATCGTCAGAGCATAGAAAATTCTGATAAGAGGTTTCGCTTAGTACAGTTATTTTAATTTTTACAGCTTTTATGAAAGACACATAACTTATTCTAATATAATCAATTTTATACATTACATCGGTATTATTGACTTCAACAGGCCATCGAGTGTTTTAGTTGTATTTCAGGTAACTTACATTTTTATAAAATCTAATAAGAAGCAAGCAGGAATTGAATCAGTGGATACCGTTCGAAAGCAATATGTTAATCCTTTAGATTGCCTTTTCAACTCTCATGTAATGAATACGATAAAAATTCCGATCCAACCAAATACCAGGAGTGTTGGCAATTAATCAATGGAGTTATTTTTTAACATAAATGTGGTGAGGTTCTTCCATATGTTTCCCTCACTTCCCAGTTGTGCGTATCATCTCTGATACAGCCAGTATGGCAAGCACCATACCTTAGACGATCACGTTATTACCACTCAAAATAAAAGCAAATGTACTCAATTATTTTTAGTGGCTAAGTGAGTCACTTGTCAGGCATCTGAAGCCCAGAATTGAACCTGGGTTAGTCCGCACCGCACTAAAACGCGCCAATAGTTTGGTTACATCGGCGTTGATGTTTCAATATAGCCTCCATGTATTTCAACACATTCATTACACCTCAAAATTAGCATTTTAATGCCTTTGGAAAAACACTGAAATTTTATCTGCAAAATGCTTAAAAACAACCTCCTGCAAATTTTTATCTACCTGAAAGTCATTCTTCAGTTTTAAATGCATATAGTAGTTACTGGGGGTTTGGTCTGTACTGTAAAGTGGCCGACAAAGCTCCGTAAAGCCAGGATATTTTGAAGCAACCTGTCCAATTACGACTAGTTCGGCTCCGAATGCCACTTTTCTTTTCCTTGATAACGCCGTGCAATTTATGTGGTAAGCTGGCATAATGCTCTATTATAATTTGTTTCTTGAAATTCATTACTAAAATGTCCTTTGTATCCCAAAACATTGCTGGCATAATTGTTTTTTTCGATTGAGCCACTTTGGCACCGTTTTATTGACTTTCCATTTAATAAGAGATTATAACACAATGTCATATATTTATCTTCTGTAACAATAGATTAAAGAAATTTATCTTTTGTTGTTGGGCTTAAAAATTACTTACATTAAGTTATACGTTGCTATTTTTGAAGAACTGGCAAAAGTGGTCGTACTGATCTGGCACTAATTTTATTCATATGAAAGTGCTTATGAACAATGGGTTACACTACTGCATCAAAAATATCTAACATAACTAATAATTTCTTCTATCTTGTACCACCTTAAACTTGACGAGGACGATGTTTTCTTTTGAAAGCACTTCAACTAACCGACCTTCAGTGGCTTATTTTCGATGCTCTCTAGGTCCAACCTAAATTGTGTTATCTATTTCTTTACAGTATAACATAAACGCAAAAATTTGCCATCTAAACATTGCTTAACATCACTTTCTTTAGTTTTAATTTTGAAGATCAAAAGTGTTTTACATAATTACATAGGAAAACTGTGCTTAGTTATTATGTTGCAGTTATATTTCTTCTAACGCATTTCTAAGTATAACGAGAACACTAAAACAACTTAATCGAACATAATGGAGTAAGAAAATAACCAAAAAAGAAAACGTATAATCTACAGCACAATTATTAAAAGTATTTTCTTACATGAGTGAAAACACAATGGTGGGCAAAGCAGATAAGAGACTTACGGTAATACAGAGTACCTGAATTAGAAAAACGTAATAAGAAGAATAACAAATATTGCAGAAAATATCAAACAGAATGTAGGGAAAAAGAAGAACTTGCCCAAAAGAATTTTCCAAAAAATCCTTTCAACAGAAGAAAGAAAGAAAGAGCCAGAAAAACAAAAAAGTTAAAAGCAAGATATATAGCAAAAACGAAAATGAAGGATACATGGATTAACCTTAAAATATAATTTTTCTTAGTTTTGTCTAATTAAGTACCTTATAAAGTTACGGTCTCATTGTGACCTATCCGATTAAACATTTTTTAAAAAATTATTACTTTAGTTTATGCAAGCAAATAAAATGAGAAATGTCGGTGCTGAAACTCTGAAGCGAGCAATACAAAAAATGCATGAACTACAAAAAAACTCTATACGCCATCTCTTTTTTAAATCGCTTAAAATTTCTTTTGGAATTCAAAAAATTCTTCTAATTTAACTTAACGAATCTCCTGCAAATTAAAATGATGTTTTTTATGACATTCTTTCATACAAATACTTTTGTTTCTTTCTTTTTCTCATTTTAATTGTCTATTAATTAATTAATTATTAGTAGTAAATAGTATTTTAGAACCTGTTAACATAACAAAAAATCTTTTATTGCCTATTACTCTATGTTTTAGTGAATACTATAATTTTCTTACATTTTTATGGGTTCATTCACTCAGCCAGCATTGGTTTCTTTTTATGACCTTTATTTTTGGATAGATGTATATTTTTTTATTTTTTTTTGTTTAAAATTAATTCAGTTGGACTAATTACTTATAGTTACTTCTATAAAGTACCTACGGATCAATAAGTTTGTTATAATTATTTTTTATCAATATGTAGTCAGCATATTCTTGCTAATTTTCTAGATGTTTCAACTACTTTATAAAAACCTACAAATCACAAATAAAATAAATGTGCAATATAATTTACGCATTTGTTTTTTAAGCTGCACCCATATAAAATAGACATTACTTTTAATCAGTATATTGTATGATCATCTTTACCGGTTAGAACATGATATAATTTAAATATAAATTTAAAGGCAATCTAAAATTGGTTTCTGTCTAAGTAATTCTATAAATGCTCTGCGACATTTTAATCAGTATTCTACAGCAGCTACACTACAAATAACAATATTTTTTTCTTTTCTAATCTATTTAACTAATCTTTTAAGACACGATTAGTGTGTTACAAATCATTGGCGTGTCGAAATTTAACTCAATTGAACGTTTACTAAAATTTTCCTTCAATTGTCAAGTCGTCAACTCTACTTACAAAAAGAATCCTAAACAAAACATATCATTTGACATTGTCTATGGCAACTTTAATAAAAAATAAATTTAGTACCTTCCCTTCTTTTCCAGACAATTTAAATTTTAATTGGAACAGTAATGTTGGAGTAGTATGGCTACTCTTTCCAACTCAAAGCTTTTAGGTTGATAATGATTGATAATTTTTTTAAGGCAACACAATTTTTAAAACTTTGAAAAGGGGACAGACTGTTGAAAACTACTCGAGTTTCAGTTGCTTGTTCAAGTTCCTGAGTTATACGACGCAAAATGTTGAAGCTTGTTACTTGTTTCCTAAATAGTGCGTATCCTAATATCGCCTTCTTTTGTAACATACAAAGGGTTGTCTGCCAAAACGTGTTTTTGACGTCCTAAGTTAACAATTTTTCACCCGCCTTTCCTCAATTTTTTGCAAGGTGGGAACGTCTTAATTTTTGATTGAATTGGCTTTTTAGCTGGCTTAAAAATGTGGAACAATATAACTTAGCGCGCATTTATAATTGACGTAAGCATAAACCGCCCATAAGAAATACCTAAAGTTGAATCAACGTAAAGCTTATGCGCTCGTTCATAATGCACTCCCGTAATTTTTAATTTTTTCCTAGATTAATGTTGGTAGCAGTAACAGAATGTTTGATTTAATTCTGAAGTTGCGTAATCTAACTTTACTACTGTCAACATTTTGGCTTCATTTTTACAACGGATATAACATTTTAATTAAATAGGCAAATAAATAACCAACATAATTATGCAAAATGCATCGTAGGATATTGCTGTCGCTTTTTTGATTGAGCATTCGCAACTTCGAAAAGTTTACACGTCTTAGGTGCATTTTACGTATTTGTTTTAGACGGATTATGCTTACGTTCATTATGAATGGGCACTTAAAATCAAAACTTTGTTCGGCGGACGCCTGATAGCCGCGGCCACCTGCCCATTTGGCAAGGAGCGAGAACGGGACACAAACGCAGGGGTCTCCTCGTGTAAATTAAGCGTTCAGAGCGCGGCACGCTAAATTTTGTTATCCGTCTTTGTTTACTTTTCGTTAAAAAGTATAGTCTTTATTTACAACGCTCGGACCTCCTCGTGTAAATCAAGGGTCTAGGACACGCCACATTTCATATCAGCTGTCGTCCCCCAAATTTTTGCAAAAGAACGTATATATTTTTACCTGGAGCAGGAACGTAAAACAATTTTACTTAAAATCGAAGCTCCGTTCGGCCGGAGCAAACCAAATGGCCATGGCAGACGCTCTTTTTGCGTTCGGAAATGCAGCAGGCCGATAGGCGCGGCCTCCCGGCCATCCGCAAGGAGCGAGAGCAGCCCCGATGTGCGTAAACGAACGCACAGATCTCCTCGTGGAAACTAAGCGCTCAGAGTGCGGCACCCCAAATTTCATATCAGCCGACTTTGTTTATTTTCCGTTCAAAAGTACAGGCTGTCTTTATTTATAACGCACAGACCTCCTCGAATAAATCAAGGGTCTAGGGCACGCCACATTCCTTTGTTTACTTTCTGTTCAAATGTATAGACAGATTGGGCCTTTTAGATCGAAGTTTTTTTGACAGTTGAACTTTATTTCTTATACATCTGAAATGTGTTATGTACGATTGTTTTAATTTGATGATATTTACAATTTTTGTTTCTCAGAAACATTTTTATATTTTAAGAACTATGGATTTCTATTGCAAAAGTAAGTCTTAAACAAAACGTATAAATTATGATAATTAACGTATTTGGACACGTTTAATAAGTTATTTGTTGCAAAAAATTACAACAATTAAATTATAACAATTAAACCATCAATGGGTGGTAATCCAAACAACTAATTCTAAAACCAGAAAAAAATTTACTTTCTATCACATAGACACTAATTGTACTTAATGACTTTTTTGATATTAGTATGTGATATCAACTCTATTATCATACCAATAGACTCTTAAAACTTTTAAAAATGGTTAAATAAATTGATAAGTTAAGTTTTAACATATTAAAATTGTCAAATGCTATATTTAAAACAAGAAGATGTGTGCGACTAGTAAAATATTAGAATACATGATAATGCTAAAAACTAAAGATGTAGCTTTCTACCCTTCTCTATCTTTCCGTCCTCCCTTCTTTAGCTTTCTCTTCTCCACTTCTTTTTGCCACCACACCTTCTCTCTATGGGGCTTTAGTCGGTGACTCGTTTTATCCATTTATTAACTGGTAATATTTTTACGTGCACATGTCATTATAGTCTTCTCTCTTTCATATATGTGATTATATTTTGATGTACTTCCATTCTTCTCCCTATCTTATCATTGGTTATTCTGTCTAGTTTTGTCACTCCACAACGCCTTTGCTAGTACTACATCTCTACTGCTGTTATTTTCCCTTTGTTTTTCTTATTTATGATCCAATTTTGTGCGTATTTAAGATAATTGGATGCAGTTGTTTCATGCATGTTTGTATTTGTTCTAGCCTACTGTTTATATCGTCTTCTGTGATTGTGTTTTTCGTGATGAATAACCCAAGGTACTTGAATTCAATTGGTCTTTCGTTTTGCTAAAATTTATTTCAAATCTTACTTTCATATATATTTCTTGTAACTTTTGGATTATATAGCTTAAGTCTTCTTTATCCTGTACTATCAGCTGATTATCAGCAAGACTTGGTATATAAAGATGTTCGTTTCTAGTCTGGATCTCCATTCCTTTGCATTTGCTCTTTTAGTCCTTCCGTGCGCACTCTAGAAATATTTTGAACAGGCTATGTGATGTACAGCATCTCTGTAGTAGACCTTTGGATGTTGTAATGCTATCGGTTAGGTTTTTTCGGACTCTTACGGATACCATATTGCCCTTGTAGGTATTTCTCACTGTCGCTATCACTTTCTCGTGTACTCCTATCTCCTGCATCGCCTTCCATAACTGCCTCATTGGGACTATGTCGTACAGCTTTTTTAAATCTATAAGATCCGGGTGGACTGCTTTGTTCTTTGTTTTCTTCTTTTTGATAAGTTGTTGTATCGTGTATACATAATCTTTCGGCTGTAAATTTGGCTTGATCTTCTCCTAACTTTTCTAGTATTTGATCTTTAATTTTGTTTGTTACTACCGTTCCATAAATTCTTATTGTAGCTATTACACTTATACCTCTGTAATTTTTAAAGATTTGTCGATCACCTTTCTTAAAGATTAAAGTTATGTATGCTTTTTATTCTCTCCTTTTATTATGTTTTGAAACATTCTTTGCATTATGCGCTGTAGTTCTTCTGATCCAGATTTAATCAGTTCCGGTATTATTCCTCCAGGTCCTGCTGCCTTCTAGTTCTTAGCGGCCTTAAGTGCTTTTATACGTTTTCCAGATTTGCCTTGTTCTGCTCATATTCGCCTTTTTCTTGAAACTTTTCTCTATTTCTTTGTCAGAAGCCCTTGATAGTATTTTAGCCATTTCCCTTCTTTCATGCATGATATGTAACTTTTTTTCTTATTTGTTTTTGTTGACTTTAATGATGTTTCGTTCCTCTGAATTCCGTGCTTCTCTTATATCTATATTGGTCTACCTTTTGGCATGCTTTCTGCCACTGATCGTTTTTCTCTTTTGTTGTGTTTTTTTTTGTCTGTATAATTCATAGCCCGATTCTGAATTTGCGTATACCTTTTTCTTTTTTTATTACTTGTGGTGTATTCTAAAAAAATTCATTTGCATTTTGTTGCGTTATCTTCATTTTCTTCAAGTGCTCTAAATGCTGCGTATTCAATGCTTTTCTTTATGTGTAATTATGTATCATCTACGCTTGTAAACCCAAATTTAGTTAATTTCTTGTCCAATCTTTTGATACAACTGTTTTATGGATTCATCTTGAAGGAAGTATATTTTAAATTTCATTTCAATATTGGTAGTTCTTGTTTGTTCCGAGTTTGCTTTGTTTTTATTTTTAACTGTCTTTGTTCGTTACTGTTCCAATTTACAGCTAATTTTAGTTATTAGCTGTCTGTGGTCAGTGCCACATTCTGTTTCTCTCTTAACCCGGACATCAGTTATTGTCAAAGTAGTATTCTTCTGACAATAAAGTAATCAATAAGTAAGCGGGTATTTCTTTTTAGTTGTACCTAGGTGTATTTATGTATATATAGGTGTTAGTAAAGCCCATTTATTATCTTGAGGCCTATTATTTTACTTATCACTACTGTCGCATCGTTCTCCCTCCTTCCTGTTCTTCCGTCCAAGTCTCCAGCAATTATAATTTCTTAAGTTGTTTTAATCTTCTCCAACTCTTCTTTTAAAGTATCCCTAAACTTCGAGCTAACATTATTTGGTCCATATACCCCAAGGATAGCTATGTTTTTTGATGGATCTTGATGTTTAGTTTGACTATTCTTTCATTTATTGGCTTTCATTTTTTAATCATCCTACCGTATGATTTCTTCAGTAATATAGCCACTCTTACTTGAGATTTTTGTTTTTTTATCCCGCTTCAGCAATGTATTATGTCCTCTGTATTTCCTGTTTTTTTTCACTGGTTACTACTATAGCTAGCTTCAATCATTTAACTTCTGCCACTACTTCTCCACACTTGGTGCTCTATCCTCGAACATTTTATGTTCCATTACAATTTATCTTTTTGCTTTTCTTCTTATTTCGGTTGAGATTTAAACTTGGCTTTTGAGGATTTCTTGCAGAACTGCCCCTTCCCGTATCCGGTGGAGCGATTTGAGTTATGGGTTAGCACCTGGAGATAATGTTTTTCTTTTTTTTTCATTTTGCTATCCTCCTTCTTCTAGATTCTCCATGTGCTAGATTATTTAGGCTTAACGCCACAACTTTGTTCTTGGAAGACCTATTGCTTCTGCCACCCATTTGGGTTCGACGCTATTTGTGCCAGCCCATTATGGGACAGACGCCACTTCTCTCAGTTGATTCGTGGGTGCTTATTTGGACTAGGCTTATTCGCACCTGTCCTATATATCCACAGAAAGATTTCCTATCAGCCGTTGGAATGCACCATGTTGGGGTTGAGGCTCCCCTCCCAGTACATTTCTGCCGGAGTTATGATTGACCCCTACTTAACTCAGAGCCAACGGGACCACATGGACGTTTCATTATAGCAACATAAATATCGTGATGGATTTATGTTGTTTTTAATGATACTGTAACTTACAGTAGCAAGATTAAGCAGTTCGGAAATTTGTCTTACTCAGTATGCCAGCAATAAATTCCTTGCAAGAGTTCAATGTTTAAATGGGTCAAAGCCTTCGAAGAGGAAGAATATTTGCTAAAAATAAATTTTACGCATTATTACCGAAATAGCGATGACCAAAAATTAAACTTTGCGGTATTAGTTCAAAACATTTTATGTAGCTAGGTAGATACGGTAATAATAATAAATATTTAAAATGGTCAAATAAACATGTCTGTTATAAAACTATATATATTTTTATATATAATATTTATATGCTAGTATAAAAAATGTTAATACAAAACAAAGCAACCATAACATAAAGAAATCACGTTAAACAATATAATATACAGAAATATACTTTACTGAGATAATTTAAAACCGATTGACCTCAATTTCAGCAAAATAGATCCTTGACACGTACTCGAGAAGAAACGCTATGTTGCACTAAAGCTTTGCTGTGAATTTTTATGCAAAAATTAATTAAAAATGTGTCTAGTGCAACGAACTTCATATATTATACATAAATTAGCTACCGCCATCTAGTTAAGAAAAGCTTAAAAGCGTTTGGTAATAAATCAGTGGTAACATTGTTTTTGCAATTTCCCTCGCAAATAGTCCGTGCGAGCAGGTGGCGCGCCGATTAATTTAGCGTGTTTTTGTGCTTTCAGGCTTCCTGTATATTATTCCAAACTCACGCGCGCGTTTGAAAGCGGCGCAAACAATAAAAAGGCCCCGAGTAAATTAAAATATTTTTGTGTAAATAACTGTTAGCCTCTAGAAGCCGGCACCTTAAGCCCTGAAATATGCAACCTTGAACCAAAATATTCAAATTGTTTAAGGTGTTTATTTATACGCCCGCCCAAATACATTTCGGAAACCGTGCGAAGGCTGCTGATGGATTTGCAGGCGCAATAAAGCGCGCGAGGCGTTTTCAGCGCGCTAATAATCTGTTTTTTTCAGCCCTGTCCGTGAGGTTCCTAACGAGGCGCTACATAGGAGAGTACGACCACCAAGCAGGTGAGCGATGCGTCAAGCCGCCGACGCGACGGCCGATTGCACCCCTGAATTTTCGACGCCTGAGCTGGCGTGCGCTTCAAACTTAGAAGCAATTAGCGACCGAGCTGAAAGCAGCCCGAGAATCTCCGAAATCAACTAAATTTGTTCAGGCACGAAAGCTGTTTACAGCGGCCCACGGCTGATAAAAAGCGGCGAACGTCAGCGCTCCTGACATTTACAGCCAGAAGTCATAGGCGGCTGATGTTTGAGTCAGCTTGCGTAAAAATAGCCTTCAATTTAATTATCTGTCAGCGAGGCTAATTGGCGGAGCCACAAATTTCACTTTTTAATGCGAAGTGGTGTGAATTTCGCTAATTTCCTAGACGTTTTAGCCGCTGGGATTCATTAGCGTTTAGATGGCTGTTTCGACACGCGGCGGCAGCCCGCGGCTCTTTGAACTTCCTAGGCGATACGTGTTAAATGTACATTTCTTTTGCACAAATTGAGCCGCGTTGGTTAAGATAATCTATACATTAAGTTATAACGAGAGCCTGATTAGGGTCTTTGGTGCCTTAGATTGACAATTCTTACCTGACTACCCTTAATTTTTTGTGTTTAATTATAAGTAAATTATTAAAAAGTTGATTGTTTAGACAAAACATTTATTTAATTTTTTAATTTTTGTTACGTACATACATATGTTTCAATACAAATGTCTATTTCATCTAAAAAAAAATTATCAAAAAAATTTTCTCTGATTTAGAGTTAGCATAGCTTTGGACTATATCATCAAAAGAAACAAACAACATTTTAACCTTAATCCAAAAAATGTTTCACTCTCTGAAGAAAGCTAAAACGGATCATTCTCCAGCGTAGTTAGTAACTGCTATACTTAGACTTTATATTTCACGACTTCAATAATGTTAAGATTTTTTACCATAGTCCATTTCAGTGATTTTCCATAGAAATCCAAAATTTTTATTCATTTCTGTATAGATTGTTCTTTTTCGTACTAAATTGAGCTCCAGAAAATCAGTTGCAGTATAATATATGTCTGTCATATAAATTGTCGCCCAGAACATTTATAATACTCCAAAAGGAACTTTTGGCTTCCTCCTTTTTGTAACGTCTGTTTTGTAATCAGTTTCACACATTAATTTCTAGTCTTGAAAACTCATTTTCGTTTCGAAGAGTGTTTATAAGAGTGTTTTTAAAGTTTATTAAAGTGCTATATAGAGTAATTTTGTGTCTGTACTTCTTCTTTGAAGCCTTTTTCAAGACTTCACAAAAACATTATTCCAGAAACATACCATTAATCCCATTTCCAAACTCTTAAGTTTTTCAATATTACTTTTGCTTTTGCTCCTGGTACGATTTATATAATGCCTGACTAGCATCGACACAGGCATCTCAGTGAGTTGTCTATACAGTTGTTAAAGAAAATGAGTGATTTTTAAGGTAAACT
This sequence comes from Sinelater perroti, assembly GCA_036346155.1. Classification (NCBI taxonomy): domain Eukaryota; kingdom Metazoa; phylum Arthropoda; class Insecta; order Coleoptera; family Elateridae; genus Sinelater; species Sinelater perroti. The sequence goes on from JARFIY010000099.1 coordinate 2,531,636, forward strand.
TGCAATATATTTTTTGGTTGAAGAACTAAGAGTTATACAGAGTGTGAGGTAATTACTTGGACAAAGGTTTTGCACCCGTATTCTCTTATTTCAAATAAGTACCACCCTATCTACAACAGTAATGCTTTATTGATCATGCACATAACATAAAAATGACTAGTTCTAGAATCGATCTTCATTTGCACGGGTAACAGAGCGAAGCCTCTTGGGCACGGCATCGACAGTGGCACGCAGATACTCGATGAAAAGTTCGTCCCAAGCCTTGAGAAATGATTTCTTCAGATATTCCAAATACGAGTGGGGAGCAGCGCAGGCCTTCCTCTCCAACTCGGTCCAGACAGAGAAGTCTATTGGATTGCAGTCGGGGGAGAAAGAGGACCATTCTTTGGTAGCGATGTAGTCGGGCATGTGGGTGCGCAGGTAGTCTTGCAATGTTTTGGGGCAGTATTTGAAAGTACCGAGATCCAAAGTATTTAGGCACCCAGTTCGGGCAGTTGGACTCTAGGACATCGCTATTGTATCTCCGCATTTATCCTGATTCTGATCAGTGAAAAGAAGAGAGGTTTTTCTATCAATCGGGATGCCTTCAAAAACTATAACATATGCAGGACGAGAGAAACACTCTATAGTTCTCTCTTTAGCATTGACATCCTCAACGAATCGGGTAAGTATTCTGATGTTTTGACTGCTTGCCACCGTCTGGACAGTGAAAATCTTTTCGTCGCCGAATCAAACTGTAAAATCGCTCATATCAGTCCTGGGCTAGTTTGAGCATGGATCGTTAAAAGTTCCACTTGATTGTTTCTCAGATGACATTTACAATGGCCGGTGTGAAAACTTCGACCTCGGCTAGGCATGCCCTCGTCTATGTTCAGCTTCATGTATCGTTTGGTGGTGTCTTACATGGTTGATCTCGAGACACCGAGGCATTTCTAGATATATACAGGGTGGTTGCCCGACTTGAATAGCTCGAGAATCACGAATCTCCATTTTATAGGTGATATCATTATCTCAAATAACATGATAACGGCATGAAAACAAGGTAAATGTAGGAAAAATGACAGAAGACTTCTGTTGCATCACCACTACCAATAGATAATGTTTACGTGCTGAAACATACACCAACACGTTTGTCCGAGTAATCATCTTACACCCTATAGATTTGTTTTATAACAAAAAATTTAACAGAGCAAGCTACCCTCCGCAGCTGCAGAGCCAACTAGTTGCAAGGGATGCATGTGGCTAGAAGATTTTTTATTCTAGTTTGAAGACTTTTGTAGAGTCTAAACATGTTGCTGGAATTTTTGTGGTAATGGCGACGATTGTGATTGATGCACGCTACATGAGAAAGTAGTGTTTAGATTTGGTAGTTTGATATATATTTTTTGAATTCTACATTATTTTTGCTACCCATTCTTCTTAAATTCATAAAATGAATCTAGAGTGAACCAGCAGCTTAACAATTACAGTCGTAAACATAAAAATTATTTGGTTAAAGCAATATTTTCTCTAATTAGTTGAAATAAAAACAATTAAACACATTCACATTATTTCTCATAGTATTTTATGTAACACTAACAAAATTTCTTAGTCAAAAGTTCATGATTTTATCAATGTTAAGTTAGTGGATTAAAGCTTTATTTTTAGCAATGTATTTTAAGTGAAAAAATTGTAAGTAAGATTAAAAGAAAACACAAAGCTTAAGCCCATTTCCCAAAAAATCTACATATGTTCAACTGACTCATCATGCAAAAAGTCCATATTTACTTTTTTTTCGCTGTCAAATGACTTTATAAATAAGCTGAAAACAATATATTGCAAACATAATTTACTGGCACATCACCAAGCAAAGGCAACTTTACGATGTTCGTATGTTAAGATGCCTATTAAATTTTATAAACAAAATATGAAACACGCTGAACAGTTTCGTAACTTAGTTGGGTTAATCAACTGATAGCACATTTTAAATTGTAGCAACTAATGAGGCTATAAGAAATACTGTGGGTTATAAAATTATTTACGAACGGCAGCGGGGAACATAAAAGCACCCAGCTGCTTAGTGAATTAAAACGATTGCATGATATAAATCAAATAGATGGCAATAGTGCAATCAAGAGTAAATTGGTGTTAGACCCAGTAAACAAGAAAATTAATTTGAAATAGATCGCTTAGGCAATTTAAAGATAAATTAGCTCAATGTTGTGCAATGGAGTTTATTTTCGCCTGGCTGACTAACTTTAAGTTCGCGTTAAAGGTGAAGAAAGCTTTGAAAAATAAGCTTTTAGCAGAGGTGTTCTGTAATCCGTTGGAATAATAAACGAAAATAGCAATTTTGATGTCACTGAATACTAGATAATGTACGTGCAACTAGATAAATATACTCTATCAATAAATTACAGGCTATATAATTATTAGTGCTTTTTAAAGAATAGAATTTTGTTTTTCCATATATCTAAGAGGGTGTGGTAAAATTTCGTGCGCATAAACTGTAGCATATTTATTTCTACATCAAATAAGCTTGAACAAAAAACGAAATTAATAATACTAGTGTTCTTCATTGATATCGGCGACCTTCTGTCACTTTTATGGTAAAAGTTTAATGCGAGGACGTTAAAATTCGGTTAGCGTTGAACGAAATAAGTGATAGTCAGTTAAAACCAGATCACAATTGTAAGGTTGACTTCTCAACCAATCCTTTGTCAATCTAGCAAGCTCTATCTGGAATAAAATATATGTGTTATGCGTGTTACGATATAATTATAAGTGTTACGAAAGAACCAGTCTAAATTATGCACATTTTACGACAAAGCTGGCACCATTCTGTTTGGTGACAATTTGTAGGAAAAATTTTGTTATTAATTAATAGGCGTTACAAGCTCGGAAAATGTTTCGCTGAAATTATGTCCAAATTTTCAAAAGAATAATTCACCAAATGAAACAACTGGCAAAGAAAAAAATTTTAAAAAAATACGATTGCAGACGACAAACCAAAACAAGCTGCGCATGAAAGAAACCTCAATGCGTTGTTGATTAGTGCAACTGTACATTACAAAAATCATTAAGCAGATTTTAACAAAATATCTGTATCTGCACCCATTTAAGATTTAGCTAAACGAAGAACTAAAGCCGAACGACCATTTGAAACGCTGGCTATTTGTCGATTGAGCCGGAGAATCAAGAAGTTGACGACTAATTTGTTAAGAAAATCATCTTTAGCGACGAGGCGGATATCCACCTTAGTGGGTATGTCAGTTAGCCAAATACTCGAATTTTGGAAGTAAGAAATCCTCGGGTCATTCAAAAATGGCCTATGTATAGTCAAGGAATAACAATTTAGTGTGGATGTTGTGGTGGTGGAGTCATTGGCCAGTAATTTTTTTAATGTAACACCGGAAACGCAGTGAAACGTTATTATGAGATGATAGTGGATTTTTTGTAGCCTTATTTGTATGTGTAAAATCCGGAAAGGCAACTTTCGAAAGCAAAGTAAACCATGCATGTGACATTGTGACCCCCATATCTTGGGTCAAATAAGAGCCACATATCTAAATACCGATGAAGATACCGACATAAAATATCTACTGACCAAATGTGAAGTGAATTGGTCAAGTAGTTCTGAAGAAATCGTGTCGACACACACACAGACACCCACAGACAGACAGACAGGATTGTAATCGCATTGATTTTGGTCTACGCCTAACAAGCTTTCGAAAGTTAATACACAGTACCTTAGTTATACTGCAATTGAATTAAATGTTACCCTGTCTGATACACCTAGTACTAAATATTTACAAAACCACATCGGGAGAGTCAATATAATGCAAATTATCACAGGAAATGATTATAGGAAAGCGATATGACTTAATGAGCCAGACGAAAAAAACAATCGTTTACGAGTCAAGGTTTAAGTTAACGTGTTATGCTATGTTTTTAGGTTGGGTACGTGCAAGTAAACGCGTTTCTGACACAATGAGAATATTTTTATAAATTATGTAGTGTCAGCTGCCGTTCATATAAGTATTGGGTTATTGTTCTAATACGATAGTGCCTAAATATTGTTGCGTGTATTAGACAAGATTATTCCTATAACAATACTAAATTTTCTAGATGGCTATTTGAATTAAATTCAATACTTACAGCATAAATTAGATTAGAACAGAAATTATCCTGTAGCTTTAATAATCAACTTGTAACATTTTGAATAAATGAAAATGTACGGAGATCATTAGAAAATATAACATACATATTTCAAGTTTATCATAAAATTCTTAATTGCGGTTTTGCACAATTTTGCCATATTTGTTTATTTGTTACGATCTTAAAATTACAATTAAATCAATAATAATTTATAAAATCTATTAAATCTTCTGTAAGATCTGCATACAAAGTTTATTTTGAAGATCCGTGGACCCCTCACGTGGTACAGTCCCAGCAAAGCAGGTTAAGCTGGAGATACAAGTTTACCAGTGTAATTTTTTCTTTAGAAAAATAACGTGGAAATATTAAACCTAGCCCTGGATGGTTTATTGTTTAAGATAGGGCGAAAGTGTCAATGAAGGGGTTGTAGAGTACGCGAGATAGGTCCGACAAGTAACTTTCCCACCATTTTTCAGATATAAGGATTTAAAAATCGAAAAAGTTAGTGGGAGTTTGGTTTTTTTGCTTACAACTTCTAAACGAGTTGAGTAAGTGCATGGTACCCAAGGCTTTTTGTTGAACTATAAAATACGCCAAGTGCTCTTCATGTAACTATGCTTATTTCATCTTTGGTAGTTTGTTTTATAGTTATATTACAATTGTGTAAATTTAGTATGTGGACAGATTTTTACAAATCAAAATTAAAAATAAATACAAGGCAGAGTAAAAAATAAGCACGTTAAGCCAATAAAAAATAAAGAAAAGGGATGAGAGGCAAAAGAAATAGAAAACTACCATATGCGCACTATGTATTGAAAAAATACGTGGAGTAAAACGAAATAAAATAAGAAGCTATAAATATAGAAAAGAATGGCACACAAATCAAAAGAATTTGACACCTAAATAAAAAATAAGAATAATTAAATTTCGACAAATTTAAAGAATTTAGAGGAAAGGAATAATAAAATCTATTTATTTCGGTGGCGTGATCTGAAATCTTTGAATTTCCTGCCCCAGAACGAGTTGTGCTTCGGTTGATCGACATAGGTCGCCCACTTTCTGCCCAACAAAGAAATAAAAAATTTTCGGAACTTATTGAGAACATCTTTGTCTATCTTGTAGTTCTAACAACCACAAATGGATGGGTTAACGTGGCTGTGCATGGTGTAGAGTGGGTTAGTGATTATTAGAACGTTTTCACTGCGATAAATACCGTTACCAATTACAAGAAGCACATACAAATAAATTTAAAGATTAGATAGATAAATAAAAATAAAAAATGAATATGAAGGAGGACATAACTTAAGTCGATGGTTAAAACCAACTCTTATTCATAATAAACTAAATAGAAGTGTACACTTCGGCTAACATTTAGTAAACTTTTGTTATAACAATTTATTGCACTCCGATCATATCACATCATTAGAGGGAGCTACCAACTGACACCATCTATACGAGGGACTTTATTCAAAACCCTAAAGAATACTGGGACGCTACGATCGAAAGAATGAATCTAATTCATTAATAAAAAGTAAAACCATTGATAAAAAAATAAAAGATGAAACAAAAATGATTATTGCTTGTTGAACTAATGAGAGATTTCATGGTTTATCGGAACCGAAAAGTAATTAATGAGAACTTTCAATTCGTTTAAACCAAAAAATCCTTCCGGTTTAATATTTGGGGCTTATTTTGCATTGTCAGATTTATTTAGTAAAAAGAGAAATTTAACAGAAAATTATCTTAACGACAAAATTGCCAGTCTGCTATCCTAACGATTTATTGCTTAATATCAGATCAATACAACGACCAACACTGCACTTTCTCATATTAATATACAAAAACTTTCCTAACTCTTTCTAAAAAATTAACTTTTACAGCGATCACTTTACTGGTTTATAATACTGAAAAAATTATAAATTGGAAAATAGGCAAAGAACTTGTAATTTCTTTTCTTGATGAACAATAACACCTTGAAAATTTAATTTTAGCAGGTTCGTAGTTAGACTTTTGCAAATTTTTATGTGAAATCAGAACATAGATGTTTGTTTAAAGAATATGAAATAAGCGTTGTAATTTACTTATCATTTTGAGATAATTAAATTTTCACGTTTCACAAGAAATGTGTGATTTTAATATAAATTGTTTAATATCATTTCAGTTGTTTTTTTGTGTAACTTTGTTTAGAACTTATAGTCTTTGTATGAAGCACTTTTATGTTATGGGTTTTTTGGGTTGCCTGTTTTTGGTCAGTTAATAGATTCTTCACTTTCTTAATTTTATATTATGTTTAGCTTTTTCTTTACATTTTTTACTCTCACTTGTAGCAGATCTAGTTTTACTGCTTTCAACCATCGTGTTTTTGGTCCATTTCTTCGTTTTTTCTTCCATCCTCTATTGTCAGTATCTGCCATGCAAATCTGTTGGGAATTCTTGCGGTATGTTTCAACAATTTAAATTTCTGTATTAATTCTGATTTGTTCTTCTCTTAAATATTGTTACACTTTTTTTCTTTTAAATGGATAGTATGGTTAGTGTTTGTTTGGTGAGTATTCAAGTGTCTTATCTACAAGGTGTTTCTGGAGGAATAGTAAATATTTTAGGGGGTAGCAGTATAGACGAATTGCAATAAAAAATTCCATATAACATGTGTCCAATTTTTAATGAGTCCCGAGATACAGCTGTTGGTATTTAACCTAGCGCAGTTTTTGTTTCGTGTGTTGGCATACCAAATCGCCAAGTACTATCATTTGTAATCTTCACTGATGAAGCCATTTTCACAAGTGACGGCATCAATAACACTCGTAATCTACATCACTAGTCTGAAGAAAACCAACATGCCATTGTAGAGACACATTTTCAAGAACGCTTCTCTGTAAATGTGTGATGTGGTTTGATAGACAATCAGTTGTGTTACCGCATCGTCTTACAGGACCCCGTTATCTACACTTTCTTGAAAATGAACTTACAGCATTATTAGAAGAGATTCCTTTGGCTACAAGAATGCGTATGTTCTTCCAGCATGACGGGCCTCCTGCATATTCTAGTTGTCTGGTGACACAACATCTAAACTTAAAATTCACCAAAACATTTTTGCCTGTGGGGATGGTTGAAAGGCGAAGTCTGCAAATCAAAAGTCAACACAAGAGACGATTTCATCGTTTGGATTATGCATGGTGCAGCCCTCATCAAAGAACACCAAGACGATCTCCAAAGATCTACACGTGGTGTTATCAAGAGAAGTGAAAAATGCATTGAAGTTGGTGGTGGAATTTTTGAAAATCTACTTTGAACGTCCTCATGTAACAGTTGTATCTCGAGACTCATTAAAAATTGGACACATGTTATATGGAATTTTTTATTGCAATTCGTCTGTACTACCACCCCCTAAAATATTTACTATTCCTCCAGAACCACCCTGTATATAACACCATAGGTTATATTATTGTTCTGTATATTCTTATTTTTAATTTTAAAAATGTTATGAGTATTTTTTGTGTTTGTATTTCTTGTTTGTAAGTTTTTATTGACAATATTTATAAAGATACGGAATTAGTTATTATTATTTAGTACCTTTATCTTTATATTAATTTGTTTCTTGTTATGTAGGCTTTAATTTTTATATTTTGCTTTTTTTCATTTATTAGCCCGTATATGTAACTTTGTGCCCCTGTTTTTAAAACGATGTTTATAATAACTTTCAGCTCTTCGCATCGACATAGGCTGTACATTATTGTTTATTGTCGTAGATTAGCCCATTTTATTATATACTACTTGCCCCGATGATTACTTCTAATGTGACATCAAATAATGTTGTCGACAAAGGAATATTCCGTCGTAATTATCTTTCTTACAAGTCCTTGTTGTCTACCGTGCGATAATTTTGACTAAACTGTTAAATTTCTCACAGACTTAAATTTTTTCTAAATCTATGTATAATTTTTTTATTATTACAGAATCGTACGCTTTTTTAAAATCAGTAAGTAGCATATGAAGGTTTAAATTTTGTTCATATGTATTACAAAATGGTTATTATAAACGTTTGGTCTGCTGTCGATCATGGTCTTCTAAAACTTTCGTGTTAAACCTTCATTTCTTTTCTCTTGTATTATTTGTAATATATTCTTTATTATTGTAATTGCAATGTAACTCATTATTAACCATTACGATATGCCCCCTCCCTTTTTTAATATAATATGTGGGATACAGTATTGCTGTTGTTCAGGTGTTGGACACTTTCTCGATTTTTAAAAATTAAAATATTATCTGGACATCTCTGCTTTAGAATGTATTTAGCTTTTAACTATTTTTTAGGTTTTTAATTACTCCTATTATTTTCTTTTGGTATTTGAAATTGTTCTTCCTATACTTAATTTGTCGATTTTTCGTTTCCTAGTTTTGATCGCTTAACAATTCTTCAAAAGACTACCCTCATTTCTTTGGCCTTTTTTTCGCTCTTCCATTAGCAGACTGCTTGTATTTGTTTACATTATATAGTTTTGTTAAGTACTTGCTATTTTTCTTTCTTCTTTTCCAAGCTCATAATTTATCTACATTCTGACAAAATTATTTGTATTTTCTGAAGAATTTTTTGCAGCTTTATTATAATTTTATTTCTGCGTTTTAAATTTTTGTCATCACTAACATATGGCCTGAATTCGCCTCTGCTCTTTTGTATGACCAAACGTCTTTTTAATCCTGTGGTATATTTCATTCCTCGTCTTGTGTTCAGGTTACATCCAAGTCAAAGATCGTTTCCATTATTTTTATATCATTCTGTATTGCAAATTCTAGTAATCTTTTTCCGTTATTGTTGCTTGTTAGGTGTTTGTGTTTTCCAACTGATTTTCTCATAATTTACTAACTTAACTCCTAGCTTTGTTTTTTTTGTAATTACCGAATATCAAAGACTGGAATTCATTTTATTAATTTTTTTTTGTAAAAATATCAATTGGCTTGGTAGAGACGCTATTGTTTCTCTATAGATGACTTAGTCAAACCAATTTATTATTTGCTTTTTAATTATGACCTTATCGCCTTCTTATACCAATTTAAGTATTATTATTGTTATTATCGTATTAAACATAATTTTTTAAGAAGAGTTCTTTAGTTGATTTCAACTTCTTTTACTTTTGTGGCATTTGTCTGTCGTTTTACGTTTATCCCCATTTTCTTTGAATTCTAACTTGAATTTATGTGTTGAAAACTTTGTAAATACGTAGAAACATACATATATACATACATAAAATATATATATATATCGCATGAGCTTATATTTTTTCTTAACTTTTATTTAGATATAAATAGCTTTTTGGTTTTACATTTGCATATACGCAAAAAATAAATATTGTTAATTATTTTTTAGTTTTTAATTATAGATCCTATAATAATGGTAAATTAATCGCCAATGCAGTCCAGTAGGTGAGGCGCAGACTGCGATGCGGACGGCCCTGGGTTACGTCCCTTGAGCTGTCTGATGCCTGGCGGGTGCCCTACTCAGTCACTAAAAATAATTGAGTACCTGTGTTCACTCTAACAAGGAGTAATAATAACGGTCGTCTAAGGCACGGTGCTTGTCACATCGCCCCGCATCAGTAAAGAGAGAGCAAACACATGAGAGCCTTAACCTCTAGCTTGCAAGCTATGCCTCCACGCGGGGTCTAGAGCCTTACCATTGTTATTTATCATAAGAATAATATTATAAATTCTTGAATAGGGAACACCAATTTCTAAAATATGAAAATAAAATATCAAATGTAGGTTACTTGCCCGAATTCTAATGTCAATTAGAACCACATAGCTGTAGATTTCATTGACAAAGTTAGATATAATCCATTGATGTAAAAGAAATAAAGTAATATGAAGTGATAATTGAAAAATTTTCAGGTCATTGAAAAAGTTTTGGTATGTTTAAGAAAAATTTATATTCTTTATCTCAGATTAGAACTACATTTTTTGAAGCTCAGAAATTGTTGCTCCTGCACATGAAAGCAAAAAATTTATTTTATTTATTAAAAATTATAATTCAAAAAGCAATTATTTGTTGTACTGCCGTTGAGGTTTTGTTTTATTATTAGTGTTTAAGTCTAAAGCTTGCAATAAGGAATATTACCGTTATAAAAGGCACATGTTAACTATAGCAACAAACTTTATAAGATGATTCTAAATAAGAACAAAAAAGAAGTTTAAATAAATATGTGCACGAAAATGCATGCACATCTAACAGAGATAACAATACTGTGTTTTTCAGGAAGAACATTTACATATTTCAGTTACGATATATACATTTCACTTGCAAATCTGCTTCTAAATGGACGTGTGTTACGAAGTGCCCGTTATTCATGTGTGTGTGTGTGAGAGAGAGAGAGAGAAAAGAGGGAATCATTTTATGGTAGGGGCAAAAAAAGACATTGAGGGCAATACCTTCTACAGGGATTATCCAAGCAAATGACTTCCCAGCAGGATGTAAACCAAGGGACTGTGGTGAGTATCCCACTATTTCTTTCACTTGCAACATGCGTAAGAAGTACTGCAAATGGATTTTGCCAAAGACCACTGCCATTATGGAATTTATATTATCTTTGCAAGTCAAGCAATATTTAGAACAGATGACATTATCAGTATACATAACAATCATCTCTGAGTTAGATAAAATCTGCATAGTTAAAGTTTATTACTTGCAATAATTTAGCTTTAATTTTTGGGCTCAGAATATTAGTGAACATCTAGTTAAACCAATTTTGTTTTTATTTAATAAAGATATGGTATTGGCAGCATGTCATGTTACGTAGCTGATGCATGCTAGAGCTCGGTTCATTTCAATAGTTTCTCTAACAGGTAAATTTAATCATATAGTCCGTCCGATCACCGTACTTAAACCTTTTTAACTTGTACTTACGATCTTACATGAGTTAGTTTCGGATATTTAACAAAATATAATTGCAGCCTGTAACACTATTTGGATACAGTCCGAACGATTGTAATGGAGAAGGTAATCTATGATGTAACGTGTTTATGCTCACATTAATCATCATTATATCGTTAAGAAAGGGCAGGGGCACTTTGAACATCCAATCTAAAACTGTTAGAAGTAAATTTCTTAATAAACCGCATTGTAATATTACGTAATGATCCAGTACTCCAGTGTTGTCTGACATGTTCACATAGCTTTATTGTTTATTTTTCTATCAGGAATTACACCCTAAAGTTTGTTTCTATAATTAACGATTCTCCTATATCATTCATATTGTGATTATATAAAGTTGTAAAATGTTGTAATGCCTATAAATAAACTAAAAATTGAGTTAGGTGACACTATAATAAATCATGGTAATGAAGCTAACGATATATGATTCCATTAGACAAATCGTTGTCTATTGTTAAAACTAACAATAATTTCAAATTTTATCTTTTGCCGAACTGAACGTTATACAGCAAATTTAGTTACTACAAAAAAAATTTGTGAAAAAATCATTATTAATGACGAAATAAAAATCCAAGATAACGAATTAAATATTATACTGTAAAGTATTATAGCTTTTCTCGCCGTAATTTTGTATCCCCCTAACTGGATCACAAAATAATTAAATTCTCTTAAAGACTAAAATTGTTTATATTATTAAAAATGTTTAAAAACCGAAAGTCTGGGCATTGAAGTACCTTCTACACAATAGTAATCAAATTATAATATTACCTGTTATGTGACTTACTAGAAAGAACTATTTTCTCTGTTGGGTCTTGCCTACCATCACTGCACCCTTAAAAACTTATTGCACCTATTAACATGCAATCTTACTTATTTCTTATAAACTAGAAGTAAGTTCATGAGTTTCCAATTGGACTCACGCTCGCTGGATCCCGGACAGCGGAGCAAACGCCAAATCGACCCATAAGAATTATTATGCTACCATTAATTTATTTTAGACACAAAAATAGAATAATCGGCACGTGTAGCATTTCACTCAGAAAACAATGCATACAACAATGGAATTCAATCTTGGTTTCTATTTAGTCTTAGAAGGTTTTTGTTCTGTTTTTTAAACCAAAAATTTTATATTTCTAAGTTAGTGATTGATGCCTTTTATAGTCCTGAATTATTTTGATGCACACAATGAAATCTACATTATGTCGGTAAAGCAGTAAAATTATGTTGCCTTGTAACACTATTTAAAAAAAGTAATGAGTTGACCAAAAACGTTTTCTTGTACGATGTTATTCATATTTTAAATGATCGTTTATTGGCGTGCTTTTTTTTAATGATGTTATTAGTAAAAAAATTTAGTCTTATTACATTTTTTTAGATTATATTAAAATTGGGTATTTTAGCTTGCTTCTGTTAATAAAGCTTTTCTGTTTAAGACCACAATATTTAAAAATCCCGCTTGTTTATGCCAAAGCGACTGTTGATCTATTAATCTGCTAATTTAATCTACAAAGCAACTTTTTGTAGTCTTTAAAAATAACAGCCAGCCTTTGTGACTTTCTGCCGAACTTTATATTCGCTTAATGACCTTGGAAAAAAATTGGAAGCGTCCGCGCGTTCTTCTGCTTTTGCGAACACATGTCGGATTTGTTAAAAACGTTTTGGCAATGCCCCCCTTTATTGTTGCTATTAATAGCAGGAAGGTATTGTGCCAATAAATTCACCCGAATTTAGAAATTGCAAAATCGGTTAGGAATTTGTAATTTATTTTACGTTTTGTACTTAACGTTGGAAACAGTTTTATTTCTATTTTTCAGTTACACAATGTTTCTGCCATTCTGATGCTAATAGTTGATGCGTGAAACTCAAATCGACGAACGAGTACTTCATTGGAGTCGATTGTCGCGCGACACCGCCATCACACCGGAAAGGCTACCTGGCGCGTACTGTTCTAATAATAGCGGGATGGGATTCCATCGGTTCTAATTTTGTCGTAACCCGGAAGTGCACAAAGGCAACAATTCGAGTGTGTTGTTGGATTTTTTTGAATATTTTAGTGTTAAAAATAATGAACTGTTTCGGTCGGTTTAACAGCGATTTAGAAATTTTGCTTCCAGTATTTTGTCTTGTAATATTTAAGGCAGTGAAGTATTTTTGTGCAAAAAACTTTAAGCGAAAGGTCTTTACATTTAGTCCGTAACAAAGGCTTTTAGGATTTTTAAATCTAAATATGCTGTCAGTCAATTTAGCTAAAATTTTCAGGGTACATGCCTAGTAGGATAATTAATAAAACTGTTAAAAATTTGAATTAGTAATTGTAATTTTGTTTATCTTTAGGCATGGATAAGGCATAAAGTTTTGGTGCACGAATTCTTAGAACAGGGCAAAAATTATTTTTAATTAACGGTTATTGTTAAGTTTTGTGTGCTTCTTACATGGCTACTGAAGAATTAGTTAACTGCAGTATTTTCAAATAATCAGTAAACAGAAAAAAGTTGCAATTTGTGTGAAGTTGACAAGAATACAGTAGCCACAAATGGAAGGACTAAAAAACGGATAAGCTCATGAAACCACCAAAGATAGCTGAACTGAAGATTGAATAAATGGTGCATTTGCCAAATCAAATTTGTGTTGTAAAAGAAGGCTGACATAGAGTCACTTTAGAACGGATCAAGGAATATTTGAACCTGCATGTTAACAAATAGTCATTTAAAAGACCATTAAAAAGCAAGAAAGGCGATTTTTTGATATGAAAAGCTTTTTAATTGGCTAGATAGTTTGGGTTTATATAGTCCTAAAATGCAACAAATTTTGAGCGCGATTTTAAGTATAGACAATTTGTGAATAAATTTAGTTTTTGATCTGCCATGGGGGTTTGTATATAGAAACTTTATATTTTTAAAAATGCTCAAATAAGTATAAGAATGCAACTTTTATAAATCTATAAGTTTAATATTAATTATATTAAAACTATTGGAATGATTACTACTCCATCGTATTAACAAGACCATCTCAATCTATTTCAAGAGTATAAAGTTAAAATTAATGAAAAAAAATCTCTGTATACAACGGCTACATTACGAATGCAACAATATCCTCTAATAATCAGCAACAACATACAGCTTTCGCTATCAATACACGTAAAATTACTCGGAATCTCCCTGGATTTAAAATTTACTGGGACAGAATATTTGAGAAAAAGGACTTGGAAATATCTACTGGCTGTTTTGAAAAGAATAATTTTTTATATATAAAGCTGTAATTAAGCCAATATCACAATTTTTATGATATCGAGCTACAAGCATGTGCTTTAGAGTTATGGTTAATGGACCGTCAAATGCTGCACTAAGACTTCGGCATACCATTTATCACGGATATAAGTTTACGAAAGAAGTAACGGCCATCGTGTAGAGTTGAAAGTCATATAAATCATTTAATACAACCACAACAGAAGATTAAAACGATGCTGCCCAATCAACTTAAAATAAGTTAGCAGGGGTCTGATCACGTCATGAGGGCATTGATAAATTTAGCATTAAACGAATTCTAAGTCAAGAAATAGTTTACACAATATGTAAGTCTGATTGCTATTTCAATAAACAAATTAAAATAGCAATGTACTATTATTATAGCTGTTCTAGTAATATATTATTAAAAAATTTTTTTATACAAAAAAAACAATGTGTTTTGGAAAACATCAATAACATCTGTATAAGGATTTTTTTGCGCTTAGGGTATGTCTTCCTTAATAGATCCATGTTCAATGCAGCCTATGGCTTATTGTGATTACCCTAATAAAATAAATTCACAATCAATCTGTAATTGATGTCCCCTGCATCAGCACATATAGGTCTGGAAATCTTCCGGTTCCAGGATTGGTTTCGCGAATATATGTTGATTTTTTCTGCATAGTGCATCGCATTTGCATAGTGCACCAATTTTTCAGAGGTGTTACTTAACAGTCGCATGTCCTGTAAGAAACCCTATGATTATCTTTAGCTGTGGCCTACTTAGGTTAAGGAGCTGCAGCTCTCTTTTGGCAAGGTTCCTTATTGAAGGTTTTCCGGAAATAATATCGTGGTCGGTTCTTCCAGTACATTCGATGATGAGTGCGTCATCTCCTTAATAAAGCTTCGGGCAGCACTTCGTGAAATTCCCAATGCAGATTCTGGGCCTATATAAGCCTCACTAGATCCCTGCCTGGCCAATTCATCGGCTTTCTCATTGCATAGACACCGCAATGCCCAGATGCCCATAACAGTTTCAATGTGTTATATTCTGCCAGTGCATTGAGTTCGTTGGTGCATTCCCATACCAGTCTAGATGATACTTTTGTGCTTGATAAAGTCTTTAAAGCTGCCTGGCTGTCTGATATAATATAGATCCGCTTGCTCATGTAAGCCTTCTTACCGTTTCCGCACACACACTGTAGTGCGGCGTATATTTCTATCTAAAGGACAGAAGTATACTGATCCAGGGAAAAGCTTAGCTCTACCCTGGAAGCCTCAGCATATATTCCAGCTCCGGTACTCAGCTCGGTTTTAGAACCAACTGTGTACCAGAGGCTACAAGTTGCAATTGCCTATCTAAAAATCTCGCTCCTATTTCGATCCTGCATGATCACCTCGAATAGAGAGTCGTCACATATTTTTGAGGTCATATGATCCGTCCTCATTTCAAGCAGAGGGCCCCCCCAAACTGTCAATTATTCTTGTATGATCTGTACCCGTATATGTCTTGTACAGTGAATGATACAGCCTGTAGTAACCTAATTTTGCCTTTCCCTGAATTACTATGTGCAGAGGTGGGAGGTCTAGAAGAGTCTCTATTGCTGCAGTAGGTGTGGTTCTCATCGCCTCTGTAGTGCCCAAACACCTAAGTCTTTGTACATTGCCTAATTTTAGTTTGGAGGTTTCTTGTGTGACTTTAGACCACCAGACCAAAGCTGAGTATGAAAGAGAGGGTCTAACCACTCTGGTGTACAACCAGGGAACCATTCCTGATTTTAGCCCCCACGACTTGATAACTGCTAGAGTTGTCACCGATTTGTCGACCACTTTCTCAATATGACGGTTTCAAGTAGGTTTAGAATCGAAAACGAATCCTAGGTACTTTACTTCTCCCGACATAATGAGTTCTTTTTCGCTAAGGAAAAGAGGTGTAAGCCCCTTTACTTTTTCTTTCGCGTGAAGGGTATAATTCGTTCCCTGATCGTGTCTACAAGTTTTCCTTTCTCCAAGACAACTAGGTTATCGGTGTAACCTACAGAAGAGATTTCTTCGCCTTTTAAGTTCTTTAAAAGTCCATCCATTACCAGATTCCATAGCGGGGGGAGGTGGCAGAGAACTCCTTCCTGAGGACATCTCCCCGCTACTTGGACCATTATAGTTCGTCATGCGTAGACGAATAAACCATGTTTCCTTTCGGCATGCAGTCTATCCAGCTGCAGCAGGTCTCCTCCAGGCAACGCCTTCTCAGGCCCGAGATCATGGAGTTAAAAAATTGTCAAAGGCTCCTTCTATGTTCAAGAAGGCATATAGAAGGATCTCTTTGTTGTCCAGCGTTTTCTCTACTCTCCAGGTGAGGTAGTGAAGTGCTGTTTCAGTTGAGAGACCAGCTTGATAGGCAAATTTGTTTTCATATAGTGTACCAGTATACCTCCCTTATGTGCTTATCGGGCAGTTTTTCCAACGTTTTAAGCAAAAAATAAATAAGACTAATTAGTCTGTAACTCTATGCCTGCAAATAATGGACCCGACCAGGCTTTGGTATAAATACCACCCTGATAAGTCTCCGTAATTTTGGCAAGTAGTTTAGGGTCAAACTGGCTCTACGTATCATGCAAATCTTTGTCAGAAGTTTCGGGCCCTTCTGTAGCATGACAGGAATAATTCTGTCCGATCCCGGTGATTTATAGACTGCAAATGAGTTTATAGCCCATTTGAGTTTATTGAAAGTTACCACTCTTCTTGCATTCTTCCAGTTTTTCCTTGATGTTGTGTTGCCAAGATCAAGGGTTTCTCCAGTCTGAGAGCAACTGTTGTATAATTGCAGATCCAGGAAAATGTATTCCAGTAAGTTCGGTCAGTGTTTCTTTTCCTGTTTTGGTGTACTCTCCGGATTTAGATTTTAGAGTACCAATCAAATTGCAGTGAGAGTCTTTTGAGAGTACTTTACGGAGTCTGGCACATGCTGGAGTATTTTCAATCTCCTCACAGTACCTCCTCCATGATTCTCTCTTGGCATCTCTCAATGCTTTATTATATTCAGTTAGGGATGCCCTATAGGTATCCCAGTCACCTGATATTTTATCCCAGTTAAACAGTTTTTCTACTTGTCTTCTCATGGTTGCAAGGTCTTTGTTCCACCAGGGTACATTCCTGCTGGAAGCCTTTACAACCATAGGACAGTTAACTGATTTACAGCCATTTCAAGCTCAAGGTTTTATGGACTTTCCTTATCGTACTCGCCAAGTTTTGGTCTAGGTCCACCTTATAAGCTTCCCAGTCCGTTTTACGAGGCTTAAAATAGTTTTCTATCATTCGCTAAATCCCAGAGATTTCGAACTTAATGTATTTGTGGTCTGAACAACTCTTCTAACAAAGTTACTTACAAAAGAAGTACCAAATGTTATATCAATTACTTCTCTTCTTGTCTGATAAGGAAGGTTGTTTTGTTACCCTTATTCAATATATCAAAATTTTTGCCACAGTGAATTGTAAAATTAACTCACCTCTGATGTTGGTGTTGGTGCTGGCGCATGAGAGGTGGCGTGCATTGGCCTCAATAAGCATCTGCAAACCAATGTTTCACCAGTGTCTCACAAACTGCCCTAGGCGGTGGAGGATCCGGTTCATCAATACGGAGGTACTCCGATCCTAGTATGATCTTTCTCGGAACTCCCCCACTTGTTGTTAGCATCACTGCTGCACATCCCGAGAACAGAATTGCAGTGGCGACAGAAATTTTATGTATTTTTTAACTAAAATACAGGTTCTGGGTTTATTTGAGGATCTGCTGTATATTAGTTCTTCTCTGTATAAGGATTACACATGATGCTAATATTATTATAAAGTTATCTAAAAGAGCAAAGTGATCAAGATATACTAAAAGGTGCCACTGCCACTTCTCCTAGATATTTATAAAATATTTTACTAGGATACTATGTCATTTTTAAAAAAAAAAAAGTATAAAAATAAAACTACGAATTTTTTTTTACTTTTTACTTATAATCTGTCATATAAAAAATTTAATCAGCAACACTACAAGGTTTTTCCGTAAAGTAATGCAATTTTCTGAACGCGCCGCTTCTCCTAGTCGCAGCGTGTTGGGTAAAGTGAAAGAGACTCATAGCTTTACAACGCTTCTAAGTTCGGTCTGCTCTAGGACCTCAAAATCGCTGTATCCGTAGACCTACTCTATTAGTACCTGCGTCGTGACGCGAAATGGAGAAAAACATCAAACACGTTACGCGATCAAGTTTTGTGCTAAACTGAACAAAAGCTCGCCGAAACCCACCAAATAATTCAGGTAGCCTACAAGGACTCTGCTTTCTCTTGTATCCTCAAGCGTCCAGGTGGTTAAAGTTGTTTAAAAATGGCCAGGACGATGTGGAAGATGAATCCCACTCTGGATGGCGTTCAAACCAACAAAAGTGGCAAAAACGTGTCTCGTATTCGTGATCTTTTGAATACCGATCGTCGAATGAGTTGTTCAAATGATAGCAGACTCTCAGTATTCCGAAAACCACAAAATTGTTACCGACAATTTGCACATGCGAGAAGCCTTGACTGTTGACTAACGACCACAAGAACACTAGTGTGAACTTTTGGTTCTGGTATACTTATTGTTCCCGGGTATTAAGCCAGCCCTAAAAAAATTGTTTTCGAACCACTGAAGCGATCCAAACCGCCGTGACAAAGGCTCTAAAGAATGTATACCGTACATGGAAAAATCGTTATTACAAGTCTATAAATGCCCAAGCAGAAGTACTTTGAAGAATTTTAAACTTTTGTAACAATATTTTGAAAAAACAAATTACATACTTAATTGTATTACTTTCTTGACGGACTCTGTATTACCGTTTTTATTAATAAAAAATGCCAGGCGTGTATTGAAGATAATAAACTAAGCAATGTTATGTATGGACTGAATTATAAATTATTATGTTTGTTTACTACTTTGTTGCTTTTATACAATTAGAAAACATCTATTTAGTACTCAAGGTACTTCTCGTGAGCATTAACTGTTGAAGCGACAGGAATTTAATTCAAGTGACTTTATGGAGGTGTGGAAACTGCAATTGTCAAGAAACCAGTAATTTTTACAGATTTATCAACAAATCTGCGGCAAAATACCAGCGCAGCACGCTAACCTTTCTGTGACATTTGGTGAACCAAATGTTGCAAATTTAATTATGCGGTGTGACAGGTAAAAGTTTTTACACCTACAATAAACATAACAAGTTAGAAAACGATTTTTCCGTTGTTTATAATTTTTTTATAAAGTAACATTTTAATAATATTAATAATAATTTAAACGTTATTGCCAAATTTGGTTGAATTTTAATTTCTCCTCATTTGATATTTAATGTTAAATGCGAAACTTATTATTTATTAATTTATATAAGAATTGGCAAAGCTTAAGGTTTGTATTTTAATGGTATACTGAGGCGGTATAAGCGAATGTATAATTTAGTAGTTTTGGTTATGGTCTATTATGATATATGAGGGTGGGTTCTACGATATTAAGAAGGTTGCGGCAAACTTGCAATGCCGAAAGTTAAACACTGAAAATAACGATGACGAAGCCGTTTTACTGGGTAAAATTTAAATAGAATTTTACTGTATTTCAAGTAATGAAATATAATAGTATTGCTAAAATATAATTTACTAGATATACTTACTAATATCGATTTACAAGTGTAATTCGGGAAGAAACCTTCATTTGGTCTTCAATAATAGACACGCATAGATACAGACCTTTTATTATACCGATTAATATCCTACAACTATTCATTTTGAGGCACTTGTTATAACATCTTACAAGGTTTAAAATTTGTTTATAAAAAAACTTTCGCTTGGGAATGAAGTCATCATCAAAGCGATGCAACGCAAGCCACCGTATATGACGGACTTTTGTCAATTTCAGGTAATTTCCGCAAATTTATCGTTGACTACAGATGAGGGGGGGTCATTTCTTGACTCATCGTGCACATTAGTGCGTCAATCTTTCAACATCCGACACTATCAATGTACGACACCTTTATTCCTCACGTTTAGTCTGTAAACATTATATAGTTTGAGATGAATCGCAGCTGCTGAAAGTTTTTTCGTACACAGAAACTGCATTACTGCACGCACTTCACATTTGGCGAGATATTTTATGGCAGCGATCATTTTTATTACATCTGGAAGACGAGTAATGTTAACTACAAATATAAATGGTATCACTACAATAATTATAGAATTTACTTTAAAATTTTTGCGCGGTTTAATAATTGCCCTAAAAATCGAAAATCTGACAACTGTTAGATAAAAAATATTTGAGGTCTTTGTTACTATAATAATGGTAAGGCTCTAACACTCCGCAAACTAAGAAGTTAAGACTCTCATATGTTTGCTCTATCTGACCGGTCGTCGCTCACCGTTTCTGATGCGGGGCGATGTGGCAAGCACCGCGCCTTAGACGGCCGCCATTATTACCCCTTGTTCGAGTGAACGCAATTGTATTATCTGCCGCTTCTACTATAATATCCTTAATTTGATTCCAGTTTTTTCTTTGTTTTCTGACTCTTCTTTTTTCTAGTATTTTCTTTATTCCTACTTATATTTTTGTAATATCTATCTTTTTTGTTCGTTTCTTTTCTATCTTCGATTTTGTTTATTTTTACTTCGGTTATCACTAGGAAGTTGTCCGAATCTGTATTTGCATCTCTATACATTCTTATGTTTTTAATAGATTTATAATGATTCCTTTCACTAATAGGTGGTCGATTTGATTGCCATCGTTTACATTTGGGTGCGTCCATGAAATCGCATGTAGTAGTTTATTTATAAATTTAGTGCTCATTATTTACATTTTGTTTGCAGCTACTAGAATGTATAATATATCACCATTGCTATTTGTTTTCAAATATACTGTTTCTTTCCATGCTACTTCTAACCAATCTTCTTTTCCGATATGCGCGTTAAAGCGTTAAAGTTTATTCAAGTTTGTCAAAAAATATGTATTTCTTATTTTCTTCTGCCATCTTTGTTTTGCAGTTTATTCGTATATATAACATTATTTTGTTAATGGCCTTACATAGTATAACTTTTTTATTTTTTCTTTTACTACAAATGCTGTTCCTCCATATCCTTGTTTGTCTTCGTTTGCGTACAAGATCGCATATTCGTCTTTGTCTATTTTGTCTATTCTTCCCCATCTTATTTCTTGCAGACCTGCTATTTCTAATTTGTATTTTTCAGCTCCGTTGCTGCTTCTTTCAATTTGCCTGGTTGTAATAATGTTTCCATGCAGCATGATCGTACACTTATTCGTTGATTTTTGCACCTTATTATTTTTTGTTATTAAAATTTATTTTTTTACTACTGTTTGTGCTCATATCCTTAATATCTCTTTTCCGTTTTCGTTCTTGCGTTCTATAAGTTCTGTTCTTTGTGCTTGTACTTCTTTCTTTATGTATACATTTGTTCTCTTAATCCTACTTACCTTTTTCGGGGTTCCTGTTCTCGCTTTGCCATTTTTCATTTACAGAAAAATTGACCTGTTTTTATTTTCTTTTTTTCCTATTTGTGAATTTCGCTTACTGCATTCCCTACTTTTACTTCTACTTCTAATTTCTCAAATACTTTTAGCATTTTGTTTTTAGTGCTTTCGTGTCTTCTTTTTTCTTCTATTCCATGTACCACCAAATTCTTTTTTATGCTGTATCTTTTAAATACTTTTATTTTTAGACAATTTTGCCATTTCATACTTGATTTTTTCGTTTGATTGTTTTATTTTCTTTTTTCATTTCTTTAATTTATGAATTTATGCTATCCAATTTTTTATCCACTCTCCTGTCATCCCAACTTTTGTTTTAGTTGTTCTATGAATACCTCTATCTTTTCTTTATTTTAACAATTTTATTAAACAGCACACAATTTGTAATCCGTCCCTGTATTTTTATATTACAATTATAATTCGATAAATTTATTTATTTGTTTAGTTATTCTGAATCGTTATCACACCGTTCAGCCGGGCGAGACGTATTTCGCTATGCCTTTTAACAAAGTTTTGGTTTTAAATTTGACTTGTGCTTCGATCATTAACAAATTGCTTAATTATGCTGATCTTACTCTCTGATTTGTAGATATTTGCGGAAAACTGCAGAACTAAAACTCGCGAATCGTACCGCTAACGTACCGGCTTCATTTCAGATTAAAAAAAAATTAGATTTGAAATTAAAATTTTACACCTCTCAGGTTCTGTGTTTTGTTCTCTTTTAAAATCAGTATTTGCCATCAATATGCCTAAAAGGTCGAGATCCCGCCGACCCATCAAAATCTTGGCCTTTATCAAGTTTACATTATTATATCAAAATTTTAACATGTGGAGTGCTTCTGTAACAAAATTGAAACTGTTAGCCTCTTTCTTTATCTTAGTATTTCACTTTACTTTGCTTTTTATAAATCAGTTATTCGTGATAATAAATAAATAAATTAATAAATTGAGTACAATCGCAGAGCACAAATAAAGAAATACATTCTAAACGTTTTCCACGACTGGCTTGAGCAGGTATTATCGAAAATAACATCTAAAGATGATGTTAAATTGTATAATATTTTTAAGAGGACTAATAAAAGAGGAAGAAATGATGAAATGGTTTATATGATTTGAGGAATCAAATTATTAGTGCAATTAGAACAATAAAAGTTAAAGTAAAACGGAAACAATAAATATGCAGGACATCATTGGATACGATTGCTAGGGTGGTTATAACAAGGCAAGAAGGATAAGAATACCCTGAGCAGTAAAATTGAAGAAATTAGCGTACGACAAATAAATGGATGGAAAACTGAACAATCTGATTTAAACTTGTCTTACTCTATTCATTCCTTAAGAAGATAAAGTAAGGGTAAGATAATATAACCAAAATGCTTAAAGCATGTTGCACAACATTCTGTAGGGAATAAAACGTATCTTCTGCCTGCGAGAGTAAAGTGTAAAAACTGAAAGCTCGGAATTACTTTTATAAATTACATTTATAAAAAATGGCAGCGAAGTAGCAGTTACAATGGCTCAATTTTAAACACATTTGTAACTAAGCTATTAAAAACCAAATACCATAAAATGTTTTAAAAAATGTAATGTGGATAGTTAATTCTTGTTATAATATCCCTTTATATAGAAAAAATTGTTGTCTTAACAAATGTCTTCTTTTTAAAAACCTTTGTAATACAGACGCCTAAATATAAGTGCTGCGCTTTGATCTCTACGGTATTCACATTTTGGACTATTTATAATTTATCGACTACAACAATTATCTACGAATAAATGACGGTAAGTTATTAAAAATGTGTTTATGTATATGAGACACTCAGCTTTGCAAGGCCTGCAATAAGAAAAAGTCTTTAAAGCTATTATTATATGCCATAATTTTTCGTTTTAGGAGAATCCGGCGTAAATGACATTTGGCAAGACGACTTTCGGAGTCGTTGCTTTTAAATTCGTTGTAACATTTTCCGTCACATTATTGTCGTTCTAGGGTGATAAGTAATGTGAAATGGCAATGAACGATTACATTAATAAATGTTAATATAGTAGGTTATATTTTCTAGTTCACTTAAATTTAGTAAATATCATACATGAAAACGGCCTTTTGATATAAAAATTTGAAGTATTGGGCTTGAATAAAAATAGGAAAGTGAGCGAATAAGTTTTATAGAAGTTTCAGTATAACCGTTTAAATGAGAGACAATTTAATTTGCCGGATGTACTAAAAATTGTAGGTATATTAAAAGAACAGATTCATTAAATTTTAGTAAAGACAATCGGAGTAAATAAGTTGTTTATATGAAGAGTATCGTCTTGCAGTTCTAATAATTCAGAGCTTAGAGCGCGAGGATCAACTTTTAGATTTTTTGTTAACTTTATTTTGTACAATTAGTGCCAATGTATGAACAGTTTTTTCTTCAAAGTAAATTACTGTTGCAGGATGTAATTTTTTTTATACGAAGACGTCACAAATGTATTTTATAGTTATATTGTTCTTTAAATCTAGCATATAAAGTTTTAACATCTCGATGTGTAATAATTACAAATTTAGTTAGCAGTTATAAGTTTCTTAACACTACGTAGCAAAATTTTGTTATCTGTGATCAATAAATATTTTTTTAGTAGAAATAAAGAAACACAATTTTAATAATATAAGTAACAAAATTCGTATATCTTTTTAACTTTCTTTTTTCGCAAGACGTATGAAAACATTATGAGAAAATGCAAGAACTATTCTTGTTGAACAAAAATGTATATCAAATTTACCAATAGTTTTACAATCTATCATTTAATTACATTTAGTAAACTATAAAGCAGTATACATACACATGATAAAAGAAAAACTCATTAATAAGCTTTCTTATTTTAATTCAGTTTGATTTGTCCGAGATAAGCAATTAAAACAACACCCTTTCAATTACTCAAATCCATTAGAAAGATTCGATGTTTTTTTTTTAGTAACTATTCGACTAAGAGATTAGAATAAACACTAGCGCGACTGTGGTAACATAAACTATGTCTCTCTATATTTTTATTAATTGAGGGTATAGCAAGACTACAACGTATGGATCCTCTTGATTACATGCCAAGGTGCATTACTGGAGATCTAAGAAGCGTAATTTAAGAGCGTCTGAAATTTTTCTTGCTATAATTATTTACTGTACTCTATGGTTGAATACCATAGATCCACATTAGCTTAAGAATGATTTTTAAAGCAGTATTATATATCCCAGAAGTAGTTGCAATTTGCGATCTAGAAGTCGGTATATTTTCCGATATAATTGTTCAATATTTTTTTACGTTAGTCGGCTATTCAAATAAATTCAAAATTTTGGCGATCTTTGCTTATGGCTGTTTAACAAGACATGTGGACCGGACCGGACTCGATATTTCTTACAACTACTACGTTTTTGACACTATATACATATTATATTGTTTGGATGAACATAATTTGCATTTTTGACAAGACTTTTGTATAATAACGAAACATATGTTTCATCAAGTCTTATAAATCAATAACTTTTTTGGGGTTTTAGAGAGCCTGTCCCTTTTTACATAATTTTCTATTCGGGTTTGCATTATTTTTCAGTAGCAACATATTACTTTTGACTGATAAACAGCCTTAACTTTTTGTGAGACCTTGAGATAGCAACCGCACATTTTAATTTACTACTACAAAGACCGGTTTGTAGATCATTGTATTATCATTCAGGCCAGGCGTTTGCGACGAGCCCTGAAAAGGTCGAGTCTATATCTGCTATAATTTTTAAGATTCCAATAGCACACTTGAAAATTTTCCTAGACTCTTTCAGGCAGAATCATAAAAGACTATGCAAAGAAAATCAAAAGCTTAACATTAGGAATAAGAGGATAGCTATTTTTACGGACAACCAAGCAACACTTAAAGATCTAGCCACACCTGTAATAAAGTCGAAGGTTGTTTAGTACTTTATAGATACTCTGACAAAGATAGGAAAAGATAATTGTCTAATCTTTTTGGGTGCCAAGATATAGAGTCTTTGGGGGAACAAAACGGAAAACTTATTAGCCAAGGAAGGATGAAAAACAAGACTTATCGGGCCTGAATCACACTGTGGCATTTCAAATAGTCCCAAAAAAGCAGCCATTCATAAATGGAAACTCAATAAAACTTCAAGAAAGTGGAATAAACACAGTTATCAAATTATAGTAAAAAACAGTATCGTATTTGAGGCTAGTGCTTCAGTGTTGTTGATACTTTTCATCAGACAATTTATGCTTTTTTATTAGTATGTTTTTTAATAGCACTTTTGTAGCCTGTAATTAATACTAGTCTTTAGAGACTAACCATTAATTTTACTCTAATAAATCTTAAACTATATACCTAACGACTAGAGTCTATCCAATGATGTTTTCTAGGTTTCTTCTAAACTATTTACACTTCACTCGCGCACTGTGCTCTGCTTTTTTACACAACACATTACACAAGATCAGCAGGTTTTTTCTTCTTCAATCTTCGGATTTGGTGTTGGTTGTCTAGCAGCTGAAGAGCCTCTGCGTTGACATGTAGGTGAAGCCTGGCTTCATGCTTTCTAGCAAACCTTTTAATCTTTTCCTTGACGATTGGAATCCGGAGATCTCTGTGGATATCTGAGTTGCGTACATACCAGGGAGCGTTTATTATGTTATGCAACACTTTGTTCTGAAATGTTTGTATGATTTTTATGTTGGAGTCACTAGTGCAGCCCCAAAGCTGAATACCATATAACCACACTGGCTTTAGAATTTTGTTCTAGATTAGTACTTTGTTGGAGATTGAAAGTTTTGAGTTTCTTCCTATCAACCAATAATGCTGTTTGTATTTTAAGTTTAGTTCAGTTATCTTCTTCTTTACGTGCTCCTTCCATCTAAGTTTGACGTCCAGATTCATGCCGAGGTATTTTGCAGTAGTTGAATATGGTATAATTGTTCCATTAATATCCAGATGTGGGTCGGCTATTTTCTTGTTAATGTAGTTTACCTGTACAGATTTAAGCTCGTTAAGTTTAATCCTCCATTGCCTGGTCCAATCAACTATCGCATTGCTTGCTGTCTGGAGCTTACTAACTACTGATCTTTCCTGGTTTTGATCCACTGTGAGAAGAGCAGTGTTATCAGCAAATGTAGCAATGACTGTTTCTTCTAACACTGGCAAGTCTCTGGTATACTGTAGATATAGAATGGGCCCAAGCACACTGCCTTGTGGCACCCCTGCTTTGGCCTCCTTTAGGTCAGAGTATACGTCCTCTCGTTTGATTCTGAATAGTCTCTGATATGTACGATGCTAATATGTCAGCATGTTGTTTTGGTAACATTTTGTTTAATTTGTGTATTAATCCTTCTTGCCACACCTTATCGAGGGCTTGTGCCACATCTAAAAAGATTGCCGAACAGACTTGTTTTTCTTCTAGCGGACGTTCAATGACGTCAGTTATTCTATGTACCTGGTCTATTGTAGAGTTCTTTTGTCTGAATCCAAATTGGTAATCTGGGATTAGGTTATTATTTTCTATTATTGGTCTCAACCTCTTGAGCAGTAGCTTCTCAAAAAGTTTTGAGACTACGAGCAGGAGGGAGATTGGTCTATATGATTTGACATCATTAGGTTGCTTTCCTGATTTTGGTAACATAATTACTTCTGCAACTTTCCAGCATGCAGGCACATGTTTTAATCTAAAAGCTGCGTTGACTAGGTAGGTCAACATAACTATACCCTTTCTGGGTAGGTGCTTTAAAATTTCTCCATTTATGAGGTCGTATCCTGGAGCTTTCTTTGGGTTCAGGTTAGTTTTTATCTTATCTGCTACTTCTTTTGGAGTAACCGGTGTGATATTTTCAGTTCTTTGATTTTCAATATTAGTGATGTCTTGATTTACTTGCCCTGGATTAGGAGTAAATATCTCAGCCAAGTGTTCTGCAATTTTTTTTTATTTAACACGCACTAAGCGTATACATTGCAACTAGTAAATACTATCTAGCAATTTGTTCTTAATAAATTCTCACTTAAATTCAAGTTTAAAGTCTTAAATCTAGGTAAGTCTTAGCAGTTGGTGGATATATATCGCTGCGCATATTTCTTTTTCTTCTAGGGTTCTTTCAATTACATCAGTGATTCGGTGCACTTGATCAATGGTCGAATGTTTGTTCCAAAATCCAAACTGGTGAGTTGGAATAAGCTGCTTTTCTTCAATAATTGGCTTGAGGCGTTTCAGAAGCAGTTTTTCGAACAGTTTGGATATGTTTGGTAGTAGTGAAATAGGGCGGTAAGATGCTTTCTCATTGGGTGGCTTCCCTGGTTTGGTGATCATAATAACTTCCGCAACTTTCCACTGCAGCGGTACGTACTGTAGTCGTAGCGCAGCATTGAATAGATGCGTAAGCTTCATTATACCCTTTTCTGATAGTTCCTTCAGCAGTTGTCCACTTATTAAGTCATAGCCGGGGGCTTTTTTGGTACTGAGATTCTTTTGTATCTCATTGTAAATTTCTTTTGGAGTTACTGGCAATATGGCCCTGTCCTCCCTGTTGTTTATCTCTGGTAGGTTCTTATTGTCATCAGCTGGATGTGGTTGGAATGTATTCGCTAAGTGTTCAGCAAATATTTCTGCTTTTTGCTCGTCTTTTCTAGCCCATCCGCCATCATTTTTACGAATGGGTGGATTATGATTATGAGGCCGCTTTAATCTCCTTGTGGTTTTCCAGAGAGAGTATTCGGTATCTTTATCGTCTGTTAGTCCCTTTAGGAATTCAGTGAACGTTTCATTCTTAACAGAACGGATCTCTTCTTTGAGTTGTTGGCTTAGCCGGATTAGCAGTTGTTTGTCTGCCGGAGCTCTGGTTTGTTGCCATTTCTTCCGTGCTTTTCGTTTCGCTGAGACAAGTTCTCTGATCTCCCTAGTGTAGTTCACGCCAATTGTTTTCTTTTTGGCTCAGGGTATTGCTCCATGCGGCTTGCTGCAGGTCGATTACAAACCGCTCTGCTTGTTCATCTAGCTGCTCAATTGATCTTAGTGGAACATTTAGTTTGATACGCTGTTCTACTTCTGCTCTAAATCCATCCCAGGCAGTCCATTTGTTTGTTAGTGATGGTGAAGATGATTTATTGATTATTGTTTCGCTTAGTGTCAGGATAATGGGGGAATGGTCTGATGACATGTTGCAGTTATCTTCAATACCAATGTAGTTGGAAGATACGCTTTTCAGTATGAAGAAGTCTATCAGATCTGGTATTTTGTTGCTATCTGACGGCCAGTATGTTGGTTTTCCAGTTAAATGACATACGCATTTAGATTGCTTGATCGCTTCATATAGCTGTTTTCCTTTAGTAGTGACAAGTCTGGATCCCCAGTGGGTATGTTTGGCGTTGAAGTCACCTCCTAATAGGAAGTGATCTCCTAGCTCTTGGAAAAGCCTTATAAAGTCATCTTTTTCTAGTGCGTACCTTGGTGGACAGTATATTGCAGCAACTGTATAATCCTTGGACTTTGTGAGGATTTTTACCGCTGTTGCTTGTATTTCGCAAGTTTTGGAGTTTACTTCTTCATAATGTTTTACGTTATTTTTTAATAATACCGCCGATCCACCCCTTGCTGTATTATCTGGATGGGGGGTGTGGTATAGTTTGTACCCTTTTATATTTAGGTAGTTTTCCTTAGTAAAATGGGTTTCAGAAATTAGGCAGATGTCTATTTTTTGATCCCAGAGGAATAGTTCTAATTCATTGGCGTGCTGGAGAAGCCCATTTGCATTCCATGCTGCTATTCTAATTGACATAGCCATTTTTATTTCCTAGTTATGGGCGCGACCCTATTGCTATTTTCTAGTTTCGTCACTCTAGTTAAGATAGACTTTATGGAATCTTCTTGCTTTTCGAGTTTTCCAAGAATTGCTTGCAATGTTTTGTTGATTACATCCATATTAGCTTCTTCGATCTTCCCTTGTTGAGTTTTACCTTTTGCTATTCGTGCGTATCTGGTACCTGCTGAGCTATTTTGCACAGCCGTACTAGCCTTAGGTAAGGTTGGAAAATTTTGCAACGTTTTCTTTATTGGTGCCGTTTCTTGGGCATTAGTTGTTCTTCGGTTGTTTCGTTTGTTTTCTTGTAGGGTTTTTTCCCTACGTTTTTGAAGTTCCTTTGCGATTACGCACCCGCGATAGTTTGCCGGGTGAACTTCTCCACAATTGACGCATTTAGCTTTTGCAGCTTTAGTTAACTTGCAGTCCTTAGTAGCGTGAGGTCCTGCACACTTTACGCACCTTGCCTCTTTGTGGCAGAAGGATTGGGTGTGTCCATACGCCTGGCACTTTTTATATTGCGGGATAAGGGTTGTTTTCTTACGTAGAGGTTCAATTTTTACCCTCAATCCTGCAATCATACTAATTTTGTGAATATCTTTAATATCTTCTGATTTGTCAAAATCTAACATGTATAGAGGCAGTGACTTAGTGATGATGCCATTCTCTGTTTTCGTTTTTTTCATAATGTTAGTAACGTTTACGATTTTAAATCCTCTTTCTTTTAAGTCTTCTGTGATCATTTTTATTGAACACGTCGGGTGTATACCTCTGGCCATAACTTTTATGGGTCGGTTTTGTTTGTCTTCATAGGTGTAATATTCGACATCGTAATTGCGTAGAGTTGAGATCAGACTACGGTATTGCGTTTCATCTGAGACGTTGATCTTAAATACATCATTATTCATAGCGGTTACTCTATAACTAACCTTTGCTGCTTGCAATATGTCATGTACAGTTTCGTATTCTTTTATATTCACCAGATTTATTGGTGGAGGTAGGGTGTTTTCTTCTCTTTCGACTTATTGTCTGATTGTTTAGCGGTTGTTGATTGCTGCTGTGGAGAGATCTCCGGGGACGCAATTGCTTTCCGTTTTTATGTCTTGATTTCTGAACTATCCAGTTTGTTTCTCTGGCTAATTCTTCTTCGTAGGTGTGATATTCGACTTTTCATCAGTTACTTGCTCTGCTTTGGGTGCAGCCACTGGGTTCTCGAGGCTTTTTACCCTTTGCATTAGCTGGTTGATATTATCCTGTAGAGTTTCGATGGTTGCGAGGCGATTGTTGCCAAGCGTTCCATAAATTAAGCTCATTTTGAGTTTTTAATTGAATCTCTTGTACAAGAATCTGGTTTTGCTGAGATAATAAAGCCTCAGCTGGTGTTGGAGGTCGTTGTATTAGCGGGAGATTATTCATTCTGTTGCTGTGTGCATATTTGCACTGCTGCAAAATGATTAGCTTGTTATCTTACCGAGCAGAGTACAATCACATTTTCAGGCAGTTGCACTTTCTCGGCAGGATCCTTATCACACTTCACTTCGCGTTTTACACGTACTCGCAATCTCGTATTAGATATCACTGCTAGAGCGGCATCCAACACGTCTTTACTCTTCAGAAGTAAAACGAGTTCTGCAAATAACTCTGGTTTTTGGCTTATTGTCTCTGGCCCACGGTCCATTATTGTTTCTAATCGGAGGAGTAGAGGTCGCAGGTCTTTTAATCTTTTTGGTTGCCTTCCACAGCGAGTAGTCAGTTTCTTCGTATGCTGATAACTCTTGTAGATAGGTGTTTATAGATTCTTCTTTAAGTTTTTTGATTTCTCTTCTGAGTTGCTGAGTCTTGTTATTAAGTATGGTTTTATCTGCGGGATCCCTTGACTGTTGCCATCTTCTTCTAGCTCTTCGTTTCTCTTTGACCAATTCTCTGATCTCAGCCGGACAATTTACACCTTTGGTTATATGTGTAATCTCTTTGGTGTTGTTGTATGCCGTTGTTTGGAGATGGTGAATTTTTCAGCTTCTTCTTCTAGCTGGTCAGTTATTCTCAGACCGATGTTCAGGTTGATGTTGTTCTGAAGGTCAATCTGAAAGCTCTCCCAATCAGTAGTTTTGTTTGTGAGCGTAACTATAATTTCTCTTTTTATTATCTTTTCGCTTAGTGTTAGTATAATAGCCGAATGATTAGAATTCATATCAAAGCTCTCTTCCACTTCTGTGTAGTTGGGGGGATACTTTTCTAGTGATGTAGAAGTTTAGTAAATCGGGGATTTTATCGGTATCAGTAGGCCAGTAGGTCGGCTTTCCTGTTGAGTGGTAGTTGCAATTCATCTCTTTAATTGCTTTGCGTAGTTCTCTTCCTTTCGTCGTGGTTAGTCTGGAGCCCCAATCTACATGTTTGGAGTTGAAGTCTTCACCAACAATTTTTAATGTTTTTAATGTTTGTTTTGTTGATTTAATTCCAACCACTGTTAGTTGAATATCCACTTTTTGCAGATGGCGTTCTTTATACTGATTGAGTACTTCTTTTATTATGATTGCACTACCACCCTGGCTTGATTATCTGGATGGATGGTATGATATGTTTTGTACCCTCTTATTTTGAGGTATGATTGATTTGTCATATGAGTCTCTGATATGAGGCAGACATCACTTTTGTTTAGAATGCCATTGGCATTGCAGGTAGCAATACGTAGATCTTTTTGGTCCATTATAAGTATGTGATTATTAAAAAAAAACAATTTAAAAATTTTATATACATCTACGTTTACAAAAAGAAACATAATTGAATATAAATATTAAATTATTTTTTTCCTTCAATTACAGATGTTATAAGTAGCAATATACAATTTTTTAGTGGAAAATAATTTTATTAACGATCAGAACATATATGAGTTAATTTGATAATGCTACAAGACAGAAAAGACAATGAAATGTCATTAGAGTTTCCTTGCAAGTGTTATGACCATTGTCTTTTTAGTTTTCTGTCAGCAATTGTATATAGTATTGATTAATAGGTTAGAGGGAGCGTTTGCTTTATCTTGGATGACTTCTATTACGTAATCAATTTTGATATCCGCATAGGGTGTAATTTGAAACATACCATGGTGCATTTGCAACTGCCTACATTATCTTGGATTGACATCTCTGTAAGATGTTTACGTTGGTCTTACTAGCACATCTCTAGAGTGCCTTTCCATAGGTCCAGGTTGGCATAATTATAGTTTTATATATTAATAACTTACTTTTAGTTGACCAATGAGATTTATATCCTAGGAGCCAATTGATTTCCTTGGACATTTAATTCAATTTATTTTCTTTTTTTTACTATATGTTTCTTCCAAGCTAACACACTATTAAGATGGAGTCCAAGATATGTAACTACTGCTGTTTGACGTACGATTGGTCTTTTCTAAGCGTAAAGGTGACATGAAACAGGTTTCGTTAAATTTAACTTTCTATTTTTTAATCCATTTTTCAAATAGTGTTAAGTATTTTTGCAGTTTTGATGAAGCGGTTGTACGATTTTAATATACAGCGATAATAGCGGTGACATCCAAAAATGCATTTACTTTAATGTTGGTAAGTTGAAAGTACACAGAACGTTCAGCAGAAAACCAATCTCAAAATATATTGAAAATCTCTTTGAAACTTCTTCGTGTACTTTCACCTTGAACTTACGTTGACTAGGATATGACTACCAAAGTTTAAAATGCGCTGTTGGAAAAACTTCTCTGATTTTTACTAGCAATCCTAAACGTCAGACTTTATCAAAGGCTTAGCTTATATTGCAGCTGTACGGTATTCTTGATTTTTTAAAGCTATACTAATTTAGTATACTAATTGATGGCATTTTTATATTTTTAATACAATATAATCATTTATTTGTTTCAGAGACAAGATACAAGCACGAAGTGCTTGTCGAGAATGAACCTATACTCTTTGAGATATTGGATACGTGCCCCAAGGTAAGTTTTTTTTACATTTTCAATTTGAACTTTACTTGTTGGAATAAATTGTCTGCATAAGTATTTTTGCTTATTGGCATAATTTATGTTTAAATATGTTTTACGCGCTGTTTATTTCTTTGTGTGAGTTATCTGGTTGTTACAATTTTACCCTGCAACAAGTCATGTAATGACAAGCAACAAGTTTCGTCGTTTTCTTTTTTATAATAGTATTAGATTAGCTTTTTGTGGTCAATATTTTCAACTCATTCAAAAAATATGAATAGAGCAAATACATTTTACTTATTATTTTCAATTAAATTAATTTTACAGCAAACAACTAATTCTAATTTATAACCAAAATAAACAAAGTAAAATATATTGGAATGGCAAAATTGCCATTGGCTTTTTTTGGAAAACGGTACTTGAAAAACTTTTTACTATCAAAATTAAAATGTATATATACTACAATTTTAGAAACATCAATAAATATTTGAAATACATTTCTGAGATTTATTTTTATAAATTACTAGTCAAAATATTAAATATAGTTATAATTTCTACTTTCTTTGTTGACTATTTCATAGTCTTAATTTCAATTGAATGTGAAACAATAGAAATAAAATTGAGTGTAATTCAAATTAGAACTTGAATGACATTTTTCTGAAAGTGTTCGTGCACGATTAGCTTTATTTCGCGATAGTGGGATCACAAAATTAACTATTTGTTGGGGAAATATGTTTTCAAGTGAGAAAATTATGTATAAAGAATAATTTTGTATGTCCATTTTTATAGTTCTTAAATAAATTTAAAAAATAATTTTAACGTACCACCATTTTTCTAACTTTCCTACGTGAAATTATTTACATAGCTACTTTAGGTTTAATATCCGCATATTTTCGTATGATCTATTTTTATGGCTACCACTCTGGATGCATAGGAGGTGCGTTGAAGTTATAAAGCTTCTAATTTTTTTTTTTTTTTTGAAAAATCACACATGATTCCATGGTTGTTGAGAACGCTTTAGGGGTGTATTTTGCTCACTAGAAAATTTCTGATGTAACAGCGGCTCGATTAGAAATGAGCGGCTACGGAGAGTACCTTTTACGGCAGCATTACGTGTCAACATGTCCTGAGATATTTCGATGAGCGTTTCACCACGCAAGAGGTGAAAACGGATGATTATGCGTTGTTATTCAACACTAAACGTCGCCATTTAAAGTGTAAAAACAACACTCACCGCAATGACAGTGATTCGATCTGTGTACATTATATATTCAAAACATTTCTTGCGTCTTTTACAATTAACCGCATCTTTCTATTCTCGCTGTTGAAAAAAATTTAGTGACTTTAGTCTAAATGTCTAAATCTAAGCATGTTTAAGGCTTTCATTTTGTTTTACAACTATTAAATTTGTTGAATATTATTTTTTATATAAACTGTTAACAGTAGCTTTTATAAATAATATGAGAACAGAAAAGTACCAACATGAAAGCAAAAACATTTTATTCAATATTTATGTTTTTCTTAGACTAACATTAAAAAATTATAAATTTTTAATTATTTCTTTTTATCATTTTTATGTTTAGGAAAATTTACGTGTGGTAAAATTCTTTGGACATAATTTTATTACCTTGTGTATTATTAGTTAAATTTCTAAAACTGTTACTCAACTTTTACACCCCACTTTTGTAGCTAGAAAAAACATATTTGAATATTGTAGGTAATCATTTTTTAAAACGCAAGTTGTATCTATTATTTGCTTCTAATGCTTCATATTCGCTTAAAGTTAAATATAATAATTCATTTCTAGGAATTTAATTTTTTAATTGCATTATTACATTTTTCTTTATTTTTTTATTCCTTCATTTATATACGCTAAACTATGTGACAATTGGTTCCTTCTTCATTCTTTAACACGACAGCCCTTTAAAGGGCCTTGGCCCATTCCACAACAGTTCGCCATTCCTGCCTATTCTGTGCAATCAGCCGCCACCTTTTCATCTTCAAAGCTCCAATATCTTCTTCGACGTTGTCGCAACATCTCTTCCTAGGTCTTCCCCTTAATCTCCTTCCCTGTGACTTGTTGTCAAAAGCCTTTTGGGAGACATTTCCTGCTCCATGCCATGCAAGTCGTTGACTTTTGATAGTGGCCACTATATCGGGTTCGTCATACATTTCATTTCGTGGTTTGTTCTTATTCTCCACTCGCCTCTATCGTTTATTGAACCGAAAATTTTCCTCAAGATTTTCCTCTCAAAAGTTCTTAATCTGTTCTGAGTTGTAGTTGTTAATACCCAGGTTTGTGATGCATAAGTAGCTGTCGGTCTTATAATTGCCTTATATATTCTTAATTTTGCATTGTGCGACAGGTTACGTGATTTGAAGACGTGTTGTAGTGAGAAATAGCATTTGTTTCCTGCACAAATTCTGGCTTCTATTTCTGTATTTGTATCATTAGTGTTTGTTAATATGCTCGCTAAATATTTAAAATAGTCCACCTCTTCTAGAGTTATGTCACCTACTTGTAAAATTTGTTGTTGTTGCCTTCTTCTTTCCTCTCTTGTTTATAGCATACATTTCGTTTTTCCAAAATTTATCTCTAAGCCTGCTAACCTCGATTTCTTTTTTAATTCCTGAAAGGCAACTTCTAGTGCATCTGATGTTCTTGCAAGGATCACTACATCATCCGCGTAAGCCAGATATTGAATTGATCTATCGTATAGACTACCCCTGGGTTCCAATTGATCGCTTTTACGCATTTCTCCAGTACGATATTGAAAAGGAGGGTCGAGATTAGGTCTCCCGGTCTCAAACCTCTCCTGACCTCAAAGCTCTGCGATACTCCCACTGTGGTTTTCACCTTACTACTGGTATTCTTTAGGGTCATCAGAGTAAGCTTAACTAGTTTTTCTGGTACCCCTATTTCATACATTGCTGCTTCTAAATAGATTCGATTTATACTGTGATATGCTTTGCGGTAATCTATATAAATTTTGTGAACGTCAATATTATATTCATAGGTTTTTTTCAAGGTTTGTCTAATAGTGAAAATATGATCTATGGTGGATCTGCTCTTTCTGAAGCCCATCTGATAATCTCCTATGTTTTGCTATGATGTCATTATCTTGTACCCTGCACTTAGTAGTGATTTACCTCTATAATTCTCACAGTCCAGCCTATCCCCTTCTTATAAATTGGGCATATTAATGCGCTAATCCATTTTTTGGCATCTGTTCCGTGGTCCATATCATATTTATCAGCTCATATAGTTTTAATACTAATTCTTCGCCTGCGTATTTTATCAGCTTCCCATTTATCCCATCTTCGCCTGGGGCTTTATGATTCATAAGCCCTTGTACTCTTCTTCTAACATCTTCCAGGGTTGGGGTTCTATATTTAGCTGTGGGCCAAAGAGCTGTGTATCTATTGTGACTTCTCCTTCTTCGTTTTCTCTGTTGTCTAATTTCTCTTCGAAGTATTACGCACATTGTTGTAGTATTTCACATTCCTCTCCCACTAGCTCTCCTTCTTTATTTCTTACGCATGTTGTAGTAGCTTGAAACTGTTTCTTACTTTTTTCAGTTCTTCATAAAACTTTCTACTATTTTTATTCTGGTATTCTCTTTCCATATTTAAGATTTTGGCGTTTTCATATATCCTTTTCTTCTGTCTACAGATATAATGTGCTTCTTTTCTCCTCTCCTGATGTTCTTGTTCTGTTCCTCTTGTTTTTCTTTGTATATTTCTTTCTCTTGCTTCCTTTCTTCTTTGGTGCGCCTGTCTACACTCTTTATCATACCATTTGTTTCTTGTTCTGTCCCCCCTTTCCCACAGTGCTTCTTGCGCAGCCTTATTTATTATTGCCGTAATTTCCTCCTGTTTCCTTTCCATTGTGGTTATTTCCTGATTATAGTTTGTGATTTCTTGGGTTATTCTTTGTTGGTAGTTTTCCCTTGTTTCTTCTGCTGCTAATAGCACTATGTTGTATTTTTGCTGTTGTCTATTTGTATTGTTTTTAGGCTTTATGTTCTTCCCTCTTTGTTTGTACACTCCTTTCACCAGGAAATGGTCTGAGTCTACATCAGCACTTCGCCAGCTTCTTACATCTAGTATGTGTGATGCCTGTTGGTTGCTAAAATATAATTTTTTACTTTAAAATTACACATGTTGATGTCTAGTTGACAAATGATTTCAGAAAAACAGTGAAGCGTATATACTTTGATTCTACTACTATTTATTATTGAATGATTGATAGTTTATAACTATGGATAATTAAAATGTTTATATAATATTGTTCTGAATTGCCATATGAAGGTAACCATAATTAGAACTGTTTTATTCATAAATAGAACTGAAAGTTTTTAAACCCCATAGTTGATGAGAAAATCAAATTTTTTTTCTAATATTCTAACCAAATCTGGCCTCACAATCCTCAAAATTCTCTTTAGTCTTACAATAATTTTTATAAAGTAATTAGTAATTATAACAAATGCTAAGAAATAGAAATTTTTATTCAAAATATCTACTAAAGATCAAGTAATTCAAAATTTATTTTAGACAAAAGCTTAAATGTAAATTTTAGTTTATTTAACTTTCTTATTTCTTATAAAACAAATTTTTTATTGGGCAAGCCTTACTGTTATTATATATAATATCAATTAGATTTACAATCACAGCTTTTGAAGACTGTTTTCAATCATATAATCATTACAATTGTTGTATTCAAGCAATAAGTGATTATTTTTAAGGCATTGCTAAATATTAAAATTTGGAATAATTAATAACAGTATATAAACAACTTTCAAAAAAATTATGTAGCGAAAAGCCAAAACATAATTGAAATTCAAATTAAAAACGTTTAAAGTCAATGACCTTCGATTTTGACAGATATATATGAACACAAACAGTTGTCTTAAATATCTGTAATAATAATAATAATGATAATGATGTAATCATTTACACGTTAAAATTTTTAAATGTATTGAAATTATAATTTATGGTTTAGTTGCATAAAATATATGTTTAGGCTGTTTTAACGTGAATTTATAATATAAACCTAAAGTGTCTTGGAAAAAGCGTGTAGGACCACAAATTGCTTATTTTGAAGTAACAATAAGAAATCAGATTGATTACAATATTGCTAATAAAATATTTTAAAACGGTTTAAAAAGAGATAAAACGTTCTTGGAAACCGATATTAGAAGTAACTAGCATTATAAACTAAAAAATCTGTAAACTGTAAGAAAAGCATATGGCACACCTAGATGAAGAGCCAAGATGCAACAGAATTAAAAACTGATAATTACTGTTCAACAAGAAAATATTAAAAGAAATAAAAAACATTACTCGCAGATAGACAACAGAGGGCATTTTAACATAAATAAATAAAAAATATAAAGGGAGTACAAATAAGTCTCTGCCGTTTTTTATCAAAAATTAGGCATTTATTGTTAAAGAACGAAACCTTATGTTTTATTCAATGTATTGTCCATCGCTAGCCACTACTATTTCCCATCTTTTGGACAGCATACGGATACCGTGTAGGTATATTTTTAAGCTTTTTTTGAGGACTTTCCAATTGAGTATTTCCAAGTAGGTTTTGACCGGCGCTGCAACATATGGACAAGCATTATCATGCAGGGAAATAATTTTGTCGTGTCTGGAGTAGTAGTGGGTGCGTTTTCCCTTGAGTGCTCGGCTCAGTCTCTTGTGTTTGGCAGTGAGTCCCAGTAATGGTTTCCTTCGGTTTGAGCAAATCATAATACACGACACCAAGCTGATCCCACTAAATACACAACATGAGTTTTTTTCTATAAATATTCGGCTTGGCTGTCGATGTTAAAGCATGGCCACATAGTTCCCATGATTTCCTCTTCTTTGGGTTATCGTAGTGGACTTATTCTTTATCACCAATGATTATATGATGCAAAAAACCCTTTTCTTATGCATGTGCAAAATCGGTGTTTAACGTTTCTCGACTTCAGTTTATATGGAACCTAATTTTCTTGTTTTCGAATCATTCCCAACAATTTTAAACGATTCTTCTTGCATTTAGCAGAAACATACCTCTAATAATGCTTCTAATTCTACGTCTTTGTACACTTTCGGCCTTCCGCTACATTCTTTGTCTTTGACGTCAAATTCGCCTTTTTTAAACTTATGAAGCCACTCATGACAACTTCTATCGCTTAAAGCAGCTTTAGCATATGCTTCTACAAGCAATCAATGTGCCTTAGCTGCAGATTTCTTCAAATTAAAGAAGTAAATCAAAAGTTCCCGCAAATGACGCTGATTAACAAATTATGTGGTTATGGTGTTGCCAGATGTCCAACCTTACAAAATGACGTTTTGCATCTGACAAGTTCAACCATAACTTACCGGTAGGACCATCTTTTGTCAAACAACGAAGATTTGTTTGTACTCCCTTTAATTCTATTGAGAAAGGTACCAGCAGGGCGAATAAAACTGCTAGATGAATATTTTATCTTTACAATTGTAGACCGGTTTTCTTGTCGACTTTCTTTTTATGGATTACATCAAAGCGTGAAGCTACTGCATATATTGCAGGAACATAATTTTGATTATTATTACATATATTCGCAAATCTCTAGTAAAGACAAACTGTCAGAGTGAAATATGAACACACTCTGATAAAAGAGGTTAATATCTAGAAAGGAGATAGACAGGAATATATTTTTTCTTCAATGTTATTTATTATTTATTTAGAATACAAATATCAAAAAGCATTGCAAGAAAAACCAACAGGAATGCTAATCATCAGTAGACTTACCAACATAAGAAAATTTAGAAAGGTTACAATAATAATTGACATTTTAAGAACATGGGCTAAAAATAAATACCATTAAAGCATAACCATTAGTAATATCTAAAAAAAATATTAGATGTGATATAATTAAAGGCAAAATAGGGTTCATCAGTTTAAGAAATATCACACAGGAAGACAATATTTTGCCATAAATCAAACAAGCTAGAAATATTTTTTTTACAAATTGTAAGATTTTCTTTTTATCCGTAACCCTTCATTATCTTTCAAAGTAAGAATAGATAAATGTCCAATACCACTATTGATTTAGAAGAATAGACATTGAATTAAAAAGAATCTAAAGAATATTTCCTGGATGAATTACATTTTGAAATACCAGGTAACATGAATATTATAGATAAGTTTGCTAAGCAGCATAAATTAAACTTGTTCTTTTTACTAGATAAATCAAATAGAAATCAAAATTATTTTCTTTTAATTTGTCAAGGTAACTTAAAATGCAAGTACAGTAATTTATTTGTGTAATCTCTTGCCTTAGTAACATATTGTTTTTATCCGATAGGTAACTTTATCAAAAAATAAAAGTGGTTACACTAGTCAATGGCGCATAAACAATGCGACAACAATGTCGTCAAACATTTGTCCATCAAATACTTTTTGTAGTGGTCCAAAGAAACGATAATAGCAGAACCATAAATTTGTAGTGTAATCCAGAACAAATCCTCATTTTTTCTCGAATTAAGATCACTACATGGGGACGGAAGCTGTTGTAAAACAGGATTAAAAGTTTGCGTCTTTTCCGACAATATGCAGGTATTCTTTCAACCAAAAGTTAACAGAAGCAATTTTAGCGACAATTAATCAATAATCTTCTTTGAGAAACCAAAGAGCAATGCAAATATTCTCCCTAGTTATGTTGTTCGTCGGGAGATGTCGGTCACCTTCATTTTCAAGTGCTTCTTACCTTTTGAAAAATTGTTTACGGCACGCGGATACTTGAAAATAATCTGTGACATAACTCTCAGCGATTCTGCCTTTTTTTGTTTGTATTGCGGCTCGTAAATAAGAAATTTTGTTTTTTTAATTCACCCATGTCTTTACAAACAACAAAAATAGGAATTTTAAATTTAAACTAAATTTATTGTTATTTTTTGTATATTATTACTACTTTACAAAATGTATATTTTTGTAAAATTATATTAAGGTGTATACCTAGTATTACCATAAATGGTGTTACAAAATCAAACCTACCCTTACTTTTCATAGTATTGAGTCAAGTTTGGTAATTTAAGTTCCCATTTGACTTTTATAGCGGATAGACGTGCTAATCACCGCTCCGAGTGCATGAAAGTTCAAGTGATAACGATTTTATACACAATAAACGGCTGGCCGAACGGCAAGTAAATTATTTCACATTATCTACATTACACTAAGATTAAATATTTTGTAAAAGTAACGGACATAATAACTAATAATCACTAACGGTTAATAAATGCTAGAAAATTAAAGAAAAGGTAACTGTGTTTACCTATTAAACTTCATTAAACAAAATCAAAATGTTACCAGCATATAATGGCCCAGGAGTTAATTATAACCATAATGGCGTACCATATAATAATCCCACGCAGGTAATCCCAATGAACAACGTTATACCGGGTGTTACATTA
Organism: Sinelater perroti; assembly: GCA_036346155.1. Taxonomy (NCBI): domain Eukaryota; kingdom Metazoa; phylum Arthropoda; class Insecta; order Coleoptera; family Elateridae; genus Sinelater; species Sinelater perroti. The sequence goes on from JARFIY010000099.1 coordinate 2,573,665, forward strand.
GCTAACACACAAATGCCGCAGTACTATAACTTTCAACAACAAAGTCAATCAATACCCACTAGTAGCAACTTCTTCATACCGCAACAGAACATTAACCCACCAGCCCATTCCCATCCCACTCGGCAGCAGCAATCAAACAACGAACGCCAGTACTACAGACTGACCTCAACCAACGATGATGAAACAGAAGAAAACCCCAATGAAAACTCCAAAGCGAGAAAAATAAATATACCCAACAGTCAAAACATTTTACTACAAAATAAATATAGCTATTTAACCGATGCCATGGAAGAAGAAACTAACACAACACAAGTAGAAAACAAGGTCCCACGACCCCCGCCAATCTTTGTCTATGGTAATAAATTACCAACAAATGATAAACAAATTAAATAAAATCATAGAAATAGAGCAGTGCACCACAAAATCTCTAGCTAACAATACAATAAAAATCAATTGCAATACCGCTGATACTTACCGAAAACTGATTCACTTCATGCAAGTAAACAAAATTGTGCACCATACATATCAACCGAAGGAGGAACGAGCCTATAGGGTAGTACTCAAGCACTTACATTTTACAACTAGCACAGAAAGCATTAAAAAAGAACTTAGTAAAGACGGACATCAAGTCAGAAATATTATGAACGCAAGAAAACGAATAACAAAAGAACCTTTAAACCTATTCTTTGTTGACCTAGAGCCAGCACAAAGCAATAAAAAATATTTATAAAATACAAAAAATACAAAACCAACTAATAACTGTTGAACCACCCAAAAAAGTTAAAGGTATATCACAGTGTATGCGCTGTCAGCAATATGGTCATACTAAAGCTTATTGTACTAAACCCTATGTATGTGTTAAATGCGCAGGGACTCATAGCACGAATAATTGTACAAAAAAGAAAGACACACCTGCACGATGTGCGTTATGCAATGGTCCTCATCCGGCTAGCTATAAAGGCTGCGAATTCTACCAAGGCTTACCAAAAAAATCCAACAATAGACTAACAACAATAGACTAAACATTCAACACAACCCGTTAACAGCCATCTATACAGAAAACCAACCTCAAACAAATAGTATCCAAACAAAATTTAAGCTATGCAGGAGCAGTGAAACATAACAGAACCAACGAACAAAATACATTACGCTCAACTGAGAGTAGAGAACACAACGAACATCACACAGGAACACCCTCCATCAGCCTGTGCAAATTCCTAGATGAGTTTAAGGCTATGTTTCAGCAATTCTTATAACAGAACAGCATGGTGATGAATCTGCTTACCACGCTGATAAGTAAAACTCACTAAATTTCTAACAATAGCCCTGTGAAATGCCAATGGCCTTCTACAGCACAAAAATGAAGTTGAAATATTCCTGCATCATAATTCATTGGACATCATTCTAGTCAGCGAAACACATTTCACAGGCAGATCATATTTTCGCATACCTAACTTCACAACCTACATAACCAATCATCCAGATAATACTGCACATGCTGGAACCGCCATTTTAATAAAAAGTACTATAAGCCACATCGAACTGCCAAAATATGTAACCAATCACTTACAAACCACAGCCATTAAAGTAAAGACACTTCCATACGAATTAACAGTAGCAGAAGTATATTGCCCACCACGGCACAATATCAAAAAAGAAAAGTTCAAGGAATTCTTCCAGACACTAGGGCATAAATTTGTTGCAGGTGGAGACTATTATAGTAAGCTTACGTTGTGGGGATCTCGACTAATCACAACAAAAGGCAGCTAGTAGGCTAATCTCATACAGGAAAATAATTACTCCTTCCTTTCAACAGGTACACCAACCTATTGGCCGTCAGACCCCAATAAGATCCCAGATCTTTTGGACTTTTATGTAACCAATGGGATCTCGCAAGCGTATATGAACGTAACAGCATGCTACGATCTCCCCTCTGATCACTCGCCGGTAATTGCAACAATCGGTCAATATGCTATTCATAAAAAACCAACGCCCAGACTTCATAACAAAAACACAAATTGGGAACATTACAGGAACAAGATACAAGAAGACATAAATTTGAGAGTAAGTCTGAAAACTCCAGAGGAAATTGACACCGTCCTAACCACCCTAGTAAACATCCTCAAACAGGCCGCTCAACATGCCACTCCTCACACAGAATTCCAAAATCACAAGTATATAATACCTACGGTCATTAAGAGCTAAGCAAAAAGAAGAGCCAGGGCAAAGTGGCACTGTACCCATGCACCAGCAGATAAAACTGTACTAAATAGATTAAATAACCAACTGCAGCGTCAACTAAAAGAAATGAAAGAAAAGTCATTCCATGATTATGTCATCAATCTAAACAGATACGACAATTCCATATGGAAACCTATAAAACATAAAAAACCTAAGGCGCCAATACCTCCCTCCGTAACACTGCAATAGCATATCAACAGTGGGCTAGAAGTGATAAGGAAAAGGCCTCCATTTGCAGACTACTTTGCCGAAGTATTTACGCCTAACGATGACCTTACAGACAATGCTATAGACAGACATTTAGTCGAGATTCCTATCAACATGCCAAAGATCAAATCCTTTACTCCGAAAGAGATTGAGAAGGAAATCAGCTTATTAAATCTTGAAAAGCTCCAGGAATAGATAAAGTGACTACAAAATGTTAAAGGAGATGCCAAGGAAAGGGTTAGTTTTACTTACCTACATTTTCAATGCTATCGCAAGACTAAACTACTGGTCAAAACAATTAAAAATTGCCGAAATAATACTAATCCTTAAACCAGATAAAGAACCCAACGACGTACCATCGTATCGTCCTATAAGTCTGCTACCAATTATCTCAAAATTACTCGAACGACTCTTTCTGCAAAGAATAAACTCTGACCCAATGACACAAGATTGGATACCTATGCATCAGTTTGGCTTCCGTAATAACCATTCCACTATATAGCAAGTGCATCGAATCAGTCACCAAATAAATCAAGCATTAGACCAAAAGAAATACTGTCTATCAGTTTTTCTAGATGTCAGTAAAGCCTTTGAGAAGGTATGGCATACTGGATTACTATATAAGATCAAAGAACTTCTACCCATCACCTACTTCAAACTGATAAAATCTTACCTAAGTAGTAGAGAATTTTGCATCAAAGTCAATGACAAGGTGTCGGTCCAACGTCCAATTAAATCTGGAGTGCCCCAAGGCAGCGTCTTGGGACCCCTCTACGTGCTCTATACAGCCGATCTTCCCACCAATGAAAACACAACAATGGGTACGTTTGCCGATGGCACTGTCATTCTCTCAACTGCCATTGACCCACTCGTAGCATCGACCACTCTACAAAACCACCTAGACCAAATAGAGACATGGACTCGTAAATGGAAAATCAAAATTAATGAGACAAAATCTGTGCAAGTAAATTTTACACTACGAAAAGGGTTATGCCCACCATTATATTTTAACAATATACCAATACCGCAATCTACAAGTGCAAGATATTTAGGAATACACCTGGACAACATATTGACGTGGAAAGAACATGTAGATAAGAAACGTAAACAGATTGACTTGAGGATGAAAGAACTTCAATGGCTAATTGGACGAAAATCTAAACTCACGCTTGAAAACAAACTGTTACTCTACAACACCGCAATTAAACCAATCTGGATGTATGAAGCAGAACTATGGGGATGTGCGAGTAAATCTAACTTAAACAAAATTCAAAGGTGCCAATCAAAAATACTTCGTATGATCACGAACGCACCATGGTACGTCTCCAATCTGACGATTCACAATGATCTAAAAATTCTTTACGTGAGGGACGCCGTAAAAGAAAAAAGTACAAGACATCACAACAGACTGGAAACTCACGTCAACCCCCTGTTGGTAGACGACTGAAACGAAACTGGCCAGCAGATCTGAAACAGGATTAGCGAGGGCAACTCACTGGAGAAGTCCTCTTCACACCAACCACGACTATCCTAGAAATTAAAAACAGCATATTAGCTTATAGAATGACTGGTAATTCTGATTGCTAATTAAATGATATATAATTAAAAAAAAAGTTTGGTAATTTACCATTAGAGTAGGGTGACAAAAAACTTGTTACTGTAATAACATTCCATAAATGTGGGACCGAAAAAAGTGTAATCTTTAAAACGGCATTAGCCGTATGTTTGTGTATCGGGCTACAAAATTGTTTAATAAGACTAGGAGTGTTGAGAATCGTTTACGATCTGGAACACCACGTTCAGTTAGGGCTGTTCAGGTAGCCAAAGCCGTGAGTTTCCGAATTAAAAGAATTCTCTTTGTAAGCTCTTTATTTTCTTATCTGCTTATCGAGAGATAAGATATGCAAGACCTAGGATAGTCTGCTTACAAAAGACATACAAGACATTTGCTGACAGATGCTTTCAATGAAGATAGGAGGAAAAAAGAAAAAATGTTGTTGACTGAGTATACGCATGATGACTAGAGGAAAATTTTGTTTACAGATGAAACATTTTTACAGTGCAGGAATCTTTCAACAAAAAATTACGAGTATGCGCTAAGTCGTCCAAAGAAACAACTCAAGTAATGGCAACGGTTCAAAGCGACCATCATTCAGCAGTTTTAATGGCTTGATGGAGAGTGTGTTATGACAAAAGTAGCCGATTTTCATTTTTGTGAAAAGAGAGTTGAAACTCGACTGCGGTATATCAACAGAATGTTTTGAAAAAATAGCGAACCTATAAGTTACCCACTTTTTTAAGGTGAGCTTTACATCTTACGTCCACAAAGCGTAGTCAACTCAAGTTTTCTTAACAATAGGTAGTTGGCCTTCTTTCAGCCCATATCTCAATCCATCAGATTACAAATTATAAACAGTTTTAAAAGACATAGCTTTCTCAAAAAGACCTTCTAATGTTAATTCTTTAAAGCGAGTTCTAATGGCTGTAATCAATGCTTTTCCAATGGATGTAGTGTGTGCTGCTATAGATGAGTGGCCCAAACATCTTAACGCTTATATAGAGGCTGAGTGTTCATTTTAATAAATCCGTAGAATAAAGTGCATTAAAGTCGCAGCAAGGTTAAAGCAATGTTAACCGTTTTTGTTTAATTGAAAAAACGTTGTCCATTATTAAGTACTTGCTTTCAGAACCCGCAATTATTAGGGTGTTGTCTCAAAATATGTCAAAAACAGTCACAGATCTAGGCTAACGATTGGCAGCTCCATCACGGCAACGCACCACAAATTTATGACATTTTGGGCATAATTTTTTATTAAAATATCAAATCGTATAGTTAGCCAAACTATTCGACGATCTAGATTTGTTGTTTTGTAATTTATAGCTGTAGCAATCACTTAAATTATATACGATAGGAAAGATAATATAGATTGTCAACGATATTTAAGAGATGAGGCAATAATTTGTGATTCTAACGCAGGACTTTACGGAATTATTTAAACAGTAGGAACGATGCTAGAAGAAGCGTAGAAAATGTGAAGTTGCTTATTTTGAAGAACTAATGAGAAATCAGACTGATTGTAACCTTGCCAATAGAAATTTTTGTACAAATAATTAAAGATTAATTTATACGAAAAGAAAATTTTATAAAAATTACTCTTTTTGACAAAACGTTTGCCATTTATCTAATGAAGTGATATTAGAAAGTAATGAGCAGGTAGACTTCACTGTTTATTATTTAAAAAAAATACGGTTTAGTAGCATTTGCTATTATATTCAGAGGAACTGGAAGTGACAAAGGAACTAATAGAGGCCATCAGAAGTATATACAAAGTAGTTAGAGGAAAAATTCAAATAGCTGGACTGACATCGGGGGAATTCAAAATGGAGAGCGGCATAAAACAGGGCGATAGCCTAAGCCCACTACTTTTTATAATAATAATGGATAAAATAGCAAAAAATCTAAAAGAAAAAACGAAAGGATTGGATACAATAATAGGATATAGAAACCTGGAACCAGTCAAGTTGAAAAGTCTAATGTATGCAGATGACATAGTCATAATGGCAGATACGGATAATAAATTACAAAAGCTAGTCAACATATGGGTAGAGGAAATAGAAAATGAAAATGGAGGTCAACATTAAGAAAAGTAAAACAATGATAGTGAATCAAAACCAGGAGAGGGACAAAATAGAAGTAAAGTGTAAAGGGCATAATATGGAAAGAGTCTCAACATTTGAGTATTTGGGAACAATAATAACAGATGATGGCCGAATAGAAGCAGAACTGAGTAACAGAATGAGGAGAGGAATAGGATCTACTATGCATTACATAGAACGATATTGGGAAAAAGGAGATAGACCAAAAGTGAAATTAATGGTACATAATGCAATAACAATACCAACAGTATTATACGCCAGTGAAAATTGGACGATACAAACCAAACATGAGGTGTAATAACGGCCATAGAAATGAAACACTTGAGAAGGATAGCGGATAAGACAAAGTTTGATAGAGTACGGAATGAGGAAATAAGAGAAACTTTACAACAGGAACCAATAGTGAACAAAATCAAAAAGAGACAGTTAACATGGTACGGTCATCTACAACGAATGAAACCAGAGAGAATATGCAGAAAAGTGTTCGAAGCAAGAAGTGTAAAGAAAAGAAGAAAGGGAAGACCCAGGAAGAAATGGATAAGTGAAATCATTGAGGTGGGAAAAGCAAGAGGAAAGACAGTAAACGAAATGAAAAGTTTAACAAGAGACAGAAAAGAATGGAAGAAATGGGTTAAGGAGGACCGTGACGTATAAATCCGACGCTGGAAGGCATAAGGATAAGAGAGAAGAAGAAGCTATTATATTCATTTTATTTATTTAATGAACATCTCTTATTATTTGTGCTCGCTAACTTATAAATATATGCAGAATTAGTTGGACAGGTGTAATGTTACAGTTTCTTCATTTTACTTTTTAAAACTTCTACATAAATATAAAACCATAACTAAAAATGGAAACGAACTCTCTATTTGCTAATAGGCATTTTTTGAATTCTGGAAAACTTATCGGATTTAGAAAAATCTAAAATAAAAAAAATCTTTAATTTTTATTCGTTTACATACTAGGATGGTCTATAAGTTGCTTTTGTCTTTAGTATACAAATTCTTTACTTAACATTACAAAGAATACACAAAATTAAAAATGAAAATATATGTCATTGCATTGCATAGTAACGGTCCATTTATGAATCATGTTTTTGGTGTCACTTTTGTGATTAGAAATAAAATAACTGGCACCACTCTCTTGCTTCCTAAAAGTTAATAAAGGGGCATCTGGCCATGAAGTAAACCAATATTCAGAGCAGATGGTAATCCGGTGATGCTAAACCAGGGCTACAGACGGGGAGAAATAATAATTCAATTTTATTAAATTTTTTTAAAGTTTTTCGTCGATCTATAGCAACATAGGTCTTTCATTGGCCATTTCAGGGTATCGTTCTAAAATAGTACACATTCTGTAAAGTTCTTGACAATAAAGCTAGGCGATGACGCCGTTTCGAAACCACTACAAACTAAAATGCATCTATGTAATTCCACCAGTTGTAAAACACTACTTTGAGCTCAAAATGATTACCTTTTACAACAGGTTCTGCGACTTGGCTTCACTTCCACGTTTTATCATTTATAACAATTAGGCGAAAAAAAAACGGATTTTTAATAAACTGTTACTTACATTAACAGAGGGTGTAACATTTTACATTGTTCATCAAGATTATGATTATAGTTGTGGATGTTTCGATAGTTTGAAGGTTTTAAATTTACTTATTTAACCAATTATTAGAAAAGCCTATTCTAAGAACGGGCTTCATAATCAAAATTGTGCCGCATACGCCTACTAACGGCAAGAATTGGCTACGTAGTGCATGACACATCGATAGGTGAGCCAAACTATCTAATTACATCATGATAGTTTATGTTTCGACCTATAACAGGTCAACCGTGACCTAAATCAAAAAACTAAAACTTTTTTGCTAAGCTTGGCAATAAACTGGTTGGAATGAGGTATCTGTTCATAACTGTAGGAAGAGTTGCAGTGTTAGTTACAGACATTTTTGCAGTTTTATAAAGTAGATTTTTTTTTAACATCCCATTTATTTGCAACTGTACAAGTACATTTAGCAAAGTCATTTGATAATTAAATAGACATGTAGAAGCATGCTCAGTAGAATACCTCTATAACAGATAAGCTTGTAGGCTTTGTGTGACAAACGGGAAAAATCTTACAAACTACAATTTATAACTAGTCTTAAAGTAAACTAAGAATTCAAAATCTGGTTGGCAGATCGTTTGGCACATGTCGATGTAAACGCCTGTTGTCGCTGGGCGGATCCATAAGATCTATTGCGAGGATGTTGGGATGGGCGCTAAGTCGAGTACTGTATTGGGAGCTGCGACGCCTAATTTCGTCCTTGACTGCGGGGATACGAAGATCCTTTATGATAACCGTGTTTGGTACAAACCAAGGTGCGTTTGTTATCATGCGCAGCACTTTTCTTTGGAAACGCTCTAGAATTTCGATATTTGAAGTGGACGCAGTCCCCCAGAGTTGGATGCCATACGTCCAGATTGGCTTGATTATTGTTTTGTAAACCAGAAGTTTGTTGTCTAGCGAGAGTTTAGATTTATGCCCAATTAACCAGTACATCTTAGTAAGGGTTAATCCTAGTTGCTTCCGTTTTGTGAATATATGTTTGCGCCAATTAAGCCTTCTGTCGAGGTGTAGTCCGAGGTATTTCACATCATCTTGTTGTGGAAGTTGGCTATTGTTTAGATAAACAGGTGGGCACGTGTTTCTGCGAGTGGTGGATTTGGTGTCATTGGCTTTAATTCTCCACTTTTTCGACCAGTTTTGGACTGCAGTGAGGTTAGTTTGTAGTTTCTGCGAGGCAATGTTGGGATCTCTATCAGATGCTAAGACTGCAGTGTCGTCGGCAAAGGTTGCTATCAAAGTTTCTGGCGTAGTTGGTAAGTCTGCAGTATATAACACATATAATAGTGGTCCAAGAACACTTCCCTGTGGCACACCGGCGTTTATTGGAAAAAGTTCCGTATATTCGGTTTCAAACTTTACCAGGAAGGATCTATTATTTAGGTAAGATTTAAGGATAAGGAAGTGGTTTAGAGGGAGAAGTAGTCGCAACTTGTAGAGAAGTCCAACGTGCCAGACTTTATCGAACGCCTGAGTGATGTCTAAAAATGCAGCAGAACAGTACTCTTTATTTTCAAAGGTATCGTTAATCCTTTGGACAACTCGATGTATTTGTTCTATCGTGGAGTGCATCCTCCTGAAGCCAAATTGGTGATTGGGGATTATATCATATATCAGGATTGGTAAGAGCCTTATTAGTAAGAGCTTTTCAAACACTTTTGAAACAATTGGCAGGAGACTTATTGGCCGATAAGATGTAGGTTCGCTGGGAGGTTTCCCTGGTTTTAATATTAGAATGACCTGTGCCACTTTCCATTGGTCTGGGAAATACCCTGTGCGAAGGACTGCGTTGAACAGCTGGGTAAGATATTTAGTTCCGATGGTAGGGAGTTCTTTAAGAATTTTACAAATAATTAGGTCATATCCTGGAGCTTTCTTAGGGTGAAGAGTGCCAATGATTTCATCGACGTCAGCAGTTTTGAGTCGCTGGATTGGTAATTCTAGTTGATATGGGGACTCTAATTGTTGAATAATTTCTGCTTCTTCTTCGGGCCTATTATCTGATTGGTGTGTCTGGAAGACGTTTGTTAAATGGTTGGCAAAAACACGTGCTTTTCCAGAATTTGTTCTGGCCCACTCTCCTTGAGGTGTCCTGATGGGCGAGGAATGTTTTTTATCTGTTTTAATTTTCTAGTTGTCTTCCACAGAGAGTAGTCGGTAGCTTCAGTAGCTGTAAGTTCTTCTAAGAAAGTCTGGATGCATTCATTTTTGTTTTTGTTTAGTATTTCTTTTAGTTCTTGTGTGACTGCATTGAGTAAACGTTTGCTTTCAGGTGTTCTCAGTCTTTGCCATTTCTTGCGGATTCTTCTCTTTTCAAGAATTTTTTGCTTGATTAATATAGGACAGTCATAAGCTGTGGTAATCGCTGATTGCTCAGGCGTTGAATTCCAGGCTGCCCATTGTATCGTATCATTGAAATGCTTAACAGCATGTTCTATGTCTGTTTCGGTATTAAGAGATACGTTTAATGTTAGTTTTTGATCAACTAGGATTCTGAAGTAGTCCCAATTTGTGTATTTAGTACATAGACACGGTTGTTTTTCTCTACTTATTACTTTTGTTGAAAGTGAACCTAAGACTGGGGAATGATCCGAAGATAGGTCGAAACAAGATCGAGCGATAATGAGGTCCTGGGGGATACCTTTTGTAACACAGAAGTCTACAAGGTCTGGTTGTTTATTCCTGTCAGATGGCCAGTAAGTGGGTTCACCAGTAGAGACATGTTTCAAATTATTGCTTTCTATAGTTTCAAGTAGCTCGCGTCCTTTGGGAGTTATAATTCGAGATCCCCAATCGGTGTGTTTGGCGTTGTAATCGCCTCCTGTAACAAACCGTCGTCCTAAGGTATTATAGAAATCCTCGAAATGCTCCTGTTTTACTGTATGGCTAGGGGGGAAATATACTGCTGAAATTGTTAACGAACTGGCTGAATCTTCTATGGACACACTGGTTGCTTGGAGAAAAGGTTTGCTGTAACTGCTTAGTTGGTGGTGTTTTATTGCGTTTTTGATAATTATGGCGGATCCACCTCGGGCAGTTCCTGTTGGGTGATTAGTATTACAGACACTGTAGTTGGGAATTTTTAAATAATTTCTTTCTGTAAAGTGAGTTTCAGAAATTAGCATGACGTCAATATTGTGAATTAGTATAAATGTTTTTAGTTCTTCAATGTGGTTGAATAGGCCATTGGCGTTCCATAAGGCGAGTTGTAAGTTTTTAGCCATTATGTGAGTTTGGAGAGCACGGTTGTCAGGAGATTTAGTAGGGTTCCTATTTGGTCGAACATGTTTTCATCATGTTTTTAGATCTTGAAATTCATTGGATTGGTGATTAGGTTGATTAGTGTTTGGAAGATGCATTATGTTGGCGGGGGCGTGAGAATGTTGCTAGGCTTCATTTACTGCATGAGCGTATGACAGTCCTGGTTGAAATTGTTGATGACGTATGACTGATGCAAGGGAGTATACTGTTTTGGTCTAAGCGGTGGAAATTTTTTCTTTTGAAGTTCTTTATAGATTATACATCCCTTATAATTGGCAGGGTGAATACCTCCGCACAGGACACATCTCACATCATTGGATTTTTCTTTGCGTTGACACTGCGCAGTAGGGTGATCGCCTGTACATTTTACGCATCTGGGTTTTAAATGGCAGAAATTTTTAGTGTGCCCGTATCTTTGACATCTCGCGCACTGAGCGATTTGTCTTTTCTGTTTCGGAGGTTCAAATTTGATTTTGCACTGTTGTATATACTCAACATTGTATATATCTTTATTATTGGTTGCTGATTTTAATTCAATAAAGAACATTGGAAGTGGTAATTTTGTTCTGTACTGTTTGACCTTCCAAATATTCGTGACCGTGTGCCCTAATTTCTCTATTTCAGCGTTGATTTCTTGGGTGCTGATGGAGTAGTGCATATATTTTAATACTACCTTGTAAGTTCGTTCCTCTTTTAATTTATAGGTGTGAAATTCAGTCTGCTTTTCATTTAAGGCTTTTATTATGACACCATAATATTCGGCCGTTTTAGGTTGAACTTTTACTTGATTTTCAGAGAGAGCTTTAATTTCATATTGCTGTTTTGCGATTTGGTCTAGGAGTTTAATAAGCGGAGCAATACTTATAACACCATTTATAAAAATTGGACGAGGTTTAGGGGAATTTTCAGAACTTTTAATTGATTGAGTATCCTGTTCTTTTTCTGGTAGAGACGAGTAACGATTAGAGGTGGAAGGTGGATTTAACCAATACTCATTGTCTTTCGAATGTTTGGCTTTTAGATCTAAATCATCCACAGGATTTCTACTTCTTTTGTATACAACTTTGTTCCAAGGATTATTTCCTACTGGTTGCGATAAGAATGTAGGGGTTTGAGGATGGTATTGGGGTTGTTGATAGGGTTGGGAATAAAACATTGTTTGTTGAGGCTGGATAAATGAATTACCTGGCATTTGCGTTTGTTGGAACTGTGTGGTGTTTGATCAGACGTTATCATTGGTGTATGTAGCGCCCCTGGGCCTGCTGCTACTTGTGAGGATGGAATCCCCCGGGCGGCGGGAGGAATGCCATATCCTCCTACACATATGATTTATTGGCGTAATCCTGTTTGCAGTTTACAAATACCAAAATAAACTAATGCAATAAACACTCGCGATAAGTCGAGGCCGGTGCACTGATAACACAGCCGCGCACGGAATGTCTTTTCTCTTTGAATTTCAAATCGGAACTCAAGTAGATTTTGGACTAAGCAGTTTAAAATTACATATTAATTTTTAAGTTTACGGATTATTCAAGTGGGATCAGCAGCACTTTGCTCTCATACATATCAAGTAATATGAAGAAGCTTCTAAAATTTTAGCATTCGATCAACGCTTACCTTTTTAAGAAATTTAGTACGGCAGAAAATAATCCAGAAAGTACGCTCTTTAACATTACGTGCAACCTATTAATTTCAATTGTTTTTGAGACTGTTGCACCACCCTACGAAACAATATTTAATAGGCAAAAAGTTACCGTCCTTATTTACGGTAAATATAATTAACTGTCAAATATTTTACAACTAACGATACTAATAAAAAACATTCCAATAAAAATCAATGCAAATTAAACACTTTCTAATTTAAATGTGATGTAGTGATCAGCTCTAAATGCGCGAATGGTTGTTTCTATAGTCGTAAAGTCTAAAGTTTACCTATAAAATATTTAAAAGTTTGCCTAATGCATTTCTTAATTTTGGTGGTGTTAAAATAAATTTTAATTTTCTGTCCTCTAATATACGGCCTCACAGGTCGAATAGCTTTTTTAAGAAACTTTTATTATTACTCCTTCATTTAAAGTAGGTCGTTTAGTTATAGACAAAATACACAATGGACATAATAGGGTATAATGAGCTGACTCGAAGATTCACATTTAGACAACCAAAGAATTTTTTAAACTTTAATTTCTTCAGAGGTTATATTTTTTGGTTAAATGAAGGAGTATCTAATGTAATATGAACAAAAATGTAAAACATCCTCAACCGTTGAGATTTTCAAAAATAGGTACTTGTCGCCAAATAAACTTACACTCAAATAAAGATTAGCAAAGCTTTCCACTCAGCGTGGAAGCATGTCCTGCAAACTAAGAAGTTGGGGTTTTCATATATTTTCCTTCACTATTCGAGTCTAATACAATAACCGCATTATTACCCTTTCTGTATAGTAGGTACTTAATTATTTTTATTAACTTAATAGACTACTCGCCAGGCATATGGAGCTCAGAATCAAACCCAGGTCCGTCCACACCCCCGTGAAGCGCCTTAACCGTTCAACCATAGATACAAAAACGTGGACATCATGCTACCTCCTAAATTAATTGTGTAATAATAAATCGGTCTCTCGTGCCAATAGGTAGTTTTATATTAAAAAAAGATATAATATAAATATTTTTATTTCAATTAAAACAAAAAATTAGTTTACATATTTATGAAATCAGAATGTTTTATTAGAAAATTTTGTAATTTTGTTGTGGCACTAAGTGCATAATTCAGAAGCCTGCATTACTAATGTAAAAAAGTTTCATGTAGACCTACGGAAAGATTAGTACCATTTAGTGCATAGGGGTCTAGATCGCGTAGCGAAATAGAGGGATGTTTATATATACAGGCTAGGTCAAATTACATAGTAGAATACTAAAAAAAACTAACGTTATTTAAGACAATGGAGGAATAACAATTAACGATAATGCAGTAATTAAAATATGTCTTTTACAGTATCATAAATACTAAACTTTACTTCTTTAATATATCACGTGGGACCTATGCAAGCAAACAAGTTCCAACATTTGTTTGAAAATATGTAAGAAAATACACACAAATCTGGTGATCTGAAAATATAGTCTATAAGACAACCATAAACTGATTGGCAGCGTCTCTTTTTTAAACCATATTTATGGTAGATGTACATTGATCAGCTTTGGAAGGAAAAAGTTGTCTAAAACAATATCATAATGTCACGATAACACCAAAACTTTGTTATGACACTAACGCAAAATAGCAACTTTTTAGTTACGATGCAACGGTTAACTCTGCTAGGTCAGGACTTCCTGAAAGGGGCTGTGAGACAGGCACGTCATATGTTCTGCGACGATTCGAAATACTTTAAGCACATAAAACCGCTTGGGACAGAACGTTTCTAAACATTAAGACATGTATTTAAATGAACAAATGTCATGGTCGAAAAGTAGTATTCGCCTTTTTGTTAGCTTGTAAGTGACATTTAGTGTTCGTATATTGTTAAATAATTATTAGTGTACACCTCTCTCTCCTCAGCCTTAATTCCCAGTAGGGAATGTAGTGGCCACTGCGACATCTTGAATTGCTTCTCTCCATTTTACTCGGTCTTGTGCTTCCATTTTGAGTGTATGCATAGATTTTCCAGTTAGCTTTGTGATTTGATCTATCCATCTAGTAGGTAATCGACCTCTGAATCTTTTTCCTTCTACCCTCCCCTGTATTAATATTTTTTATGTTGTCAGGTTTTTTCTTCACAATATGTCCAAAATATTTTAGTGTCTTGAATTGTATTTCGCTCGACAGTCGTCTCTTAATGTTAAGCTCTTGGAGTATTGATATATTTGTTCGATGTTTTGGTCATGAGATGTTCAGCATTCTTCGCCAACAGAACATTTCTGCGGCATCAATGTTCTTCCTCTCTTTCTGTCTGAGAGTCCAGGATTCGCTGTCGTATGTTAGTATAGAGAAGAGTAAACATTGTATCAATCCGCATTTTATTTTTCTTCGATCTGTTGTTGTCCTTCCATATTCTTGTTCATTTTTTATAGCCATTCTAGTCATTTCACACCTCTTCCAGATTTCTTTTTCTGTTGAACCATCATTTATTATTAGTGACCCCAGGTATGTGTATTGTTGTATTCCCATTTTGTCTAATACTTTCCATAGTTTGTGTCATTTAACTTTATCGAATGCCTTACAATAGTCAATGAAGCAGATGTATAGGGGGATGTTGAATCCGTGGCTTTTTTTTTATTAATTATCTCAGTTTCATTATATGATCTCTAGTACCTGTTCCTGCCATGAAACCTGCTTGTTCCGCTGGTATTTGGGAATTTAGATAGGTTTTTTTGTCTTCCATTAATTATGTAAAGGAGGATCTTGCTGGTGTGTAATATTAATACGATTGTTTGGTAGTTTTCGCATTTAGTGATGCTACTTTCTTTGTAGATTGTTATAAACATAGCTTTAATCTATTTTCTAGGTCATTGTTGAGTGTGCCATATCTTGTTGCAGAAGGTGTGTAGCTCTTCAATTCCTATTTGGTCCGCTGCTTTGATTATCTCAGATGTTATTGCATCTAGGCCAGGGGATTTTCTTGGTCTCAGTTTGTTTATAGCAGATGCTATTTCGCTTTTCAATATATCGGGTTTTTTATTGTAGTTGTCCATTGTATACGTGATTTTTTGTTGGCTTAGATTTTTAGAGTATAATTATTGGCAGTATTGTTTTAATATTTCTGTTATGTCGTGTATGTCTGTTTTTGTTTGCCCCTTTTGATCTTCGATCGCCCAGGTCTTGAGTTTGAAATCACGCGTTAAAAATTTTATTTTTTGAAAGAGGTATGCAGATTAATTTGTGATTGCATGGTTCTTAATTTCTTTACATATCTCAGAGTAGTAGTTATTTTTGTCTTGTTTGCATGCTCTTTTTATTTCACGGTTTAGTCTTTGCCCGTTATTCTTGTCTTCGTCTCTATGTAATCTGGTTTTTTGGTATTTCTTTACGTTCTTCTATTATTTTGATCGTGTTGTCAGATATACAGTGTTTTCGTCTGGGTTAAGCTTCAATCATGTTCGTATTGGATGCTTCCAACAGCATGTTCTTAATATCGTGCCATATTTCTTCGGTGGATGAGTTGGTATTATGTTTTGCCTCACTTTGTTTTAATTGATTGAGAAATTGATCTTTGTTTTCTATCCTTAAAACTTTTTTATGTTGCTGTTCATTAGCATTTCTAAGTTCAATACGTATCGTTGCTATTAGCAGTTAGTAGTAGTAGTTAGTAGTTGCATATTGTACCCAGATATGTTTTTGTGTTGATGTAGGAGGACCTCCATTAGGTTTTTGTCCAGAGATAGTCAATCTGGTTTCTTGTTCTATATCCTGGGCTTTTCTATGTGTACAATCTTCTGATGTGATGATTAAATACAGTGTTCATAATAGTATAGGCGTTTCCCGTTACGAATTATAATAAGCGTTCTCCTCTGCTGTTCCTCTGTCCCATACTGAATTTACCTACTGTGTATCTAATGTGATCGTCTTGTTTTGTTTCTCCTATCTTTGCGATGAAATCGCCTCATATTATGACGAGGTCTTTGCTAGAAATGCTTTGGATGGTTGCTTCGAGTTTTTTATAGAAGTCTTCCATCTGCATCTGTAGATTGTGCGGTAGCTGCATATATCTGAATTATGTTTATGTTTTGTGGTTTTGCATTTGGTTTTATTATGTATTTGGTCTATTATGTTCTTTTGTAGTTTTGTGGAGACTATTATGGCTACTCCAGCATAGTTTTTTGGTGCGTCTCCACCTGGAAAGTATATGTAGTTGTTGTTGCTCGTTTTGAAGTATCCACTTTGCAAGGCCTGCTATTTCAATTTTGTATTTCAATATTTCTCTTTCTATGATAACTAGTTTTCCGGTGTGAGTTATTAAGCCTTGCATATTCTAAGTGCCTACACGTACTTATTTTCTGAGTTGTGTAGATAAAGGTATATTAGTTTCAGCATAGTTTCCACCTGTTGTCTGGCTCCCTATATTCGTGTGGCCGGTAGCATACTTCTCGCTGTTCAACCCGGACTTGGAGCAGCGCCGGTTGTCAGCCTGGTCGCATAACGTTGTCCGAGGCAATTCTGTTTGTGACATCATCATGCGCAGTGGTTCTCGTGGGAAGTAATGCAATTAATTCTCGCAGTATTATAACCGTGCCTAGAATATTTCTATATTGCACACAATAATCTGTTAATAGACCGTTTCAAGGTCCATCTTTTGACGATCTATTTCAGTATTGATGGTTGCTGCTGCCTTTTATCAAGCCGATTGGTCCGCGGAAGGTATTTTATTTTCCTCCTACCCTTCATATCTGAAGGGCGTTCCCCTATCCGCCACCCGGAGACGTACTCTCTAGGGGTTACAGGCTCTCCCAAGAGAGTGGCACCCCTACATAACTTAAATCATATCCGTCTCTCAATCATATTTCATTATACATTATAACCAACCTGGTATACAATTTTGCTTGTAATGTAATAACCTGTTTATCGGAAATACGTTTTTAACCGAATTTTTCGTATCTTGTTTCTTAGACATTCCAACAAGTTTAAAGAATGTTTCAACATTTGCAACATTGAAGTTCAAGTTTTGATCTACTATTGCTAAAAATGGTATCTGCAAAGGAGAGATTCTGTAAGAAAAGAATTACAATGGCAAAGGACAAAGAACTGTAAGCCATGTGACTGTTTGAAAGTACTACAAGTGGTTCACTGATCTAGTTAAAGAAGCATGTCAAGATTTTTTTTCAAAGTCGGCAGATTGATGTCATAGACAGATTCGATAACTTGCATGCTCCGCCGCTGCAGTCAAGAGCCAATGAACCTAACGCGCGGGCGAGTTTGGGTCTTGCTGGAAACTCGTGGGCGTATGTGACGTTCTAGCATTAAATTAGTTAAATGCATGTTAGTAGCATAATAAGCCCTTGAGGCTGCAGTGCCAGTAAGTGTGTCCTAAACGAAAAAAATGTTTTTTTTCTCTGTACTTTGACGTGATCTTTCTTGTACCATTGTGACAAGAAAATCAAACACTAGCAATTTTTCTTTAAAACTAAAGAGAACGGTCAAGCAAAAGTATGAATTAAATTAAATTTTTTAATTTATTAGTCAACAATATATTCTATGAGCAAATATTCTACCATTAACTGTGACATGATAAAAACGGCCATTGACGTTATCTTTAAGATTTTAAATTAAGTTGATCGAACAGCACCTTTTAAATCTAATTGTTCCAGTAGTAGATTGCACTAAGATTCTGATATTTAGCACTTTGGTCATGAATAAAATTTTGTACATATAATATGTAGAGATCTGCCTGTAGCGTGCCATTTAACACATACTATGGAGTATTAGTTATCATTCGGGGCTATTATTTTTTAGATTTACTGGATTCCTAGGCTATGCATCCAAATGAGCTTTACGATTGATTTATACATTACAGTTTTATTCTCTAACAAAATATTTGACATCCCTCCTATTAGACATATTCCAAATAGATTTGTTTACTTTATTTGCTTACGTTATAATCGTCTGTTTCTTATTTAATTTGCAATCTAGTGTTAATTCAAGTGATTTTGCCTCACCTCCTAGAAGTATTTTTAAGTTCTTTATACAAACTGTTGGAGAAGAGCTTATTCTAAGAGTAAAGTTAATATAAAATGCTGTATTTTTATTAACACTAATACGTCATTTTTCGTATACATGTTAAAGTTTTTAAGGCGCCTTTGTGGCTTACCAGTATGATCAACATTTATATCGTTGTGTTAGTTGTAAGAATATCCTTTACATATAACGTGTATAGAATCGCCAGCGTGGTCTAGTGGTTGAGGCGCGGACAGACCCGGATTCCAGTCCCGGAGCTTTCTGATACCTGGCGGGTGGTCTACTCAAACACTAAATTTATTTGAGTACCTGTGTTTACGTTAAACAAGGGGTAATAATGGCGGTCGTCTTAGGCGGGATTGTTACATCGCCCCGAATTAGAGATAGTGCGCGACAACTGGGCACAGTGGCAAACATACAAAAGGCTTATCCTTTCAGTTCGCAGGTCATGCTCCCGCGCGGGATTTAGTGCCTTACCATTATTATAACATGTATAAAAACAGATTTTATTGGACAGTCATTTGAAAATTCGTTACCGACTTTTATATAAAACTGCCTTTCACATACTACTCACTCTTCAATAGGTTGAAGTATACTAGGTATAAAAATCGTTTTTATTTTTATTAAGAAAGTCGAATTGTCGAGTAATATCAAAAAATACCGCAAAACAGTATTTTTTCTTTTCTGTTAATTTATCCTCTTATATGGTGGTGTTGAGTTGAGTGACCTGGACTAAATTTAAATTGATGATCTTAAATTTATTGTTGATTGGGTAACTCGTTTATAATTCTTCAAAGTACTAATTTTTATAATAGTATTGATAAGATGGATAACAAGCTATGATATTATTCGGATGCCTTCCTGGTTTAGAGATCATTATTTGTTTGTGTTAATTTTAGTTTCCTAATGAATAGAACAATGCAATTTTTTGAATGTTTTCGAAGTAGTTAAGGAGTTATGAGATTTTACCTTAAAACTTTTTAAATATTTAGGGCATTTATATGTGGCTGCGCGTTTGAAGCATTTGCTGCTGTGCAGATGGATCCGGATTTATTTCTCGAGCTCTTTTATTCTTCAGTCACCAAAAATAATTGAGTTTCTGCGTTCATTTCAAACAAGGAATAGTGGCGGTCGTCTAAAGCGCAGTGCTTGCCACATCGCCCTGCATCAGAGCAAACATATGAGGGTCTCACACTTTTCAGTTCGCATCTTTACCATTGTTATAATTTTACGGAGTTAAATGTCTTCATTGAGGTCCTAATATAGAAACAAACAGATACTGCTTTGTAGATCCCATTTTAATGAGTGTGGGGGACATAGACCAGTAATATCCTCTAAAAGCAGCATAAAATTCTTATTTATAATTTCTACATGTATTTATTTAATGGTACAAGCATTATATAACAACTAGGTTCTGTTGGGACTGATATATGTGTTGCACTACATTGTTTTCTTTCGGCTAACTGGGCTTTTTTCAATAAACTGTTCCTGCATTAAAATTAATTTTTATAAAGTTATTGGTCGTGCTTTTTGTATAATATTTATTTTTCTTTATGCTACACAGAAAGTTTATCAAATAATTATTTACCTTTTCATACATATAATACACATGAGAGGAGGATTCGAGATTCTTGCTTGGGTAATACTCTATTATTGTTATTGGTGTTTATTAATAGATTTTATAGTCGCGATGATTCCTTACCTATAATTTTTTTGGTTGGTTTAATTTTTTTTTACGTTCTTTTCTAAACGTCATTATTTGTAGTTGTCGGTTCAAGTTTATCTAATGCAACAAGTTTGATGTTTACACCAATTTGGCTAAAAACTATGGCCATCACTAGGTGAATTTGCTGAATTACGATTTGTAGTGGCAAGTAAGATATTTTCTGACTTGAAACGGACTGCTATTGCTACTGAGTATTTAGTGGTTGGTTCATTTGTTGGCTGTACACATTATTGCCAAATCCAACACTGTTTGCAGCTGGCAGCGTTACAAATTTATTGTATTCGATTTAAATAAATTACATTTCTCGATATACTTGCATTTAAAATGTTCACACGTAATAACTATCAGTTACGCTCTGATAACTTACAAATATGCAATGCGTCCGCTCGCAGCTATAGTTTGCTTCGTGCTTATAAAAAATTGTGTGTAATATTACTGCAAAAAGTGCTTAAAATTTGAACTGTGTGCATGATCCTTATATAATCAGGCATCAATCAAATGTAGTTGTAAAAATAAAAAGCATTACTCATAACTACAACATAGCTGTCTATTACATTAAAAACTGCCATGAATAATGCGGTGAACATAAAAAATTTAATTTGTAGTCCGACTATGAAATACATTTCAAAATATTGTTCAAGAATGTGGACCGGCACCATTAACAGATTATTTATTCAGAAGTAAGGTGTCTGCCTGGAAGGAAAAGAGGAAGTAAATCAGTTTCTGTCTCAGCGAAGTTTATATATATATAAGATTTATAAAAGTATTTTTACTCTTGCATTAATAGACTCTTTATGCATGAAAGTAATTTATACACATTAGTCTCTAATCTGTTTGTCTAATATTACTTTAGTATCTAAACATAAAGTTCATTGTATTAGTTTTGAATATTACTAAAGGAATAATTTTTTTACTTGAGAATTATTACTAATTTTAATTTTTATTAGCTAGTTTGACAAGATAGTTCAATATGTGATAAAAATCAAACATAGTCTCAAAAACATTTTAGCCATGGTTTTTAAATATTACGTTTTTAAAATATTTTTTACTATTACTATATTTGTTAATTTGGAAATTTTTACTTAAAAAATTGTTACTACATTATTGTTTACTAGTACGCTTTTGAATTTGCAAAATATATTTTTGGGCTAATACAAAGGAATTAAATATGAAAAGTCACTATTATACAACTTACGTTAGAACTTAAAACCATTATTTTCTTTGATTCTTTTTTTAATTTAATTTATTTGTCAGATCAACATTTAAATTGTTATACATAACATTATTAATTGTATGTACAAAAAACTACATTAATTTATTTTACATTTTAACAATACCAAATTACTTATGTCGGTTTACAGTAATATCCCGAATTACATAATAGTATTGAGTTCTCTTTAATTATGAGTTTCATCTCGGGGTAACTTTCTCTTAAGTCATACATAAATATTCGGCTTACAAAGATTGTGGTATTTTGACCCATCACCCATCACTTATTGATATTATCTATGTAGGTTTTGGTTTTTGCGTGGATTGCTGCTCGGAAAATCTTGTTTTGGAATCTTTGCAACTTGGTGATCTTGGTTTTAGTAGTGTTACACCAAACTGAAGAGGCGTATAAGGCCAGCGGTCGAAGTAAGGTTTTGTACATAAGGATTGCATACTCTGGTCTGAGCGAAAATTTCCGATTTATTAGTGGATATAATTGTTTCAATTGGTGATAGCATTGCTTTATTTTGTGATTTATATAAAAATTCCGATTTAGCCTCATGCTTCGGTGTACTCCAAGGTATTTAATGACGGAATCTTGGGGGTTCTTGGGTGTCACGTTTCCATTAATTTTGATGTTACGTGAAATGATTATTTTTCTGAGTGTGAATATTTTGCATTGACATTTTATGGAGTTGATTTAAATGTTCTATTGTTTGCACCATTTGCTGATCTTGTCTGTTGCATTTTGCAGTTGTTCAATAGATTCTTCTAAGTCTTCGTTCTAAGTAAGAATAGCCATATCGTCAGCGAACATTACTAACGACACTAGTGTTTAATATACCGATTTGAAGACGCGCGAGTATTTACTAGCGCTCAAAGTCCGGGCGAGAGAGGGACTTCCCCTACCGCGCGGCATGTTCCAGTCCCTCGAGCGTCCGAACAGCCGAAATCCAGAAATAGTCCGAAACTAAACTAAATTTTACGTAAATTTAAAGATAATGGGGTGGTAGAGCAACTCGTCAGGAATAAATAGCTTTTTGTAAAATCCCTTTATGACCATATTTGAGAATTTCTACGCCGTTTTTTGGAAACACCTTTCTTTACATTTTTGCTATTTCCGCAAAAAGTTATTATTTTCACCTAAAATTTTTATAGTAGGTAGGTCTCAACAAAAGCCACAATTTAAGTTTCGAAAGAGGTTCCTAAGATAATTACAATCTCTCTAATTAAATAGCAGAAAATGGCCATATTTAGTGGTTTTTAATTTTTTGTGCAAAAAGTTGTTGACAAATTTTAATGATCCGGGGCTCATTTTTTATCTTTTTTAGCACTATAACGTAATATTTTTTGTTTTGTTTATTATATTTTCTTTATTTTTGCCAGGCTTTGCAAACATAAGAACGTGCGCATGTTTCCATGCATGAGGGAAGTAACCTATGCGTAAGCATGTATTAAAAAGGAGGCTAAATATGCTAAGCTCTTGCTGGTAAGGTGCTGGTAAGGTGCTGGAGGACCAAATTGGTATTAAATCATATGTAGGTGTTTTTCTTCTTGGTAGCGCTTAATGAGTTCTCTTAGTCCTTTTGGCGATGTGGGTTTCATGTCTTCGGTAATTACTGGTTGATGTCTCTCAATACGGTTTATTATTTGTAATGTATGGACCTTGGGAGCATATAAATGCCGGCGTAAAAAGCCGTTCAAGATAGATTGCAAACGCTTTCAATTTCTCACTGTCTGTGTAAAAGGTGTTAGTACCAGATTTGAGTGTCGGTAACTCTTGGTAGGTTTTCAAGATCCTTCTAGTAGTTTTCCATATCCTGGGTTTCCAAACCGATGTCTTCTATGCATTTTTATTAAATTAAATATTAAATTTAAAAGGTGTCCAATTCTTTCTTCAATTTATTGCAATCGGTATAATTATGGTTTCTTGCGCATTTGACGCATCTATAAGCGAGTAGTTCTTCGTATACCCGTATTGCGCATACTGGCAGTCGCTTTTTATCTTTAGTTAGTTATGTTGCTAAGATTGTAAGGTTTTTAAAGCTTTTCTTATTTCTCTTTTAGTTGAACATAGTGGTACGTTTTTAAGTACCACAGAGAGGGGTTTACTGTTCGGATTTTTAAAAGTGTGGTGAGGGATTTTATTTTTAGAGTAGAATTCGGTGAGAGTTTAGTACTCATCTTCTTGAATGAATTTCATGCGTATTGTACTTGAATTATAAATTGTTATAAAATTTCCTTTGCCAAAGATTTGATATCTGTCACTAAGGATGTACGTATTTTGTACATAAATTGGTAGTATTTTGGTTTTAATTGTGTTTTTTTGATTGCTGTGGTAATTCATTTTTTGTTTGCTGTTTATTGATTTCGTCTTCTGTATTTTGGGATAAGCTGTGGTGTTTGTTTTGTTGTAGTAATTCTTCGGTAGACCACAGATACCGTTTCTGCACTTTATTTATGAGTGGTGTTAATTCAACTATTTCGCGTTTTTTGAAATTTTGTGGTGTTTTTGCGTACAAATTCGTATTAAAAATAGAAATATGTACTCACAAATTATAAAGGCTAGAGGTCAAACGTTTGCACTGTGGTAACGGAGCACACGCGTAGCATCCGCGCCGTTCCACTGCTTACATTCAAATCCTCTTTGATCCTTATACACCGTTGAGGTTATTTACTATTTTCACTTTTAGTTGTCTGACACTTACATTGTTGTTTATTGGCGATTTAATTGCGTCTTCTTTAATATATCTACAATTTTGTTGTTCTATGTATATCAGTATTTATTGATCTCTGGATTTTTTCTCTATTCCTTCTAAACTAGTGAATAGGCTAACAGAATTAATTATCTTTGATATTCTTCTTCAATGTTTTAATTTCTAAATTTATGTATCGGTCATTTAATGGCCTTTTATTATTTTCTAAATTTTTCTTAAAATTTTTATTTCACAAGCTTATAGTCTTTGTTTTAACCTTGTTGACTCATGGTGGTGTGTTATATTGTAACCATGGGATGAATATTTATTTGATAAATTATAATTTATGCTCTTTCAGATTTTTGTGCTATTTGTATTTATTTATAGTCTAATACAGTGTTTTTGCTGATTATACTGTCATTTATTTCTTATTAGTTTTTTATTTGGTACTACATATTACAGTCCCTAAATATTTAAAGAATTAAGCTAGTTGCAAATTTTGTCTGTAAATGCATTTTCTCGAGATCTACGAAAGCAACTATTTTATTATCAGTGCGTTTCCTTATCACTTCATTTAGCTCGAATAAGTAAACTTAAACTTGCTTTAACTATATAAATTTACACTAGGAGTTTTTTTTATTATAGTTTTATTTTCTTTGTTAATGTATTTTCAAATATCGTTTCATGTAGCTTAACTATAATTGAGAGCGAGATAATTTCGGTATTGTTGGAATAGTGTCTTTGTCTCTTTTTTTACCATAATATTTGTGACATTTAGCGCTTTTGTTACTTTTTTAAATCTTTAATATTCTTGTATTTATCTTATCGTATTGCACTGATTTTCTCCTTTAGTAGCTTTGTAGTTTTATTACCATTGTTAAAGTTTCGTTATATTTCTTCAATTGTTAATTAATATATAGTTCTTTTAATTTTATATACCTTTTCTTAAATTTTTATTGTTTAACCTTCTTCTTACGCGATTTTAAATATAACATTAGGTAGTGTTGTTTTACTATGCTAATTGTTTTCTTGCTCTCTGGTGATTTTAATTTTATTGTTGTCACTACCAAATAACATTTTTTAATTTTTTTTTTATCATATGTTTTTTGTATCTCTTATTATTATTTGTTTTAGTCTAAGAATATGTTTGTAATTACTATTACTGACACTTATTACTTGTTCGCATATTCAAATTTTTATCTTCAATTTTTTCAGTAATCTGATTTATTTGTGTGTGTTTCTTACTACACTTCTATTTATCGTACATTTTATGTCTTTTATTTGCTTAGTACGTGTGTTTATTTCTCTGTATATCAAAACTTACTTTTAATTTTGTTTGTTTCTCTCATTGTTTAGCTTTCGTTGTCTCTAACATGTTTAATTTCCTTCTATTCTCTAATTTTCATTCTTCAATGGATTTGTAATCCATGTACTCATTTTCCAAATTTGTTTTGTTTGCATTCCACCTTTTTGCTTCCTTTAAGTTTTATTAATTTAAATTATCATCCGTAGTTGCACTGCTTTTATGGGACTTTACCTACGTTTGCCTTCTTTGTTACTTCTGTTGGATTCTCTAAACATTTTTTGGTCCTCTGAACATATATTTTTGTTCGTCAGTATATTTCGATTTTTCTTTTTGCTTGTACTACTAACTGTTTGGTAAGCTTTTTGCTAAATATCTTTTATAATCTTTTATTTATTTGTTGTTTGAGTATCTTTATTATATTTAATTTTTGTTCTATACTTACTTCTGGTCTATTTTTTGTCTTCTAGTTATGACACACTTTTTATATTATGCAGCGACAATTATTGCTTTTTAGTTTAACCAACCAGCTTCCAAATTTATTAAGTCGCTAACTGGCACTTTTTAAAAACTTCTTCTCTAAAGTTTTCTCGCATTTATATACATTTGGACTTCATTTATTTCTTTATTTTGCTCTTCTTTAGCGTGGTCTATTTATAATTTTAGCTATCAACAAAATATGACTATAACCCTACTGTTTTTACTCTAACATTACTAACACTAGACGAAATAAAAATAAACTTTGCCTATATTTGAATCAATATTAGATGGCAAGCAAAATCAGCACCAAGTCAAGTACAGTACACTAGAAAATTAATTATGGAAAAGTACTGATAATAAGTAACATAGAACAGTTAAAATAATAAAATACAGTTTAGAAAATGTAAAAGAAAGCAGTACCAAATACTGGACCAAAATTTACAACAAAATGCAATTACAACAAGCAATTAAAAGAGTTAGAAGACATATGTGGCGGATTAACAAAATAAAAAGAAATATAAGGGTGAGGAAGGAAGCGTGCTTGAAATGGCTAAATACAAAAGAAGGCATAGATAGACGTACATGAATATATAGAAAAAGAGTGATAGTACATTTATTAGTACTGAGAAATTTAAACATACGTAAAAGTAAAGACAGCATACAACTAATATGCGCTGTACAATTAGAAACTTAATTTAAATATCTTTTAAATAAATAAGAAAGGATAGATAAAATAGAAGCACTTACAAGTATTAACATCCAAGGGCACCTCTAGAAATTACGTGGGCTGCACGATATCTATTGTGCAGGCAATGCTGTGTGTGCTAGATGCGTTCTGATGTTTGCATCATCAGCTTGACATTTCTGACGGCATATCAACTCAGAACATTTTTTAATACAGATGCTATTTGTTTGGTCTTTCCTCTCGGCCAAAAAATTTCGGGCGATGATTTTCTACGATTTTCAACGTGGATTATCTCAACAACAGTGTCTCGATTAACTCACTTCGACTTTTGGCGATAAAGCCTCATACATAGCCAGTGTATATCATTGGTTTAATTGATTTAATCATAGTTTTCTGACGGATAAATTTAAAGAATTTCGTCCAAAATCGGCTGTAGTGCTAGCAAACATGGTTCGCGCTCGAATCACTTTGAAGCTAATGGTCGCCAGTTTATTTTTGGAAAAATTGGACATGTCGTAACCGTGGTTTTAGAAGATCGCAAATGGTCAATTCTGAATGCTACACAACCATTTGTTTGCCAGAAGCCTTCGGATAAATTAAAAAAACCAACGCCGGGCATCAGATCATTCTCCACCATGGCGATGGGAGCTCACACACATCGATGCAAGCAACTGGCTTTTTGAGCACTGAGAACGTCGAATTGATGGGTTATTCGTCGTACAGTCCTGATTTGACTCCTAAGGTTTTTTTGTTCTTACACGTAAAGAACAATCTGCGTGGACAACAATTTTCGACGCCGGAAGAGGCGGTTGATGCGTTCAAATCCAATATTTTAGAGAAGTTTTAAAAAAGTAATGGGAAGGATAGTTATTATTGGAAAAGTCTCCGTTTACTGTTCATTGACTTAACTAAAGCGATCATATCCTAGTGCCAAAGGAAAGCTTAGAATTAACCAATATATATAGCGTGCTAATTAAAATAATTTAAGTATTATAGAACGTTATCCGATTTCCACATCCTTCTTTCATCTTGCTCGGTCTTGACATTACCATTTTTGTAGATTTGTAGCGTTCATTGCCTTCTTGACGTTAGTTTACTAAATTATTCGTGGGCTTCTGCGCTTTCGTTTGTCTATGGGTCTCCATTTTTTACGTTACTTTTTTAAAACCTTTTCTCTCCTATTCCCATAACATATCCGTACCAGATAAGTTTCCGTTCTTCTACTTTTTCACCATTGTATGTTTCAGAATAATACGCTGTTAAATTGTGTCGTTTCCTATTCTTTCTAGTTTTGATATTCTACAAAATCTCAATACAAAATATTTTAATCACTATAATATAATAAGAAGAATAAGAAATGAGAAGATAATTTTTTTACATATTACAACTCACAGAAAAAACCCAATGACGTGGGTAGGTGCTATCTAGCGATGTCATCTCAGTTTCTTTGAAAGTCTGTTGATCATTGTCTTTCAAGTCTTCTGTAAGCAATTGGATGTAGTATTGACAATATTAACGGATTGGGATATGCTTCCAATTTTGTGTGGTATTTATCGGCTTTGTTTGGATGACTTCTGGTACGTATGGAATTTTGAGATCTGAGTAGGGTGTAGTTTGAGACATACTATGGTGCATTTGCAATTGCCTGCAGCATTTTAGATTGGTATCACTGTAAGATATTTACGTTGGTCTGTACGGCTGTGATAGCAGTATCGTCCGCAAATGGACCCACTGTTAATAAGCTGGAAGTATACAAAACCTACGGCAGAGAACCAAGAATACTTTCCTGAGGAACCCCAGAATGTATTGGAAATCTGTTTGAAACTTCTTCATGTACTTTGATCTCAAACTCACGTTGACTAAGATATGACTGAAAAAGTTTAAAGTAGCTGGTGAAAAAATCCTCTAGCTGTCCTAGATGCCACACTATCAAAAATTATGTCTAAGAATGCAGCTGTGCAGTATTTCCGATTTATTAAGTCTATTAATTGATGGCATCGTATTGTAGAATGAGTTTGTTGAAAGCCAGATTGATGATTTGGCATCCAGTTGTGGATCTAATTATTCGTTTAATTTTCTGTGTAACAGTTTTTTTAAAAGCTTAGATGCTGCTGACAGTAAGCTTATTGAACGGTACGATGTAACATTTGTTAAATCTTTACCAGGTTTTGGTATTATTGCTATGAATCATGTAATCATATATAATTTGCGCAAACTTGAAGGATAGTGGTCAATGTGTTAATCTTATCGTTGAACATGAGTGCTTTCAAACTGTTCTCTGGAAATTTTTTCAACATTGTGATTGTACTTTTTTGGATTTAATATTTCAATTTTCGCTTTTATTTTATTTAGTGTGAAATACCTAAAGCAGCTCTTTTATGCTAGGCGTTTATAGTTCTTGATCTATATTTCTATCTTGGTCATCATTATATGGCATAAATACTTCGGAGAGATACTCTGAATTTAAGTCGGTCTTTTCCTTGGCGCTTTTTGCAGACGGTCCCCGTGATGTGTATTTTAAAATTGACCGTGACATTGTTGTTGGATTTTTTTATTTTTTATTGGTTTTTAAATAGAATCATCTCCTCTATTTAAAAGAATCATCATTTATTTCTTTTACTGGCTAGTGCATGGATTCTCTGTTAAACTAATCTTGCTTTTCTCTTTTCTGCCACCAGATTTTTTTATTTCTAATGGTACGTCGTTTGTGCTCTGATCAATTTTATTTGGAGTAGCTTATGGTTGACTTGCAGTAATTTTATTAAATTTGTAATTTCTTTATCTACGTCTTGCGCTTCTTGAAGTTTCATAGCCTGGCTTATTTTGTTTTCTATCATTTCTCTGTAAGTATTCTAATTTGTTTTAGTACTGTGCACTGTGGTATAGTCTTTCTAGTTATTACAGATGTGCTTATTAAAACCATTATAGGACTATGACCTGATATTAGATCATACTAGCTATAATATCTTAGTATGTTGAGACAATGTCATTTTTTATAAAAAAGTCTAGTAAGTCCCGGAATTTTGTTGACATCTGTGAACCAGTACGTTAGTGAGCTACTTGATAAAATGGAGTAATGTTTGCCTCAAAGAACTTTGAAAACTTCTCTACCTTTTAATATTCCAAAAATGTTTTAGAAACTGGTGGAATTTTTGTTTCAATTTATAGTATCCAAACAATTTTAATAGTTCGACTTTTCTTAAAATCCATGCATAAAAATAACAATTCGATAAACAATAACTGTATATACCCAAAAGCAAGAGCTTAGGAATAACTGAAACCAGAATAAAAGCTAATCTTTAAATTTATTATGAAATATTCATAAATAGAAATGTTTTTATAGAAATAATCTAAAATAGCAAGAAATCTGATTAAAAAAACTAAAACACATTTCGCAGCATGTTTAACTTATCATAAAATCCTACCTGGAGAAACGATATTTCCAAGTTGAGCATAAACAAGAACTTTGAAAACTCTACCCATTAAGATTAAGAGTTCCTCAAGGCAGCGTCTTGAGGTCTATCATTTATATTTTATATATTGCAGAGCTGTCTCATAGTGACTAGCGACCACTGTCGCAGACGATAGGGCTATTTTAACTACCAAGGACGCAACAAATATTCCTAAAAACTCCAAAGAAGCCTTGACAGAGTCCATAAGTGGTAAAAAATGGGGAAGAAAATAAAGGCGAACAAAACAGTCCAAGTCAAGTTCAGCAAATGTTGAGGAATATACCCACCGGTTGCTCTTAACGGAGTACCAATGCAGCAAGTCGACTCAGTCAAATATCTAGGAATGCACCTAGACAAAGTCCTTACCTAGAGAGAGCATATATGAAAAAAGATAAAAGAATTATACCTAAAATTTAGTAAAGATAATTGGTTACTATAACAAAATTTCCCCTTTTCGTTGGGCAATGAACTACTACTCTACAAAGTGATTTTTAAACCGGTATGGATGTACGGTATTTAGCTATGGAAAACTGCATCCGCCCCAATATGGCCAGCCTTGAAAAATTCGAGACCAAGATACTTCGGACTATAACTAACGCCCCGCCATACATCACCAGCGCCGAAATAATCAGTGACTTTAAAATTAGTGCAATGAAGGATCATTAGTTAAAACAAGCGTAAAGTATGGATAAATTACAACTTTATCCTAATGTGCTCGCGTTTAATCTATCAGATACAAAATTGTAGACTAAGAATACATTATGTCCTAGGCTTAGCATTTAGATTTAGATAGTATATAATAAAGATAATAATAAGATACAAATAACATACATTATAATTAATCTTGCATTTACTACCATACAATTTAAGTTAGACAAGTTAATTTAGTTTGACATTTTAAAACCCCATTCATACATGTATAATAATAATAACCTAACCTTAGTAATTTAAGATAAAATGGAAAAATAACTTGTTAGATATGGCTGAAGAGACGTTAATAGACGTCTACTTCCTCGTCACTCCGAGCACTCACTAATATTTGCTTATTGTCCTAACAGTGCAAATTTTAATTTGTAATCCTTTTGACAACAGAAAAAATTGATAAAAATATTTAATTACTCCTATAAAAAGATAATCAGACTGCAAATAAATTGATATCACGTCGTAAAAAAGATACAAAATTGCCCTTGCAACTATTCTTATAATTTATGACACCGTAATAATCGATCACGTATAAAAAATTTAAGGGGATATTAATATAACAGACTCGTCAAATTTGTCATAAACGAAACAGACGGTTTAGTAACTGCTGAAGGATTTTCTGCAGTTAATAAAAAGTCGAACATAAACGGCACTGCTACTGCTGAAGCTTAAATTTCCTTTAATCCTTCTGCAGTTGAACAGTTGCCAGAAATAAAAGACGAAATTGGTATCGTTGAAGATATACTCATACATAGTAACTGCAGAAAATAACCACGTATTTATAATCTTATCTGACTAATACTTCGTGAAGTTAACATAATAACGTGGGCTTCGTTACGAGCTTGTTTACTAACAGCTCTAAAAACAGCCAGAGCGATACCAGTTATGACAAAATTCAATTTTGCTGGTATCACACGATTCTTTAGTTATTATTTTAGGATGTAATTTATGCCAATAGCCCGGCACTTACTTGTCTTACACCTGCATGACATCTTTGGCAAAAAGCTGGTCGTACCATTTTTAACCTTCTTAGCAAATATTTACACTAAGTTTTAACTCTGTTTGCAGATTTACAAACGTTTATTTGTTATCTTGTCCAAATTTAGTTTACGAGCGGCCAATTTCTACGTTCGTCCTTCAAGCTGTCGCGTGTGCAAGACATAAAAAATTGAATTTATTCGAGCGTAAACCTTAACCAAAATTAAGAAATCGGCCGAAACAGCTTTTAAATATTTTCATTCATAAAGTTTGTGGTTTATTACTACATGTGTAATTACGTCAACACGTAAATTACTAGGCGACTATGAGTTAGACTTTTGGGGCTGATTGCTATATTACATTTAAATTTCAAAGCGATCAATTTTATTAACATACACAAATTTTATTGGCACATTTTTGAACATTTATTAGTTGTAAAATATTTCATACTAACACTACTTGCTATAAATATTGATGTGAACATTTTCCTTCTTAAATATTTACTAAGTAATTAGGTAAACAATAAAAATTAAGGGTGTAAAAAACTAAGATGCAGCCTAGTCGCTCTCTGAAACTCGCAGCTTTAAATTTTTAGATGTTGATGTTCTGAATAGGAGAGAGGAGTTAGAAATATTGGAAGAATATTTTGAACTTCCGTTGGTTTATTACCCTTAATAGTAATATTCTATAATTTTTATTAAATCATTTGAAATTAACTGAAAAATTCTGATGCATTCACCATAGCATTCTTGTTTTTTAATTCTTTGCAAATTTTAAAAATATAGCAAAATCTTGAGCAAAGAAAAAATAATTTTTTTTATTGTTGGTGTACAAAAGCATTCAAAATAAATAACTACGTTCAAATAGTAAAAAATACGTGTTATAAGACAGAGCAAGACCTAAAATTTGAGAGCAATAGGTAATCAAAGATTAATAAAATTTGCACCGTTATGAATACTAGTTATAGTAGCGCCCAATTAATGATTAAAAACGTGTTAATATTTTTAAAGATGTTTACAAGATGACTCTTTTTTTAATATCATGATTATGTACTTTTTGTATTTGATACTGATGTTGAATCTTTCATCCACCATTACACTTCAAAGTCCAAATTGTCAATCAGTGTGCAGCGAAAGAAAGGCAAACATGCAGCTAATCAAACCAAAAGAACACTGTCTATGAGGAAAACCTTGAAACTATGAAGTTCATAAATATGTAGTTTTTATTCATAATGAACGAAACAGTCTTTCATTCAAAAACACAAAATGTTATTATAAAAAGACAACCCCTGTCCTCACACTGCTATTATAACTTGAGCCAAAAAAGGAAAAATCAATTAAACGTCCATTTTCTGGTTCCCACTTGAGTTTTTGCAACCATCATCTGCTTAGGAGTCTTAATGCTATGAAAAGAACAATATGCAGAAAGGTAGCCTAGCGTGTCGCATTAATATATTGAGCTTATTTCTCGTTTGAACATTGAACGATAAAGACGTATCGGTAAGTGCACTCTGACTCGTGAGATACCAAGTGACCAAAAGATAGCCGATGCATTTCTAATTATTGTTACCTGCTTTATCCGCATCCATTTTCAAAGATCTGTATACTTTAAACTAATTTTGAAACGGACAATTGCAGGGCAGAGTCAATGGCCCATGCTTAAAATTACTTCAACTGCCCCAAAAAAACTTAAATATACATAATGGTCCAAGTTCCTTGACATCTTGCGTACCCGCGTCTGCTAACCTGCAAATGACGCAAGTTTACCCAGCTTACCAAACTTATACGCGGTTAAACACAATATACTACTCATAATTTTATATTATTGCACAAATGTCAAACCAACCATGGTACTCACCATCGACAAGTACTTCCGGAAATGAAAAAATCAAAATTACTAATTAAAAAATCCAATACCAACCAGCATTCGATACGATACCCTTTAGGAAAAAAATAGATTTAAACAATCAAAATAGACAAAGGAACCAAAATCACCACCAATATATACGACAAGAGTGAAATATAACAAACTGCTTATAGAACTGCTTGACGAGCTAGCAAAGAGTAAATATACAATAAAATACTAAGTAATGATCAAGTATAAGTACAGCCCTTAGAGAGTTCAATGTATACCACTACTATTAAAGCACTGATGAACAAAAAAATTGAATTCCATATCTATAAATTTAAACAGAAAAAATCTTTTTGGGTAGTATTAAAAAATGTACATTCTATCACAGATATAGCAGACATCAAACTCAGCTTACAAGAACAAGGTCATGGACGTACGGAATATAAAACAACGTAAAACTAAAACAGAGCTTTCCCTGTTCTTCATTGATCTTAACCCAAAAGACAACAAGAAAGATATTTATAACATTAAATTACTTCTGAATACGTGCGTATATTTTGAAGCCCTACATACCAGAAGAAAGATCCCTCAGTGCAAGCGGTACCAGAGGTAAGGGCATATAAAAATTATTGCAGTAACACTCCAACCATGCAAGCTAAGAGTGGTCTAGGAAAACCAGATATGTCTGTGTAAATTGCAACAACAACAATCCGCCAAACTATCCATGTTGAATAATACACAAATAATTACAACAAAAACATTACAGGAAAGACGTATTCCTACTTACTGGTTCAAACAACTACAACTTATACCTAACCAACTAAACTATAAACAATAACACACAAATCATCAGTCCAATGACATCAGCATAACCCTTCAGCGATTTATATGAACTAAAAAAGACGATGAACAAACTTATGGACCAAATGAGGACACTACTTAACATATTAACATAACGGCTTAGTTATTAAGAAATGGAATATGGCACGGCCATGGCTTGTATTAACATGCTTAAAAACTCCAACTATTTTTAAAAATGCATAATATTGACGTAATGCTTATATCAGAAGTATATTTTAAAGATCAAAGTCACCTAAAAATGTTCAATTCCTTTCTATAGCTTTAAGTTCTTGTCGCTTTAAAACCAAGCATATTTTTCTACGATCAGTTTTTTACATACTATTGAAATCTGTGTTCTGCTTTTTATATTTTTTCAACAACGCTAGCTATTTATAAAAAAAACTTTTTTCTCTTCTTTGTGGTTCAGTTTTATATAACAAGATGATATTACTTGGCTTTGTACTTTATTTTTACTTTCCTTATCCTATAATAAGGAAAGTAATATAATCGGCGGAAATTTGACCTACCCAGTTTTTCACATTTCTGGACGAAATATAGCCCCAGGACACCAAAAAAGTTGTTTTTAGCCATTGGTTCGTGTGTGTGTGTGTGTATCTGTCTGTCAGTAAACAAGATATCTCGAGAACCGTAAGAGCTAGAGACTTGCAATTTGGTATGCAAGTTACTTGTAGGTAGGGGACGCAGTGGGAAGCTTTTGATAAAAATCGGCCGAGCCGTTTGGTCACAAGGTCGCAAAATCGGTCTCAAAGCGGTCGCGCATCTAAACGGTTGAAGATACAAAAAATTTATGAGAATAAAAATGATTTA
This sequence comes from Sinelater perroti, assembly GCA_036346155.1. Classification (NCBI taxonomy): domain Eukaryota; kingdom Metazoa; phylum Arthropoda; class Insecta; order Coleoptera; family Elateridae; genus Sinelater; species Sinelater perroti. The sequence continues at coordinate 2,609,048 of JARFIY010000099.1, forward strand.
TTATCATAAGATAAACATGAATTTAAAATAAAAGTTGGTAAAATAGGAACACGAAAAAAAATTGAAACTCAGGATTTTTAACATACCGGGTGTTCATAAAATATTTCGGGAAATTTATATTACTGGATAGATCAAACCGAGACGAACAAAAAATTAAAATGAAATTTTTTGATCTGAGGTCAAATAAATAAGTTGTAGCCGATTAAAAATTAATTAAACGGACCAATCACAGCGTGCTCAGAGAGCTACCGAACCGACTTCGGGAGGACGGAGGGGAGCGCTTGGCCGCTAGGAGGGAGCACGCAGGCTGTGCGACCGAGCTCGCACGGTTACCTTCAGTGATATATATATATCGGCCCTGCACTGCTCTCGTCCTAGAACTTGTTATTTTAAAAAGGACGAGGCGCGAGTCCAACACTCGAAAGCTGATTAAAATAATATATATATATATATATATATATATATATATATATATATATATATAATATATATAATAGGATAAGGAAAGTCATGTGATGTTCACACCAGATTTTTTCTTCTTATATTTACGCTTAGTCTAGTTGAACGTCATACATAATTTTCAGTATTTAAAATTCTGGTTTTAAGTGTTACTATAATAGTAATACGTGTATTATATGTTACTTTGGAGAAATGTGCTTTAATTATTTTTTTTGTTGGGCATTTTTATTGTTGTTAACAGCTTATACTTATATTTTTGTTTTCCGGTTTATATTTTTGGTAATAAGAAAAAATCATATAGATCTTCATACGCAACGGAATAAATACTACACAATGAATACGTGATCCTAGGAACACGTAATAGCAACTGGTTGCAAAAAATAAAATGCGCTAGGAAAAAAAATAGATAAAATGCAGATCAAGTCACACATAGCTTTTTCTAAATTATATCCTCCCCCAATTTCTCACAAACAGGCCTGCTAGTAGAGAAAAGAAAGGGTACACACCCGTTGCTTGCGTTCTTTACCGGTTAAAGGAAAAACCTGGGAGCGAATCATAGAAAGCCCTCCTTTCGGCCACAACACATAACTTCTTCAATTCATTAACCATACTATTAAGTCTGAATCATTAGTGATTCAAAGTAAACATAACAAAAACACTTTTTGGTAAACGATAGAACTAAAACAACTAATAAAAGAAAGAAAAAAGCTTGAAAACAATACTTGAGTAGCAAAAATAAGGCATCAGAGTACGAAAAATATAAATTAACTAGAACAAAGGCAACAAGAAGCAATTATCGAAGTAAAAAAAGTGCATGGAATGACTTTAGCGACAATATAGTCTACAGCAGTGCAGTAAACCAAAAACTGCTATATAAAGCAATCAAAACTCTTCGTGCTAAAGTAAAAAAAAACTTTAAAGCAAATTAAAACAAACAACGGGAAGATACTAACCGATAGCAAATTTATACTAAAGCAATAGAAGGAGCCTTACATCAAAAACACTAAGTGAGGATCTTATAGACGCACCAAAGGGCCCTTACAGAAATACCAAAAATGTCAAAATGGGAGATAAAATATTTGAAGAGCTTAATACAAAAGAAGTAAAACGAGGTATTGAGCCCAATATTATTTATTACGGTGATGGATGAAATCTTCAAAAAGACTACTAATACGCGTAACATCAGAAAATATTGAACATATACGAGCTACAATCGATAAATCGGCGATTAAAACTCTAAAAATTAAAAAGAGGGTTGATTATTAAAAAAAACTAAAATTGTGTGAATACTTTGGAGGAGCAAAATTCGCTCTAAGACGACTGTTACTAGATCTAAATGAATATCGTGCTACAGTTCTTTTAGAGCGTTACAATTCCTAAAAAAGAGGGTCTAAACCATCAACGAGATTCGAGCGAATATGACGAGGCAGTTGTTCGCGATTTTAACACAGGACTAACAGCTTGTTAGAAGCTGTACAAAAATAAAGAAAATATTTAAAGTGGAATAGTAAGTTCAATCCATAACCAATCGGTATGGCAATAAGCTTCGAGCATATCTTTTTAAAAAATTAGTAAAATTATAATTGCAACTTGTTACAAGAAGTGCAAAGCTACCATTTACATTTACAAAACTAATTCCTTTTATAAATTACTAAGCCAAGGTATACATTAGCCATACCAGAAGTATTGTCATCAGTCCAATGTCAAAAAATGATTTCAATAAGTTTAAAAGTGTTACATATCATTAACACTTTTCTTTTGCTGACTCCCGGTCTAATATGTGTCTTGACTTCCCTTACGGGCTTTCCAACTGCTTATTACTATAGTACTTTTAGTGGTTCTTTCTTGGTTCTTAACATCCGCTATGAGCTTCTTCCATTCTTTTCTGTTCAACACATTTTCTTTGCATGTTATTACTCCACCTTAGTTTACTAACTAAAATCTTTTTAATTTCCCTTGTAGGTTGCAACTGCTCGACATGTTCCACTCATTTGACTCTTACTTTTAATTTTTGCGGATATGCTTGTTTTCGCATACCGACTTGTTATTTATATTAATAAATATTATAACTAATACTCGCCATACCCCATTTTCATGTAGCGGACCATACATCATTTCTGAGGATTTTCTATTCCCATGGATGTAGTATTTTACTTTCAATTTTTGTTAGGCACCACGTTTTTGTAGCTTATGTTACTATAGGCTTTAGCACTGACTTTTTTATTGACTGCCCTATTTACAGCTAATCCTAAGACTAACACACAAATGTGATAGCTTGTAGTGCCATAATAACATAAGGAGATAATATTGCCCAGCGGCGATCCCTGTAATTATTAATCTCTAATTAATAACATCTAGTGTTTTTTTGTTTATTTAGACGTCGAGTGACACCTCCATATTCTAAAATATTTATCACTAGCATAATAAAATGAATGTAGTCTGGTTACATATCTTCTGATTTCATCTCTGACCCATGGAACCTTGAGATCCGTGTGAAGCGTTTTATTGCTAATGATGTATAATTCCGCATTTGATAAATTGCGAAGAGTCTTGCTTTGAAATTTTTGTATTATGTCAATATTTAATATTTTTTCTCAACCCCATAATAAGATTACATAAGTCCACACAATTGTTAAAACTATATTGTACAGTAGCAATTTATTATTTAACAACAATTTAGAATTTTTGCCTAAGAGCTAATAGATGTTTTTCATTCCGATATCCAACTCTTTCTTCTTTTTTGTAAGGTGTGTTTTCCATGCGAGTCTTCTATTTAAATACATACCAACGTACTTAGCTTCTTGCTTGTTTGGAATTTGTATACCATTTACTGTGATCGGTGGTACATTATCGCGCTTTGTAGTAAATGTTATTGCTGTTGACTTATTCTTATTAATTTTTTGTTTCACTTATGTAACCATTTTTGTAACTTATTAAGTGATTTTTGTAGTTGTGCCGCTGCTTGTGTAGGATCTATACGCGAAGTTAGTATCGCAGTATCGTCTGTGAATGTGACCGTGACTACATTCCTGTTGTATGGTAGATCTGCTCTAAATATTTGGTGCAAAATGGGTTCCATAACACTTTCCTTTGGCACACCAGCGCTGCTTAGATCTAGGTTAGAATTATTGTCACCATATTTCACCTGTCACTTAATTATGATTTTATAAGTAGGTATTGATGTGGTAAGAACTGCCTGATTTTGAATAGTAGGCCAGAGTGCCAGACTAGGTCAAATGACTGGCTTATATTTAGAAACACTGCCACACAATATCGGTGTTCTTCAAGATCTTTTTTGATCGCATACATAATTCTGTGAATTTGTGCTAGTGTAGAGTATTTGCATTTAAATTCGAATTGAGGTTGAGGGATAAGTTCTTGTTTATCTATTATGGGCATTAGTCTATTCAATATGAGCTTTCCAAGCAATTTTGATAATACTGGAAAGAATTATCGGTTTATATGAGGTAACTTCAAGCGGGAGTTGTTCTGATTAATGTATTAATATTATTTGTCCAAATTTACACTGTACTGGAAAGAATTGTAATGTTATTACTGCATTAAATATTTGTGCAATTGCCAATGATGCTTTTTTAGGCAGTTCTTTCAATTGTTTGGCTGTAATGAGATCGTAACCCGGTGTCTTTTTATCATTGAGATTTTTAATTTCCGATTTTATTTCTTTAAGCGTAAAGTGTTACAGGGGTGGACTTAATTCTAATGTAACATTTAGATATTCTAATACTTCTTCTGCTGTTCATCAAGGAGCTCTACTTTCTCTTTTTCTGTTCTTGTCCACACCACGTGCCATCGACTTTCCTAATTGGGGGATAGGTTTTTTGTGGAATTGTTCTCCACAAAGTGTAGTCATTGTGTAAATAAGGTGATAGATTACTTACACATTTGTTGATAGTTTTATTTTTACAATCTTTAGTAAATTGCTCAATTCTCTAGTTAATCCAATTAATCTACTTTTACTATTTGCATGCCTAGTTTGCAGCCAGACTTTTCTGGCTCTTCTTTTCTTAGCTATTTTTGTTCTGATATCTAAAGGATAACTATCAATATTAACATTTTGTTTAGAATTAGCTAAAGTTGAAAACCAGGATGCATTTTGTATATTACATGTGAGATTTTCTACCACAGTATCGATTTTGTTTTCAACTATTAGCAAAAAGTTTCCATTTAACTTTCGAGTGATACGCACATCGACTACGCTCTGCTATCTTCGAAAGTGCCAAGTGCAGGTCAACTAAATTCAGTGCCGCTCAATTGATAAGCGATAAATGCGCTTATTGCAGCTAATAAATCGTATGTACAAACACATTATTGGTTATATTAATCTATTAACTCTATGTATATAAAAATATTAAAAATTAACAATGAATACACCTTCCCTATGGGAAATGGGTTCGATCCTGGACCCCCAGGTCCGTTAATGCAACGCGCTCCCGAGAATTACGGATTCACATTCAATCTCCCTAATTATCAGGGAAATCAACAATCTAACCAATATGGTAGCCAACCAAATTCGCAATTCCCATTTGCGTCTTATGGACAACCAGTACCCCCTCCTATACAATGAACCCTCACACATCCGTGCCACTATAGTCAAATAATGCTAACCCATACCAACATGTTATCCGCATTAAATCCAACGACTCGACCTCGAACAAAAATCCATCGGAAAGTAATGAATCTAATTCTGTAATCATGGACGATGAAAACATAGAATCAACCTCACAAAAACCCAAATACTCCTGGTAAACAGTCAAAAAACGAAAAAGAAACAACTCGCAACCACATTCAACAAACCACTCCTATAACTATTTCCTATGGATTCGAAGTACTTTCACAAATTGCAAGCAGCAGTGCAAACCTGAACCAAACATTCAGTACTCAGCAACCTAAAATCTCAAAACCACCACTTTTTTATATTTACGGGGTAAATAACTACAACGAAATGATCACAAATATAAATGCAGTACTAGAAAAAAAAACAATATTACACAACAGCGTTATTCAATAACACGATTAAAATCAACACCAACACGTCAGATTTCTACAGAAAACTCAAAACGCATCTTAAGAACGAAAACATAATACACCACTAGAAAGAAGAATACAACACCGCAGTGCCTTCGTTGCCAGGATTACGGCCATACAATGAGTTATTTCAACAAACCCTTTGCATGTGTTAAATGTGGTGGCGACCACAAAACTTCCACCTGTAAGAAACCTCATAATATTCCAGCCAAATGTGCTCTTTGTAGCGGAAATCACCCAACTAACTATAAGGGATGCTTAGTGTACCAAGACTTACAGAGAGCCAGGAATGTTCCATTCAGAGGAACTTCAAATATAACGCGTCTACAACAGATACCAAATAAAAGCGAATTCCCCCTGCTTCGAAACCATATTTACAACATAAATAACGACACTACAAATTTCTTGCAAAATAAACTATTCTACCCACAAATAACAGCAGGAAGAACTGACAATCTTCAAAATAACGATCAAGAATCTTCTATAAACCAAATCCTTGCTAACTTTCTTAATGAATTGAAATCAATGTTCTCCCAACTAATTAGTTAGAACAGCATGGTCTTAAACATGCTCTCAACAGTTATTAATAAACTAACATAAAAATGGCGACTTCGTTGCACATCGCTGTCTGGAATTCTAATGGCATTTCTAACCACATCCCAGAATTAATTTCATTCTTGCAATTACAAAATATTGATATATTATTAACTTCAGAAACCCACGCAACAACAAGAACAGTAATAAAAATCCCGTTCTATACCAAATACCTTACTAACCACCCCGATGGCGCACGGTGGGACAGCAGTTGTAACCAAAAATACAATCAATCATCGCGAATGGGTGCAATCAGACCAATAAAATTCAAAGTACAAGCATAAAGGTGCATTCTCTCCCTTCTCCACTGATAATAGCAGCAGTTTATAGTCCTCCAAGACACTCTATCTCTATCGAAGAGTACGAGTAGTTTCTGCAAATATTCGATACAAAATTCATCATAGGAGGCGACTGGAATGTTAAAAACACAACACGGGGTTAAATAACCCAAAATATAAACAGGCTACCAAACCTACTTGATTTTGCTGTAACACGTGGTATACGTTCACACAAATAGAAGCCAATTTTGATCTCTCATCCGACCACTCCCGGTCATAATTACCCTAAGCACTACAATTGTCTACAAAGAGTACTCCAAAACTATGTACAAAACTCACCAACTCGGCCCACTTTAGGAATTTGTTAGTAGGAAACCTCAATCTTGCTCTGCGAATTAAAAGCGCTGAAGACCTTGACGAAGCAACCGAATACATAACGACAATGATACAAGATGCTGCTTTGGAAAACCACGCCCAACCCAATGGGTCATCAACAAATACTCGACACATTCGAGACCTTGTTGCCCAGAAACGGAAAGAACGAAAAAAGTGGCAAAGAACCAGAGAAACCTTACTCAACCGACTTACACATCAACTACACAGCGTGTTAATACAATCAAAGAATAATACCTTTTAACATTATATTACTAATCTTTCACCTGACGATCGCACATTGTGGAAAGCAACCAAAAAGTTCAAACGACCAATTGCCACCATACCTCCCATCAAGAAACCGGACGACACTTGGGCCAGATCAGAGGAAGACAAGGCCAAAAAGTTCACTGAACATTTCGCTAACATATTCACGACACCACAGTTCCAACCGAATACCGACGATTCTGAAATTAATTTATTCCTGGAGGCTCCATGCCAATTGTCGTTAAAAATAAAGCCATTCTCACCAAGAGAAGTACGACAACAAATATTAGCCACCAATACCAGCAAAACCCCATGATACGATCTGATATTGGGAGAAGTCCTTCATAATCTTCCTAGAAAATCTATAATAGCATCCTCAGACTATGCCATTTCCCAACCCAGTGGAAGTTTGCCCAAATTATTGCAATCGAGAAACCTGGGAAACCTCCTTCACAATCCTCTTCCCACCTTCCAATCAGTCTGTTACCCCTGACATCCAAGGTTTTCGAACGGCTACTCCTCAAGAGAATCCATAGTGACGTAAATCTAGAACACATAATACCAAATTACCAGTTCAGATTTCGTCAACAACACTCAACGATTCATTAAACTCACCAAATCGTTATTAAAATAATGGAGAGCCTCGAAACAAAACGAATTTGCTCAGCTGTATTTTTTGATATTCAGTAGGCATTTGACAGGGTATGGCACGCAGGTCTACTATACAAAATTAAGCTCTACTTCCCAAGTAAATTATACTTGTTATTAAAGTCATATGTTAGCGACAAGACTTTTCAAGTCAAGATCAATAGCACTGTGTCTACTTATCACAAGATTACTTCTGGAGTCCCGGAAGGCAGCGTGTTGGGACCTCTGCTGTACTTACCTCTGATACTTCTCTCACGAATAACACATTAATTGCAACGTTTGCCGACGATACGGCTCTCAAGCATCGAAAATTCGGAAACAGCTATAGCATATCTACTAAATCACCTCAACACCCTGCAAGACTGGTTTGACAAATGGAGAATAACAGTAAACAGCGATAAATTTGCTCATGTTACGTTTACCAATAGACGCAATGTGTCCACCCGCATTATTCAAAAACACCCCCATAAATCAGAAAACTAAAATAAAATATCTTGGCTTATATCTAGACTAGAAATTACTCTGAAACACGCATATTAAAAAAAAAGAAAACAAATAGACCTAAAAATAAAACAGATTAACTGGTTGATGGCGAGACGATTTCAACTCACCTTACAAAATAAAATACTCCTATATAAAATAATATTAAAGCCCTTCTGGTCATATGGAATCCAACTGTGGGGTTGTACCAAGGCATCAGATACCAAGATCCTACAGAGATGCCAATCGAAAATTCTTAGAACCATAACCGAGGCTCCGTGGTATATCTCAAATGAAACTCTCCACAATAACCTTGGAATTTCTTATGTAGCGGAAGCGGTCAAAAGACTGGGTAAATCATACACCAAAAAATTGGCAGGGCATACTAATCAACTCGTGGAACAATTGTCCGTCCAACCTACCGTCACCAGGACCTAGATCCTCACGATAATAAATTAATACTAGTAACAATAAGTATGGGGCTAAGGCACTGGCCGAATCCCCCTCATGTCATGTAATTAAAATTATAACATTTACTTATTACTCCCATAAGGAGTAGATTGTAAATATCCAAAGTTGGTAATAAAAAAAACTTTTAGCAAAACTTTAATCTTTGTATTATCTGTTAAGTATTCTCTAAACATTTCCCAATTTGTGCCACTGTTATGAAGTGGTGATTCTCTTTCTTTTGTGATGATAGAAGTGCTGAGTGTGGTTATTATGGATAAATGATAGGAAACAAAGTCGAAGCAAGTGTCCACTTTGCAGTAATTTGATGATAATCTTTTTGTGACAAAGAAATCTACCTCCTCGGGTATTTTTATAGCATCAGATAACCACTAAGTAGTCTCATTGGTGGATAGTTATTTGTTAACATCGTTTTGTACAATTCCCTTCCTTTTAGCATGGTTAGTCTGAAACTACATACTGGATGTTTTGCATTGTAATTCGTAGTGGCTATAAATTGGTTACCTAATTTTTGAAAGAATGTTTTGTATTGGTTTTGTTTAATGGGGCGTCTTTGTGGGCAGTAGAGTGCTGCTTTTATAATTTGTTTTAAACTTTTCTATTTCATGATGGCACAATTTGTCATTGAAAATTGAAATTGTAAAAGAATATCTAAAGAAAGTATTAAGAGAAAAGAAATTTGCACCACTAAGCACTTGAAATAATTTAAATATTTTTAATTGTATTGGACAGTTTTTTACTGTTGGTATGTAAAGAAACTACGTCCTGCATTTTATGCTTAAATAAAATATCAATGTCGCAATGACACATAAATTCCAGATAAACCTTTTAATCAATTTGTGGTTTATTGGAATGCATTTAAGGTTAATGCCAAATTAAAATTAATCGCCGACTGCGCAATGTAAACTTTTATTACGCCCGCGGAGCGGGTCGCAAACTGATCTTTCAATTAAAATTTAATGCAGCGCTAACCTGTCTATTGCGCTACGCGGCTCGCATTTGAAAATTATGGGCAACTAGTGCATCCTTGGCAATTACATGCGCGCATATAAAAGCGCGCGGCAGTTGCATAAAACAGGATCCGAGCGGCCCGAGCCTATAAATTGCGGCAGTATTTATTGGCCTGAAGATAAAATCCGTTTTATTAGGTTCTGCGATTTTATACCGCCGTTGGTCCATTCTAAGGTCAACTTCGTGTAAATTATGAAGTCTGGCGCTAAACGGCAGTTAAGGAGAACAGAATTGCACCGGGCGTTATTTTTGCGCCATTCGTGTAATTGCAAATGCCACATTGTTTACTGCAATGTTTTATGTACGTGAGCTAAAAAAACGCAACTGCCTTGAATTGCAAATAGATCTTTAGAAAAAGCGCTCTCGTATGTGTGTATGTGTACTACAACGCTTTTAAGCTCGACATAAAGTGAATAAACATCGTATTTATCACAAACACACAAGTCTAAATTAATTTTTACACAGCTTTTTAATAATTTATGTACTCATTATGACTCAATGATACTAGTTTTAATTGAGATCAAAGCATAATTTTTTTATTATACTTGAATTTTGATTGTGATAATTTTTCTTGTTCCCTCCGATTTTAGAGATTGGCTACCACTTGATTAAACTAATCTCTGCCTTCGGCTATTCTAAACAGGAGTTAAGTCTGTCCAATTAAGGTTATTACATAGCCGTTCCTCGTTTAACGACAGCTTGTAACAGTTATATTTTATATTTATACAGTATCGGCCAAAATTATAATATATTTTGGTATTTCTGCTGTAACATCTCTCAAGAACGGCGAAACAAGTTGAAATTTGGCAAAGTGAAGCACGTGGTGTACTTAAGAGTAAAAGTCAAGTATGGTGTGACTTGGAAAATTTCCCGATTTTTCCTCTGTTTATTGAATTTTCTTTTTTTTCTACCATTTTGCTTTTTGGTTCATATTTTTTTCATTTTGTTTTTCCATAATTGCTTCTTTTATATATTATGATAGGTGCACAACTAAGTTTCCGAGTTTTTTTGATTAATGAAAAATGGAAAATTTTAAGAGAAATACAAAAAATAGTTTATTCAAAATATCGTCCCTCGCCAGCTACACATTTTTGCCATTTCTGTGGAGATACATGAATACCGCGACAATAGAACGACGCGTCTTTGGACTGAAACCATTCATCAAACTAATTTTGCACTTCCTCGAAATTGGGCAAGTGTAGCCTAGCCAACCTATGCACCATCGATCGAAAAGTGATAATCGGAAGGGACTAGGTCTGGAAAATACGGCGGATGCAGTAGCATTTTTCTGGGCGATAGAAACGCGATGGAATGGAGCGTTGTCATGCTGCAATATCACTCGTTCGTGTGTCGTGTCCCATTCTGGCCGTTTTTCGAGCAATGCATGGTTTAAATTTATCGCTTGTTGTCGGTAGCGATGTCCATTGACAGTTTCGCCAGGTTTCAGCAGCTCATAGTACACGGTTCCCTTCTGGTCTCACAAAACCCAGAGCATTGTCTTCTTTCTGAAGCGATTTGGCCGTGCCGTCGATGATTATTTGTTTCGCCAGGTAAAAGTCACTATTTTTTACGTTTGGAATTTTCCAACTATATCCACTTCCCATCGCCAGTAACAATTCGTTGAACGAAATTCTTTATTTTATGCTGCAAAAGCAAAATTTTGGAAGTGGCTCTTCTATTTTCCATCTATTTCTCAGTCAACTCATGAGGCACCCATTTTTCTTCCTTTTGAATTTTTCTCATGGCATGTAAACGTTTAGAAATACCTTGGAAAGTCATGGTTAATGCCTTCGCAAGTTGATTTTGTGTTTTCGTATTATCTTCATTCAATAACTCTTGCAGATCGGCGTTCTCAATTGTTCTTAGTCTTCCGGAGCGCTCCTTGTCCGCAGTGTCGAAATCGCTACTTCTGAAGCGTTTAACCAATCTTACAGATAGTTTTCGATGGTGCATGTTCGCCGTATGCCTCCTCAGCTACTTTTTTTTCAAGTTAAAACAGAAAAGCAAATGCTGTTTATGTGGCACAAAACTCGACATCTTTGTTAGAAAAAATATGTGTTGGTATTACGACTAGTTATTGTTAACAGATATCCAAGCAATAAAAAAACACAACTTTAAACACGTATGTCGACTACATGTGTTATTAGCGCCATCCATGTGTCAAGGACGAACATAAGTTGAACTCGCACGGCAATTTGGAATGACCCAGGCACCAGCGAGTATCTTTGTGAAGCGTTGAAAAGTGCAGGGATGAGTAAGAAAAAAGAATATGGTTAGAAGACCCTGTGTAACCACTCGCACAACTGATCGAAACATTGTCCGCGCCGCAATTAACAACCCTCGACATTCTACAACTGAAATTTTCGCCCTCATCAATACTGCCACGGACCCAAACACTCAGATGTCGTCTACAGCAGGTAGGATTACAAATAAAAATTTGTGAAGAAACCAATGATCAGCGAAAAGAATCATAAACTGCGACTTTAATGGGCGAAGGACGATTTGCACTGGGGACAGAGAGTGGAGCCATGTCATTTGAAATGACGAATCCCAATTTAACTTCTCCGGCAGTAACGGAATAGCATGAATGCAATCCCAAGTAACAATTTCCCACGACGAAGCATGATAGAGGATCGTATATGATGTGGGGATGCTTTGATGCGAATTCTGGGCCGATTTGAATACGAAAACAATCTGTAAAACACGATGCGATCCCAGGTTTTATCAGCCTTCATCTTCCAAGAAGACAACGACCCAAAACATCGCAGTCGTCACCTCACGGACTGGTTCGCTCGCCGTCACGTGACTTTCCTCGACTGGTCAAGATAATCCGCTGTCTGAAGAGCTAACGAGGTATGTCGTCGGGCAAAGAATCCAGCGAAGAGGTTCATTCAGCTGGAGAAGAAATGGCAGAAGTTTCCCTAGTCTACCATCGACTTCATGCCCAAGAGATGCCAAGCTATTTCCTCAGACAAAGTTGATTGTTGATTACGATAATTACTTGATTTTTACAAAACAATTCTTTTGAAAAATCCATTGTATTTCTGTTTAATCCGGTTTGAAAATCCGATGTCCTGTATCTTCAGCAAATATGTGAGAATGACAAAAATTATTTAAAAAAAGCCGAATATAATATAATTTTGACCGGTACTGTGTGTAGTTTATCGTAGCTCATTATTACTTATTTAGTTTTTATATGGAATCTTCAGACTTATGTGATATGTCCACGTTTCAAACGCTTCATTTTATTTATTAGCTTTTTCTTTAGTACCCAAGCCTCTATAACGTATGGGACTGTTAAAGACACATAAAATTTAAGGAATTTTATTTAAAGTGAGAATTGCAGGTGATTGTTACATAATATGAATGTGCTTATCACTATACCTGTCATAGTCTGTATTTCTCTGCCTGGTTCTAGTTCGTTGTTTATCCACCATATATTATTTATAATTTTCTTTATAATTTTAATTACTTTACTTTTCCCATAGTTTCTTTCGAAATATGCCTTTGAAGTGTATATTAAACAAAACCGAAAAATACGCCTTTTTAATTTGTTGTTCTTTTTTCCTCTACACGTACCGTTGCAGTTTGTTCCCAATATAAATTTATTTATTAATCCTATATTTCTTCTATCTAGTCCTATCTCTTGAAATGCTTTTATAATTTTTTTGTGCTAAAAACTATTAAAAGCTTTTTGAAATACATAACACATTTAAACTTTTTTAATTTCGAACTGTAAATTATTAAGTGCAAATTCACATGTCTTGTGAATTCGGCTCTGTACGATTTTTAACAGTACTTTTAAGGTATAACTCGTCAGACTAATTAATTTAAAATCTCTACCATCTTTGCATTAGTCAAAGAGTGGAATATAGATGGACTTTAACCAATCGTCTAAATATTTATCTGTCATAAATACGATTAAAAGAGTTTTGTTAACAATTTTATATTGGTATTGTCTGTTAATTTTAAAATAGCGTAGTATTTACTATTTTATATTCTAACGTCTAACTGTAAAATTTTCACTCCCACGAGTATCTATATCATTATTCAGATATGATAAGTACCCATCTACTACCTGTATTCTCACAAATCTTTCCACTGTTTTCTATCATTCACTTTAATATTCAAATCCTCCTCTTGTATTCATGTTGATCTTAGTCTCCCCCTTTTTCTCTTAACACCTGGGTTCCATTTTAACATTGAAAAATTGTTTTCCCTGCGCCAGTTCTTCATATGTGACCTAACCATCTCATCCTTTGTTATTTTATTTTATTAACTATATCTTTCTCAATTTCTTGTTTTAACTCAAAGTTCATCCTACTCCCATATACACTTTCTGTTGCTGTTACGGTTCTTTATAATTTTTTCGCTAATATTCTAAAGCCTTCTTTCTGTTTCTTCGTCATTGTAGTTCTTTCTGTAATATACATTATTGTTGATCTTATTATTGTTTTATATATATTTATTTTTGTTTTCTTTAAGGATGCTTTACTATATGCGATGGATCTGGTATTTGAGATAGATTTGACAGGAAGGTATTTTGTTGCGGCAGGCTGCTATATATTACAACATTTTGTGGTTAAATTTGTTGCGTTGGCAATGACCGAGAGTACGACAGATTTATTGGTATTTGTGCATTTAGTTCTCCGTGCGTATATGTGTTCGTTGGAGGCAGTACATATTGCACATAGTTTGGCGTGTAGATGAAGATATTCTATATTCAAATATATAATAAATAAAATAATAATAACAAAAGTGGAAGTCTGACATTAAGCTGCAAATAAAATTCTAAGCGCTTCGGGCACTGATATTACGCGGCATGGGCACACGCCCACTCGCTTCGAAACACAGATGGCACGTCGAATTAAATAAACCAAACTAAAATCGCTTATTTATTGAGCCAATTTTGAATACATTCTTGCTAGTGCCTTCAAGTAGACCGAACGTGCGTGCCGAGTTATACCTGAGTTATCACAACGGCGGAGCCGCAGCCGTAGCCTTGCTTAAGGTCAGGCAAATTTGTATATTTATTAATTTAATTTCGAAAACTCGTGTATATTTTTAAACGTTTTCATAATATTTAAAAGTGCGCATTATTAAGAATCCTATTACACTGCATGCGAACGATAAACACTGGGGATCGGGAAGATGTTCCCTTCCACGAGTAACGGAGGACCTGGGACCCCACAATTTAACACTCAAGCCAATAATGGATTCGGACAAAATGGTAATTACTATAATCAGCCTATTGTGCAGTCATCAAACATACCAGGATCATCGTTTGTAAATGCACAAATGCCACTAATGTACCCCAACCGATACCCAGCGAATCAAGCACCTTTACTAGGATTCATTCAACAGCCAAGTCAAATAGCACCTTCATTCACACCAACTTATAATCAATTTCCACCTGTACTATCAGCACAGCAGATTAGTGCAAATTATGATAATTCTGTTAGCAGCAATATAAACTATAAAACCACAGAAGATAACTTGGCATGTGATGATGAAACAATAAACTACAATGAAACACAAAATCAAACCAAACACGCCTGGCAAATAGTAACTAAAAGAAAAAGAGCAAAACGACAAAATTCTTCTGAAATTGATGCCCAAATATAAACTGCTAATCAGCTCTCACTTCTCTCTGAAAGCAATAACAACACGTCTAATACTTCAATTCCTCCAAAAAGAGAACCGAAACATCCACCAATATTTATATACGGAGTCTCAAATTACAAAGACATGATCGATAACTTAGCACAAGTAGTTGAAGAAGAAACTTACACTACCAAAACGTTAGCAAACAATACTGTTAAAATAAACTCCAACACTTTTGAAACCTATATAAAACTCATCCGTCACAATTGTGCACCATTCATATCAGTTAAAACAAGATAGGGCATACCGTGTAGTCATAAGAGGTATCCACCCTTCTATTCCCCTACCAGAAATTACACAAGAACTCGAGAAAAAAGAACACAAAGTTCGTAATATTACAAATGTCAGGCATCGGGTTACTAAAGAGCCTTTACCTCTATTCTTTGTAGATCTCGAGCCACAAAATAATAATAAAGACATCTTTAAATTAGAATTTCGGTATCATTCTAAAATTCGAGTAGAAGCGCCAAGAAATAAAGGTGGGATCGTACAATGCACAAGATGCCAAGACTATGCACACACGAAAACCTATTGTAGGAAACCGTTTAAGTGTGTTAAATGCGGAGAACCACATAACACCTCTAGTTGCAGCAAATCTAAAAATACACCAGCAACATGTGCTCTATGTCAGAAAAATCATCCAGCGAACTACAAAGGCTGTAAAGTTTATCAAGACTTAATAAACAGAAACCATCACCTAAGACCAATCAGGCCCAGTCCTTTGTCACAAAATATTACAACTAATACTCCACTACATCCAACAACCCCAACCCCTACTTATGCCCAAATGACCGCAGTACAACCTAACATCCCATCTAACAACACCGAAACAGACCTAACTAGCAAATTTACTATATTTCTTAATGATTTTAAGAATATGTTCAATCAATTACTCAACCAGAACAGTATGATTATAACCATGCTGAGAACAGTTATCAATAAATTAACTCAATAATGGCCCCTGCACTTAGAATTGCAAAATGGAACGCAAATGGCTTATCAATCCATATTCAGGAACTTACGCTATTTCTTAACATAAATAAAATTGATATCCTCCTAATTGCTGAAAGTCTTCAACACAAAGGACAACTCTTAAAATACCATATTATTCCATTTACTATGCTAACCATCCTGATGATGCGGCTCACGCAGGGTCTGCAATCATAATCAGATCTTCAATAAAACATCACGTACTCCAACCAAAAATAACACAAAATTCAAAGTGCCATCATAAAAGCAGATACTTTCCCTCGACCTATTACAGTTGCTTCAATATATTGTCCACCACGTTATTCTATAACATGCGATGTATACCTCGAGTTCTTCCAACGACTCGGCTCACACTTTTTAGTTGCCGGAGACTGGAATGCTTAAAATACAGCCTGGGGATCTAGGCTGATTACTCCTAAAGGCAGAACATTATTGAGAGTTTTAGAACTAAATAATTTCAACTATTTGTCGACTGGAGAGCCAACTTATTGGCCGACCGATCGAAATAAAATCCCCGACCTGTTAGACTTTGCCATAACTAAGGGAATCTCAGACCTGCATAGTGATATTGAATCCAATTTAGATCTGCACTCTGACCACAGCCCAGTATTATATGGAAAAAGCCACAACAGAGACTGTCTTCCAAAAAGACTGATTGGAACCTATTCCGTCAACATATCAACGATAACATATCACTAAATATCCGCTTAAAAGATAAGGAGGACATAGATGAAGCTGTGCAGTACCTAACTACGTTAATAGAAAAAAGCACTTCCTGTACCTCTATTCCAGAACCCATGGTCTCACCCGCAACAATCAGAACATTCCGCTTCATATTAGAGAATTGGTCATCGCAAAGCGCAGAGCTCGGCGCAGGTGGCGAACTACCAGGAATCCACTTGACAAAACTTATTTAAATCGAATAACGCACAATCTCCACAATGCTATCCAAGAAGCAAAAAATGAATCCTTCGAACACTACATCGTCAATCTATCTACTGATGATCACTCCCTGTGGAACGCGACAAAGAAATTCAAAAGACCCATAGTATCTATTCCACATCTACGAAAAGCTGATGGGAGCTGGGCGCGGACGAATATTGAAAAATCCAACAGATTCGCAGAACACCTTGCTAGTGTGTTTTCCGCTCCTGATATCCCCAACGATGATGAAGATGATGTCGAAATACAAACATTCTTAAACGCCCCTTGTCAGATGTCTCTTACACCCAAGCCTATTTCACCTGCAGAAGTCAAAAAAGAAATGTCTCTTAAATCCTCATAAAGCTATTGTATTACTCACAACCATATATAACACCATACTACGCCTGTGCTACTATCCGATACTATGGAAGTATGCAATAATAATCATGATACTGAAGCCAGGAAAACCTCCAACTGGTGCTACTTCCTATAGGCCAATAAGTCTCCTTCCTGTAATGTCCAAAATTTTCGAAAAACTTTTCCACACCAGAATTGCAAAAGTAACACATATAGATGCCTTAATCCCTAACCACCAATTCGGCTTCAGACCCAATCACTCCACTATCCATCAGTGCCATAGAATCGTTAATAAAATCAAAGAAAGCTTAAAAGCAAGACAAATGTGTACATCAGCATTTTTAGACGTAAAACAGGCGTTTGACAGGGTGTGGCATGCAGGCTTACTTTTCAAACTTAAACGACACTTACCAAATCAATTGTTCCTCATCCTTAGGTCATACATGTCCAACCGTTACTTCCAAGTTAAATTCGAAGACTCATTATCTGACTACCAGACTATCAACTCTGGTATACCCCAAGGAAGTGTTCTGGGACCTTTTTTGTACTTACTGTTTACCGCTTATATACCAGCCAGCGAGGATACACTACTAGCAACGTTCGCTGATGATACAGCCATCCTTTCTATAGATCTCGATCCGATACGAGCTTCTGCAAAATTGCAAGCTTATCTTGATCAACTCCAAATTTGGCTTACGCACTGGAAAATTAATCTAAACGTTGATAAGTAGTGTCAATAACACTCCCATTTCTGTCAAAGGAGAAGTTAAATACCTCGGCCTTCATCTTGACGCAAAACTAACTTGGAGAACACACATTAAGGCAAAAAGACGTCAATAATATTTAAAAGTAAGGAACATGTCTTGGTTACTAAATCGTAGATCTCAGCTCTCACTACAGAACAAACTCATACAAAACCATTCTTAGGCCTATTTGGACATATGGTGTCGAATTATGGGGCTGCAGCAAACTGTCTAATACAAAAATTTTACAAACCTTTCAATCTAAAATCCTCAGAATGTTACTAAATGCACCTTGGTATGTCTCCAACAACATTATACACGACGACCTCAAAATACCGTTTATACACGACGTCATCAGTGCTTACTCTGTTAAACATAAAAATCGAAACATAACCCACAGCAACGAGCTAATCAGTGAATTGTTCAGACAACCAATGGAAAATAGAAGACTTAACAGAACATGGCCAGAAGACCTAGCTAGGTGAATCCAGAGAGCCGCCAATGGATGGCCCCTGACTCGAGTGAACTTCTTTCAACCCACTTACTTATTACTTTATTAAGTAGATTGTAAATTTGCATTAATCCAATAAAAAAAATGTTTTGAATACATTTGTACTATTTCCCGAAAATAAGTTGATGGACTAAAATTTTCAGAAAAATTATCTCGTCCTCACATTTCCTAGTAATTCTTGAGCTTAAACAAATTTATTTTTTGCCCCTCCTCCATATCACATTAAATAAAAAAAAGCACTTTCAAATTTTATTTATTATGTATTACAAGAAGTAATTATCTGTGGGCAGTTAAACATTTTTTTAATAGTTTGCTAATTTTTATTTAACTTAGTCTATCAGAAGTGCCTTGTTACGTGGGCTGCACGATGTCTATTATGAATTGGCAACCCTACGTGTGCTTGGTGCAATCTGATATTTGTATTATACGATTTGACATTTTTGGCGGCATACGTACTCGGAACATTTTGTCATACGAATTGTATTTGTTTTGCTATCATTAAGTTAAAATTTCCTCTTGTCTACAAAAATAGAATTAACTCGTAAACATTTTTAGGTGACGATTTTTTACCACCGTGGATTATCTGAACAACAGTACGTCCATCAATTCACTTTGACTTTTGGTAATAAAGCCCCACACAGAGCCACTGCATATCGTTGGTTCAATGAATTTACTCGTGGTCGTAATTCGCTGGCGAATGAATTTAAAGAAAGCCGTCTAAAATCGGCTGTGGTTCCGGATCAGCTCCACCATAGGAATGCGAGCTCACACACATTGACGCAAACTGGCTTTTTGAACACTCAAAACGTCGAATTAATGGGTCATCTGCCGTACAGTCCTGATTTGGAACTTAACGATTTCTTTTTTTTCCACACGTGAAGAACAAACTGCAAGGACAACACAATAAAAATTGGTTCCAGCGTATGCAACAATGTATTGACCGTCAGGGAGAATATTTTCTAAAACACGACATTGTCTGTTAGTTTTTTACAATAGATATTATGTATCACAAGTATTACAATAAACAAAACAAAATCAAAATCTTCCACAAGTTAGTATTGCGATTCCGCGCACGCAGAAAAGAGTTCAAAAACGATTTCGCCGATTTTTACAGTTTGCAATAAATATTTTATTATTGCTTCTGCGTTGTAAGCGTGATTTTGCGTCATGAATTACTTAGCACACAGTTTTCATTCAGCAGCATTTTAGTGATGTTTGTATAAGCTGCTGCCAACTTACACATTTTAGTTTTCATTGGCGTGTGATATCAAACTTAAAATTAGATTGCAGTTGACGAGCCAGATTTGCGGTTGCAATACAAAATACGTTCTAATTTCTGTGAATAGAAAATTAATTTTGTAATTATTTTAATTTATTGGTAATAATAGTCCCAAAACAAAAGGCGTAAAATCGTCCAAAATTTTGAGAAGACTTAAGGCGAAAGATTGAAATCTACACCTGGTATAAAAATTTTGGCAAATAACAGAAACAGATCATCGACGTTATCGGTGAACTAGGATAATTGAGCAAAATATTGGCATTTTTCGTCGTCTATTCGAAAATTATTACCAATTATCGGTTACTGAAATGAATTCCGAGGTTGGATTAAGTTATACCAATACTCAGGTAATATTGTTGAATTTGGGTTTTTAAAAGTGTTCGCAAGTTGAATTCTCAATAAAAAATTTATAATTTGATATAGATTATCTTCCCTTCCGACTTATCGCCTTGCAACTATTATTTGAAGACAATATTGCCGTCGAAGTGTTGCTGCGTAATTATTTGTCAACGGATTCAAAAAGCTACCCATTCGTTGGAAAAAAATGTATTTTTAAGTCATGATGCTTCAGTAAGTTAGAAAAGTAATTTTGGTTTATATTTAATTCACTCTCGTAAATTGGTTGCAGTTACTTACAATTTTTATTTAATGTATGCGGTGGACACAGATTTCGTTATTCTGTAAATTTCTTATTGTTTATCAAAAATTATTTTGCTAATTTGATAAATGTGCACGTACAAGTTTTATTTTTATAGCACATTATAATGGCACATACTTTATTATATAGAAAAATGAAAGAAAATATTTAAATATTAAAAATGCATAATCTTCTAAAGGAAGTCGTTTGTGATATTGCTGAGAACCCCTTTAGTGTGCAAGGTTTTGTTTTCGTCTCCTCCTATGTGTAGTCCCACAGATAATAATCACGTAAAGTGAGATACGAAGTTCTCGGAAGTCATTTATAAGGTCCGCTTCGTCTCAATCAACGTCCTGAAAAGTTATAGAACTAAACAAACAAGAAATTTGTATGGAGTAAGGAACGAAAGAAAAAAATACCAACTCAGGCTAATTTTTTATAAAGATAAAAATTAGAAGATTATTGCAGGGAAAAAGAAATTCTGGATAAATGGGAAGAGTATTTTAATCAGTTACTAAATGGGGAAAACAAAGAAAGAGAAATTAAAGAAGAATCATAAAGAAACAGAATCAGTATGGAATAGCAGCAAAAGGATGTAGTACTTCCAAGCAAGGAAAAAGTTAAGAAAATAATCAAAAAATTAAACAACAATAGAGAGTCCAGGAAATGATAGAATAACAGCTAAACTTTTTAAAAATGGAGATTAACATTTAATTAAGATAATGCAAAAACTATTAGGCGAAATATGGGAAAAAGGAAAGATACCAAAAGAATAAACATAAGCACTAAGCTGCTCCATATATAAAAAAGGAAATAAGAGAGTGTCAAAATTACAAAAGCATTGCTTTGTTTAATATGTAACATATAAAATTCTAGCGACACATATAAGAAATAAATTAGTAGAACAGATTAGAAATACAATTGGAGAATATCGGTGTGGACTTTAAATAGGGTAGAATTACGGGGGACTAAATTTTCACGTTAAGGAAGATACAGGCGGAAAGTCAGAAAACAGCAATGATTCTCTGCATTGACTTCAAATAATCGTATGACAGAGTAAAAAGGAAAAAGCTATACAAGACACTGGAAAAACTAGGAGTCAGCAAAAACTTAGGAAACGTGATAATGGCAATGTTGCAGGAGACAAGAAATAAGGTGAGAATAAATAACAATATAACCGAAGAATGTTGTTTAATCTTATACTGGAAGAAACCATACGAGGAGCAAACATCAATCGAATAGGACTCATATATTAGAGAAAACATCAGTGTTTAGCCTTCGCATATGATTTCACCAACTTAACAAGAATCAAATAAAAACTAAAAGAAGTAGTGAAGAGGCTAGAAGAGGAAACAAGAAAGATGGGGCTGTATATCAACAAAAAAAACAACTAAGTATATAATAGTCAGATCGGGATTTCCAAAAAAAAGGTCTTAAAAGTAAGGACAAGTAGAGGGAAGATATATAAATTTGAAGCACTAGAAAAAATAGAGGCGAAAATATCGATGGGTGATTGGTACGTAGTTGCATTCCATAGAATACTGAGGAATAAAAACATTCTGGGGAGGCGAAAATAAGGCTTTACAAGACAGTAGTTCGGCCAGTAGTAATATATGCAAGCGAAACATGGACTTTGAACAACGCAGAACAACACAGTTGAAAAAAACACGGTGGAAAATAAAGTTAGTGAGGAAGACACTTGAAAAGAAGAGGACAGAGACTAGATGGATAAGAAAAATAAATGAAAAACTGAAGGATTTATTCAAAGAAGCAAAGTTAATAGGTGTCAACGATTGCGATCGTTAGGACATATACAAAAAATGCCGGAAGCAAGAGTGCCAGAAATGAAGTAGACCAAAAGAAAGATTAAAAATGGGAGTCGATCAGGATATAACGCAATTAAAAATTACCATATGGAAAGAAGTTCCAAATGATAAAAAGAAATGGAAAAAGATTATCCAAGCCATGAGCTTTTTAGACTCATGTATATATATATATATTATTATGTGTATATATATATATATATATATATATATATATATATATATATATATATATATATATATTCAAATAACTTTATATCTTTGTTATTACTTTTAAATATACAACAAAGTATAAAAATATATCTTAAGGTTACAAGATGCAATGCATGATGACCTTTCAATATTTTTAACCAAACCTCAAACTTAGATATCATTTGCTTTTTTCAATTATAATAATCTGATAAAATAATAAGCTGAGAGTTTGTTTTACTAGCACTGAAGTTGTGAATTGACTTTGAATTTGTTCAAACGTAGTTTTTTTAGTTGAATATAGATATTACAATGTCTTTCAAAAAGATCTGAAGTATTAAAGAGTAGCAATGTTATTTTTATTAAAGTTATTATTTAAAACAGAATGTTCCTGCAGAGTTATATACTTTATTATTTACTGTCTTTTAATGAGGTATTTTTGAACGGTACCAACTTTTTATTATTTACTCCCAGTTTACTGTTTGGTTCTAACATACCAATCGTAGACTTGTTTTTCTTTTTATCCTTTTAAGAATTCTTTTAGAGATGCTATTTGTTTTTGATTTATTATTGACAGTTTTAATTCCCCGATTTATTTTTAATATAACTTCTACGATTTTAGTTTGTTGTTATTTTCTTAAATTAACAAAATATTATTTATGGTTTGTGTCCATCTATACCAAAAACTGGGCAATATAGTTAAAATAAGAAACATAACTGTCACTGTAGGTACATTATATTAAAAAAGGTATTATCGTTTCTTTGAAAGCATATTTTGGGGTAACCTGTACAACAAAAGATTTTGCAACTGCACTAAAAAAATCTTTATTATTTTACTAGTAAAATATGTGTTCAATAAGACTTAGTTCACACGAACAGTGACCACGAGTATCTAGACAATAAACTGTAAAGCATACAGAGCTATTAAGCCGTAACCTAATAAAATGTTGCCATCTAACATTTCCTTCAACTCTTTCTTTACCAGTAACTTTGTTAAAAATGAAATTTGTAACATATCTAATACAAATATTATACAAAAATTAAATAAACAAATAAAATCGTCTAGTTGTAATAACGACCGTAACAATAGGCCCAGTTGGGTAAAGAAAAAGTTGCCTTCATTTCAAAATTAAAGAAATTATATTTTAAATAAATACATATTATAGACCAATTTAAAATATTTGATACAGAAAAGGTGTACTGAAAATACTGTCTTAGAAGTTGTTAGAAGTGATCATATCAGAAAAATGTTAAAATTGTGGATGTATTTATATGTGCTCTTATTATCTAAAATCAGTTTGACATAAATGTCAATGATCTTCAAAACCGACTAAGTTTTGTACCTCTATGAAGACTGGCAGCACAAAAGTATTAAGCAGAGTAAACCTAGCACCTGTTTGTGTGTGTGTGTACAACACATGACATGGATTTGAGATATGAAGGGCATGAAAAATCACAATAACATTTTTTCGATGTTGTGATATATCGGCGTTTGCAATAGGTAGTACCTCTACGAAATTTACTCAATAGTCAGGTAATAAACGTGCTATTTATTTGTTTTATTAATTTTATCAACTATTCTAAAAAAAAAACTTGCAAAAGTTTTTAGTTCATGTTGTTCATTTATGGATATATAAAGTAACAAATTAGGCGCCAGCGTCATTGCGCGGTTGAGGCGTGTGACTGGGGTGCGCACGGGCCCAGGTTTATTCCTGGAGCTCTGATGCCTGGCGGGTGGCCTACTAGTCATTAAGAATAATAAAACCATGCAACAAATTGCAACTCCAACTGCACATAGATTAGAAAATACCAATTTACAATTTTATTATTATATAGGGTTTCTTAGATAAGCTTGACTCTGTTATTATGGTGAAAAATTGTTATTCTCACTTTTTATGAAGCATCGCACACTTTTGTGACTTTTCTTCATATTATGCGAAGCTAAAATTATGGCTACAATTCGTAACTCAACTATTTAATAACCAAAGAGTACACAAGTACCATATAATTGTATTAGAAGTACCAGTAAAACTGTGAGATAAGTCTACGAGTAGCGTGGAGTGGAGATGTTAATGAGTCAAATTTACGCTTTTATTGTTTAAATTTTCGGTTATTTTGTTAAGATAAAAAAAATGACTTACGATTTATGTTGCTTTAAAGTTGCTATTTTAAAGCAACAGTTTGGTTAAATAATTGTACTTTAATCTTTCACATACTTAGCCAGCGAGGAAGTACGTCTTAACGCTTTTAAAGTAAAATGGCAACTACATTACGATATTGTGGCTGTACAATAGAGTTTTTAATTTTTTTATTTCTATTACAGTTGGAGTTTTTTGAAGTACCATTAATGTTATTAAACTCTACAAATTTCTTAACAGTAAAGGATTGGTCTTCTGGTAGCTTAGATCTCAATTAATTAAAATATGAATAGTTCCCCAATTAATGTAGGGAGGATAAGGGCTACCATTTTTAATAAATTTATCGTAATTATACTTACCAATAACCATTTAATAAATCCTAAAAATATGCAAAAATAGTTAGCAGTTATCATTTATTTATTAAAAAAACTAAATACCAAACATCAAAAGCGTGTAGCTACAATGGAAAAAAATATGAACGTTCTCTTCTTAGAGCCTGTTGTTACCGATCCAACTTTAAATTAGAATTTGTTTTTAAAATGAAGAGTGGTCAAAAGAAAATGGCCGACAGGATTAATTTTAGTAGACATTTTAATGCGGTCTGGCCCAGTTTTTCTACTAAAAAAAATAGCAGAACTTTATTACTGCAAAATGTGTGCTCCAAATTTTAAACCAGTTATTTATGTGTCTTCGGGGCCTGTCCTATTAGCAAATGCTTGTGTATCAAGGAACTGACACACTTGTATTTCAGAAGCGCTCGTCTTCTAATGTTGTAAGGTGCAACCAGTTTTGATGGTTATTTATTGCGGCTTTCTTGGCATGATGATAGCGCCTAGAACGCAACATGTTGGTGTATTTTTAAGTTACTTTACGATCGCAGCTTTTGATTTTTTAAGCAGAGTAAATATTAAAATTTATTTTTACCTCTAGAATACAATCATATTTTTATTTGTCAGTTTTTAGTATGTTTAACGGCTTTTATTGGATAGCAACATTTTATCGATTAAACATAATATTGACTAAGTATAACTAGCATCAAATACAACAAATATAATACAGAAAGTTAAGTTTTCTGATTATATTTTTTTTGTAACGAAGAATTTCTCTTTCGTGTTCCCCAAGACGCATTTTTTTAAACGCCAGATTATTTTGTGCTCTCTCTCAACACACTGGTGTAGTTCAGATGCTTACACTCTAATCTTATTCTGCTAAAAGCGTTCTATATTGGAGTTAAGGTAAATGGATATTAAGATCGGAATGAATTAACTATCTAACAAATTATTAAATTTTATTTGCACGCATATTAAGTATATATAAAACATTCATGGGCGATTCCAGGAGAAATCGACCTTTTTTGCGACAACTTTCCACAAATTAGACCAAAATTTTTTCATAGGCAGGCATTGATTTAGCTACAAAAAGTGAACCTCAGTTTCGTTCATTTCACGCCTTAAAGATATACATTTTTGAACATTGGAAAAATAAAAAGTTAGTATTTTTTCTGGGCCAAGTCGCACAACCTAAGTTAAATGTTAATGGTTCAAAAATGAACCCATGTCCCAGCTTTCTTACCAAACATTCTGTAACCGTTCACGTGCATCTTCAGTTACAGAAAAAACTGTTGAATTTTGATTAAAACGGACTTTTTAACAATTAATTTCTTAACAGTTGTTAGCTCTTATAGCAAATGATTTAGTGCGAATATTAGGCATGAAGTCATGTACCTACAAGTGCAATCTCGTGAAATTTGAATTATCCGTAACCCTATAAAAAAAATTTGAATTTCTTTATTTTACGTTACCTAAGTTTGGAAAACCCAATAATTAATGTTACGCCAATGAGACCAAATGACCAATCTATGACACTACCATCAAGTACTGAGGTGGTACTACTCATAACCGTACAAAACTCTTCTAGCATAGGCTTAGTTTATTTTTTAATTAAATTTTCAAAATAATCAAATTTGATTTTGAAAATTTAATATTTTAAAAGTTTGTATGTAAGTCGCGTAGGAGACAAAAATCAACCCGTTATAATGGTGATTGAAAAAATATTTGCACTTTAAAGAAGAAAACACAAAAGTATTTTGTCATGGAGTTACATTGAAAAGCGAAATAATTCAATATGATAAAAAATAAGTCAACGCCTTAGTTTATTTTAGTTTTGAATAATTAATAAGACTGGTTATACAAGTGGTTCAAATATGACCGAGACTAATTTTTATATGAAAAAAAAAACAAATTGTAAAACACTTACATGCACCTGTCAGTCTTCAACGTACTCCTCTCCAAAGTCAACACACTTTTTTCAATGTTCTGTAAGCATTCGGATGCTTTTTTCAAAAGAGGCTTTTGGTTGGCGGAGTATTCATCCACTCCTGAACAGTCTGGAAGACGGCGTCGTTGTTTGCAAACCGCATGCCTTGCAAGTATGATTTGAGCCTTTTGTACAGGTAAAAACCACTTGGGCACAAATGGAAACTGTACGGCGGATGTGGAAGCAGGTTCCATTTTCATTTACGGAGGATTTCCATTGGTTTTGAAGGAAGGTTACCCGCTTCCCACACCTGTCTTCTGCTTGGTTCAGATCTTTTCCTTTACGTATTTTGCCAGAGGCCTAAGCTGCATTGACTGTTCTGGTATCTATCAGAAACTTTACATGCATAACCCCCTGCCAGTCCCAGAAGAACGTCGCTATCAGTTTTTCTGCTAAGCGGCTCTTCTGCGCTCTCTTGGGTTTGAGAAAACTGGTATGCTGCAACTCGCGGGGTGACTTCTGGGATTTAGGAATGAAGTAGTACACCCAATTTTTATCAGAAGTAACTATAGACATAAAAAATCTATCACCTTTGTCTTAAAACTTTGTTCATGTCCGTTAAAGTGTGGTACTCACTGTGCATTGATCTCAAAAAACTGCAGGTGGTTCTTCACAGTGGTCTTCTGCACTACCAACACTGATGGACAGATTTTCTCCAAGTTCCTTGATAGTAGTGCACCTATTCTCACGAATAAACGTTCTACACACGGTTTGGCTCGTTGACGGATGTTCGCAGCCGACGATTATGTGGTTCATTCTCCACACGCTCTCTGCCCTCTCTGAAGCACTTATACGACTCATATATGAGTGGTTAAAAACAAAAGGTCATTTTTGCCAGGTATAAAAGTTGAACTGGTGATGACAAAGTTTGGTGTTGGAAGTGTTTTTTCTGATAATTTATAAATAAAATAAGGCGAAAACCATAGCAGTCAAGCATTTTATACATATTATTTTCATGGTATTTTTGGGACAAAAATTCGCATAAATTGTAAAATCAGTTGGAATTTTTTTTGTACACATAGTGAAACAGAACTCAAATTTTGAATTTGACGAAGTTGCGATCATATTCTTTGCAAAAATCTTGCAGAAATCAGACAATAATAAATAAAAAATACTTTTGCTTTTTTGAGACAAAATTACGGGCATAATTTTCATGTCGGAAAATACTTTGGATAATTATATGAATTCTGCTATTTTAAATAAATTTTAAAAAAATATTCGGAAGCAAAATTTACATGATCATTAAACAGGATATGAAATTGGAGATGTGTGACAGTAAAGATAACAAAAAACTTTTTCAAGAAAACTTTATTTTATTTAAAGAAAATACATGTGATATTATTATAAATATTAACTAATTGACTGATGATATTGCAAGTGACGGAAAAACAAAGTTAGTGAAAACAAAACAGCTACTAATGTTAATAGACTAGTTATAATAACTATTATAATGATATTATTATGACTATTCGAACATATTTTCTATTTTTTGGAATTCTGTTATTGAATAGACATTCTTTGGTCTCTTCAATTCTTTAGGAGGACTAATGCGACAAATAATATCTGTTTTCAGGATTTCTTCATTATTTTCAGAAGATTTAAAGTATTTGGTACTCAAATCTTTTAGTATCATGACATTTTCAATTATAATTTTTTCAGCATCATCATTATTTATTTTACCTGTATACCATTTGAATTCCTTTCTTCTAACTGCAACCCAATCGTTCGGTTTCCAACTATCTTCTACCAAATCTGCAGATTTCTTTTTCTTGGATGTTTCTGAACTAGAAGATTTCCCTTCGCTCGTCTTTTTGGCTTTTGATATCTGCTTGTCACTTTGTTTTGGTATAGCAGCTGGTGTAGGGTTGTAAATGAGATTTTCTAGGTCACAGGACACACACGAAGAAAAATCATTATTATGACGACAGCTACTTTTTCTCAAATATAATTCGTTCTCCTGATCTGACTTTCAAATTATCTGTCGAATTTTCAAAGTTCCAGTAGCAGCTACCAATTCTTCAGGAATAATTGTCTCAACTTCGTCAACATCTTCAGTTGTGGCCTTCAGAAGGTTTATTTTTACCGGCCCTACTTCGTTAATAAAACTTTCAGCGTCAATAATATCAGCTCCTTGTGATATTCTGTTATTGGCTTTTGACTTTACCACAGCTCCCACTCCATCAGAAAGACCTCTTCCATGTCCAGATTCCCAATAATTCCAAGTAACGGTTTCAAAGCCATACAATTTAGTAAAGTGCAGAATACAAAAAAAAAGATTTTTTGTTTTTATATTGCCCCGTTGGACCATCTGTAAATATATGGAGAGTTTTTAATTTGATTTTTGGAATTTTTCAAATATTGTCTTTAAATGTGTGAAAACTCCTGATGCCGTATGTCGAGTATCTTCTGATACTGTACATATTTTATAACACTCAATCTTTTTTCTTTATCATTCAAAAGATAATGTACACTGGTATGAAGAGTCAGCATCATTCTAGACCCTCCATAATGTAAAGCTTGAACTTCTGTGTGACGCTTTGTCCCAAAATTTTCAGAAAAGTCTGCATTCTTTAAAATTGAAAGAATATTGATACTAATTGTGCATATTGAGCAAATGCTCCAAATAATCGGGTATATCATTCATGGTTGCAGCGATAATGTCACCTTGAGTTGAAGCAATTTTCTCTTTCAACATTGCCTTGAAACTATATCTCTCGCCATTTTTATTTACTCTTTCCTCCTCTTTTCTCAACCATTTATAATAAAACGATGGAGTGTTTGGATCGTATGCCCTAATTGGTAATATTTTATCAATACAAGTTATACATGACCTTAACATACATTTTTCAGCTCGCTCATTATTGCACGTTAGACTAGACATTATCTCACTAGTATTTTTTGACTGAATTATGCCTAATTCTTTTAGTTTATCAATTTTTAATTGTATATTCAAATGTTGCACACGTGTTTCTTGCATTGCATTTCATATAAACCACGTAAAAAGGTTTATACAATAAAAAAGTTGGAAAAAACATTTTTTCATTATGACTTTTTAAAAATTTCTTATACAAATTAGACAACGTGTCTGTGAGATATCGTTTCAGTTCTTTCTTTTTTTTTCTGAACCAAAAAATCTTTTTTATTAAGAGACTGCGTAATAATTTCATTGTTGCCAAAAAAGCATGAATTATTTCTCTCAATTTGTCTCTTTTTTCCGTATTTCTTACTTCCTTTGCTAAAATAAACCCCGATTTTTTTACATTTTCTCGATATCGTTTTAATGATGCGATTTTTGCTATATTATTCTGAATACTATGCTTTTTTAGAATATCTCCGCATAAAACTTTCGATATAGTAGTGTTTTTACGGCGAGAGGCATTATTATAATTATCTTTGATTTGTTTGTTGAGAGCAAATGAAAATTTTAATTGTCGCCTTACCTCTCCATGGCCTTATTTCAGAATTTCTTCAACTTTTTTATTTGGGGAAGGTGAATCACCAAACTCATTTTTTTTAATTGAACTTTTCAACCGCTCATTTCGTTTTCGATATTTATCTGAATTTCGTTTCAATGTTTGATTTTTTTCTGCTCTGAATTTAGTTTCTCTTTCAATTCTTTGATTTTTCCCTTTAATAGATCTCTATTCTTTCTTATAATCTTTGCTTCAGTTTTTTTCTGAGAAGAACAGCTGATATTATTTTTATTATTATGAGATCGCGGCAATAATTCCTTTTGGCTCTGCTGATTTTTGCGATAATTTCGTTTATAATTCCTCCGGTGTTTACGAATTTTAGTCTTTTCTTTACTACTCATATCAGAAACTGATTTCAAACGTCCCTCAGCCTTTCTTTTTCTGATAAGTTTCACGCTCTTTCAACAGAAATTCATTATGACTGATAGAATCGGCATAAATTTGCGCCCTGCGCTTTCTCTGTCTTTCCCTATTATTATTTCTAATTTCATCAATCGATTTTTTCAACCCTTTCAATTTTTGGACTCTTTTTTGTTTTTAGTCGATTCATTTGTAGTTTTTGATTTTCGCACGTTCGAGAAAGTTTCTTGAATGTTTACAATTTTTACTTTTGCATGTTTATCTTTTCTACCAATAATATCAATGTCTGTATTGTTATGAGCATCAGATGAATTTATTACCTCGTTTTCATTGGCAGAATTATTTCTAGCTGTATTTTTTTGCGTGGTATCTCTGACGTTCTCTGCCCTTTCTTCTCTTTTTTCTCTTCATCAAGCCTTATCCGTTTCGTGTATGCATCTTCCTTGTTTTTCAACAATTTTCTCTTCAAATAAAACCCGATTCCATGAGTAGAGGTGACAATTTTAACTATATTTGTTACAGTAAGGACATTTGTGACGGTAAAGACATTTGCCATTATTGTTTTTCGCACGTTTAAGGTGAAGTTGTGGACATTAAAATAATTTGCGAATGCAAATGTAAATAAAATAAAACTTTTCTGCGAATTTAGCGATAAAAAATATTCTACTCACCATTTTGGCAGACGTGACAGTAAAGACAGTTTCTGCCATGCTCTGAAAACTTTTTGTTTACATTCAAAATATGTCTGCTATATACAGTCAGGTTCCGTATACACTCACGCGGATACTTGATGTCGATAAAAGCAATGCGCATGATTTTTGCATGCGCGCGGCAAATGCAAAAATATCAATAAACGAAAAAGTAACGGACATCTATCTTTCTGTGTTTTTGGTTTTTGATTTTATGGAATTTTAGGTTTTAAATAAAGTTGAGGAAACTTTTTGTATCATGTTTCGGCTATCCATTATTATATTCGGAAATTACTTTTCGGACGCGTGACAGTAAGGACATTTTGTTTATATTTTCTTATGTTCAAGTTATTTAATTCATATTTTCCAGACATAAATTTGTATGTTCGTCAGATCAAATCCTTACTTTGTTATATTAATTAAGAAACACTCCAAAAAAATATACAAAAGAAAAAATTGGTTGCGGACTCAAAAAAGACCTTTTATTTTTAACCACCCATATACGAGTTCGTGAGAGACACGTTTCCCATTCTGTTGTTAGAGTCTGTGGTAAATTTCAGCAAACGGAACTTTATCTCTCAGAATTTAATCACAATGCGTTGCTCCACGCTCCGCACTACCTTATGTTTACTCATCACTCTAGCAACTACCAAACAGGACTGAACGTGTTCTAACCGGGGCAAGAGGAATGGTGGAGGTTGTGGTTCCATTTTATCAAAGTCGCACAGCGACTTGTTTACATACCAATCAATTCCGGTCATATTTGAATCACCTTGTATATAGAGTTGAGATATATCTAGAATTTTCTTAAGTTATATTGAGGAGAAGTTGAAAAGCCGCATGCGTAATGTTTTATTAGGTAACGCAACAATTAAGTTTTATATAATCAACAATCTAATATTATCGACAAAATAAGACGAGAAAGCAAAGCTGCTATTTCTTCGCACCAGAAGATTATTGCGCAATTTCGCTACAAAAGACCAAAATAAATGAGGTGCCCAAGAAGTATAGCAAATTTGACTATCAAAAGGAGGCAACTGAATGACAGGGCAATGCATAGCAAGCAATCTGATCACAAGAGAAATCACGAATTTGTTTACAAGGAACCGCCAATTGTTAAATGAGAAACACAATATGTACAGGAAGTTAAATACCCAAGCATTGCTGAACGACATCAAGTGCTACAACACTAGCTCCTGAGATTCTTTTCATATGAAAAGAAGTTTATCGGGATAGGAAAGTGAATTTGCCAAGATGCCTTTAAAGAGCCATGCATACAAAGTTTGCCGCTCCTGCACTAGTGCTGGAGCTTATTAGCGTCAAAAAGGATGTCTAGGCCCCCCTTCTTTAAGAAAGGCTAAACGATGACCACCGACAGCTACATCAATGTGCTGTAAACAGTTGTCAAGCTCCAAATAAAGAAGACAAAACTACGTGTTCCAGCAAGATTCCGCTCTAGTTCACCAGGCAAGGAAACTTTGAGCATGGCTATACAACAATTTGTATTACCAGTATACCATTGATTTGTAGCCACTTTCCAGCTCCGACTGCAATCCTCTTTACTACGCGAGGGGCGTGGGCAAAGCGAAGGTCAATGAGAGACATCAAAACACCGACAGTGTAACGGTTTCCATCATGGAGGTAATGACACATATCAACAATGAGTTTTTTATCAGATGTCTTATTAGATTATTCAACAGGTACGTGCCAAAAACATAATTGGGGTACGAGCAAGTACTTCGTCTTGGTAAAACTGCAGTTGATTGTCAAGTCCAACCTGATATCAAAAATATTTTCAGTATCGTTATATAACATTGTAATTTATTTTTAAAGAAATATGACCCAATTATTTGAGCTGTGCTACTATTTATCTGGCTTAGTTTTGACGCACAAATAAAGATTTTATTTGTTTACAAGGCGTCTTATAATTGGCAATTAACTTTATTAAAAATTAATAAACTGTAAATGTTCTAGCACTCTTAAAATTTTGTTCGAAAAACAATGTCATCGTATTCTGTTCTATTTATATAACGATTGGTGTAATATTACCGTAAACAAACGTTACAATTCATTGTAATAATTTATTTTCTAACTGATTTATGAGAACTAAAGGAGATAGTATTTTTCACACATTTACTCTTCGTATCGGTTAACATGAAATGAACATAGCAACAATACAGAAGATAAAATGGAGAGATCGGGAAGAAATAAATAAGAAAGCTTATAAAATATTGTACTCACGGGAAACAAAACAAGGCCATAAATGTAATGAGCTTGCAGCAAATACCACGATAAACATTGTGACCTTTAAATCGATTTTTGGCAGACTATGCTATTTAAGAGAAGAATAAAAACCATTAAATTTATCTATAATATGTGTATATATACCCACAGAGGTCGATAACCAGAAAAAAAGATAAATTTTACATTGACTTAGAGTCGGTGTGCAAAATGCACCGAAAAATTGATATGGACAAACGACAACCGAAACAGAATATGAAATTTTGTGTCTAAAACATGGTTATCAGTAGTACTAAGCAAAAACATAAAAGAATTTACAGGAAACATTGATGCTACTAGGATCTACAAGAAGAAACCAGGTAGAACATATATTAACAAAGAAGACGCAAACTAGAATAAATATAGACATCAGATCATATAGAGATGCAAATACAGACTAGGATCATTTCTTAGTAATTACAAAAAGCAAGAATACATGGACAAAAACGAACACCTGGAACGTAAAATAAGGAACATAGAGAAATTATACATGGGAAAAGAAAGAAAAGAATGTCACAAGAAAATTAATAAGGAAATTAGAACAAAATAGAAGAAAATAGATATAAAAAGCGAATGAAAGTCTATTAAACAAAAAACAGAAAAGAGGTTATAAAGGAACTATTGGATATAATGAAAACTAGATGGAAGAATTAAAGGTATTCTGACGAATGTCAAGAATAAAACAAGATAAAAATGGTTAAGAACTGAAAAAAGCAGACTTAAAGTACTAGAAGGAAAATAAAAGGAAAGCATCGGAAGATCTGCAGACAAAAGAGAAAAGAGTGGTTAGAGGGATTGATGAAGGTGATGGAGCACAATTGTAACAATAACGATATAAAAAATTATATAAACAATACAAAAATCAAAAACAATAAAATATAATAAAAACAAGAGGACTAAGAACAGAACACGGTATTAATGAATACGATGGAAATAAGAAGAAATATAAAAAGAATACTTCCACAAACTACAATACAAGGCAATATAAAAAGATGGTAAATACTATTAAGGAGAAAGAATAAACAAACAGAAAAAAAACATAAATAAAAAACCACTTACAAGAAAACGATAAACGTTATAAAAAAAGCAAAAACTGGAAGGCACCGAGATATGATAAAATTAACGAAGAGCTGTTGAAATCTGGAGAGAAAACGCTACAAGAAAGGTTATATAATTTAACAAAAGAAATTTCGAGAAGAGAAATGATGCTGCGTGTATGGGAAATAAGGACAATTATAACGATATAAAATGAATCCTACAACAATGCAACAACTATTGAGTAATTACATTATTAACCTATAAAGTGCTTATACAACTACTATATAATAACTCATGAAATATGCCGAGAGGGAAATTGGTGATTATTTGGTGGAATTTCGGCGAGGGAGATTACAATTGATGTCTTGCATATTATATCCCAATTACTAAAAAAATGCTACAAATACAATAGGGAAGTACATATGGTATTTATCAACAAAACTAATAGAAAAAACTCCTTCGAATACTAGAAAAATGGAAATCGCAAGAAAGCTGAGATGCTGTTTACAAATGACACAGAGTATTTAAAGAGAATTTAAAGGCTGTTGTGAAAACAGAAGAAGGACAAACAGACCCATTTAGCATCATTAAAGGAGTCTATCAAAGAAACGCACTATAGGAATGCTGTTTAATTTGGCCATTAAACAGTCACTAAAAATAGATAAACAAGGCACCATAAGCAAAGAGGGGCAAATTGTTGCATATGCTGACGATATAGTCTTAATATCAAGATAGTGAAAAAAATTTTTTAGAAAACTCGGCAGCAAATTAATAAACTTAGACTCGAAATAAATGAGAAGAAAACAAAGTACATAAAATGCAAGAGAGGAAAGGCTGATAAAATCAAAGAAGTCAAGACAGAAAATTAAACTCGGATAGGTAAAAGCTTTTAATTATGTAAGAGCAAAAATAATATACAATAGTAAACAAAGTGAAGAAACACAAGATATGATCAAAAAAGATTACGAACCGTTTTATGGAAACCGAAAAATATATAATGTAAGAACTAAAATAATTTTTCCCAGACATCTCTAATGCCTGATGGGTGGCCTATTCAGTTACTAAAAATAATTGAGTACTTGCGCTTGCTCGAACGAGGGGTAATAATAGCGGTCGTCTAAGTCGCGGTACTGCCACATCGCCCTTTATTAGAGATAGTGTGCGACAACTAGTACAATGACGGACATATAAGAGGCTTAACCTCTCTGTTCGCAGACCGTGCGGGGCGTTATTAAAATAAAAATTTACAAGATACATATGAGACCTATACGCTGCCGAAATAATATGCCATATACAAAGAGATAAAGAACAACTAACAGTTTTCGAAAGTAAAGTATTAAAGTCGATAATGGGACTCAAAAGTGTGGAAAATGGGGAGCATAGGCAATTTTTGAACATAAACTTCTAGAGGTCATAGAAGGTGAAGATAATGTCAACGTGATGAAAGCTTAAAAGATTAAAGAAGACCCAAGAATGATAAAAGTTCTAATATCGTTAAAGTTTACAACAAGTAGACTAAGAGTAAAGTTAAATATTAGATGATATGATAAAGTATTTGAAGATTTAAAAAAAATAAACGTCAAGGACTAAAAGAAAACAACAAGAGATAAAGCAGAGTGAAGAAGAAGCAAAAACTCACTAGCAACTCTGAAGACAAAACATATTAAAAGAAAAAAATGGGGATCACTCCACCCCGTAAAACAAATTATATTACTTTTGGAAGAAAAAACTACAAGCAATAGATTGCTTTTATTATTATGTTATTATTATTATTTATAATACTATTATTACATAACCATGGATATTATCTTTAAAGGTAAAACTTTCTTAAGCCAGATTAAGTAAAATTGCTCAAAAATAATTGTTTAGGGCGTCTAAAAGTTTTAGGAATCAAGAGGTCAGCTACTTTTATACTTCGATATGAATAGCAAATAAATAAAATGGAATATTTGAAACTTTATAGGGGAAACTTAGATCAACGATCCGAGTCCGCGTCTGTGCCCGGGCAGGTCTTTACTGCTTTAACGTACCTCAATTCTTTATTGATTATAAAAATCTATTTAGTTTCCCACAATGTTTCCTTTTTTGTCTGCCGGCGATTTCCACCTATATAAACGTCTTGCAGGCAGTTTGAAGAAAGTATTGGCTGCAAGAAACTGTTATTAATTGCAAAATTTAATGAGTGCGTTTTTTTAAATTTCTTATTATATATCTAGACCGTATTTTCCTATTACTTCGTTTTCCCCTAGCCCCTACTTTCAAATTGAAATCACATACAATTATTGTCAGTTCATTTTAAAGTGATTTTTAGGGTATTATGTAAATTATTGTAAAATGTTATAACTTTGTCATCTTCAGGTTTCTTATTTGTTAGTGCGTAAACTTGGATAATATTCATAATTCTATGGGAGGTTTCTAAATATTAATAACATAGTTCGTTCGTTGATGAGAATAAAGTTGAGAACTGATTTTGCTATTTAAGGTGATACCATTTTCGGGACTCCATAATCGTCTTTTGAGTCGTCACGTCCAGAATAGTACCTAGTGTTACTTTACTGTTTTTATGATTTGTTGTCCCCATCCGGTCCATATAACTTCATTGAGGCTTAACATGTCAATATTTAATCTTTATATTTCTAAATTCACGTTTAAAAATTTTTCTGTCATATTCAGGCTGCTTATATTCCAGGTGAAAATTAGTGCAATGTAGTTATAGATTTGTAGTTTGTTCATGTCTTTATTAGTAAACAACGTGAGGAGGGGTGTTGCTCCTCTCCTCTCTTAAGATGTTCCCTATCTTTTCTTAAGCCATAAAAATACATTGGAATAATAATAATAGTATTACAGTAGTAGTTCCGTTTGTTTCTCTACCCCAGTACGGAACTCGTTTATGCTGTTACAGCTGTTCCGAAGTCATTCTTCCCAGAGCGTTGCTTGATTTTGACGAAACTGCCAACTATTATTAGGTCGCAGTGTTACAGTCTGCAAAATCTGTTGTAATTTTTTTTGACTAGGACTATTTAAGGTCGAGTATTTAGGAAAGTAATTCTTCGATAGCTTCGATTCAGTAGAGGCAATTGCTGTCTTATGCCCTCCTGGACTAATGAATCCAATCTACTTTGTTGAATCAGCCGCTCACTCTAAGACAGACGTTGTTGCCAGTGTTGGTCCGCCCCAGGTATTTTATTTCTTCGGTGTCCACAGCTGATGAGCATTTCCCTATCCGTCACCTGAGGCGGCGTCTGATGGAGGACTAGCAACCCCGCACGGTTGTTATTATATAGTTGGAAGTTTGCATTTGTACAGTTAGTGTATGGTGCCACTACAAACTCCGTACATTTGTAAACTGGGTTTTAGAGCACATAGCAATTGATGTTGGTTTGTGCAAAAAAGTCGTATTAAGTAATAAAATTCATTTTTATTTTCGACTTTCTAGGTAATCTAATTTCAGTCTTATTCACAAGGAATGTACTTGCAAAAATGCAATGCTTGGTATGCATTGTGACTGTGGAAATATTTTTTTTGGGAAAGAAGCTGGCAGCGCTGTTATTATCAACAACATACGCTGTTGTGAGATGCTAAACAATTTTTTTTAGTAAAATCAAGGACTTGAACTTTAATGACATGTGGCTTCTACAAGATAGAGCCACATGTCATGCAACACGTGAAACACTTAGTTTACTTCAAACCAAATTTCCTTGGTGTGTTACGTTACAGAGAGGTAACATCGATTGGTCACTACGATCTTGCATTCTACTCTTATTAGACTTTCTGCTCTAATGCTATTTGAAGAAGGATTTCATGTCAATACAATTGCTACGATTCTAGGACTAAAAGAGAACATGAGATGTGTAATTGCTGAAATAGAGTCGCATAGAGTTGTATATCAGTAGAGTCGCAGAGGCCTAACATCACACTTGAGACTGCTGAGTTTGTACGCCAATAGCAATAAAATCCGAATTGTTCCAATATTACGCTTTTTATTTAAAAAAAACTTCGAAAAGTTTTGTTTGGATCACCCTTTATTTGTGCAAATACAGAAGTAGTATGTCTATTTTTGACTGTTGTTCAAAGCTTTTTTAGCACAAATGCACTGCTTAAAATTACCCATGCGCTGACATCAATGTACATGTTATTTTTTGGTTTATAAATAAATCAAATGCCGCCCGACACAGTCCTAAGCAAATTAGCATAAGTTATGGCTTTAGTCGTACAACCTGCCCAAGACGGCGCAGCCTAATTTAGAACGGAACATCGTAAAATTGGAATTGGGGATATTTGCATAAGATTTCGGCGTCTGACAACATTGACCAAGTGGCATTTGGAACTAGTTCTTACCCGATTCGCAACGGGAGGACGAGCCCCCCATCTAGTGATAAGCGCAACTGCCAAGGTCGCGTACGTCTACTAACCTTTTAACCTGGTTCCAAGATGTTGGCCAGAATAACACGAAATTCGCAACAACATAAATTGTGACGCAGACGACGCAAATCATTTCTGTGTAACCTTGGCTGCAGCACGGATGAATATATTTTATGAATAAAAATATTAAATGTCAAGGTGTCGCTAGCAGGTTTAGTAGTATGCATGGGTTTCATTGAATAGTGCCTTTTAGTAAACCATGATTGTTTGATTAATCTGTTTTAACATTATTTTATTGTAAAACATAACAGAATATTAAACTTTGCTAAAATGAGACGCTAAGTTTAGTAATTATAATCGTCCTAACAAGGTAGATGTGTTATAAAAACCAAAGATTTATCTTTAGCAAAAACAAAATATTTATAATTATTTTTTAAATATGATAAATGCTGAGAACTTTGTGGAGTCTAGGGTTTAAGCTTTCATGTTGGAAGGTTTGTCCCAAATGTGGCACTAGTAAAATGAGTGAATATTAAGAAGAAAATTATTTGTATGAAAATCTTTAGGTACAATTAGACAGCCACACAAAAAAATTGTTCTGATCTGGGTTAACACCTGTTTACTATATGTTTTTGTACATCCATGTAGCCCTCAGATTAGAATTGTTAAAGCTGTTAAACAACCCATAATGTATTTATTTTGAAGTTGTTTCTTTTGAGCTGTATCGAGTTCTTTTTAACCATGTCAAATCCGACCTGTAAAGATTTCATATTTACGCTTCTTGTTTTGTCCAAGTGTTTCTCTTTTGAGCATCCAGCAAAATCTGCCAGCATATTAACGTCCCACCGTCCCTGATAGCGAGTCTCAACAACTTTAATATCTTGATAAAAACGTTCACCCTGTTTTTCACTGAAATGTCCCAGGTTATCCGAAAATTTATCAAGATGAGAGTGCAAAAAATGCAGCTTTAAGTCCATAAAGTATCCTAGCTTCTCGTAATCTTTTATCATCTTGGCAACTATTTCTTTATACTGTAGACTTTTTCGGTTTCCTAAGAAGTTTCGTGCAACTTCTCAAAAACTCAGCTAAGCTGCTTTTTCCCTATCATTCAGCTTACTAATAAAAACATTATCCCTAAACATTTTTCGAATTTGAGGGCCATCAAACACCCCTTCTTTAAAATCCAGGGAATACTGCTTGTAGGTACTCAAAACATTTAGCCGTCTTATTAAACTGTTTAATTAAACCTAGCCCTTCTATGAAGAGGAGGA
The DNA here is from genome assembly GCA_036346155.1 of Sinelater perroti. NCBI lineage: Eukaryota > Metazoa > Arthropoda > Insecta > Coleoptera > Elateridae > Sinelater > Sinelater perroti. The sequence goes on from JARFIY010000099.1 coordinate 2,649,715, forward strand.
ATTAGGATCTTCGATGGATCTACGAGGGATTTAGGCATGACATTATGCGACCCAGGTGTGAGGGAAGTTCTAGTTGGCCAATCTCTTACCTGCTGCTGTCTGTCTCCACTGTCCTATAAACATAAGTAGCAGAGGTACTTTGTAAAGCCGGACTGTTACTCAAGTAACATGGTTATGTTCTTTAAATTTCCACAGATCTGCCATCTGTGGAGCTTGAAGCCAATTTTCTTTAAAAGCACTTGCATGTCCTCATATTTTTCCTGCATTATAGTCGAGTGAGCTATTGATATAGAAGCATAGACGTTGATATTATGGAGTAACACTACCTTAATACTTTTTTTCGATGAATCAATGAAAAGTTGTTACTCTGTAGCTTTGTAGTAATTTTTTTCATTTTATTAATGATTTAGTTAATGTCCGCCCAATATACCAATCTTCATCCTTAAAAAAATATTTCCAAAATTCTTACTCTGATTTCGATGCACGGAAACCTTCGTACGTGGTTCTAGAAAATGTCTCTGCTTAAAAAAAGTTAAGACTCCGCACAATCCTTTGACAATTCTACGTCCCGTACGAGGTCGTTCAATACAGGCTGTGATACCAGCATCGAGACTGATTTTTTAGTATCTACGTAAGAGTCGGTTTTGTCATCGGTATAATCGCTGTCAGACTTATATTCATTATCTTCCATTATTTTGGTATGTCCATTGACGTTCATGTGCTCTTTGTTTGATAAAATTGGAGCTTGTACTAATGACACTGTCTTATAAACGATGTTATATTTGTTCTTAATAGTAAAATTCTTATTTACTTTATTCGAACAAAAAAAAGCAATCTTCTTTACGAAAAGGTTTGTTCCATTCTGCTGGACTAGAATATTTAATTGCTTTTTTGACTTTTTTCCAACGATTAATCTAAAAGAATTACAAATTATAGTGAGAACCCACAGATGTTCACCAATATGCAAATCGAAAATTTCCTTGTATGTGACTTTGATGTCATCATCTATGTGTTTCCGCAATGAACTAAGTCCCTTTATAGTAACAGGTTTCCTACGCGTGTCTGCCATGACTGCATGAACGCCGTATTCCAGGGACTTTGTCGGATCACGGAATAGCTCCGTTGCCCACCGTCACCACATGGAGGTGCCCTAGATGCAGACATACGCAGTTTCGAATAGTAAAACACAACAGTATTTTTAGGGTGCTAGAGTCACGACAGGAATTGTGCGGTACAAGGAAGGTACAATGACCAAAGTTATGCGGTTATAATCGCATATGGTTTTTTTAGATTATGGCAGACCCTGATCTGATGGGGCTAAATAAGCCTCGGATTCGGATTTAGTAACCCCAAAAACATATAGTAAACATGGTCAAAACCCAGGTCAGAACAATTTTTTTTGTGTGGTTGTGTTATAAGTAAAGTTGTTTAATTAGTGCACTTTGGTTGAAGACAGTTAAACAAATAAAAATACTTTCAATAAAACAAACGTATGTGAATTAAACAATTTACAAGTGTTTCAGTAGTTAAAATATTAGTTATATATATTTTCACTTTATATTATAGCTATTTGATATTACCCTCTGTAGTTTCTTCTTGAATATTAAAAAGATACGACTATACATTCACGTCGTTAGATATTCGTCTTTAGAACAGGATTTTACAGTTTTCTACCACTAATTTTATAGTAACGTGCTACAAATGTTTATAATTAAATTTTATACATAAAGTATAGGTTAAAGACCAAAAATAAATAATATGAGTTTTAAAATATTGCTAATTATGTTCTAATTTTTTGATCGATTTTTTTATCTTGTGTTGTACAGTTGCAATAATATGATGGTAAAGATCAGGATTATTGTTGTCTAAATATACAATTTCTATTTATAGCTACAAGCTAGCTCTGAGCCAAAGCGTCGTGCATGTATTTCGTTTGAGTAAAGTTCGGTGGTTTTTTACAACCCTAAGAAATTTTTAAGTGTACTAAACCTTTAATTTTCAATACAATGAATAACATTAATTGGTACTCAAATTTATTACGTTTAGGAATGGGTTTTTTGTTTGAGGTGGATGTAACTATTGCTTGAGAAAAAAGTGCAGTTTTTATTACAGTATACCATTAAGCGATAATAATTAGGATTTGGCAACAAACTTCAATAATTTTCTATGCTTAAATTCCATGAAAAAAAAGACACAAATACAAGATATGAAAGTTTTACACAAAGAAACAGAAGTCAAAACATTAAAAAAGCTACAGCTTCTCAAATAAATGTCATGAGTAATAGAAGCAACATAGAGTTGAAGAATATATTAAAAAACTATTTAATCATGAAGGTATCAGTGACGAATATCCCCTGATATATATTCTTAAAATAGAAGTCGTTAAAATGGTTTCAGAAAATAAAGCGCCAGGAGAACATATGTTAACTGCATGAAGTTTGGGTACTTCAACTTAGATGTAATTAACAAATCTACAAATTATGTAACGAAATATACAATAGCAGAATTATACCAAATGACTGGCTAAACTCTATGTTTGTAACTCTGTAAAAGAAACTTAAATTTGTTAAATGTAAAGAATATCATACTATAAGCATAATGAGTCACGTCTTAAAAATATTTTAAGAATAATATACAACCGTATAAGAAACAGCTGTAAAAAGTTTCTTGGCAATGTTTAGTATGGTTTTCTTAAGAAATCGGGCATATAGGAAGCAATAATTTGACCTACTAATATGACAGATGTTTGAAAATACAAAAACATTTATGTGTATGTTACGTTCACTGCGAAGAACCGTTTGATAGATTGAAATTTGATAAATTACTCAACATTTAATTAAATGTAGAGTTGAATTGGACAGACATTAAAGCAATTTGAAATCTGTACTAAAATCAGAAAGCTTGTATTCGAGTTGACAATGAATGAACAGAGTATATAGACATTAGAAAAGTTGCAAGACAAAGTTCCAGTATTTTTATTTAACTTGTACTCCAAATGCATATTAAACAAAAAAATAAATAATAGAGAATAGGGGATTACAACGGAAAACAAATATCAGGAACCGCAGTTCCACTCCGTACTTGTTTATTATTATGCGCTTGTAACACATGGATTGATATAAAATTATTACAAAGTTTTAAAGCGCGGTAACAGAGAAGGATGTAGAAACGAAAACTCAATAAAAAACACAAATACAACTAATAAACCCAGCGTATAGTGTGATCTCTTTTGACGAAGTAAGTAGTTTTTGCGTTTAGATTGTTTTGTAATCGATTTAGAATTTATATAGTGAAAGTCATTAAGTTAGTTTAATTTGGCTTCTCATTTTAGAGCTTTTAAAATGCACCCGACCAAAATTGTTAAATTATTGTAAACAAATAAATAAACAATGCAGTTAGCCATGACATGTTAATTTGGCTACTTTTAACTCATTTTCTATTTCTTTATATTATTGCTGAAATAAAGTGTTGTAGTCATTGGATCTTTTTGGTTTCTTTCCATTACAAGCACTTTACAACGTTGACTGCTTTTGGATGACTTGCATTTTTTAAATCAAAAGGGCGTTTTCTTGTAATCTTTTGCAGCTTTATAGCCATTTGCTCCAATAATTAAAAAAATAAATTGAAACATTGACCAAACAGAAAGTTAGTAATTTAGATAAGTATTTTAATTATATTCTTTAACCAAAGATATGATAAATTATAATAGCATTCATCAAACTCGCTGTCTATCTTTTGGTTCCAAGAATGATCATACTAAAAATTGGGTCAACAGATTTAATATAGAAACACAAACTATTATTTTCTTTTTCTTTATTTCTTTAGCCTTCTTCAATCCATTTGCGGATGTAGGCCTCCCCTAGTTCCTTCCATCGTGTCCTGTCTTGTGCAGTTCTTTTCCATGCAAGACCGGCGTGTAGTTTTACATCATCTATCCATCGCATCTGTGGTCTACCCCTTGTTCTTTTGCCTAGCCAGGGTCGCCAATCCTGGATTCGTGCGTTCCACCTGTTGTCCGTTTGGCGGGCATTGTGTCCTACGAATTGCCACTTCAGGCTAGCTACTCTTTTTCCCAGATCTGTGACTTTCGTCTTCTCCCTTATCCAAGTGTTTCGTTTTGATTTTTTGTAGATGGTTCTTTATCGAATTTTTGCCCTCCCCAGAATCCAAGGGGCTGACTACCGAGGTAGTGTGGGATTCTGAACTTTCTGTTCTACCCACCTGGGGTAATGAATCCGTTTTATTTAAATTCGACATTTTGGAGTTTAGAAGGGGTTTTTTGGCCATTTCAACGCCACGCTGGCCAGGCGTGTTGGCGAGTTTTGTTCTTGGCCGATCCTCTGGATACAGACGCCATTTTCAGCCGCCCAATATGGGTCAGACGCTGCTGCTAGTTTTGGTCCGCCCCGGGTATTTTATTTCCCCGGTACCCACCATATCTGGTGAGCATTCCCCTATCCGCCACCCGGGGAGGCGCCCGATGGGGACTAGCAACCCCACACGGGAAACTATTATTTAGTATATATAATAGTAAATAATAGGTTAAATTAAAAATTGAGAGATATTAATTTAAATGAAGAGTGTAAAGCTCACCATTAATTACACAAACCAATATCTTCCGAGTGCCTGCCTTGGCTCTTCTTAAAGATGGCGATTTTTCTGAGGAAATGTTTTTGTTTTTTTCACAAATACGGCTTCATTTCACGAATTACAACTTAATATTGACTAATCGAGCTAATTTCATGTCTTAGTAAATCAATCACCATTTAAAATTACCTGCTCAGTAAATTTCTCGCGCTTAACGCAATTGCTTCGTTACTTATGAATTGTAGCATTGTCCTGTTAGAAATTTAAATTATCCCCAACTATAGCATCTACTTCTGATCAAAAAAATTTTCGTCGGTATTACACGATAGTGCACACCATTCACTGAAACGGTCCCATTAGCTTTATTTTAGAAAAACGTCGATTAGTGATGCCACCAACCTAAAAAGTGTAACAAACTGCAACGCGTTGTGACTAAAGAGGTTTTTCTGCTATTTTATCATAAACTTCCCAATTTTTTTTTAACAGTTGGTATTTATTTGCAATCTGCTACATTAGCAATAAGCAAATCATATTACTATAATGGAAATACATAGCAGTGTAAATTACATGGGAGGTAACGCCCTTTGACGTTCCTCAACTGAAATTACTTTCAACAATTAATAACTAATAATAAGTAAGTAGTAGGGATATTATATCTGTCTAAAAACGATTAAGAAGATCTGACGGCTTGAAACGTTTGAGTCTGCGCACTTGTTCACTTTCATCAATTAGTTCTGTCACTAGTGGGTTAGGATGAGATTCTAGTCGCAAGAGGTATTTTTCACTAAACTTGGTAATTTCTTCTTTCACTGACTTCATTTTTAGGTCTTTCCGTATTTCCCTGTTGGGTATGTAGTAGGGGGCGTTAGTGATGGTGCGTAAGGTCTTCGACTGAAAGCGTTCCAGAATGTGAGGCGGTACCCCACAACTGGATACTGTAGCTCCAAATTGGTTTCAGTATACTTTTGTAGATTAATAATTTATTACTCAGAGAGAGTTTGGAGTTGCGACCTAAGAGCCAGTAGTAACTCTTGAGTTTAAGATTCAGGTGTTTTCTCTTAGTCCATATATGAGTTTTCCAGGTCAGGCCTTTGTCTAAATGCATCCCAAGATATTTCACACTGTCGGTACGGGGTAGAACTCGGCCGTCCATTATCACATCAGGGACGATTTTTCTACGTTTAGTGAACGTGATTTGTAGTGACTTTTGAGAGTTGATTTTGAATCGCCATTTTTGGAACCAGTCGGTTACTGCGTCTAAGTTTTGCTGTAGATTACTAGCGGCTGTAATAGGGTCGGTGTGAGAGGAGAGAAGCGCTGTATCATCAGCGTAGGTTGTTAGCATTCGTAGGGAGGTCTGCAGTGTATAGAACGTATAAGACCGGACCTAGGACACTACCTTGCGGAACGCCTGATGTGATGGAATGGAGAATTGATACTGCTTCTCCGAATTTCACTTGGAAATTTCTATCTTCGAGGTATGATTTTATCATTTGGTAGTAAGTGTAGGGTAACATCAGCTTTAGCTTAAAGAGTAGGCCTTCATACCAGACCTTATCGAAGGCCTGGCTGATGTCAAGAAAGACGGCCGCACAATAGTTCTTGTTTTCGAATGCTTGGTTAATGTGTTCAACTACCCTGTGTACCTGTTGTATTGTGGAGTGGTGACTCCTAAAACCAAACTGGTGATCAGGTATTAGGTTTTCGTCGTCCAGGATGGGGGGTGAGCTTGTTCAGAAATAATTTTTCAAAAAGCTTTGAGAATAGCGGTAACAGACTAATAGGTCTGAATGAATTGGGCTCGTTGATGGGCTTTCCAGGTTTGGGGATAAGTATTATTTGAGCAATTTTCCATTGTAATGGAAAGTATCCTGTACGCGGAATACTGTTGAAGATAAGCGTGAGTATACAGATAGCTTTAGGAGGCAGTTCCTTCATTATGTGACCAGTGATTAAGTCGTGTCCAGGAGACTTTTTGCAATTAGTCTTTCTATCAATCATTGTTTGAACTGCAGCCCTAGTGAAAGGTTTGATGGGAAACGTAAGTTGATTTGGGGCCTGTAGTAAGTTGTCCACTTCTGCGTCTGTGTGGGGGTCGTTAGAAAGTAGAGGTTGAAACACTTCTTGAAGGTGGGCTGCAAAAGTGTCTGCTTTATTTTTGTCAGTGCTGGCCCATGGTCCGTCCGGGTTACGAATTGGGGGAATATGATTTTTAGGTCTATTAAGTCTGCCTGTGGCCTTCCAAAGGGAGTAGTCGGTGTTTTCTGTTGCGGTTAGTCCTTCTAAGTACTCATTGAGGAATTCGTTCTTTGCTTGCTTAATAAGTTCTTTAAGGTTTCGAGCTGCTGTATTAAGTCTACGTTTGTCCTCTGGGAATCTGCTATGTTGCCAGATCCATCGTAGTCGCCTTTTTCAGCAATCTTTTTTTTGATATCGATCGAACAATTTTGGTGTGTGACTTGAGGTAGTAGTTGTGGAGTGGCTCTTGAGGCGGCCAGATAGATTGTTTGGGTAAGTGTTTCTACCGCTTCTTCTATATCTTCTTCTGTTTTCAGTGGGATATTAGTTGTTAAATTTTCCTGTAGTGCTTCTCTGAAATAGTGCCAGTCTGTTTTCTTATTTGTTAAGGACGGGGTTCTAGTTTTACTTAATAGTGTTGTACTTATTTGCGCTATTATCGGGCTATGGTCCGAGGATAGGTCTAGGCACGACGAGATTTCTAGGTAACCTTGGGGTATGCCCTTGACCACATAAAAGTCGAGCAGGTCGGGGATCTTCGTTAGATCAGTCAGCCAGTAAGTGGGTTGCTATGTGGAGAGATGGCTTAGTTGCTCATTTTGCATGATAGTTAGTAGGATTCTTCCTCTTGGGTTGGCAATACGCGACCCCCAGGAGGGGTGCTTCGCGTTGAAGTCACCTCCGGCCATGAATCGGTTACCTAGTGATCGTATATACCTTTCAAGGCTTTCCTTATCAGGTCTATGCCCGGAAGGGCAGTAAACAGCAGAAATGTTTAGGGGACCTATCCAGTCCTCTATTGATACTGTGGTTGCCTGGATATATTCGGAACAGTATTTTGGTGTCTCGTGATGTCTTATATGGTGTTTTATTAATATTGCTGAGCCCCCTCTAGCTGTATTGTTGGGGTAAAACTTCCCAATGCGACAATTTTTCTTATTTACGTATCTAATAATGAAAATGGGCTTCATCAATTAAAATGATTTTCCTAAAAAATTAATAAAGTTTTTTTGCATCTCCACCACCAAATTGATAAATGTACGGCGTTGTTTATGAACTGCTGGTATACTTTGTTGTGTCAGCTAGATCTTGTAAGTCTTTAGGCCAAGATCTACAAGGTCTGTCCGGAAAGTAATGCGCCATATTTTTTCTGCCGCGACTATCCGTCGCACATCGTGGGGAGTATTGCTAAATACAGCGCGACCCGCGCCTGTCAGCTCCGAGCTCCTGGAGCGTTACAGTGCCTGTTCAGTGAACCCTTGTGTGAGTGCTCTGTCGAAATTAAGATTGAACAAACAAAGTTTTGTTTCAAACTTGAGAAGACGCCGTCGGAGACTTTTGAGTTGCTTCAGAAGGCTTTTAATGAGGACTGCATGTCATATTCACAGTGCAAAAGGTGGCATAAAATGTTCAAGGAAGGTGGTGAGGAGGTCGCCGACGGACAACGATCAGGTCGCGAGATGAAAGTTCGCGAATTGTTGAACTTTGATCGAAATATGAGTGTCCGCCTAATTTCAGAAATACTTGACATTCCGAAAACCAATGTGCACGAGATTGTGACGAAATACTTTCAAATGCGGAAGGTGTGCGCCAAACTTGTACCGAGAGTGCTCACCGATGGCCAAAAGAACAATCGAGTGGAAGTGTGTCAAGAATTGTTGCAGTCCTGAGTTCTTTTTGTTCTCGAAGATTAAAAAAATCCTCAAAGGACAGCATTTGGAGACCCTGGAGAACACCAAGGCGGCTACGACGAGGTTACTAAAGGACATCCCAGTGAAGGACTCCTAGGACACACATAAAGCATGAAAATCTCGTGGGAACAAATGTGTTGAAGCAGGAGGGATTTCGAAGAATATTAAGTAATTGTACGGATCAGTTCAATAAATTTCTTAAAACAAAAATGGGCCCATTACTTTCCGGACAGACCTTGTATATGCAGTATGTGGTGCAGGCTAGTTTATGAGTTGTTAGATAGCTTCGTACGTCTTGAAATTGACAAGTTCAAATCTTTTGAAATATTGTCAGCTGCAACGGGGATATTTCTAACAAAGTTAACACGCTTTGGGGTTTTTTTATCCTAAACTTGACCGATAAAATTCGAATTTTTCGTTTAATTTCACATTTGCTGTGAGTGATGTGAGAAAATATTTGTGTTTAGCTTTCCTGTAAAACAAGGCAATTACAAAAATTGCACAGATATTTTATAAATCGATATTTTTAAAAATCTTGAATTTTAAATGTTTTAAATAGTTATATAAGTTTATTAGGATAGAAATTATGAATGGGTGATCTAAATACAGAGTAAGCTTACATGAGAAATGTTGAAAAAATATAATTATACTATACCACAAAAGATAAGTTATCAGCGAAAAAGTAAGTACCTTACAACAATCTTACACATTTTATTTAAATCTTCAAAACAAGTTTAGGCCACTTTTGGTATGGATTTTTATTTTCCGCTAGGTTCCATTCTTTAGCTAAGTATTTCTTTATATATTCACTTGGCAAATTTTTAATTTCTTTTTCTGCTTCTACTTAGATTTACCAGGGCTGGATTTACGCGCAAACTACCTAAGCTACAGTCTAAAGACCCACAGTACAAATTGCACAACTTTTATTTCGAATAGACTGATTGTTTGGTACATTCCTTTTTAATCTTGCATTTGACTAACATTTTTACATTAAAATTACAATATCTTATGTTATATTAGGTATTTTACACCATTAGCCCGAGGGTCTGCAGATCCTAAATTTGATATTGCCATTTTTATATACATAAATATTCAAAAGTATTTAGCATCTTAAGTAAATTAAACCATTTAATTGTGTATTGGTGATGGCATAATATAGAACTATATACCCTTCTGAAAAATCTTTATTTATTTATTTAAAATATCAGTATTTTGTTAACCTGCCTGTCCTCTATATAATTTCAAAAATATTTTTCGGCATAATGGTCATACGGATTTTTCAATATTTGTGGGTTATATCGTTCCATTCTTAAGGAATAGCTCTCTTAAGAGATTATTTGGAATTAATCTGATGACACCGGAGGTTTCTCTTTAATATATATATACAAAAGGATCTTCACAGCTGACGCTGTCTTCCTTCACTCAACCGTTTCTTCCACTCCTTCTTGTCTTCCCAATCTCCGTCTGCTAGCCCTCTTCTTTCCATGGCTTCGTCCACCTCATCTCTGAAAGTTCTTCGGGTCTTCTCTCTTTCGTTTTCCTGAGGACTCCACTTGTTATTTTCTTTATCCATCGATTATTGTCCGTCCTTCTAACATGGCCGTACCATATTAATTTCTTTTCCTCGATGTAAGTATGTGTCTTTTTCACATTCATTCTCCTCTCTATTTCTGTATTTCTAATTCTGTCTAGTCGTGTCACCTGGCAGCACCTTCTCCAAAATTCCATTTCTGTGGATTTTATTTTTCCTCTATTTTTCTTTTTTTCTTCTTTTTTTCTCTTTTTTTCTCTTTAATAACCCTCATTAATATTCAACGGGGTTGAGGTGTGGAGACTGTGCAGACTAGTCTAAAATCTCAGTCACATTTTCACGTATCCAGCTCATCGTGATTGCAGACTTGTGACAAGGAGCATTGTCCCGCTAGAATTTTTCTACACGCATTTTAGTGTTTACGAAGCCGTTTAGAAATAGTAATTTCAAAAGTTATATAACCTACAAAGTCAAAAATAGTGATCTACATCAAAATCTAGGAATGGAAATAGTAGTAGATGAGATTAGGCGATTTACTAAGAACGAAAATCAATTTCGTAACTACACCAATACCGAGGTAATTCAACTGCTGGATTAAATTGAAATAGTATGACTATTTAAAAAGTGCACACCGTTCGCGTTAGTGTGATAAAAATTTGAGTGATGCTATTAGGGTGAATTCTGAGACACCAAAAAGGAAAGATATGGTTCCAACTTTAATATTATAATTATGACAATTAATTTCCATAAAAACATTTATTTTCCCTCTTCTATAATTTTCTTTGTTTTATAGTCAGACTACTACATAGATGAATGAATTAACTGTATTTCTTACCTTAGACTTTTTCATCGTTTTCAGTTTAGACAGTTTGCCTAAGATTTCTTCGTTTAATTTTTTTCTATTAAGCGGGATTACAATGTTTCTTTAACTGAGAGGCCATCATCTTTCTTCCTTAATATTTGTTTTTTAAAAGATTATTTCTTGAACATTCTGTACTTGGTCAATATTAGTGCTTGGTTCATTGTTACCACCAATCTTTGCTGCTTGCGAGTAAAATGTCCGTACTTGCCGAAACACAGTATTTGACTTTATGTTTAGAATACTTTTCTTACTATTAATACAAACAGACTTATTATTTAGGTTTGAAAATCTCTAAAGGGTATGCTTCGCTACTAGGCATCTTTTCGTTACTTAGGTATTTTTTCGCAACAGTTTTTCTTGTGCTCAAATTCCTAACGTTTTGACCATAATATCATAGATTTTATTAACGTCTTCGCTATAATCTAATATTGTTGTATTGTATGTACCGATAGTTTGACCATCTTTTTTGGAGGTATTTTCGTATCTTCTAGGAAGTACATCTTCTTTAATTTATTTATCAATGGAAGAAAGGATTGACTCACTTAGTGATAACTCTAATGGGGCGATTAAGCTTACTTTTATAGCAGTGCCACATGTTGTCTGCCTAATTTAGCAAGGTAGCTTATGTACCCCTGAAGGTAAGTTTTAGTTTCTTAAGGAGAAGTAACTTTTTATATCCTTCATTGGTCAGAAGTCTTCCTACTTATCGCTGATAGTAAGAGGATTACTCTTTTTTCTTCTTAATTATCATCTTTGGGGTATTTGGATTTGGAGAAGGTAACTTCTTTATTTTTTTTTATTTTTCGATTTGATTAATCCTAGTGCTAGTTCTAAGATGTCATCATTTATTTCATATCAAAACTGAAACTCCCTGTAATGTTAATTTTTTGGTTGATTATTTAATTTTAAAGCTTATTATTTAAATAAATTTATGTTATAAACATACATTTATATTTGATTTGATTGAATTTGAAATACATTTTTGTTGATATTTCTTAAATTCTTTCTCCGGTGAAAAATAAATAGTATTTTTTGCCAATATTTATTCTTTGCTTATAAAATTAACTGTTTAAAAGAAATATAATAGAGAGGGGGTCAGATAAAACTGACGTTTATAAATTAACTAACGGTCGAGAAAGATATCTTTTCTGATTATGGAAAGGAGTTTTTGAGAATGTTATCTTACAGATGTTTTGCAAGTTTTTGTTGCGTTTATTTTTTTTAAAGACATCAAAAACTCTTTTAATAGTCCGTTTTTTAAGTTTATGTATTTTTTTATATATAAAAATACATATCAGCGTGCCAAAAATATTTAAATGCTGTTGTCTTTTGGAGGTATGCTAATTCGATAAAGAAAACTAAGGACTCACCTGCAATTATATCTAGATAATATATTCTGTAGACTACAGACCATTAGGATTTATTCAGTCAAGTTATTACCGTTCCTTGTAACATCAAGAGTACTACATCTATTACATTATTATTTTTGATCTATAGTAATGATAGTTTATACTTAAAGATTGTTAAGTTCTTTTAGTAGTCGAACAAATGTAACTTTAAGAATATAGAAGCTTTCAAATTATTGTATTTTTAAGGTCAGATTTAACTCAGTTGTGTAGGTATAATTTTATTAGGATCATAATAAAGCCATTGTGATAATCAAAAAATGTTTAAATAAAATTAAATTTATCTTGAATATGGACGTATCTTACGATAAAATACGCATAAAATACAATATTATTTTTAATGTTACAGTTTATAAAGTTTGATATAATTTTCTTGTTCAAATTAAGTTTTAAGTGTATGTCACTCTATAATTTTAGAACTATAATTTATTTTAATTAAATGCTATACCTACTGTCTTCTGAATTCACCTTTTATGGTATTTAGAATTACGCTAATAGATATTTCAAGGTGCAAATGATATATTCTTATTAAATACACTTTAGCGTCTTCTAAATAACTTGATTATACGATTTATTATTTATTATATCTATCATCATCTTTATTGTGTCCATTCTTGTTTTTCTTTGTTTTTATTTGTATATTACCAATGAATTTTAAAACATTTTTGTTGTGCAGTCAAATCGTTGCAGTTAATGTTTAAATTGTAAAAAGAATTAAAAAGCCATAACAATTTTAATAAATAAATTAATAAACAAATAAAGAGATTTAAAAGTACACCTAGTTTTTATTAATGAGGACATTTCTGTAAGCAAACTTTTTGAGTGTCTTGCCTCCATAACAACCTAAACTTAAACGAAAATCTATCAAAAAGTGTTTATTGAAGATTGCTAGCGGTTAGCTCAGCCTCGATATTAAAGTGTGAGTGCTTCAAATGCAAAAATAATCTGTGCGTGAATAATGTAAACATGTAAAACAGCATCTCTTCGATAAATTGGCCCTGAATTTTCTTATCCTCGTCCTGAAAATCTGCGGACTTATTATTTATTACGCTAAGGAATAAGCGTATCTCTACTGTGAAGTAGTTATATCGGTTACGCATGACTTGAAAATCATTTCCCGGAACGTTGGCAGATTATCTTGTTTGGAACATGTCTTAGCGCTGCCAAGCTTTAATTGACACGAAAATAATAGGCCGCTATATTAGCTTAAGTCTTTAAATATATGCAGTATACTTTAAATACATTTAGTTTTTACAATTGCCAAGTTTTATTTTTTATGCACAGCTAACCCTTCAGTTTAGCAGATGTAGTCTAGTAATTTGCTGTCTAAAGGCTTAGCGTAAATTATTATTTTATGAAATCCATTGCTAACCACCGTTTATTGAAATTTCCGCACAAAGAAAAAAGGCCAATTAACAACTAAAACTTTGCTAATTCATTTAATAATATTAAACAAATAAATAATTACATTCACAAAACATTTGCTTATAAACAATGGTGGCTTCACCTCCAGTTCTTGAGGCTACCTACCTCCTTCTTAATGTCGACTCAAACATTTTATTTGTTATTTACTCGCTTCATACTTGAGTCATATTCCTTAGAGATCATAAATCTGACTACCATTCCAGCAATTATGTTCCAAATATTTTCAATCGGTGAAAAGTCGGGTCATCGCGGCGGGCAAAGAAAAGTTTTTATTTTATTTTGTTGAAGAAAATTTAATGCGTTACATGCCACATGTGGTCAAGCATTAGATTGTTAAAAGGTAGTTTAGAGCATCCTCTGAAGAAAAGAAGACATGAGTTCTAAGACGACCTTGATCTAGGTCTGTCTAGTAATGTTGCCTCTAACTCTGACTAGAGATAACCTGCTATAATAACTGATAGCCCCCCATACCATAATACTCATAGTTAGTGTTGTGTGCTCTATATAAATGCAATATTATTATTCTTTTTTCCATGTCTATGGTTTATTCATATCCAATTATCACTTCAGTTTAAATTAAATCTGAATTCATCAGAAAAGGCTATGCCATTTGTGTTGACCATTGTAAAGTCCACAGAGAAGTCGATGGTAAATATAAGAAAGAACATTTTACTGTTAGATCTCTTGCAAGTCCACTTGAATTGCACTGCTGGTTGCCTTGCGTACTGCTCCAAACATTAGTCTTCGCGAACGAATACCTTCTTTGACCCATTGGTTCCATATTTGCACTATAGTGGTGTTATAATTACTTTTTTAATTTCTTTTAAACAAACATTTTCTTGATGGAGGCCATCAATGCGTCCTCTTAAAAATTCACTAATCTATTGATAATGCACCCTTGGTCGACGATGAAGTTTTTTTTTACATCGTGTGAGTTGTACGTTCTAAATCTGAAAAACTGCGAGTGCTATTATGGCTATTTTACAGGTAATATTACTATTTCTCCCAAATGTAACCAAATCTTGGACAAACATAGACATATGGTTCTCAAACTTTAATCATTTTCTAATTAACTGGCAACTTCATGCGGGGTTGCTAGTCCCCTATCGGGCACCTCTACAGATGGCGGATAGGAAATGCCTATTATATATGCTGGGTACTGCAAAAATAAAATCCCCAAGGCGGACCAAAACTGGAGCGTCTGTCTTCAGTGGCGCACACAGCGCAAACAGCGTCTACTTCCAGGTTAGGAGCGGTTGAGTTACTCCGAGGAAGGCAAACGGAAAACCATTCCGGATAATTACTTTTCTAAGATATCAATATGAAAGAAATCAAGATATGTGGCTTTTAGTCCCGGTTCACAGTAGTAAAACTGTAAAGTTTGTTCATGACAGGAAACTAGATAATGCGATACAGGAAATGAAGAAACGTAGTGTCAATATAGTAGAAATAAGCAAATTAAGATTATCAGGCACAAAGCGAACGAAAAGATATGTTACTTAGGAATTGTACACTCCTACGGCAGATATGAGATATGATGAGAAAGTAGAACAGTTGTTCTCTATGTTAGAGAAGACATCTAGAGGAATGAAAAGTTATGATATAACCTTTACCATGAGTGATTTCAATGCCAAAATAGGACAAGGCCGGCGAAAAAACTTAGTTTGGCAACTAATGGGTTGAGAGAAATTAATGAGAGAGGGGAAATCAGGCTTTATCAGTTTTGGCAGGAACAACAGGTGGTAATTTCAAATACCGGTATAAACTTTAAGAGAGGAGATTATACAAGTGGATATCTTTGAAAAATAATGAAAGAAATGGACAACCCATAAGGAATCAATTTGACTATATTTTCATCAACAAACGCTACAGGAACTGCATCAAACAAATATCGACATACTCAAGTGGAGACATAGAAATGGACCATAACACTCTTGTGGAAACTGTATCACTTAGGCTGAAAAAAATTATCAGAAAGAGGCTAAATCTACTAAGAGATGTAAACAAATTTAAAAATAATAAAAAGAAAAAACTACAAATGAGATCAACAAATAACTAGACAAGTTAAATAACACGTATTACATCATACTAACAACTTGAGAACATCATTCAAAAATTTTGCAATAAAAATCTTAAACGAGATAGAAGAATAAAAAGAAAGAACTGGATGAACTTTGAATTAATAGATAAACACAGGAAACTTAAACCCAATGATATTAAATATAAAAGAGAACAGCGAAAAATAAAGAAAGAAATAAGGACATTTAAAGAGAAATGAATAAGAGAAAAATGTGAAGAGATGAAGCGGAATGCACAAACAGTTGAATGAAATAACAGGATTGCACAACACCAGTGTTGAAGGTAACGGATAAAGAAAACGTGGTTAAATTACATACGAGAACTATTTCAAGACAATTCAATTGACACTCATATGACAGCAGAAAAATGGGAAGGTCTACAAATATTAAAAATAGAATACTAAACCAAATTCCCACGGAAATGCTAAAGCTTATAAATGGAGAATTTTTGGATGTAGTAGTAAATTTATTTCATAACACATATAACTTGGTAAAACTGCCAAAAGACTGGTTAAAGTCAGTATTCATTCCTATACCAAAAAAATTGATTGCCAGAAAATGTAGCGATTACCAATTTATTAGTGTAGTGAGCCAACTCTTAAAGGTTTTTCTACGAGTAATGCATCCATAAATTAGACACAAATACCAAGATCATTTAGACAATATTTAGTTTAGCTTCGGGAATGATTTCAGTACACGTGAGGTATTATTTGCAATTACAGTTCTTTTACAAAGATGTCGAGAACAACAAAAAGACGTGTTCGTTTGTTTCATTGATTATGGAAAAGTGTTTGACAAAGTGAAACACACAGAACTGATAGAATTACTAAAACACCTGCAATAGATAAAAAAGATTAGGGGAGTGTAGCCTATGCTAGAACAGTTGGACATTTTCTAATGTTATATGAATATACACCTATTTTTAATTAAAACTATACAATGAAAAAAAGTTACAAGTATTGCCTACAAATTATTATATTTATTATTACTTTAAAAAATTATAACAGAAAAATACATTTCAGAGACATTGGTCCAATAAAAAAAACCGGTTTCACACATTGGACCACCGGTTGTCCAAATTGGACCATTACAAACAGTTAGTACAAAAGTACTTTTTGACTTTTAGAGTAACTCCAGCACATTTTGTATGGACCCAATGTGGCATTTTATGCACCGGATCATCTTTGCTTCTTTTTCTTTCTGGAAAATAAAACAAAACCCTGTTGGCTTGCTTTGTCTCTTTTGTTTTTTTATTTTAATATTTCTTTGTTTTTCCTTGGCTTCCTGTAGTTTTAAAAGATTTTGTTTTCTTATTACCACAGCTTTTTAGGTTGAGCCTCTAGCTCGAGATAATGAGAGGCCTGGCTGTGGATTTAGTACTGACGGGGATGACAGTTCATGAAGAACGTTCTAAAAATCTTCAGTTGTTCTAGTTTGACGTAAATCAACATCGGAGTAATTGCATTTACTGTCACTTGATGAAGTAGGTATTGGCTCAGTATTTGATGTAGTATTCAAAATACCCGATGCACCAATGGTGCAAACTGGCTATCTCAAAAAGCACTCTTGCCTGCATTTAGCTTTTTCTGACTTCTTTATATTGGCGAAAAAAAGTTTCTTGGGCCTGAGTAAAATAAATTTGTAATGGCCCAAAAAAGCAACGTCTAAAGGTTGCAAACGATGAGTTGTGTGCCTAGGCAACTGAAATAATATTATTCCGTTATCTCGAGCGAAACTACAAGCCATCCAACTTCCTGCCGTGCGTGGTATGTCCATTAAGTAATAAAAGTACCTTCTTGTCATTCCTACGCTTTACGTGATGTTT
Organism: Sinelater perroti; assembly: GCA_036346155.1. Lineage (NCBI taxonomy): Eukaryota > Metazoa > Arthropoda > Insecta > Coleoptera > Elateridae > Sinelater > Sinelater perroti. The sequence continues at coordinate 2,667,358 of JARFIY010000099.1, forward strand.
AAAATATTTCAACCACGCAACGAACAACTCGGTATTTATCTATCCAGTGTCTAAAATAGTAACAAAACTTGCTGGCGGAGCCCCAATTTGTAGATCATTGTTGATTTTTTTAATTATGATTGGGGGGACATAAATCCCAACAGCACTGATCGCGTATACCATAGTGGTATTAACCCCCCGTTCGCCACTTGTTATAGCTCCAACTTGTTGTTTACCTTTATGCGCAACCACCTTTTGTGTAGATTTCTGCATAGTGAAGAATCCCGATTTATCTACGTTAAATATGATGTCAGCAGTAAATTTATATTTATCTACAAGTTTCTCTAAAATATCAAAAAATTGGTAAACATTCTCTCATTGAATCCTTTTGCTCGTGCCATAGAGGTGCCTCCCGGCTTATGTAAAAACAGTTGTGTATTTCGTCTCATAAAAGCATAAAACCATTTTCCCGGCGATTTTCTAGTCTTTGTTAAAAGAGTGTGGCAATGAGTGTTTTCGGCGACATCAAAAGCTAATTTTCTTATTTTCCTGATTTTAAATATAAAAAAAAAACATTCTTCAAGATGTAGATCACTTTGAATTTTTTCCATCGGCGTGCCTTTTAATAGTTGCTTTAGGAACGGAATAAATACGGCAGCACTCGTTCAAACCATAGTCCCAATTTTTATAAGCGTCAACTGCCATTAAAAGATCGTTTTCAGAGCAACGCCCGCAATGTCCTTTTTCAGCCATATCAGTCTTAAAAAAACAAATTAAAATTAACAAAAATTTGATGAAGAAGTTGCGTCACTTAGATTGGACCGGTCCAACATGAGCAACCACGATATGGTCCAAAGTGGGCAACTCTAACCTATATTTGTCTATACTTTATATTAACTTGCTTTTAAGTGATGCAATTATTACATAAAGTTATAAATAAATAAATGCTTTATCTAGTGATATAGTAATATAATCGATTACTTACTTTTTACTACCTCAACAGGCTTCGGAATACAAGTAAATTTATACAAAAGAAGTCTTGCAAACACAAAATTACAGCTGTTCGCTCTGCTGCATACACGACCTAGACGATATGACTTTGTGCGGGGACTATAACAAGAACAAGTTATTGCATAATTTTAAAGTAACGATGGTGGTCCAATCAAGGCAATGGTCCAACTTCGACAACTCTCCACTAATACGACTGGAGGATGGATTGACAAACGAAGTGGAAATTGGTAGGAAGTGCAACAGGGTTGTATCCTTTTTCCTTTGCTGTTCAATTTATATTCTGGTGCTATATTTAAGGCAGCGTTAAGTTGTGGAGATTAATTATCATTAGATATGCGGATGATACTGTGTTACTAGCAGATGACATTAAAGATTTATAAACACTTTTAACCAAGGTTTATACACACAATACGGACATGGGATAAAGCACTAATATTTACAAAACTAAATTCACAGCGTTCAGTAAACAACTGCATTTGAACGTAAATTTACACATAAATAATAACCAAATAGAACGACTTAATGTTTTTAAATATATAAACTGTAATCTTTCAGAGCACCTCAACCCATATCGCAAAATTAAGAGAAGAATAGAAATAGCTTGCCCTTTCTTTAATTCAATGAAAAGAGCATTACGTAGTAACGCACTGAATCTGAAACTTTATAGAATATTCATTAGAATAGAAGCGTTCGAAATATGGTTACACAGAAGAATGCTGAAGATTCCATTGATCGTTCATGTGCAAATGAGCAAATATTAAGGAGAGCTAATACGGACCGAGAATTATTTACCACCCATCAAACAAAGGTCATACGTTGCATGGAGAAAAATATCAAGTGCTATAACTAATTTTAAAAGGAAAAATCGAAGACCGCAGAGGAATTGGAAAAAGCAGATATCATGGATAAAGAACGGATTTAAGAAATATAGAGTAATTTTTTGCAAGGCGTAAAATATGGATCACTGTGACTGTCAACATCTATGACACTAAACATAGCACTTAAAAAAGAAGAATTAATATTTAATGCAAAATCATTGTTTTGATACGAGAAACATTCATAATGGAAGATGTTTTTAGGATGTGTTATTAGGAGGGTAATCTCAAAAATAAGTTCTCTAAAGCGCTGGGGTCGCAGGAAAACTTTTCGCGCGTCTGTTAGTTACACTGTCGCGTTTGCTGCTTTTTGCCCCTCTCTCTCAAGAAAACCATCGTTTAGCCTACGAGGACGCTCAGTTTTGGCTCGACCGCCGTTCGTAATGGAGCTTCCGCTTGCCGCTACCCCCAGGTACAAAATTCGTGCAATTATTCGATTTTTAAACTCAAATTTTTTTAAACCAATCGAAACACATTGCCAATTGACGGAAGTGTATATAGAGTTGCATGGATGTCAGAAACGTCCGCAAGTGATGCAGGAAGTTTACAAGTGGTCGCATGAAAATTTACGCAAAAAATGCGGGAGACCGTCAATTCCCGACGAGACAGTCGCGAAGGTTGAACTAATCAGGCTTAAAGCTCGGAGAATTACTCTGGATGATCTCTGCGTTTTAGTTCCTGAGGTGTGCGTAAGATGGCTTTCGCGAATGCTTACAGAAGACCACCAACGACAAAGTATTGTCTTTTCCCTCCAATTTCTCTAACACAATGCGGACGAAAAGAACAACTTTTTGTATTTGATTGTCACGGCTGACGAAACCTGGACGTTCCACTTTATACCTGGCACCAAATAGCAATTTATATTATATATTAACTTATAACGTTAAAGGGAGCTCTTTATCAAATTAAATTCTATTCCCAAAATCTGTTAGTAATATTACATTATCGTTTCATCATAACCAAGAAGGTTGCTTCGCAACTAAGAATATATTTTATCTAATAGTATCACGGTGTTCTTTTTATAATAAACGTAGATAAACAAATTAGGAAAACACATTTTTATCACATATAATAATCATTAGTTTTTTTAAACTTGTATGATTTGCCCATTTGTAGTAATAAATACAATTTGTTTCAGATTTTCCATTCGATGTTCGTTTAGATAACTTAATTTTAATTTTTTTACACATTTTTATTTTTTTTAACGTATTAATTTTTACAATTAAATTTCAGAACGAAAATGACCTTCCAACTCAAGACACTCTCAATTGGGCCGACGGCTTGCTCTTGGTGTACTCCATAATCGACCGCCAGTCATTCGCCTACGTCAAAAGAGCTGGGCTGGCCCTTACGAACTGCGACATCCCCGTGTACCTGCTGGCGAACAAAAGCGACATGGTGCACCTCCGGCAGGTCAGCAGCGACGAAGGAGCCATCTTGGCGAGGAACTTTGAGTGCGGCTTCTCCGAAGTAGCGGCTGCTGAGCAGGTGGGTCCGGTAGCCGCAGCCTTTCAAGATCTGTGCAAAGCTGTGCTGTCAGCTAGGAGGAAGTCCAAGCAGTCGCTCTTGGAGAGAATGCTAGGAACCAAGTCGAGCACCGTGAGACTGTACGTGAGGGGGAAAAGTGACAGTGCCTTGCCGAAAGACTGACGAAGGACGGCCCGTTTTGTTTGGTGGCGGCAAGCAGTCCAATTTTGTATGGCGAGAGCGGTTTAAGGCGCAGGAGTCGTACGCAGATGAATTTTATGATGACATATTTGCTGATTTTTAAGACATCAACATATTTTTAAAAATTTGTATTATGATTTGTGTTGTTTGTAATTCTGGTTACTATATACAAAATATAGATGTTGGATTTTATAAAAAAATAACTAACTTCGTATAGAAAGTCCCTATGTATATCACCTTTTATAATGCATATGTAATAAATAATTTTAAAATATTATATACCGGTATAAATTATGTAAAATATTGTATAATTATAATAGCGATACTCTTTGGGGACATTATTTAATGTTGTAATAATCAAATTGTAATTTAATAAACTATGATTGCTTTTTTTTACTAAAACTTTTTGAGCACTTCTTGTACTCCCCCACACAATGTTTATAATACTCCAGTTAGCTTAGTCTTTGATTCTAAAAGGACAAAGCTAAATTTCGAATCCTAATACGTTATTATGGAAAGTGACTCATTGAAAGAGACTGAAAGAGAGACTTGGGATGCTGAAGGTGAAAAAACAGTGAATTACAGAACTGCGGCAAAATTATGCAAGAAGATTAATTTTGGTGACCTGGGTCTTAACAATCAGTTACATTTTAGCCGAGCATTGTTCTAGATGACCGAAACTTAGAAGCTGTTTTGGATGCCTTCGAGAACTTGGAATTAACCAAAAGACGGTATGGAGTCATATCCACACTAGCTGTCAGCAGTACTGGCCAATAAGCGAGTCTAAATTTGTGCTAGTTACTCATCAAATTCATTGAACCATCGTTTTTGAAAACAAATTGTGGCATCATACAAAAAATGGGTCTACCTAGTCAATCACAATCGGCAGAAGTGAGTTCAACGAGGTTAAAATTTGCCATCAGTTCTCCGCCAGAACCATTTTGAAAAAATGTCATGTGTCAATTTTGAAGACGTGTTTATTTTGAACTTGTGCGGATCGGTCGCTATCAATGCCAAGCTCTATTGTCAGCATCTGGATTGTGTCTAAGAACAGCTGAAAAAGAAGACCCGACAATGGTTCGACAAAAACGCGTTTTGCTCCAACAGAACATTGCCAAAAACCACGTAAAAATTTAAAAACCTAGACAGCGTCGAAGTCCTACCACACCTAGCCTATAGTTCAGACGCCTGTCCATTCAATTAAAGCCTCTTTCACTCACTGGAACATTGGAGGTGTTGCCGGCTCAAGACTCTTAGGAAGTTGAAGGAGCGTGTCACGGGTCGATTCAAAGTCGGCGAATGATACTTCAACCAGATCTTAAGGCTTGCAGATTGGTGGCAAAAGGTAGAGAAACGTCATGCTCTACTCTTATTAAGAATAGTTGTTCTTTAATAAATTTGTCCATAAAATATGACAGAACTTTTTCCCCAATCGGGCAACAGCCCGGAGCCATAAACTGCAGTTTGCAAGTGCAGATGTTAATTGCATGATAACCCACGTTGTTGAGAATTATCTATTTATTTGTACATTTAAAGTTATTTTAAAATATGCGGGCTGAAGAAATTGAGTACAATCACAAATGTGAACATCTAACCAAATTCTGATGTGTAGTAATAGTTAGTCTCAATAAACCCAGGTAATTTTTTCTTATAGCCAGAGCAAACACTACTCCTAGCCCTATCAGCAAACTGAGCACCATATTTACATTACCACACCTCCAGCATAATTTAAAACTAACAACAACTAGGCCAAAGTCACCCTTAAAAGGGGCATAAATCGATTTCTAAGATAAACATCCAAAATAAAACGAATACTGGCTTAATTCACCCTTTTTCGTAATAGATAATAACAAAATATGAAATCAAGGATTTTACAATAACCAGGTGAAAGTCCGACCTAAAACATTAAAATTTTATAGAATAATCAAAAAACCTTGGTTGACAATTAAAATGAATTCCAATTAAAAAAAAATACAAGGTGGTATTAGAAAAGGTACATTACTTCACCGATACTGATGAGATGAAAGGGCACCAAGTTACAAACATCTGAAACAATATAGATAAAAATTCGTTGTTCTTTGTTGAATTAAGACCAGCCTCCAACAATGCAAACTTTTTAAATGTAAAATATCTACAGCAACGCAAAATTAAATTCAAATCGCTCAAGTCAAAAAGAAGAGTCTCACAGTATGTACGGAATTATAGCTATAAATATACCGAACATTTTTGTCAACTACGTCCAAGGTCCAAGTATTTATTAAAATCCCAAATTGTGCAGTTTATTTCACGAACCATCCAACTGGAACAGCTCGAGGTGGATCTTCTGTAATAATCAAAAGCTCAATCAAGCACTATAAATTAAATAATTATAGTATTAATTATCTCCAAAACAATTAGTGGGTTAATAGAAAACTGGGTAGGTCTGCTCACATGTTCAGTGCTGTATTTTCCTCTCAAACTCACATTAAATGTTGCAGACTATTTCAGAACCCCAAAAAAAGGTTCGCTGCTGAAACAGACTATAACGTTAAACTCAGTGATTCTGACCCAGAATTATAATGACAATAAAACAAGAATCAATTAGATCTTAAAAATCAACAACTTAAAATATTTCACTGATCTTCAGACCCAAACAAGCTCTCGAACAGAATTGTGTTTTGAAATATCTTTAGACCTTCCTTTAATTTTAGTTACCCTTACTACTGAAGCTTATAAAAAAGAAACACCAAAACTTAAGCAACTAATATACAAACTGGGATATCTTCAAGTAATTTATCAACGGAAAACTGACCCGAAATATATCACTAAAATCTCCAGAAGACATTGAAACTACTGTCAAGTTACTCAACCCTGAGTAAGGTAAAATACAACGCCAAACAAAAACAGAGGATATCATAGTGTAAGACCGCTTTACACTAATCAAATAAATAATCCAAGAAAAGCGAATACTTCTAAATATACAGCAAAGACAACGTATGTCTAAAAATAAACGCTTACTTAATACTGTAAGCTGTAACTCAATAAGAACAAAAATGAATGTATTAAAACATTTCTAAAGATCTAACACCTACCAAAGTCACAGACTATTCCCTCTGGAACATAACAAAAACTTGAAACAGGTCAAAAAATCTTCCTCGATCATTAAAACTCTTCGAGAAAATTGAATAAGAACTGATAATAAAAGTCTTTTACCTATTGTTGCTGCAGTCTTCGAAAAGCCGTTAAAAAATAATTCCAGTTATTAAAAAAAATAAATACTTACTTATAAGTTTGGTCATAGAAGGATGCTCTATATAAGTAAGCAAGTACATCAAGTAGTAAAAAATATAAATCAAACTTTTGAAGGCAAGCACTATTATTCTTCGGCATTTCTCGATAACTCACAGGTATTCGACAAAATGTGACACACGGGACTCCCATACAAATTACTTAATTATTCTAAAATACTATCTTCTTAATAACTACTCCCTATTAACATACAAAATAGAGTTCACAAGTGTCCTTCCACTAAATGCTGGAGTGCCTCAGGCAGTGTCCTTAAACTATTGCTCTATCTCTTACATGTGAGCTGCATGATATATATCTATTGCGAAAAGCTAACAGAAAGAAATGTTTCATGTTATAAACTTTTTTATTGTTTATCAAAATATTCATTATGATGGTCAATACATTTTTGCATGCGTTGGAACTAACTTTCACAGAATTTTTTTCACGGCGAATTAAGTATTTTCAAAACGTGGGTTTTGAACTCATCAACCGCCTCTTCCGGTGTCGAAAATCGTTGTTCACGCAGATTGTTTGTCAGGTGTGTAAACAAAAAAAATTTGTCAGGGGCCAAGTCAGGCTCATGATAAATCAATTCGACGTTTTTAAAATGGTGGAGAATGACTCGGCCTCGCGCGTTGGTTTTTCTTATTTCTGTAAAGATTTCTGGCAAACCAATGGTTGTGAACCATTTAGAATGGACCGTTTTCAGATTCTCTAAAATTACGGTTCCCGTGAGGGGTAACTAGTCCCCTATCGGGCGCCTCCCCAGGTGGCGGATAGGGGAATGCTCACCAGATATGGCGGGTACCGGGGAAATAAAATACCCGGGGCGGACCAAAACTAGTAGATATTGGGAAGCAGCAAGTACCACAACTGTACTAAGGCGGAGGAGATGGACTCTGGAACGGCTTACCCCCAGATAGTCATAGGCGACGGCCACATAATGGCCCTACCGGTTATGATACTGCGATGAGGAAGGCAACGGAAAACCACCTCATTACTTATTTCCTAGTACAATCATCATGGCTGAGAACATAAAAACCACGGCCCTCAGTCCCCGGCAGACCTTCAATGGTCAGAGGGTGCGAAGAATCCCAGGTCAGCTATGAAAATTGCAACATGGAATGTGCGAAGTATATTTGGAGCAGGAAGACTGCAAAATGTAACCAAAGAGATGAATCGACTACAGCTGGACATTCTCGGAATTAGTGAAGTACGGTGGCCAGGATCTGGTAAATAAAACTAAAAAGACTATGGAGTCAGGACAATAATAGTCACCAAAGAAACTAACAAAAGCGTCACTAGTTTCACACCACTATCTGAAAGAGCAATGTTAATACAACTATGTGCCACAGTAGGTAAAATAAATATAATCCAAGTCTATGCACCTACCAATGAGAAAAACGCGGATGAAGTAGAAGAATTCTATGAACAAATAGACACCATTCTATCCCTAACCAAAAGAGCGATGTGACATTAATAATAGGAGACTTTAATGCCAAAATTGGAAAAGAAGAAGTGGAGAACATGTAGGAGAGTTCGGTCTTGGAATGCGAAATGAAAGGGTGATAGACTGATCCAATTTTGCCAAGAAAGAGAATTTATAGTAGCCAACACATTCTTTAAACTGCCAGATAGAAGATTATGGACTTGGAAATCACCACAAGACACACCAGAATATTTGCCGAAATCAAATTGACTATGTTTTAATTAGAAAACGATACAGAAATAGTATAAAGTCGGCAAAAACATATCCAGGGACAGATATAGCGTCTGATCACAATCCTGTTGTCATAAAAATGCATATAAAACTTAAGAAGATACAAATAACAAAGAAGACAAGTAGAATAGAAGTGCAACACCTGAAGGAAGAAAACATAAGAACACAAGTTAAAATGAAATAAATAACAATTTAAGCAACATGGGAAGACACTCCTTGGATAACAACGACAACATAGACTCAAGATGGCATACCATAAAAGATGCGATAATGAAACCAGCGAAAAAATACTCACCGAAAGAAAACCAACAAAGAAAAAGGTGGATGACAGACGAAATCTTAGAGCTGATGGAAGAGAGAAGAAAAGTAAGATAAAAGAGGACGGCAAATACAGTGAAATCCACAAATTGATAAGGAAAAAATTAAAACGGAAAAGAAAATTGGATGAAACAAGAATGTAAAGAAATAGAAAAGGCACAACAGAAACACGATATGTTTAACGTACACAGAAAGATCAAAGATGTCACAGGTACATACAAGAAGAGACAATCAAACATTTTAAAAGACAAACAAGGAATAATTATACTAGATGTAAAACAAAAATAGAAAGATGGAAAGAATATATTGAAGAACTATTCGCCGATGACAGAAAGGAAGACTATAAAACTATTGAAGGAGAACATGGCCCCAAAATAGCAAAAGAAGAAGTCATTAAAGCATTCGAAACATCAAAATGCGGTAAAGCAACTGGACCAGACGAAGTTCCAATTGAACTAATTAAACTAATAGACGACGACCAAGTAAATATTATTGTAGATTTATACAACACCATATACTCAACTGGTATAATACCGAAAGAATGGCTAAATTCAACGTTTATTACAATACCAAAGAAAAACAACGCAAAGGAATGTTGTGAACATAGAACGATAAGCTTAATGAGCCACACGCTTAAAGCCTTTCTAAAGATCATACACGCAAGAATATATAAAAAACTAGAAGTAGATATTAGTGAGACACAGTTTGGCTTTAGAAATGGTTTTGGAACAAGAGAAGGATTGTTCACACTAAACATACTAATACAGAGATGCAGAGATATTAATAAAGAAGTATACGCATGCTTCATAGACTACGAAAAACGTTCGATAAAGTTAGAGACGATAAACTAATGAAACTCCTAAAACAAAAGAACATAGACGTAGAAGACATGCGGATAATTGCAAACTTATATTGGCAACAAAAAACAACAGTAAAAGTAGAAAATCAGCTGACAGAAGAAATAAAAATACAGAGAGGAGTTCGGCAAGGTTGTATTCTTTCGCCCATGCTGTTCAACCTATACTCGGAAGCAATATTTCAAGAAGCACTAATGGAAGAAAACGGTGGTATAGTAGTAAACGGAAAGATAATTAACAACATACGTTATGCTGATGATACTGTACTTTTAGCAGATAATATTCCAGATTTACAGAGACTTATTGAACGGACAAATGACATCAGCAGAAAATATGGTCTCCGAATGAATTTAAATAAAACTAAATACATGGCAATCACAAAAACACCAGTGAACATTCCTGACATTAGAATAGATAATGTGAGTATAGAGAGAGTAAACAAATATAAATACCTGGGAACATGGGTGAATGATAATTGGGAATACACAAATGAAATAAGGACACGTATTGAAATGGCTAGAGCCACATTTGTAAAATGAAACAAATTCTAACCAACAGGGATTTAAGCTTGAAATACGGATGAGGACAACCAGATGCTATGTTTTCAGTGTTCTCTTATATGGAATGGAGGAATGGACCCTAAATAAAGAAATTAGCAGAAAAATAGAAGCATTCGAACTCTGGATATACCGGCGAATATTGAAAATATCATGGATGGATAGAGTGACAAACGAGGAGGTGCTACGACTAATGAACAAGAACAAAGAACTCCTGTATACAATAAAGAAAAGAAAGCTGGAATATTTAGGCCACGTAATGAGAGGTAACAAATACCAAATTCTACAACTGGTAATACAAGGAAAGATACATGGAAAACGAGACGTGGGAAGAAGAAGAATATCCTGGCTTAAAAACCTACGCCAGTGGTACGACTGCACGTTAAGAGAATTGTTTAGAGCAGCAATGTCCAAAGTTAGAATAGCAATGATGATTGCCAATATCCGATAGGATACGGCACCTAAAGAAAATAAAATTACGGTTGCAACACGTCCAGCTTTTCAAAAATAAGAATAAAAACGGTTCCATATGCTTCGAAGTGCTTCAAGCGCGAACAACTTTTATTGGGTTTGTCTCATCTTGGAAGACCCATATAGTCGACTGGTGTTCCAGGATTGCTCACCTGTAACGATGTTATAAACGGTTTTTAAAGCACTCCGATTGTATTCCTTGAGCATTTTTTTCAACCAATCGACACAAGCCTGTTTTTGAGCGATCGTTAACTTATGCGGGATCCAACGTGCACACGTCATTTTCATGCAATATCAAATGTATACTAGTCATACTAATGTTTAAAGAATGTCTGAATTTTATGCTAAGTCACATGACGATCTTATTTTATCAGTTAGTGGACGGCACCGATGTTTGGTGGCACCACAGCTGATTTTGGACGACCTATTTTAAATTCATCCATCAGCGATCTATTACCACGATTAAATTCATTGAACTTACGATAAACAGTGGCTCTGAGAAGAGTTTCATCACCAACAGTTGAATGAGTTGATTAACGCATTGTTGTTGAGGTAATCCACGTTGAAGGTCGTACAAACGAAAATGTTCAGAAGTTAATTTCATTTTTTGGCTGAAAGAAAATTTTCAGCGTAATGAAACAAAACATATAGCGTCTATATGACAAAACATTCCGGGTACGTATGCCGTCAAAAATGTCAAACTGTATGATGCAAACGTCAGATCGTAGCTAGCACACGAAAGGTTGCCAATTCGCAATAGATATTGAGCAGACCACGTACGCTACTAATATTCCGATTATGCCAGATTTCATAACAGAAACATTCGCTGATGTCTGGAATTCTGTCCTCTGATATTGATCCAGCCATAGCTTTACAGAGACTACCAATCAGCTTCTCTGTTATTGAAAATAGGTTAAAAATATGGAGAATTAAAGCCAAACTAGTGTAAGTCTATCGTTGTAAATTTACCATGCACAAAGAGGTCTGTGCTCTAATATAATAAAGTATAATCAAAGAAGAAGTATCTTGGGATATACCTTGTTAGGCAATCACATTTTTACAAAACAAAATCAGCTGAGATTAATTTTATCATAAATGTACTGGTCACTGGAATGCAGATCCAAACTTTCAGGAGACTTATAACAGGTGGGGCAGTCAAACTGCACGTTTATAAAAAGCTTGTATGGCGGGAGTGTGTGTGTGTGTGTCAGAAGGGAAATATGCAGTGATCTTCACATTCCATACAATTGGAAGTTTAGTAAGCTTGTAGCGTTAGACCGGTGAACAATGCGTGTTTCACCTACATTTTTATCTTTTGGACCCTTGAGAATATGAAGCTGTACGAATAGCAATTACAAGAAGCCTTCAAAGATCTGCTAAGCGCCACAGCGTTGCTCTCGATCTTTCGACTCAAACAGTAAAGTAAATTTACCTGATGACGTATCTACGCCCGTATAAAAAGCAAACAGTCCATGCATTAAACCCCGGAAATTATCCTATCCGCGTTGGTCTTTGTGAGCACATGTTACAGTTGCTTGAAGACGACCCACAGTTCATTGATAATCTATGGATGAGGGATGAAGCTTACCTATTTCCACCTCAGTGGATATGTCAATAAACACGATTTTTGCTCTTGGCCCTGTTACAGCCAAAAGGGGACTGTATCATAATTTTAAATTTGAACAAAAAAACTTCAAACAAAAGCCAAAGCTGAAACACTCATTTTTTTGGAAGCGACGCTCTCCTGCATAAATCGGTTCTATGTGCTGTAATCCTGGGGATCCAGGAAGAGAAAATAAGCGTGCGGGTGAAAAGATAGGACAAGTTACCCCGATCTTCACAGCGGAGCCGATCGAAAGTGTCTTTTCTGGTGCAACGAAGTTTTTCTTGGTTTCTCGCCGGGTCAGATACAAAGGAAATCGGACCGAGTTTTTTCGCCGGAAAATTTCAACTCTCGAAATGCAATCGGGCAACAAAACGACTTCCGGAAAGAGGATAATTTGGTCGGCAAAAATCGAATGCTGCAACAAAAGTAGCCTCGACAAAACGGCCACGCAGAAATGGAAACTTTTGCCGCCAAACAAACAAGTCGCAAACTCTCGGTCAAAAGGCTCTCGGCCACGGAAAATTTAAAGCCCGTCGCCCACTTTCTAAATCATCACAACTAAAATTCAAAACGAAGCGAGCGAGAAGAGCAAAAGAGCCAGGTAGCTGCGGCCGAAGGCCGCTCTGCCTGTATATCTACACACCGCTATCTCAAATCAAAACTAAAACGCGTATACAGGAGGGAGCCAAAAGACGGCCGGCCGCAATTTAAAGTCCAAATAAAGTAATTGGAGATTTTTTGAGGATAATGATGGATATGCAGTTACTGTAACATCAGCGCACTATGTTCAAATGCTAAAATCCTATCTTATTCCAGAACTTAACGATTTCTTGTGAATGAGAACACTCATTTCTAAGATGAAGCAACTAGTCATACAGCCAGGGTGTCAATGAACTTGCTGAAAAACCTTTTCCTGAATCGCCTTATCAGTAGGAATGGGGATATTTAGTGGCTTCCAGATCGTCAAGCCTGGGCTCCTGTGATTATTTTTTTATGGGAATATCTCAAGTAGAAAATTTTTGACTCGCTCAGCAACTATACTGGACTTAAAAGTGCGAATTGAAGAAGAACTGAGACGTGTCAGTGAGAATTTCCGTACGAAACTTTTGTGTACAAAATAATGGTTGCCATCTTTCTAGAGTGATATTCAAAAAGTAAAACTTTTTGTTGCTTTTATACCAATTTCCATTTGTTGCAATAAATAATAAAAAATTTTCTTTGTTTTTTAATACCTACAAAAGTGCGGTTTTACTGCAGCATCGAGGCTCCTGTATGCGTCCAATCCAAAGTGTTGCGTATGATATATATATACCAAATTCGGTCATTTGTAAGAACCTCTAGGTACCAAGGGTGAAGGTAAAAATCAACCAATATAGTTCAAAATATGGTGATCGGCTTAGAAGGCACCTCAGAAATTTAGGAGTGGATCTTATGTCTCCTCCCTTTTAAAATAGATGCCTGCCAAGTGATTTGCCTAATATATTTCTTATGTAAATTATATTAAGTTCGGATTTAATTTTTATTTTAAGACTTAGTTTGTAAGTTTCTTCTTCTACTCAAAAATCACAAATGAGTCTAATTGCTATATAAATATACTACTGAGTATAATATCAAAGAAAATAAATTTAAATATGAAAAAAAACATCAAGGCTTTTATATAGCCCGATGGATTTCTATAATCTTTTATAATCTCTTCATCAATGAACAGAATTCTGTGATTTATTGTATAAGGTTTTAGTTATTAATTTGATTTTCTTGCCTTCTCTCAAATTAGCCCTACCCTAAAAATGACTAATATTATATGAATATTTACGTTACCATATTATACGATTATTTTTCACTTGGTTCATTATTCACATTTTTTAATGTCAACGAACCGTCGAAGAAATTAGGATAAAACGTACATAAAATGCAAAAGGCTAAGGTTAGTTTTTTTACAAATAATTTCTCAGCTTTACACGATACTGCAAAACTTCAGCGAGTTACAATTTACTAAGTGCAAATAGCGGCGTGCCCATTCGGTGCATTGCAAACAGATGCGAGCTATTTTTAACGGCTTAATTAAAGCCCGAAATCGCGGTAGATATTTATGCAGCCATATTACTGAAACCATGTTAATTAAACGCACGTGTACCGGTTTCAGGATGAATTCCTGCAGAAGACCGCGCGGCCCTCCGACGCGCGCTCCATTTCGTCGATGCGATTGGCGGTAAACTTGACCTCATACTATCCCGTCATCGGGCGCGGTTTATTTCTGCGCCGACAATCTGCTCGGCATGACAGCTACACCGCAGCGCGGGGTGGGCCAACCCGTGAATTATTGGCGATAATCGCGCGAGCGTTCTTCCCCAAAATAAAAACGGAAAACTAACAAGGAAACGATCGCGCTTAAGTGTTACGGCCGTACCGCATTGAACACCCGCCGGGAACTAAAATAAAAAGCGCGCATTCACAGCCACGCGTCCGATTTTATTGCTACAATGATATCGCTATTTATCTGAAGCTGAAAGACGTGAACCCCCTGCGTTGTAAATTGCGCTGAAGCCACGCCAAGTCTCGCCGCGTATGTAGTTTCCATCCGCACTGTTTATTAAATAACATCATTTTGCGTATTTTAACGTGATAAATGTGCTTTTGAGTTTTATTGAAAAAATGTAACTTGCAGAAATGAATGAGAGATGTTTAATAAAAACTGACACTAATGCTGTTAATAATTTATTATCAAATTTTACATATGTAAACATTTGTATCATTACAAAATACCCTAGCTGGTGCAGTGTACTTGCTATATCTCTTTAAGAAATGCAAAAAACCGTCCTTTAACAAATGTTTGATATCTCATTTGATGTTTTACTATCTAAATTTTATTCTAAAACCAATATTGTGTTGTCTGTCAAATAAATAAATAATCTTGGAGGGGGAAGAGAGTAGAATAATGTAGAATTTTGTAAAAAGAGGATGAAGTGTCGTGGAGACGACTTTTGTGGTTAGGACGTTAAGTATTGCATCTACTACTTGACACTCTTACTTTTCGTCTATATGTGTTTCTTTCATGTTATTCTTCAATCTAATTATATCCCCAGATATTTGACGTATTCATCTTATGGGATTGATTTATTAATAAACAATATCGACGGGTAGGTGGCTCCCTCAAAGGTCAAACGGTAAGTGCACCGATATGCCATTTTGGTCCACATTTCCGTACATAGTACAAATACGGGGTGCATTCAAGGTATAACATCTTCGATTTTTTTTCACAAACTAATGATATGAAAATTGTCAAGCTTGTGACACTTCTCCACGTAATATCCCTACAGTCGTAAACATTTTTTATAACGTCGACGCCATGGTTTCATGGCCGCTGCGAAAGCTTGTTTATGAGTCTTCTTTGACCACTGGAAAATCGTTGATGCAATAGCGGTACGACCAGTGAATTTGCGACCACGGGTAGTCTTTTATCGTTGCAAACAACAAAAAGTCGCTAGAAGTTAGATCAGGTGAGTAGGGAGCATGAGAAATCACTTCAAAGTGAACACGAGAACACTTTTCGCATTTTTAGATCTTCATGTAGGATTGTGTGCACAGATTTCTCACGGAAATGCCAATTTTGGAGGCGATGTGTTCCATAGTCATTCGGCGATCCTCCAAAACCAGTTTCTCCACTCGCTTGATCATGTCAATAGACCGGCTGGTGCCGAGATTGTCTTTCTTTGTTGTCACACGACTTTTTGCCTTCTTTGAACTGTTGTATCCACAAACGCACATTAAACACATCCATAATACCATCATCACATGTCTCACTCAACTAGCGATAAATTTCAATCTATTTCACACCATGCAAACAGAGAAAATGAATGATTACACGCTATTCTTGTAAAGAAAACGTCGCCATTTTATGGATCAAAAGCAATCCTTACTCTCGCCGCTGCCGTGTAGTGCTGCCATCTCTGTCATGAACTCACAAAGAGTGCGCGCGTATTTTGAAACAATTTGTTCCTAGTTCAGATAAAAAGATTCGTAGGTGTTATAACTTCAATGCAACTCGTATAAATACTGTTATACACTGATTAGAGCGATAAACTAAAACGATAAACTGTTTTTGCATAATATTTTCAAATTTACCAATGGTTATTGGTAAGTATAATTACAACAAATTTATTCAAAATAGTTTCCTCTAGACCCTACAAAAGCTTTATAACGTCTGCGCTACTCATCTATGCCAGTACACACTGCATCCATTGGAAAAGTATTGACTGCAGCCGTCACGGCTTTCTTCAAAGAATTACTATTAGGATATTTTTCAGCAAACTACACTCTTTAAAACTACCCATAATTTTTGACCTGATTGACTGAAATCTAGGCTACCACAAAGTCAATTGTCTATTATTAGAAAATGGGCCATGTTGTTACTCAGCCAAGAATGAGTTGACCGAGCGTGTTTTGAAAATCCCGTAAAAACAAACCAGTTATTCAATGTAGGACTATGACTAAAGTATTTTCCGTATCCCCTAAAAGTAGAACTGTGTATTCCTCTATCCAGTCAATTCAAAGAAACTTCAGTTAAAAAAATTCTAAACTGTATGACATTCTTTAAACTTCCATTTTCTCAACTCACTTGAGAATCCTATACTAGGATTATATATGTTAAATTGTGTTGTATATCAAAACAGAAAACTTAAACCTAATAACGAAGTTCTTTAAAAAGTTATACAAATATATATATAAATGTTCGCGCCAATCTCAAAATTACCTTTTATTTTCAATTTTTAAATTAGGGCAGGCTGTATTTTGGTTCTCTCTTGTACATATTTTAAATTTGAGGTATCGGCCGAATTTGTCCGAGCCCGCGGGCCCGCACTACGCCTTTGCCTTTGTTCGCTTTTGCACGTGGCCTTTTTTCGTTCGCGCTTCTCGCAGGTGTCGTTCTTTGAATTCAGTTTGTGACAGACATTTTCCGTAAGACGAGAGCATTTTTAACCGAGAGTTCGCCGGCGGCTTTAGTTGGCAGCAAAATTTTTAATTTTCTGTGAGGCTTTTTTTCGGGGTTGAAATTTTGCCGGTAAAAAATTCGGTCCATTTTCTTTGATATGACTCGATGAAGCAACCTTTTGCACCAGGAGGGGCGCTGCCGTTCGGCTCCGCTGTGAATATTGGGGTAATTTGTCCTATTTTTTATTCATACCCTTATGTCCTTTTTTCTGGAAGCCCCAGGACCAACAAAAGGGACCGATATCTGGGGGAAAGCGCCGTTTCCACAGGCTACTTTAGATTTTTTTAAATATATATATATATCTTTCCTTTTTTCTTCTTCCTAGGGGTCCCCGTCGGTGACTTGCATTACCCATCTATTATCTGGTGCACTTCTTACATACTCTTTTTATATGCACGATAGTCTTCTCTTTTCTATATGTGTGATTATACCTTGATGTACTTTCATTCTTCTCCGTTTCTCGTCATTAGTTCTTCTGTCTAGTTTTGTCACTCCACAACACATCCGCCAGTAATCAATCCCTACTGCTGTTATTTTCCCCTTGTTCTTCTTATTTACGGCTCAATTTTCGGCACCATACGTCAAAATACTTCAAACCACTGTGTTGTAAATCATGTTTTTGGTCTTCTTGGTAATGTATGTATTCCAGATAATTAGATGCAGTTGTTTTATGCACGTTTGTGTTTGTCCTAGTCTACTTTTTATATCGTCTTTTGTGTATGCATTTTTCGTGATGAATGAGCCAAGGTACTTGAATTTGTTGATTTCGTAAATTCTCTACTACTTCCAAATTGTTCAATTGATCTTCCGTTATTAGGTATTTCTTTTGCTAAAATTTATTTATAATTTTACCTTCGTATATTGTTCTTTTAGCTTTTGGACCATATAACTTAAATCTTCTTCAACCTGTGCTAATATCACCTGATCATCAGCTCAACTGAGTATATAAAGATGTATCTCTGTAGTAGATCTTTGGATGTTTTAAAGCTATCGGTTAGGTATTTTCCAACTCTTACAGATACCATATTTCCCGTGTAGAGATTTCGCACTGTCTCTCGTGAAATAAGTGATACACGGATGCCACTGTGCGCGAGTGGTACCTGGCGTTCGGGATAAGGTCTTAAAGTTATCGCGACATTTACAATTAAGTTTAAATCTAAATTTAAATTTTAATTTTAAAAATGTTTCCTCAAGCGGGTCTACAATCGCAAAATGAAGCGTTCAATTACATGACATAGTAAGTTATTTTTCTGTAATGCAAACATTAAAATCGTTAACGATAAAATTATTAAAATTAACGTACAAAATGGAAATGACTTTAAATCACGTATCGCACTACTAAATGAAAAAGTATATTCTTGCTATTCATATGAGAATAAGCAAAATAGGCCAATTAAACTTATGGCTAATAGATTGCATCAATTTGTAAAGTCAGACAAGATTGTCTATGAGATGAGAAAACGTGGCTATAAACTCATTGAAGCCACTTCTAAGTTAAAATATAAAACAAAACAACCCCTCAATACCCTCAATACTTTCATTCAGACATGACGAAAGTGTGGATTAAATTTACGGAATAACTGATATATTATGAGTCAGAGTTGAAATTCTATCGTTGAGAAAATCCAGGCTTGTGCCACAATCTAGAAAAAGCCAAAATGGCCATACACAAAAGTGGTGTGCCATGGAACCACGGTGTGTCAGATGTACTGGTAAACACCTAACGATCAATTGTGACAAACCGAAAGAAGCCCAGCCAAAGTGTGTTCACTGGGGAAAGGCACATCCAGCCATCTACAGAGGATGTATGGTTGCAAAAGAACTGCAAAAATTAAAGGACAAACGCATCAAGAAACCAATTCTACAAAAACAGACGCAGAGAAATAACCAACAAATACCAGTAACTAATGCAAACACAGGGAGAAATCCTACAGTCAGTAAGCGGTAAGTCAGAAATTGTCAATAAAAAGCAAACGCAAAAGCAAAATCAAAATTATTCTATTCAAAACACTCTTCAACAAATAATGTAGAAATTAACAAAAATTGATGAACGCCTTACAAAGCTTGAACATAGCGCTAAAGGAGCTTTTCTCAAAAATTATAATGGCAAGTAATTTTAGAATTATGGAATGAAATGCCAATGGACTCTTGCAACACCAGCAAGAATTGCAAGCAATCCTAGGCATAGAGGGCATTGACGTATGTCTCATCTCCGAAACCCATTTTACTAATGAGTCATTTATTAAATTTAAGGGTTTTAAAGTATACCACACCATATATCCGGAAAATGACGCCAAAGGTGGTAGTGCCGTTATAATCAGAGAATCAATTAATCATCATGAAGAGATAGGATACAAAGCACGGGAATTTCAAGTCGCCTCAGTAAATGTTAAAACCAAAACATATCATTGTTACCGCAGTTTATTATCCGCCTAGACATGCTATCAAAGAAGAGCAATATCTAGACTTTCTAACTCATCACGGATATATATTGGAGGAGATTTCAATGCTAAGCACGTCTAACGGGGTTCTAGGTTAATCAATACAAAAGGAAAGCAACTTGTACAACATTATCAACTGACAAGCCAACATATTGGCCTACAGATACAAATAAAATCCCAGACTTAATTGATTTTTTATAGTACGAAATGTGTCTGTAAATTATATAAACGTGGAAGAGGCTTGGGATGTGAATACTGATCATTCATATAAAAAGAAATGCCTCCTAGATTGACTAATAGGCAAACTAATTGGCAGAGCTTCCAACTCCAACTTGAGGCAACTATTAAATTGTCATGTCCGCTAAGAACTGAAGATCAGCTAGACAGTGAAGCAGAGAAATTTGTTAATAATATTCAACAAGCCGCATAGAATAATACCCCCAATATTATCTCACGGACTAAAGGTAATAATTATCCTAGAGAAATTAGAGCACTCATTTCCGAAAAAAGAAAACTTAAAAGAATATGGCATCAAACAAGATTCCCACCAGATAAAATTAGACTAAACAATGCCACACAGCAACTGAAACGAGAGATTCAAATAGTTAAAAATAACTCCATTTGTAACTACTTAAGTAAATTGTAAAATGATAGTAAAACTGACCATTCGCATTGGAAAGTAACCAAACAATTAAAAAGACCGATTCTACAGAACCCACCAATTAAAATTGCCGACGGTACATGGGCAAAAAGTAACAAACAAAAGTCTAACAGATATGCTGAACACCTCGAAATGACTTACATTCTTAACTGGGAAAATCTTATCACAGAAGAAGGCAATATTAGATTAACTACTCCAAAATAAATTGCAACGGAAATAAAAGAAAACATTAACTCAAAGAAGGTTCCTGAGTTTGATTTGATTACAGGAGAGATTCTAAAGCAGCTTCCTCGTAAAGCAATCGTAAAACTTACATCCTTCAGATTAAAATATGTACATAAGATATGGAATATAGCGGAAGTGAAAATGATCGCTAAACCCGGAAAGCCACTAAATGAAGCCTCATCTTATAGGCCAATTTCTTTATTGCCTGTAATCTCCAAATTATATGAAAAAATGCTGCTTAAAAGATTTAAACCAATTATAGAAGATAACAACATAATCCCAGGGCATCATTTTGGCTTCAGGGGGAGTCACTCGACTATAGACCAAATCCACAGGATCACAAACATAATTGAAAAGTCCTATGGGGAAAGAAGAGTCTGTTCTACTGTCTTTCTTGATGTAGCATAGGCTTTTGATAGGGTGTGACATGAGAAACTTAATTATAAATTTAATAAGACGTTGCCCAAAGAGTTTGCAGAATCATTAAGGTCTTATATTATAGAACTTTCACAGTTAAATACGAAGATGGCTACTCTTACTTAAAGGAAATAAAAGTAGGAGTGCCTCAGTGTTACGACCGGTCCTTTACTTAATATACACCAGTGATATTCCTGAATTAGAACATAATACAATAGCCACTTTTGCTGACGATACTGCCATAATGTCTGTAGGTAAAGATCACGAAGAAGCAGCAATAAATCTACAAGCGTCAGTAAACAAAATTTACAGTTGGACCAAGCAATGGCGAATCAAGTTGAATGAGACTAAACCTGTCCACGTCAATTTCACGAATAAAAGAAATTAGCATATTCCTGTTGGTATAAATAATATCCAAGTGCTATATGCTAATACAGCAAAATATTCGGGTATGACATTGGACGCGAAGCTAGGCTGGAAAGCTTACATAAAGAAAAAAAAGAAGTATTGTATATCAACTTTAGAGAAATGTATTGGCTACTTGGAAAAAATTCTACCCTGTCAATTTACAACAAAGTACTTCTGTACAAACAAATATATAGACATATGGCATTCAGATATGGGGTTGCGTTAAAAAGAACAGTGTGAAAATTCTTAGTCTTAAGTTTAAAGTAGTAACTTAAGTTTGCACAATATTACTCATTGATCGACTATTTGATTAGATTGTAATTTCAGTAATATCATTAACATATTATTATAATAAACAAATAAAAAAATTCCCTAGCCTTTTTGTTTTACTGGTTACTATTATATCGACCTTTAATCATTTAAATTCTGCCACCAGTTGTTTAACCTTGTTGTTCCATTCTTGAACATTTTATGTTCCCATTACGATTTCTTTTCTTCTGCTTTTCTTCTTCTTCTTTCGGTTCAGATTTAAAATTGGTTTTTGAAAATTTGTTGCAGAATTGCCCCTCTTCCTCTTTATCGGTTAGAGCTCCCTCGATTTGAGGTGTGGGTTACCACACGGAGAAATTTTTTCCTACTCTTCTTCTTTTTTATTCTGCTATCCTTTCTCTTCTTCCATTAAGTTTTCTATGTGCTAGATTGTTTACGCCTTACGTTGAAGGAATTATTACTTCAGTTGCTCATTCTGGGTTCGACGCTGTCTATGGTCGCCCATTATGGGACAGATGCTACTTGTCTCAATTCATCCGCAGGTGCTTATTTGGACTAGCTTTATTCGCACCTCTTCTATATATCTATAGGAACATTCCCTACCAGCTATTTGGACGTGCCGTGTTAGGGTTAAAACCTCCTCCCTCCCAGTGTTATGATTGACCCCTACTTAATTCAGAGCTAATCTCACAGCGGGACTACACCGGGTATGGTTTTAAAATTTATTAATACTCCAAACTGCGTTTCGACCAAACATATCACATCACAGTTCTCACTTCTCTATGTCAACATCCATTAAAAAAGTATTGACTGTTGCCATCAGATCTCGTTTCAAAAAATCACCATTTGCGTTTTTTTTGAAAAAACTATGCTCTATAAAACTACCGATCATTTGTAATCTAATAGATTGGGATCTGAGCTATTAGGACAATCCTCTATTGTTATATATTGATGCTCAGTGTACCATGTCTTGTGGGCAAGTCTTGCTGAAATATCCCAGGCTCACTTCGAAAAAAGCGTGTGATTTCGAGCTTTTATTACACATTCCATAGCATAATATTGATACACAGTAGACATAGTTTTGACTTTCTTTTCACAAAAATAAATGGCCGCCGCTCTATTATAAGAGAATCCCAATCAAAACATCACAAATGATAAACGCTGTCCTCTTTTGACTATTGACACTAGCCAAGATGCTTCTTCGGACCACATAGCGCAGACCCTGTGATTTTGTTTATAGAAAGATTATTTCATTGTAAAATATTTATCATTTTTAAACAAAATTTATCTGTAGTCAACTTGCGTGAACTCGGTTAACTACCATTTTGCTTTTTCTTTCCTATCTCTCGTTCGAGCATCTTTCAGCAATTGCGATCATATGGATAGGGAGGTTATTGCCCCTATCAGTATATATTTACGGGGTACGAGATAATTACCTGTATTCGTGTACGTTTCAGTACGTAAAGTGGTAATAATAAGGCAATAATCGTTTTTGCCGTATTTTTCTCTACATTTTACTTTGTTTTCATATCTTGATTTTTTTTTTATATGTAACTGCACCGCTTAATAAACGGAGATACGCAATTCTTCAGTTGTTTAAGTAGGACGTCCGCCCTGCAGACATCAAGATACTCTCGGCGCGCCAGCAAACAATACAAGAAACTGAAGACGGATAAGGACAGTCAAAACTCCAGAATACTTGCTCAATCCTTTGAGGATGCCGATGCTAAAGGGAGAACCATTGAGCGCTCCTCGCAACCTGCTTTTTTTATGCATTATGACTTATACAAAACTCATGTTCTTCCTCGACTGGGTTCTCAAACACGTTGGATCTGACATCAAGATGGGACTCCTGAGCACCGCGCCAAGACTACGCAAGACTGGCTGCGCACACACACCCCCGATTTTATTGCTGCCAAGTAGTAGCTTCTTAGTTTCTTCGACTGCAATCCAATGGACTTCGTCTGGATGAAGTTGGATAGAAACTCCCACTCCCACTCCCACTCATCTGTGAAATCTCTGAAGCGATCTTTTCTCAAAGCTTAAGATGAACTCTCCATCGAGTACTTACGTGTCATTCAAGAAATTTCGCTAGCATATCCGTACAAATGGAGATCGATTCGAGAACTGGTTGTGTTTATGTTATCCTAAAACCCATAAAGTATTACTATTATAGTTATGTTGGTACTGCTTTTAAAATAAAGGAATACCGATGCAAGATCTTTGTCCGGGAAATTATCTCACACCTTGTAGACTCAGTATGTCACTATTATTTTCCTTGATATTATTATGAAATTTATGTAGTAAGACAGCAAATTTTTTTCGTTTACTATTATGTTTAAATCGTTAAAATAAATTGGTAAAATTTCTTTTGAATTCCAAAAAGTCGTTGTCAAAATTTTTTTCGTTTAAGCCATATTTGCCTTCTTTGGTCGTTGTTCGTTTAGTCTGCGCCGTTTCTTTTATTTGGATTTTAAATTAAGGATATATAAAGCAAAGCGGCCTTCGGTCGCAGCTCTGTCTGGCTCTGCCCTCTTTTGCTTGTTTCGTTTTGAATTTGAGTTGTGATGGTTAAGAAAACGTGCGACCGGCTTTAAATTTTCTGTGGCCGAAAGCGTTTTAACCGAGAGTTTGCCGGTGGGTTTATTTGGCGGCAGGAGTTTCCATTTCCATGAGGCTGGTTTTGTTGTGGAATTCAATATTTTTCCGACCAGAGTTTTCTCTTCCCGGAGGTCGTTATGTTGCCCGATTGCATTTAGGGAGTTGAAATTTTGCCGGCGAGAAAACTCGGTCCAATTTTCTTTGTATCTGACCCGGCTCCGCTGTGAAGATTGGGGTAACTTGTCTTATCTTTTCACCCACACCCTTATTTCCTCTTTCTGATCCCCCCCTAAGATTACAGCACAGGGAACCGATTTATGCAGGAGAGCGCCGCTTGTGTGTTTCAGCTTTGGCTTTTTGATTGAAGTTCCTTTATTTAAAATTTTAAAATTACGACTTAGTCCACTTTTGGCCATAAAAAATACCTTATAACAATGAATTGAAGAACTTATTTTTGTCTTAACAGAAGTTTAAAAATTGTTTACAACAGGTCACTCATTGGTTCTTGTGGATGGTTGACAAAAATCAAGCTACCAATTTTATTTATAAAAATGCCTATGAGGAATATGTTGTATGCACTTATCTTGCAGCATCTCAAGCTTGGCGAGGACGATATATTTTTTCGAAAGCACGTGGTTCGTTTCAATGCTTTCTCGGCCCAAACAAAATTGTTTTGCTCATTCATTTACAGTGAAATATAAAGGCGAAGATTTACCGTACATACTAACTAAACGTTGTTTAATATCACTAGGGCTAAAATTTTCTTTAGTGAGAAACATGTATAAAATGACGCTGCACTATTAAGTCTACGCAAAGAAGATAAATTGATTGCTAAAATTTTTACACTACTGCAGTTTCGTTTTTATTACAAATGAAAAATCGCCAAACCAGAAACTTTTGAGGTTTACTTTAAAGGTAGTTCTAAATTTAATTTTAAAATCAAATACTTTTTGTTCTATGTTGAAACGCGAGAAGTCGTATCAAAAGAAAGATTTTTTTACATATAATAAATTTGCAAATACATTATCCATCTCAATGCTTTCTTTCTATTGGTTTTGCATATTTAATATTATTATATTGGGATAAAAAATAAACGTTGTTCTTAATTGAACAAAAATTAAAACGAAAATATTTATAAGCAACTGCTAAGGTGCGATATGTAAAATATCATTTTCCATGTATTTTTTTTGAAGACTTCTGTAGACTGGCTGTGTAGAATAAAGCGTATTTTTAAAACTTTTTCTTCTTCTTAGTTATTCCATCCATCGTCGGATGTAAGCCTCTCCAAGCCTTTTCCATTCCAATCTGTTTTCTGCTTTTCTCATCCAGTCGTAGCCTGCTAGCCTTTTGATGTCGTTAGTCCACCTATTCTGCGGGCGTCCCACGCTTCTTCTATGTTGGCGCGGTCTCCATTCAACAATTCGTTTGGTCCACCGGTTATCTCGCAATCTGGCGATGTGACCAGCCCATTCCACCTTAATGAGCATATTTTATAGATTATGTTTGTTTTTCTTCTAATCTCTATGTTTGGAATGAGGTTTGTTAAGGTTACATTAAGCATACGTCTTTTCATTGGTCTGCGTTTTTCGTAATCGTTCAATTATGCCCTTATTAATTGGCCATGTCGGTCAAATGTTCTTGATTTAATTGTATTTGGCATGTTCGATTGAAAGATTTTATGTAGTTTGCTAAAATTGACCCATGCTAAAGATATCCTTCTGTTTAAATCTGCTTTTAGGTTATTCTTTGTTATTTCAAGATTTTTGGAATTGTTGATTTTGTATTGTGAGATTGATATCATTGGTTTTTATATCATTCGTCATATATTTTGTTTTACTAATGTTTATCTTTAAACCTATTTCATTTGACTGTTCTTGTAACTTATCGATCATTGTTCGTAGTTTTTCTTTACTTTCATTGAATTAATTGGTTGATAATTTTCCAACTTTTTCTGGTTTCCTTTCTTAAATATTAGAATCGTTGTGCCACTCATCCGCTATCCTTTGTTCAGTAATACATTTATAATATAGCTGTTTTAATATATTCAGTATTGGTGTCCCGCCATATTTGAGCATCTTAGTTATTATTTAATCCTCTCCAGGTGCGCATCTATTTGCCATTTTCTTCAGAACGTGTTCCACTTCGTCCATCATAATATTTGATATTTCCTCTGATCCCACATTTAAAACTTGAATTCTGTGTTG
The DNA here is from genome assembly GCA_036346155.1 of Sinelater perroti. Classification (NCBI taxonomy): domain Eukaryota; kingdom Metazoa; phylum Arthropoda; class Insecta; order Coleoptera; family Elateridae; genus Sinelater; species Sinelater perroti. The sequence goes on from JARFIY010000099.1 coordinate 2,693,904, forward strand.
TTCTCCTCTCTCTAATAGCACCCTTGACTTGTTATCGTATAGGTCTTTATGGTATTCCTCTACAACTTCCGTTATTTTCTCTTTTTCAGTTATTAATTCGTTGTTACTGTTTCTTAGTTTTATTATGTTACGTTTACCTTCTGACAATGATCTTAGAGTGTTTTTATACTCTTTCGTTCTTCTAGAGTTTTCTTTATTTTCCGAATTTCATATTTTCTTTTTTGTGTTTTGTTTTATTTTTTTACCTAATTTAGCTATCTTTGTTATATCTTCGCTTGTATTTTGTATGTGTTTCCTGTATTTTATAGGTATAGTGTTTTTTTGCTGAGTTTTTGATTTTTATCTTGCTGTTGCCTTTTAGCTATTTTTGTTGAAATGTCTAATATGTTATTCATTATTTTGTCGATTGTATTCGTGAAGGGTTTCTTTGTTATTTATAGGTTAGATGAGGTGAATTTGTTCTTGGTATTCTGTTGCTCTTGTTTTTAATTGTTGAGTGTCTATCTTGTGAGCTTTCAATGTTGTTATGTTTCTTCGTTCTTGTTTTTTATTTATATATACCTTCGCTTTTAACATCCGATGGTCACTACCTACATTGCCTGTACTTGCTACATCTGTATCCATTATAATGTTTTTATTATTCTAAGTCACACATAGTCTATTTTGTCCTTACAAGTCCAGTCTAAACTTTGCCAAGTCCATTGCTCCTTTAGTGTTTTTTTTTAGAAAGTATTTATAATATACAGATTATTTTCGCATGCGTAATTGATTAACATGCTATGTCATTTCGTTCACCCAATCCATATGACCCTACTCTTTCTGTTTCTTTTTCATCCTCGTAATTCTCATCTTTTGCATTAAAATCCCCCGTAATTATGATGTACTTTGTCCGATTAATTTTTATTGCTTTATTTATATCCTCATATATTTCATCTATTTCTTCTTCATTACTTGAAGTGATTGGGGCACATACTTGCTCTATTCTGCATCGATCTGGTTTTTCTTGATATAGGAGATAGGGTAAATCAAGTGCTCGCCTGGGTAGGGCCGCTAATCCCTGAATTAAGTCTGTCCTCAACCGAGATCGCTGAGGGGTACCTACCCGCTACTGTTATTTTAAAAACTTATTCTTCTTCCCGTGCTTTATCCGTTCCGGATGTTAGCTATCATCAATGCAATTTGTACTTTGTCTACTGCTTTCCGGAATAATTGTACCGTGGACATATCGAACCATTGCCGCAAGTTCTTTAGCCAAGATATTCTCCTCCTTCCTGGGCCTCTTCTTCCCATCACTTTTCCTTCTAAAATGAGTTGCAAGATTCTATATCTCTTTGTGTTTCTCATTATGTGTCCTAGATATTATAGCTTGCGAGATTTTATTGTTATTAGGATTTCTGTTTTTTTATCAATTCGTTCCATAACTTCTTTGTTAGTGATATGCTCTGTCCATGGTATTCTCAAGATACGTCGGTAGGTCCACGTTTCAAATGATTCCAGTTTCTTCTCTGATGCTTTTGTTAAAGTCCATGACTCAGCTCCGTATAGTAGCGTCGAGAAAATATAGCATATTAAAGCTGTCGTGTTTGTTTTCTAGCTGTTCTATTTCTTGGCATTTATCTTTCAAACATTTTTCTTTTGCCTTTCTTATCTCACCTCGTATCTGTCGTTGTATCTCTCTGTATTTGTTCATATCTTTATTTTTCATTAATTTCCTTTCGTCCATTAATTTTAAAATGTCTTCTGTCATCCACTCATTTTTCTTCTCTCTTCGTTTTTGTGGAACGTATTCTTTTATAATACTTTGCAGATTTTGTTTGATAGCGTTCCACCTCTCTTCTATTACTTCTTTGTTGAGTTGTTTTGTTACTAAATCCAGTGGTAGTATTATTTTCATTTTAAATTTCTCCTCCAACGATTTTCGAACTTGTTCTTTAACATCTCCTTCACAAAGAGCCCTTATATTATGTTGTTTTTCATTAGTTTTTCTCGTAACCCTTTTAAGTTTTAGTTTACATTTACATATTACCGGATTGTGGTCTGAAATGACATCTGCTCCGGGATAAGTTTTTGTTGATTTTATGCAATTGCGGAAACGGTGATTAATAGTGATATAGTCAATTTGGTTTCGTATTATTTTTTCTTTCGTATCACCTGGAGCCTTCCATGTATATATTCTTCTGTGTGGGAGCTTGAACATGGTGTTCATCACTACAAGTTCTTCCTGTCGGCAAAACTGTATGAATCTATCTCCTCTTCCATTTCTAGATCCTAATCCGAACTGTCCAATTATGTTATCTTCTCTTTGACTTCCAACTTTCGCGTTAAAATCCCCTATTATGAGAGTTATGTCATTAGATTTCGTATATTTTAAGACCTTTCTAAGCTGTTCATATAGATCTTCTATTTCTTCATCTTCGCTATTCGCAGTTGGAGCATACACTTGGATAACGTTTAAGTTAAATGCGTCAGCTTCTATTTGTATCATTATAATTCTATCTGAGTGCGCTATTACTTTTTTGACAGAGTCGTTAATTTCCTTAGTTACTATTATTCCTACACCATTATAGTGGTGGTCGTCATCGTTGCCAGAGTAGTACACAACATGATTCAATATATTACAATTTCCTGAACCCGGCCATCGCATTCCGCTGATCCCCATGATGTCTACCTTTAGTGTAGTTGTTTCTTAAACAATATTATGGATTCCCCTCAAAAGCGCTTCTGACATTCCAGGTACCAATTCTAATAGTATTTGATTTCCTAAGCATTTTCAGTTTGTTGGTGTCCTTGTTCACCATCACAGACCCGGAGATTCTTCGCACCCCTGCCTCATTGAAGAGGCGCCGGTACTCGGGGCCATTCTTGATTTTGTCTGTCATGATGTTTGATGATTGTTCTTGGGAATTAATGTGTTGGTTTCCCCTTGCCTTACACATCGCAGTTCAGTGGCCGATGGTGACATATTTTTGTCGTCGCCCATTGATGTCTACTATGAAGCAGTACTGATATTTCTTATCTCCCCCTTCATGTAGTTATGAAAGCGCTGCTGCTCACTTTCATTATCACTAAAACCATTAAATCCAATATGTGGAAGTTGCTTTCTGTGACCCCTCACTTAGTTTCGCCTGTGTGTCGACACAGTTACCAGGGTGTGGAGCACGTGGAGCCATAAGTGAGAGTTGGGATCGCCGGAGGACCAATGCCCTGAAATGACTCTAAAGTCCGACAATCTCAGAACTAGAGGTACTACCCCTCGGCGACCCCTACACCCCATTTTAAAACTAACTAAATAAAATATAAAATCCTATATGCATAACATATATTTGTAGGTTAAACATTAAAATTTGGATTCAATCAAATAATGCGCTACAATAAGCATGATGTTGATTATTACTATATCCGTTCAACTAACTTAGCTTAACTATATCTACTCCATTGTTTTTCGGGTTGCATTGTTTTGTATTAGTTAAGAGTATTGAATCATCTTACCTTTTATTAATCGATTCTATTCCAATAATGTTTAGGTCTTTTGTAATTTGTCTTGCTCAAATTAACAGTTTATGATGACTATTTTTATGCTACGTTTATTTACATATCTATTTCATTTATTATTGCAATATTTAAATTTAATAGTTGTGATTAAAATAAGTAAAGTGACAAATAACAGTAAAAAGCCAATAAAACGCTACGTCAATTTTCACTAACAAGCAAAAGCAGTAAAGAGATATTAGAAATAATTAATATATCATAACTCACATTTTACTGGTGACAACTGGCTCTTGAGTAACGGTGGTAAGAACGCAGTAAAATTATAAATAATTTTATGCGTAGCAGTAGTTATAAAATAGTTATAGGTGACTGTATTTCATTTTTATCTTAGGCGCATGCCAATTTTGATGTGATGTAAATAAACGTTGCGTTAGTTTTACGCATGGAAATTACTGTTTTTCAAATAAAATATTTGCGTTGCGTAATGTGTTTTGCACTGGTGCCTAATATTGCTTTCATATTTTGTTAATGTTAATCAGCAAATAATTTTGCGTAGGAGAGTATCGCTTTGATGTATGCATGATTTGTAGCTTTCCACTAAAAAGCGTGACAAATTTTAAAACAGCAATAAAAATGAATCATATGCATAGGTTGACAAATAAATTTAATAAAAGTAATTAGAAACTTTATTATATTATATTAACTTTAAGTTACGCAAACAGAAAAATGTTTGCAAGACTTAAAATTACATAAATTTTACTTTCAAAGTCAAACTAAGAGTTTAAAAAGCTCACATTTCGTAAACTTACGGCAACTGATTTCTGGAACCAAAAGATCAACTTGTAAAGTTCATGTCATAAAAACTAACTCTGAACACTGGCGTATTGCGTAATATTAAGGAAATTGCGATTACCACAAACAATTTCTTATCCAGTCGAAAGCTTTGTTTAACACTCCCCAATAATATGCACTAATGACTCGCCCAAACCAGACGAAGTATTAGCAGCTACGTTATGATGGTAGATTCAAATGTTAATAGCGTGACTAACAAACTAAGAAAACTATAAATTATGTAAATGATTGGGCCAAATAATCGTAGATTAAATTTAATAAAACTTAGTGTAATTACGTCAACGTTACAAACAACCAGGTCATTTCCTGTCGCAACTCAACCAAGTATCTAGGAATGCCATCGGATGCGAAGCTCAGACGAAGAAAAAACTGTCTGAATTACAATTAAAATACAGAAAGTTGTATTAGCTTATTTGGAGGACCTTTATATATAAGTATTGCTGTATAAAAAAATTTAAAACCTGTAGGGACTTACCTATATCTCCAACTATGGCGGTGTATTAAGTTAGCAAATATTAAGTTCAAAGTTAACAAGTTACATAAAGTGTTGCGGAAATTGTGTGTGATTCGTGGTACATTAGAAACACTTACCTTACCGAGATCTACAAGTCGAAACAGTCACCAGCGAAAGTTTAGTAAAAAATGCTATGTAATATATAAAGGATTTTCCAATAAAGAACAGATTTTCGTGCAACCGACGTGCCGATTTCTGGTATGATCTTTGACAGGAAACTCACTTGGAGTTCTTACTTCAAAGACGTGCGAAAGAATTGCTGTGCAATTTTAAACATTCTAAAAGTATTATTTATCACTAAATGGAGAGCCGATAGAACAACAACGCTTCGTGTCCATCAAGCTCTTGTTATATTAAAGTTGGAATATGGTAACATCATATACGCATCGGCAACTTTTTTTAGCTTACGTTGTTTAGACACCATCCATCATACGGGAATCAGACTAGCCACAAGGTGCCTTTCGCACTAGTCCTGTAGACAGCCTCTATTCCGAGTCTGGCATGTATAGTCTTGAGACCAAACGTCAACGTGCTTTAGTTTCTTACATAGCGAAACTCTCTGCATTGCCAAAACATCCATGCTTTCGTATCTGCTGTCGGCCATCATACGTATATGAGTGCGTATACCAAGTGCGCACATGAGCATCACGTCCTATCGGTAAACGGTTTATAGAACTTATGAATAATCTAATTATAACGTTGCTTCGGTCATAAAATGCCATTTTTAACGCCGTGCCTCCTTGGTTTATACCTCGTATCAAAGTAAATACGACACTTACATATTTTGAAAAGCATGGAACTTCGCCAGCTATTATTAGGTCGGAATTCTTTAAACTGTTGGAGCAATATCGGTAATATGGCAGAGTCTACCCTGATGGTTCTAAGAAAGCTTTTCAAGTTGGTGCTGCTTTAGTTGGCAAGATACTAGAAGAATTGTTCAAACTTAATTTAATCAGCAGTATTTTTACCGCCGAAGTTCTTGCTATTATGAAAGCTTTAACTTCATTTTACAAACGCCAAAGGGATGTCGTGATATTTTCGGACTCGCTTAGTGTCCTGAAGGCAATTCAAAATACGTTTTCTTTTCATCCGCTTGTTATAAAAATCCACCAACTAATATATAATTTTTATCGTCGAAAATTAAAGAGTCCAATTGGTCTGGATTCCAAATCACATAGGAATCAGAGGCAATGAACAAGCAGATGATGCAGCAAAGCGTGCTGCTCAAAACAGAACTGATCTGGATATCATAACAGCAGACGATATGAAATCTTACCTCAAAAGCAAAATATTAGAGAAATGGACGAATTATTGGAGAGACCTCCAAAACAACAAACTTAGAGCTATCAAAGGAGATATTGCAGTATGGGGTTCTTCTAGGTGGGAATCTCGCAGGCAGGAGGTCGTTTTGACCTGAATTCGTATTGGTCATTGCCGAATGACACATAGATATTTACTTTTTGGAGAAGACCAATCGTTTTGCGACACCTGCGACCACTGACAGTCTCACATTTACTATTAGAATGTGTGTAATTTAGGGAAGAACGTCGGGAAGTTGGCCTGACTTAAAATATCTTATCGATTTTGAAGGATAGCTCAGAAGGGTTGACAATCTATTTCGCTTTTTGGATAGAGCCAACCTCACTCGCTTCATCTAGCCATAATTTTATATGTTTGTAGAAAATGTATTTCTGTCCGCATCTATCTATTTTATAATTAAACATTATTGTTGTCTATTCTTCACTGAGTATCTACATAAATTTGACAATGTCACAGAGCTGTTAGCACTTTGTTTGTGGGGTCCGAAGACTCGACGACCGAGTTGCTATGATTTATTGAGTTTAAAAATTAAACATTATGTTTATCTGTCTCTTGTTATACACGACGGTTGGGCTGTTAAAGTCTTAAAAATTTAAACAGAATGCAGCATCTTTTTTGTCTATCTGTACGGGTACCTGCAGACCTGCAGTAAATTGTTCCTTTTTGTTTTTCTGGCGCTAATAGCCTTAAAGGTTGAAGCGTCCTTAAATAAATTTAAATTCTCTCTCTCCAATAAGAATGATATAATTTTAAAATGGGATGTCCACTAAGCTTAGAATGTTATAACTGTTACTAGTTGTCATTTGTGTTTAATATACTCTGGCAATTAATCATGGCTAAATACACCCTTCCAGAAGGTTTGGTTATTGTTTGGGGTACGAATAAAAGCACTTTAGAGAAGCCATCATCGTTATGCGTTATGCGTGAAGCAATGAACTATGTTGTGTTGTCATTGTTATGTAGTTAGTTGTCTAATTTTTCAACATCGTCAATTGGGCTGTTGTTCTTATGTAAAAAAAAAACAAACGCAGTTGACAGTCGACAAATTTTATAGTTGTAATTTCTCCAGCACAAAGTACAATTTAGTTCAGTTCATTAAATTGTGGCGCTTGGAGTCCTGCGTTCTCGTCCATTTTCGTCAACTACTGACATTAGTCAAAAACAAGTGGTTTTTCGAAGTAACAAAGAAACAGCTTTGTGGTATCAGTTCAGTTTGTGAAATCTTAATTTCAGTATTTGTTAAAAAAAATATGTCCGCCAATGGTGCCGCTGCTGCTCGAGGTTTCCTAGTTGCTGACGAGGTTCAGGTGGAAGATTCTAATTCAGTGCTCTTGCAACAGGCAGAAAATATCGATAGGGAAAACAACGGTGATCAGGTATCACGCACTTCGTACCCTTCTAAGAGTGTTGGATCTTGCTGCACTTTACACCATTTCGTCGCTCGTTTTAAACTTAGGAAATAAGAAATATTTGCAGTACTCCATGAACAACAGAAACAACCAGAACTTGAAATAAAACAGCATAGGATTGTGGCGGAAACAGAGCAGAAGTAGATTACCACAGAAACAGAGAGATCAACCTCGTGGAACTTCGGGCAGAAGTTGAAAACGATGAAGGATACGAATATAGTTGTTCTAATGTTCTCTCTACTCCACCAGGAACCGTTTGATGTGACAGCAAGGGTCAATCAGCAAACAGATTAAGTAGAAAATAATAAAGCTCCTCATTGCCCGGTGTCACCAACAGAATATAACAAATGTGCAAGACTCGAAAAAGCCAGTGGATGAGAAGTGCGCCGGAAAACGAGATATGGACGTTGGAAGGCAAAAAACCAACTGAGTATTCACATGAAGAATTTGTAGCTTTGTAGGCAATCTGGATCTAATTATTTATCAAAATTCCATGAAAATCCTAAAGAATGGCTAATCTTCTATGACTGTTTTAAGGAGTCAACTGAATTACGTAGGTTTTCAGATAAGAAAAACATTTTTTGGCTGCAAAGGAATCCGTGATGTCAATGTTATCTTATAATAGCAACCTAAAAGAAATTATTAATATTTTGCAAAAATCATTTGGAAGAAAGAGATAAATATTCAAGACAATGTTAGAACGGGTGAAGTCAGCACAACCACCGATGGAGAAAGATTTCCAATAGCTTGTGGATTTCTCAAGAATTTGTGCATCACGACGACATCACTGGATTTCGAAAGAAGTTATCATCTTATTTTCAGCTAAAGCGGGGTCGTCATATAGTAAAAACGGGGAAAGATGCTGATCTCAGCCGTCTCCAAGAATAAAAAAGCCGAAAAATCAGGTTATGGTGGTGACTGATTTCCGTTGTCCATTGGGTTGTAATCATATGCACAACCTAGGAAAGTGCAACAAGTTTAAGAATAAAGGTCTAGAACAGATGAGATGTCGTCAAAAAAACATTTAGCGTGTTTTCTATGCCTCTAGATGGGTCATTTAAAACTGAAATGTTTCAAAACTCACAAATTTAACGTAGGAGGTTGTGGAAAAATTATCACCGCTTACTCCACAAGACAAAAAAGAAAGATAACAAGAAGAAGAATGTTGATGTCAACACAAAAGATACTCAGCCAGATGTGTTTGAAGTTGTATCATCTATATCAAAAATGCCGTTAGGTAAAATATTGCTCAAAATTGTTCCAGTCCATTTGACCGGTTTCAATGGTTAACTCCTCGTTAACGCCTTCCTTGACGACGTAGCCACGCTAACAATGATTGAAGATCATGTTGCATCCTCCCTTGGAGTCGATAGAGAGTGCAAAGTATTGTACCTCAACTGGCTAGGAGGAAGGTCTGAGCATGACGATACGTCTAAGGTGGTCAATCTCAAGATACGTGGTATTAACGAAAAAGAGAAATTTGAGCTGGTAAATTTGCAAACCAAGCGGAAGGTGGATTTCCCAGCACAACCTATGTCATCTTACAATACGCTGAAAATGTGGAGACATTTAGAAATAGTCTCTTTCCCGGAAGTGATGCCTGAGAAGCCAGTGATTGTGATAGGAGCTGATCATGCTCACTTGTTGCTTGGAAGAAAACAGGTCCTAGAAATGCAATAATCGCTACGTGGACTTATTTTGGCTGGAGCTCTACCACCAAACATCCCCTAATTACTGTGGATGAGAATTATCTGTTACCCTGCGTAACTCTGTAAAGGAGCAGTTTGAGATGGAAGTCAATAGTAAGAAATTGCCGTAGTCAAAGGGTTACAAAAAAAACTGTCATGCTGATGGAGACGAGAACCCGATGCATTAATGATTGTTGAGAAACAAGTATGCTGCGGAAGAACGATGACCTAAGGTTGCTAGAAAGTAAAAGTATTGCTTTTCGAAGACTTCGAACTTTGAAAAAGCAGATGTGTAGGAATCAGTTATTGGCGGAAATGTACGAAAAAAAGATTGAAAAGTACGTGCAAAAGGGATTTTTTCTACATAAAGGTGAAGAAAAAAGTGATCGTGCCTGGTACCTACTACACTTTGAGAGAACTGACCCAAATAAACCTGAGAAATTGAGATTCGATTTCGATTGTACTGCGAAGATGAACGGAATGAGGCTTAACGACGGGCTGCTTCAGGGACTAGACCTAATGTGCCCACTTCTCAATGTTTTGCTGAAGTTTCGTCAAGGGGAAGTCGCTTTTAGTGGAGATATTAGAGATATGTTTTAGATGGTAGGATTTGTTAGAAAGACGTTGTAGCACTACGCTTTCTGTAGACAGGAGCGGATCTCCTGATGTCTATTTGATTAACGTTATGGTGTTTGGAACAGTCAGCTCACCGTTTCAGGCCCAATGGATCAAAAATAAGAATGCATGAGAATTTGGAGAGCAGTACAGTAGATGATATAATCGACCCTTTTTATGTTGATGACTATCTGGATATTTGTGAAACAACAAGACAAGCCATCAAAAAAAAAAATTTATGGAAGTAAGGAAAATCCGTAGACGAGGTCGATGTGCTAAAAGACAGAGTCTCGAGTAACGATTCAATTCTTGGTGCAACTTTAGACGCCAAAAAAGATAAACTGCAAGGGTATTTGAATTGCACTGGGGTACAAAGGCTGATGTATTTTAATTTAGAATATCGTTTCAAAACGCAGATAACAAGATTCATCGGCAGAGAGAAATTACTTACAAAGAGGAGCTGCTGAGACTTATCATGGCCGCTTCGATCCCGCTTGGATTTTTAGCCAATTTGACGGTAAGAGGAAAAATATTGCTGCAAGGTATTTAGAGAACTTTTATTGTATGGAACGAGCAGCTGATATCTGACTCAGCAGTAAAATGGAAGAGTTTTTGGGTCAAATTATTAAAATCCTAAATGTAAAGGTCAGACAATATTATGCCCCTCAAATATCCAAATGCGACGATCTGCAGCTGCATATTTCGTGTTATGCCAGTCAACAAGCCTATTGTGCAGTGTTCTATCTAAGGGCGAGATCGTTGAGCGGAATCTTTGTCAACATTGTGGCAGTCAGGTCCCGTATCTCACCAATTGTTTATTCCGAGGTTGGAGCTGCAAGCCGTCTTAGTAGGAGCCCGGTTAACTGACCACATTAAAAAGAACTTAGATCTGAAGATCAACACGACGGTGATATGGACGAATTTCGGAAACGTTTTTTGTTGGCTACATGCCCTCGATCCTAGTGGCTTTAAGGAGTACGCAGCATACCAAATTGGTTAAATAATGGAGTTGATGGACGTATGTTGGTGGAAATGGGTTCCAACTAAGAAAAATATTGCAGATAACAAAACTAAGCATGCGACTTCTGCAAACATTAATCCAGAATGTAGGTGGTGTAACCATGATTCTTGTTGCTGTCCGAAGAAGAGTGGCCTGAGAAAGGTAGTCTGCCTAGATAAAAAAAAACGATTTTGCAATTTGCAATCAGTGTTGTCTAATTGTTACAGAGAAGAATTGGTTGCCCGATGTCGACAGATTCAGCTGCTTCATGAAACTTGTCTGAGTCAGTGCATAGTTCAGAAAATTTGCAAGAAACTTTGTTGCATTGCGTGAAAAAGTTGACAGAATATCAAATTTCCTTACTGTACCAGAAATAAAGAAAATAGTTTGCTTGTGGATTCTTCTGATCCAGAAAGAATGTTTCAGTGACGAATTACAAGATTTGAGAGCTGGAAGAGAGATACAGCACTCTTCACGTCTAATAACACTTTTCCATGCTTGAAGGATAGTTATTTGAGTCGATAGCTGCATCCTAATGTACCGGGTGCAGCTAGATATCTTACGATCCTTTACTTGGCACATCACTTGACTCAACTCATCAGGTGGTATCATAAGATACATGGACATCATGGTATTGACCAGATATGTAACGAGTCATAACAGCGTTACTGGATGTTTGGATTAAGAAGTGCGGTGAAAAAGGTTACCAGCAAATGTTTCGATTGCTACATGAAGAGAGCAAAAATAGTTCTACCAGAGATAGCAGCTCTTCTAGAAGTACAGGTTGTGGCGCCGAAGAGGCCATTCACATTCATAGAATTAGATCATTTTGGACCTTTGGAAATAAAACAGGGAAGGAAGGCGGAGAAACGCTGCGGAGCGTTATTTACCTACCTAAGCACTCGAGCTGTGCACATCGAGATTGCCCATTCTCTATCTACATTATCAATTGCTAAAAAGTTAACTTATTTGATAATTTTTTTACTAGTTCCAAACTGATGTACAATACTGCAGGAGTATGTGTGGTAGCGCGCAAGCACATGTGTATGTAAGTCTGTAGGGTCAATATTAACTAGAAAGACAAAATTTATCAAAACAGGAAAACAAACAAAATAGTTTATATAAAGTTTGTCAGGATAATTAGGTTGATTTCGCAAAATTGAATAATTTCATTACATTACATTGCACGACATCGTACGATTTACTTTGGGCAACTTTCGAATAAGTGTTTGAAGTAAACCTCAATGCAAACATTATAAAGTACTTGCATGTCTAAAACTAAATCAGTATACACTACGTTTTTTAAATGCCCTTATAGGTAAACCAATAGGGGTGTAAATCATGCATCAGAACTACCCTACCTAACCCATCTGTCAGGAAAGCTGTTAATCAGATATTGGAGAACTCATGTGGGTTGGAGCTCTATCATATATCAGCTACCTGTCGTACTTATTGTGGTGCATTTTTAAGCAATATGGCCAGCAACTGCAGTGGAAACATTATGACATTGTAAAATGATCAGTTCACTTAGATAAACTACAATCATTTTTTAGTATAGGTCACAAACGACTGTTGATCTCGCTACCAAATATTGTTTCATCTAATAGTTAGTGGTGGCTTGTTAAAAAATATCCGCCTACGATAGTTCTTATACACATTCCAAGTGATATAAAAAATGTGTCTTATATACGCGGGTGAATAAAACATAAACCAGAATTATAATTTTTGGAATTTATTATACTATTATAAAAATATAAACAAATTTATTTTTCTGTGTAGTTTCCTGACTTAAAAACACATTATTCCCAAAGATAGGTATTTTGCTGATTTCGATATCGTAAAATAAAGATGGTTGTGACACCAACCCATCGTGCACAAATATTTTGACAGCAATATCGTCATCAAACCTTTATCATTTAAGTATTTTTTTAGTGGCCGTAATAATAATTACAAGGAAATAAGTCTGGAATGTAGATAAAATGTTCAGGAATAATCCAGAGGATTTCCTGAGTATTGTCATATCTTATTCCAACCTTAAAAGCAATTTGAGCAAGTGTTAATACAAGGTAGTTCAAATATGACCGGAACTAATTCTTTTACAAAAAAGAATTACCAAACACTTACTTGCACATGTCAGTCTTCAGCGTACCTTTCCGGACTCAACACATTTTTTCCATGTTCTGGAAGCATCCTGATGCCCTTTTTTAACAGTCTAAATGACTATTTCGTGTCCGCAAACCGCATGCCTTACAAGTCTAATTTGAGTCTTCCAAATAGATAGAAATCACTTGGCGACAAATCGGAAATGTATGACGGATGTGACAGAAGGTTTCGCTTTAATTTCCAGGGGGTTTTCATTGTTGTTTTTGCGGTATGGGATCGTGAGTTGTCTTGAAGGAAGGCTACCCGCTTTTCATTTGCTTTTTGCTTGGATTGGATCGGATCTTTTTCTTCACGTCTATTGCCATAAGGTTTGAATAATAAACTGCATTGACTGTTATGGCATCCACCAGAAAATCCTTCTGCCAGTCCCAGAAGAACGTTGCCATCACAAATGCATCCACGTTTTATTGGTGATCACTATAGACTTCAAAAATGCACAACCTTTGTCTTCAAACCGCTGTAGGGGACGACAGGCAGGTTGCATGCGCACCATTTTGTTCACGTCTGTACGTGGTGCCCACCGTGCATTCTCCTTGCGATAGTACAGGTAGTTTTTCACGATGTCTTCTACACTACCAATACTGACGGATAGCATTGCTTCAAGTTTCTTAATAGTGCTGCGCCTATTCTCACAAATGACCGCGTCTTCAAGACCAACGTTTGTTCGGTGATGATCGCAGCTGACAATCATGCGGTCATGCCCTCTCTAAAGTACTTACACCAATTACACACGGGTTCGTGAAAAACATTCTTCTCCATACTGTTGTTGGAATATGTGGTAAATTTTAGTGGATGGAACGTTTTCGTCAACAAGAAATTTGGTCACAAGGCGTTGTTCTACGCTCCGCGATACCTTCTGTTCTCTCATCACTATAGCAATTTACAAAGAGGTTACAAAACAGGTTCTAATTCGAGCAGAAGGGTAGAGGTTGTAGCTCCACTCTCAAGATCGCACAGATGCTGCGCCGTGCGGCTTATTTACACACAAATCAATCTCGGTCATATTAAAACCACCTTGTGGGTGTCAATTCACGAGAAGGCGGCAAATAATGCTAATATTCTCTTTAGTAATGCTGATCTTCAAGTAATGTTGGTGACGGTCATTTTTAACTGCTTCTTGTTCCATCGGAAAATTGTTTATGTCATGTGCACATTTGAGTCTTCTTGTTACCTTAAAACTATTTTTTAAGATTTCTCAAAAGTTCTGATGGTTCTACGTCCTCTGTTGCGCAAAACTTAATACTAATCTGTTAAGCAACGAGCGAGGATCTTTCTTGCTTTAATATCCTAATACTAACTAAAACAGCAATGGTGCAAAGTACTTTACGGTGAGAATTTTCTTCATTTATCTATGACGTTAAGAAGTCCAGCTCGTTTGCTTTTATTTTATGGCTCGTAAAAAAAGAGATTTCGTTTTACATTTTACAATTTACCCACGTAAGAAACTCAACACAAACACTTACCACTTTGGATACCTTGAAGAATATGTTATTTTCAACTCAAATATAGAAACATGATGCATACATTTACTGTATTTTGTTTCCAAACAACATTATTTTATAAAAACTAAGGAGCACCATTACATAGGTGATTCGACGGTTGTCTTTAAAAATTTCCATTTCTTTTATTCTCTTGTTTATAGATTCAAGTTACCTAGGTTTGCTTCTTATATGAATAAAGGATTATTTTAACAGCACTTTACTACAAACGTCTACTTATGAGCAAATCTACAAATAAAACGAAAATCGTATAGACATGCCGTGGCTCAGATGAATATTCTTATAGAGGACTAACTAAGTAGCATAACCCTTCGCATCAATGACAGCCTGACACCTGCGAGCTATGGAGTTCAGAAGAGTATAAATAAAGAAGAAGTCCTCCTCGAGTTCGGCATACTTATCATCTGCCTCCAACTCGACTCAGAGGAGAGTAACACGATGGCGACCAAACCAGTCTTAAACATGTTGCAAACAATGTTGGGATCATTAGATATTTTCATAAAAAAAAGCAATTTATATTGCCTTGGATTGTCCTGAGGAAGATACAAACTCAGACCAGGGAATCTGGTACTTGGGATCGAAACGTGTGCTTTAGGGACGACCAATCTACTGAATCCCGTCCGTTCCAAACAACATGTACTTGCTTTTGTTACTCCAGAGCACATTTTTCTACTCTTTCCTTGTTTAGTTCTTATATGCCTGGCCCAATTTAGGCGCCTTTCTGTTCTTTTCCGAAATCATCGGTTTCTTGACTAGACGTCGTCCATTAAGTCCATTTTTATAGTACGAACAGATGATTATAGGTCTAGAAGGGTCACACAATTGGCGAGTTATATCGGCTGTGGAAGAGTCTTGAGATAACACCACATTGAATCTTTTAGCACTTCATCAAATGATAGTGATCTTGTGGAGGTTGAGCTGTGCTGCAAACTTATTGGCACGATCATTATTATTTTAAAAATCCAAAACGAATTAAAAAAAACAATGAAAGCCGAACGAAATACAAGTTTTTCAAAAGTCAATAAAGTGGTGATTTTTACGAATTACAGTGATTTGCAGGCCATTATCAATAGGCGATTTAAAAAGTCGAATTTTTCATTTGCATAATTACAGATGTCAAAATATTTTCCGAAAATTTTATTGGCCACAGTTAAGACCAGAGCATTACAATATTATAGAAAAATTAAAACTAACTTTTAAAAATGTAACTGCACAACGCAAAAGAAAAAATAAACGAATCTGTTATTGTTACAAAATAAAAAGAAACTACATTGGCATAACAACGTCATTATGCATAATATAAGTGACTGGTTGGTTATTTTTAGAAAATTTACTGCATTGGATCAATAACAGAAAAATTAAAAATAATAACCTAATAATCAAGGCTAACTCCTCTGGTTTTAACTTGTGTTATACATTATGTGTAAGATATAAAATAAACGAAATAAATTGAACGTGTTGCAATCGGATACTCGAATATTGCAATAGCCGATTGTTATACTCTTACAGTATTAGTACAGTTTAAGAAATTTTGATGAAGTATAATAATCGTTAACGTTTATTGTCAGTAATTATGTAGAGCATTTATTTTTTACTATAAATTATTACGATTAAGGAGCTGATAATTAAATGTACATAATTTACTCAAACACTTTTACTTTGTGATGTATGTAGTAATTAACAATAAAACAACTAGCTAGTATTTATATAGGAAAGTACGCAAGCGAATGTTTTATTAACGGTTTTCTACAAGACTATTAACTTGATGGATTTATAAAATGTATTTAAAATATTGCTTACATTTTCACTGATCCAGAAAAGTTTAGATTTGCTTCGTAACGAGTTTTCTCAATAGAAACGCAATATTTAGTTAAATGTTTTTTTTTTTGCTCCTAACCCTAATACTTTTCAAGTGTCAGATTAGGATTTTAAGTTATCCTGCACCTACCACTTCTAAACCTGTCTATCTGTTGCTAAAATTTGTATCTTATTAATTGAATTTTCCTTGTGTTTGCTATTATTGGTAACATTATTTTGTTTCGTCATCTCGTACTAAATAAACAAAGAAAAGTGTGGAACACATCGCATCTAAAGTTGGCATTTCCGTGGGATCTGTACACACAATCCTGCATGAAGACCTGAAAATGCGAAAAGTGTCCTCCAAGTGAGTACCACAAGTGCTGATAACTTTAAAGTGATTTCTCATGCTTCCTACTCACCTGCCCTGGCTCATAGCAACTTTTGGCTGTTTTCAACCATGTAAGACACTGTCCGTGGTCGCCAATTCACTACTTGCGCCGCTATTGCATCAGCAATTTTCCAGCGCTCAAAGAAGATTTCAAAAAACCATGGAATTCATGACGTCGACGTTGTGGAAAATGTGTACGGCTGCAAGGAGATGACGTCGAGAAGTGACACAAGTTTCACAGTTTTCGTGTGATTAGTTTGTGAAAAAAAAATCGGAGGCGTTATAACTCGAATGCAGCTTGTATAAGAAAACACACTATTACACATACAAGAAAAAAATGATAAACCTTCTGTGTGGGAAGCTAAAAAGCAAAATTTACAAAATATGAATCATAAAGGGCCAATGTTTAGAACATCAAAACAAGGATAATAAAAAAATAACAATATTATTTGTAAATCTCGAACAAAGTGGAAATTAAGGTATTTATGGACAATGTTATATAGTTTGTGTGACTTAGCTGGCCATGAGATGTCACCATGTAACAAGAAACCTAGAAACACTTGTTCCAGGACTTCTCAAGCAATTCTAGCCGCCCGTGTGGTACCGCTATCTTATAGGAACCACAATGGTGCATTTCCATGTTAGTTGAGTCTGGGCTCCAGAAAATTGCATAACATCGCAACATATCGGGTAGATGTGCCAATCACAGTGCGTTTTACTTTCTCAAACGTTTGTAACAGCACACAAAACAGACACAAGCTGACCCTAGAAAGGTCGCTGATTAAGTTGTCCAGGATACGAAAATTTTGTTTATTGACGCAGTCCGACAAATGAAAATTAGCTTCATCAATACTGAGCACAACAACATTAGCTGGAACATTTGCTAACATGTCTTTTTAAGCAGGCTGCCGTGTATACCAGTTACATATCTTAAGTTCTTGGACCACCATCGGTTTACACGGATGGAACATGAGATCCCAGTCTAGAATTCTCCGCCTTCTCCCGTCAGATTTTTCAAGGTTAGAACATGCTCAGTTATGGCGATGTGATAAAGCCTGCTTCACTGTTGTGATATTCCCAGTGTTCAAACGCTACGAGGTTTACCGAGTGCGTTCAGTGTTAATACTGAGCCAGTCTGTGTACTCATATTAAGGTTTTTTTAGTCAAAACTCTTCAGTGGCGACCTACTTCAAAATGGCTGCGAAATTCTGTCTGCATTACAAGAACAAGATCATTATTTTAAAAATGTCTTGCAAATGCATTTTATTTACAACTTCATACCATGATGGGTACAAAAATGGCAAATTTTGTGATAATCTGTCTCAATATGCACAGAAAGTTCAGTCCTTTTTACAAATTAACGAAATCGATGTATTGCAGATTTCAAAACATGTTTCACTAACTAAAGTCACATAAAATTTATAATTATACAATCTATAATACAAACTATCCCAATGGAATGGCATGGTGGAACTGCCATCATAATCAAAATAACATCAAAATTCACAAACATAGCAAAGATACTCAAGAACACTAACGGGTCACCACAACAGAAGCAACAAGACAAATTAATGTTTTAAATCTATCAATAGTGTACTACCTACCGAAACACAAGAACAAAAAAGTTGATTATGGAAAATTTGTTAAAACACTTGGAAATAGTAGCGGCTGGGGATTACAATCCCAAAAATACATTTTGGGATCAAGGCCAACAACAACTAAAGGTTGGAAACTTAAAAACCACGAAAGAGATTAATTTAGTTTATTTATCAATCACTATAACATATTGAGCTATAGACCCCAATAAAATATTGGATCTGCTAGATTTTTGCGCCAGAATAGCAGTCAACAAAACTAAAAGTTGAATCTAGTTTTGATCTGTCTTCTTATAATTTGCTAGTAATAGTCGCTATGCAGCTTCCTATGCAGTATATGTGACGAAAAAACCATTTTTTTGCATTAGAAGAACAGGAAATTGCTTAAAAAAATAAACAAACCCTTTGATTTTAATATTTAATTTAAAACTGAGAAGAAATAAATGATACAGTTGATTCCATAACTAAAAGTATTCAAACTGCAGCTTAATTAATCGCAATACTGCCCAAAATTTTTCAGAAAACTAAAAAATGCTTTGCTATTCTAAATGCATAATTACTGAAAAGAACAAGCTAAAAACAATGACTGAAAGGGGACTCAAAAAATTACTATTGCATTTGAATAACAAAACCATACAAGGATACATAAAGATTTCGTTTTTTGATCTTGTATCTATTAGTACTACTCCAAATGTATAGATAGTTTCCTATCCCTGCTTTTCCTTTTCCCTTCTTTTTCGTTTCTGTTAAGATGGCTAAGTCTTGATTTATTTTTTCTATAACTACATTAGTTTTTTTTTTGTTTTATTGTAGTAGACCTCTTATATTTCACGTGGAGATCATTACGCTAGGTTTGCTTTCCTATATTTGTGTTTTATTGGATTTCTTATGTTCGCTAAAGTATTTAGTTTGTTGCTTAAAAGCAGAAATGCTTCCCCAGCTTGCTTTTTGAAGTATGCATTTACACCCGGGGACTGTTTTCTTTTGTAACGAATTTTTTAAACCCTACGCCGCAATGCCGGGTTTGGTATCGGCAATAGCAAGCACTAAACTACTCAATTCATCCATCACCTACTTCAGACGCAGTTCTTAGCAAAAGCTACAAATACAAAATCCGGATGAGATGAAGAAAACCTTTTAAACTGTTAAAAAATTACCAATGCTCTCCGCCAATGCCGGTCCCAAGCCCGGATGAAAAAGGATGAGGGATCGAGGAGTAATAACCTCGAAAAAAAACCTGGGTTCAGCTGGCCCGGCTGATAGCACCCAGTAAAGGCTCCTACCTGGGATTACAGGCGAAAACCGGCCAACGGGGAAGGCAGAAGATGACAAATTAGTCACAATGGCGGAAAGGACGGAAGAGCCAAAACTAGTAGCGTCTGATCCAGAGTGGACGGCTACGAACGGCGACTGTCTCAGATTGGGCGGCCGGATATAAAGGTCCACCATATAAGGGGGTTATGGCGTTAGGCATAAACAACCTAACACATGTAAAAATAAAGGAATTTGGAAAGTCATGGGCAGAATGAAAAATCAGTAATATTCCCCGGGTGGTAATCTACACCTCAAAGAGAGGGAGCTCTATAGGATACGGGGGGAGGAGGTAATTCTGCGTTGAAATTTCAAAATCCAGTTGAAGATATCAACCAGGAAAACAAAACCAGGAGAAAGAAAAGAAGAAAGGATAGGAAAATAACTGCAGGAACATGGAATGTACAAGGATGGAGGAATAAAGATAAAGAAGTGATGGGAGAGTTTAAAAAAATGAATCTGGATATGTTACTTTTGAGCGAAACAAAAAAGAAAGGTCATGGAATTCAGGAAATTGACAACAACATACTTTGTTGGAGTTGAGTGCAAAAAGACAATAGAGCAAAGGCGGGAATAGGAATAATAGTAAAAAAAAGATATAGAAGAAACATAAAGACCTGGGAACCCATAAATGAAAAAATAATAAAATTAAATATGTCACTACACGGCAGAGACATAGTAATACTCGGGGTTTATGGACCAACGGAAGACAGCGCAGTAGCAGAGAAGGAATCATTCATAGGAGCACTAAAGAGGAAATAGAAAAATTAAACGAACTCCAGAAATAACCATAGCAGGAGACCTGAATGGAAGAACCGGAAGGAAAAAAAAGGACGAGGTAGTAGGAAAGTACGGAGAAAACATCATAAATGACAATGGAGCACGATTAACAGAGGTATGTGAACTATATAATCTAAAGATTATGAATGGTTTTTACCCACACAAAGATATCTACAAATACACATGGATACAAGAGACAAGGCAGATGAGATCCATAATAGACTACTATATAATATATATATATAATAGAATACTAAAACGAAACAGTACAATGAGAAGGAAGGACGTAAGAGTCAAAAGAGGGGCAGAATGTGGAACGGATCATAAGCTGCTGATAGCAAAAATAGGGTTCCCATGGCAAAGAAAAATGACAAGTGAAAAATAAACACAGGGGAAACAAAATGTATACCGAAAGAAAGACAGCTCGTGTTACATCTACTGCAAGACACGACAGTGAGAGATTTATATAGGAGAAGATTAGACGATAAATTGACAGAATTCAGATACGAAAGCATAGAAGAGATCTACCAACACATAAAGGAAAGTTTAAAATAAGCGGGATTCGAAGCATTAGGGGAAAAAGAAGGGAAACCCACACAATATAAACACAAATTCACAAGCACAAAAAAGGAAGAAGACTTAAGAGAGTATAAAAGTAAGACTAGAGAAGTGAACAATAAAATAAAAAAATGACAACTGGCAAAAAACCTGTATCAATATTGATCAATACCTGGGGGGCACTAGATGCTCTGAATCACGGAAGTTACTAAAAAATCTACGAACAGACAGGAAAAAACACCTGCAAATACAGTACATTGAAGACAAAGAGTGGGAAGCATACTATGCGAACCTACTAACAGAAAACAGACAATAGTACATGAAGAACATCAAAGAGAAGGCAGAGAAGGAAAAGGAAGAGAAGAAGGAGACAGATAAAGATAAAGATGAAGAAGAGGAGATGGTGTCACTGGAAGAAGTAAAATCGCTGCAGTGCAAATTACATTTTGTCGTCACTAAAACTTTGAACCTCTAACGAGGAAGAGCATTTGTCGTTGGAATCATCAATTTGATTAAATTAATTGATTGTGGAAAATTAAAAGTACTGACCGATCGCGTGTATCGGAAAAGAATGTGAAACGAAGTCGAAAGAGTTTAGACCATATCCTAATATAGTCAACCCGTAGAGTGACCAAAGAACTTGGACTGCCACAAACAGCTGTCTGAAGTGTGTTTAATGTTTAAACCACACCATCTACAACCCGTATAGGCTTTTTGCACAAACAGTAGACTGACGCGTGTAGAATTTTCTAGCGGTATGCTCGAAAACACATGGAAGATGATCCTTTTCTGCCTCGTTTAACTTTTAGTGACAAGGCAATATTCGATCTAAGTGGAAAGGTAAAGTGACGCATTGTTTAGATATGAGGAATATAAAATCCCCACGCAACAGTGAAATATGAAAGCGGCTCCTTGAAAATTAATGTGTTCGTTGCCGTATCGAGAACAAAGATTTATAGACCTTTCTTTTTTGATGGCAACACGATTACTGGGGTAACGTACTTTGTGATGTTACAACACTAGTTGTTTCTTCAAATGAAGGAAGATTCAAAAAGCTTTATTTTCCAACAAGGTGGAGCTCCATTCCGTTGGCACCGGGATGTGGAACCTTGCAACTTTTTCTTGTAGGGGTTCTGTTATGTACTACTTCTATCAACAACTTTCAACAACGTAAAAAACCATGTCGTGGTGAACTTATTGACGCAAGACACTCTTTATTGTATGTGAAATGAATTCGACTACTATCTAAATCTTATCCATATAGCTAGAGAGGGGTACTTTAAAATTTATAAACTTACATACAAGTGTAATCAAATGTACTTTACGTCAAATTTGTCACTAGACCTAACTTTGAATTGTGGTGTTTTTACAGTTTTTTGCTTATTTTGTATGCTTTTTGAAAGTGTTACGAATTTTTGCGTCATAGAAAGTCAAAAACTACTAATTTAGTTTCTATTGTTTTTTGTTTTTTTGTCCCATACAAATTAATCTTCTTACTATCCAATGATAATCTGTACTACACTTGGGTTATCTGTATACTCTGACATTTCTTAGTTTTTGTTTTGCATTTTACCTAATTAGTATTAAATCAATAATTGATGTTTGTCCGTTTCTTCCCATGTATATTTATGAATATCCCTATGTTCAAAAAAAGTATTTATAATTTTATGTTTGTGTTCTCTGTATATTTGTTACCAGTGTAATTGTACTTTTGTGATCTATTTGTTTTTTGATCTTGTATCTATTAGTACTACTCCAAATGTATAGATAGTTTCCTATCCCTTCTTTTCCTTTTCCCTTCTTTTTCGTTTCTGTTAAGATAGCTAAGTCTTGATTTATTTTTTCTATTCCTACATTAGTTTTTTTGTTTTATTGTAATAGACCTCTTATATTTCACGTGGAGATCATTACGCTAGGTTTGCTTTCCTATACTTGTGTTTTATTGGATTCCTTATGTTCGCTAAAGTATTTAGTTTGTTGCCTAAAAGCAGAATGCTTCCCCAGCTTGCTTAAATTGGAAGTATGCATTTACACCCGGGTACTGTTTTCTTTTGTAAGGAATTTTTTAAATTCTACTCAATTCATCCATCACCTACTTCAGACGCAGTTCAATCCGGATGAGATGAAGAAAACCTTTTAAACTATTACAAATTACCATTAGATTTTGTTGGGTATATAAGTGAAACATAATTATTTATTAACTCTAGCTTATTCCTTAAATAGTTGTTAGACTATTTTATGCTTCAAAATTCACAATAAAATACTTTTTTTATAAATTTTTTTATAAAAGTTGGAAAATCTGTTTACCTAAACTATTCAGATAATTTAGCATGCTTTCAAAAACAATGCAATGACTCCAGCATAAATAAAGGCATGATATAAACGACTCAAGAATTTTTTTTTATTTTTTTTATTAACAATCAGAATTTACAATAGAATTCTATGAGCTAATGTGTTGATCTAAAAACTAAGTAGCTCTTCATTGACGTGGTGAGGTCTTCTCCAGTGACAAGTCCTCCTTGAACTTTTTAGATCATTAGGCCATTTCCGTTTAAGCCTTCTCGTATTTTGTATTTCCAGAAGGGGTTTAAGAAGTGCGTTGATGTGGTGTTCTAGCTTTATGTGGTGTTTAATACTTTTTTCAGTTATGACATCTTTAACATATGGAATTTTCAGGCCTGAATGAAGTGTGTCATTAGTAACATACCATGGGGCATTGGAGATCATACGTAATATTTTAGACTGACTTCTCTGTATAATTGCCATATTCGAACGACTGGTACAACCCCAGAGTTCAATTCCATATACCCATATTAGCTTTAGGATCGTTTTATAAAAAAGGAGCTTATTTTCAAGTGGTAATTTTGACTTCCTACCAAGCATTTCATTAAGTTTTAGATCGATCTGTTTACGTTTTTTAACCACGCGTTGTTTCCATGATAGTTTATTATATAAATGTAGCCCTAAGTATTTTGTACAAGATAAAGTATATATTTGTATGTTATTTAGATAAACAGGGGAGCACAGGTCTTTTCTTAAGGTAAAATTAACTTGTACAGATTTGTCTTCCTTGATCTTTATTTTCCATTTATGTGTCCACTCTTGTATTTGATTTAGATGATTTTGTAGGTTAATGGTTGCTAGTTGTGGGTCATCGTTGGTAGAAAGGACAACAGTGTCATCAGCGAAGGTGCCCATTGTAGTATAATCATTTACTGGTAAATCCGAAGTGTACAGCATGTATAAAAAGAGACCCAGAACACTATCCCGTGGTACACCGGACTTGATCGGTTTCATGCCAGACACATCTTCATTGACTCTTGTTCTAAATTCTCTGTCGCTTAAGTAGGATTTTAGGGGATTATAGTATGTTAAGGGCAAGAATGTTCCAATCTTGTATAATAGGCCCGAGTACCAAACTTTGTCGAAGGCTCTACTTACATTTAAGAAAACCGATATACAGTATTACTTATTTTCGAATGGTTCATTAATTTTGTGACAGATCCTATGAATTTGTTGTATCGTAGTGTGATTTTGACGAAAGCCAAATTGATGTTGAGGTATCCATTCTTCGCTGTTAGGATCAGCAACGACTCAAGAATATGCTAGAATCGGTTGTAGATGATTCACATCTTAGCAGATTAGCAATGAGCAGGGCACCGGAAAATGTTGAACATATGTGTGTACAATCTATAATAAATACAATTTGGTGAGAGGTAGTTTAAGAACTAAAAGCTGAACTGGGGATTCTAAAACCTAAGATATGTGGAATTCTGACGGCCACACCAAACATTTATTCCTCGGCTATTGTTGCCAGAGCAGAAAGAACATCGTGCTGCAATTGCTAATGATTTGTTTTATACTTTTACTACTGAACCAGATTTTCACATAAATGGTATAAGCAAAGATGAAATGTAGATCTACAGGTTCAATCAGGAAACAAAAATTCAATTTTTTTTAGTGTAAGTCTTTTGATTCTCTACTTTAGAAGCAGAATCCCCGGGTACTTATTTCAAAGGGAACTGAGGTTACTTACAATGTTTGTTGTAACTGGGACTATTTTTACTGATTATGTAAATTATTTGTTATTGTAAATATAATTTTTTTTGTGTTGTTTGGCTTGAGATTTTCGGAATAAGTCACATATTTTATCTCTAATATTATCTCAAACTGTTTTTCTCGCAAAAATATAAGGAAATAGGAAAGTACTGTGAATTAGTGCCAAGCAATTCTTTGAATTTGCATAAAATCAAATTACAGACTCTTGTAATAGTATTTTAAGAAATTGTATTAATATTTTGAAACATACCCGAGCTTCTAAAAAACAGAGACCTAGAAAAAGAGACTCTACAGAATTTAACCGAGAGATAACGGGAATATAATTAGGATTAAAAAAAGAAGAATCTGTAAAAATAAATGTACTACACGATTTTCCCGGAAAATATTGGAAATAATTTTTCTAGCCAACCAGAAGAGCTGGAGTGACATGGTTTTTAGTGGGATGGATGGTGGGGGGTGGGGGGTTCTTAGGTAAAGAATGTGACTCGACTCAGGTGCCTCCGAGCTTCGGGAGAGTGAGAATCGCGCTTCTCGAAAACCGTGTTTTTGTGACGCGTCACGGATTCGATAAGCAGCATACGTTAGAGCAATGTTATAAGGTAAAGTTTTGTATCAAA
The DNA here is from genome assembly GCA_036346155.1 of Sinelater perroti. Lineage (NCBI taxonomy): Eukaryota > Metazoa > Arthropoda > Insecta > Coleoptera > Elateridae > Sinelater > Sinelater perroti. Next base: position 2,719,561 of record JARFIY010000099.1, read on the forward strand.
CTAAAAAAAAAATACCATCGAGATTTTGAATCTAATAAGAGAAACCTACAGGGAGAAAGTCACGTTAAAAACAAAGATTTTTCGTAAGAAAAGAAGAGCCATGGAAGACGAAGAACATAAAAGGCGTCTACCAACGAGCTGTAGTAATGAATTGGGTAAAAGTGCAACTATTTCTGCACTTTGATCGGCGTTTAAGTATTCGATTGATAGTATAAAAGTTGAGTTTAAAGATTTGGAAATGAGAAAAGTTTGGGCAAAGTTAGTTCCAAATATTTTGTCCCAAGAACAAAATATTTTGCGTGTGTTGATCTGCCCAGAACTACTGAAGTGTATTGCGTCTGGTTCTGCCTTTTTGTACACAGTGATAACCGGTGATAAAACACTGGTATTCGAGTACGATCTCGAGACCAAAAGATAAAGTTCTAGGTGGCACACAACTGGATCTCCTCACCTGAGAATGGCCCGCATGAGCAAGTAGAAGATGAAATCAATGCTCATTGTTATCTTTGACACAGCAGGGGTGGTACACATAGAATTAGTACCTGCCGGACAAACAGTAAACGCAAAATTTTACGTCGATGTGCCCGTACTCCTGGGAAAAAGAATCGTCTTCGTTTGAAAAAATGGCGCCAACACCTAGACCCTCCACCACGACAACGCGTCCAGTCACACGTTGCTGCTTGTAAGGAAATTTCTGGCCAAGCACAACGTTGCCATAACCGCCGTCTAGCCCGGACTTTGGTCCAGCCCTACAAATGTTCCCAAAGATCAAATACCGCATGAAAGGAACCTGTTTTGAGTCGGTGAAGAGGGTCCAAACGGCCGTGAGCAAGGCCATAAAAACATTTTAGTTTTCGCATTCCAGGAAGTTTTCAAAGCGTGACAAGCACTCTGGAAACTATTTTGAAGAATTTTAAAGAAATAAACGATTGCCTGCAATACTTTTGACAAACCCTATATTATATGTAGATATCATCTTTTCAAAAACAAAAACAAACTACAAAAAATTGAGAAATAAAATATTTTGCTGCAGCAGCATTATTTATAAATAAATTTTAATGAGATGGAAATGATAAAATTATCAAGTCTACCCAAAAAAGTTGAATTGAATGTACAAGGGGAGTAAATAATGAAAACCAAATAACTGAAATATTTAGGGTTAACTATCAAAAGTAAGAATAAAAGAAGAGATAATACTTCGATTTTCCAATACTTTCTTTAATAGCCTGTTTGTGGCTAAGGAGTTAAGACGTTGGCTGTTTTGTGGACTGATCCAATCCATTTCCAGGCACGAGATAGTCCTGGTGAGTAATTTTTACGAAATCATTAAAAATAATTAAGTACCTGCGTTTCCTTCCAACAAAAGGTAATAATGCGGTTGTTTGTTGCAGCACATCGTATCATAGTGAATAAACATATGAGCGTTGTAATCTTCCAGCTCACAGTTCATGCTATTAGGAGTATAGTGCCTTACCTTAACCAAGCGGTTGAGGTCCTTAGCTGCAATCGAACCCAAATCTAATCCTCGAATAAGAAGTACAGCATGGTTTAAAATAACTTTTTATACGGCTATATTTCCTGAATTATATATTGCAAGTGAATGATTTACATAATATTTCAAAGAGAATATTCTAAAGTTTCAAATACCATTGTTCGAACGCACGTGTCTAGCGTACAGTCATGGAGCAGCATCAGTTCTAAGAGCCAGTTATGAGTGAGTTTCTTCCACTCGTGAATTTGGAGAAACAAAATCGGAGGCTGCAGTGAAACTTACATTTTGTCGTCACTAAAACTTTGAACCTCTAACGAGGAAGAGCATTTGTCGTTGGAAAATTTGATTAAATTAATTGATTGTGGAAAATTAAAAGTACTGACCGATCGCGTGTATCGGAAAAGAATGTGAAACGAATTCGAAAGAGTTTAGAGCGTAGTTCAATAAAGTGAACTCGTAGAGTGAGCAGAGAACTTGAATTGCTAAAAACAACTACCGCCTACAACTAGTACAGGAATTTCCTAATAATATGCTCGCAAACTTGGAAGATGGCACTTTTCTCTAATTCTCTAACTTTGACAGTATTCTACTTAAGTGAAAAAGTAAACCGACATATTGTTCGGATCATCATCATTACCCTCATTAGCCCTGTTGCGCCCAGTATCAAGTATAGATCTCTCCCTTGCCCCGCCATTTCTCTATCTTTTCTGACATTTTCTTAATTGTGTCATACCATCTCACTGCTCTCTTCTTCTTTTTTCTGTCCAAGGTCTTACTATTTTACCTATTGTCCTGTATTCTAGCAACATGTCCTGAATAATCCTGTTTTTGTTTGGTAATAGTTTTTATGATATCGATGACTGTAGTCTTTTGTGTGGTCCATTCATTTCGGTGTTAATCTCTTCATGTAATGCCTATAATTGATCTTTCCGTCACCCCTTGTGTTACTTTCAGTTTGTTTATTAGTTTTGGCGTGAAGGTCTATATGTGTGCTCCGTGTGTAATGATAGGTACATACATTGATCGAATATCTTCGTTCTGAGAAGTGGTGCTTTCCACATACAGCTTGTTCTAATATTCTTCTTCTTTCTATTTCGATGCCTTTGTTTTGTTTTCCGATTGTTATTGTTGTCTTAAGTACATAGAGTCTTTAATATTTTTTATTTGTTTTTTATTTATTGAAATATGTGTCCGTTCTTCAACAGTATCACTATTAGCGCGTTGTTCTACGTATTCGGTATGTTTTGTTGTTGTAAACAGCTGTTAAATAACCGTTACATCTTCAGTATTATTATATCATTTGCTTCTTAAATAATTTTGATTAAAATTTTGTCTTCTTCTTATGTCTTGTTTTTAAACTATATTAGAGCAAAGGAAATTTTTTCTTGTCTGTTATATCTTCTCTATTTAGTTTTTCTTCGCCCTTCTCCTTTGTTAGCCCAATGATTTAATTTATCTCCTCTTTCTTTTCAAGTATTTTTTGTGTAATGTTCTTCCAAGTCATTCCTGATCTTTGCTCTTGACTTTCTTCTTATTGGCCTATATTTGGCAGCATATTGTCCTGTTCAATACTATTGCCTTTGTTGTTCTATTTTCCTCTTTGTTACTTCCTTTGCATTCTTTCTGTCATATTGCTAAGATTATGAGAGTCTTTTTTGTTACGTATGTTGATCGTAGGCTTTCTTTTTGTTTTGAATTTGCCTTATATCTATCTTTTTGAATGTCATGTATGGTTTCCTACTATTTATTTTCTTGGTATTTATCCCTATCCTGGCCATTCTATATTTGCTATCTGTGTTGTTTAAGCGTTTTAGAGAACGTTAGTATGGAATTGATTTGGTTTTTATTTTTTTGTATCGGAGCTAATCCATGTTCATTGTATCCATGTCCAGTATATCTTCTCTTGTGTTTCTCTCATCTATGCCATATTTTTCTACGCATTCTTTATATGCACCTTTTTGGTGTCCTAGTATAGCATTAAAATCACCATTCACGATGTCCTGAATACATTTGCTTTCTTTTGTTGTCGTTTTTGTGCTTTCATATAATATTTTTATCTCTTTATTGTCGTGGGTGAATCTTAGTGCATTTATTTGAATTACTTTGATTTTCTGTTTCTCCAGGAGTCTGGTAGTTAAATATGCAACCCTATCAGATATACTTTTGACGCGATCAACAAGAGTTAGTTAGTTTTTGGCAATTATAAAGCCCACTCTCTCTGACTTTATGTATCGTGTCCCTTAGAGTATAAAGCGTTACCTAACTTTATTATGTTCCTATAAATTCTGAGAGACCGACTAGATGCCAATTAATTTTAGTTATTTTATTTTCTAAATCAATTTTCAGTGCTCTGCAGTTGTAGGTAACTATCAAAAATTTTTCTGGATTGTTTTACTAATTTCTTGCAATTCTCCTGAATCCTTGAGAAAAACTAACCTATTGTCAGTGTGGGATTATGGTCTTCTGGATCTAATCGCCTAGGGTATCTTTGTTTGGGTTAACATTAAAATGACGCGCTTGTCAGGCGTGTTGGCGGGTTTTGTAAGAATCTAGGTAGGATTGTATTTGGGATAGGTAGTATTAAGTCTTGTGTCTATTAGAAGTGCAAAAAGTGTTAACCCATCAACAAAATTTTGGGATATGGGGACTACAAAATTCATATGAAACAAGAAAGGGATTCCCAAAAGTTAAGGTGTTCTGAGCCGTATCAAGAAGGTTTATGGACCTTTCTTTTTATGGTAACACGGTTACTGAGGCAGTGCATCTTGCTAAGTTGTAAAAGTGTTCTAAAAACTGTCTTTTTAAGAGGACAGAGCTCCACTCCATTGGTAGCGAGTATTTGAGGTGTTCTGAATGAATTTTATCTCAGGTTGCAGGGGGGATGAAGTTTTGGCACTTATCATCTGTCCCTGATATTTGCTGATCTTACACATTGCGACTTTTTCTTGTAGAGGTACATAAAAAACAATTTATGTACTTACTATCTCTACCAACAATTTTGGACGACCTAGAGGCTGTATTGCAGCTGTAGTAAACTCAGTAGCACTTTGCTTATCAGATATAGTACGCGACGACCAGGTAGTGAGAACGAGTGAACATAAGTGAACCTTAAACTTTCAGTTCGTAAGCCACGCATGGTGTAAAATCTTACCATTATAATTTACTTCAGTTAAAAGAGAAGTATTAAAATAAAAATTGAAACTTGTGAATTAGCATTAGTTGCTACTATCTAACAATACACAATGTAACATAAAGGTGTTTAAAATGGAAATTTTAAAAAAGACTGAGAGGACAATATAAGACAGATATATAAAATAGAAAGTAAGAAAACTACAAATAAATAGTGTATCAGAATAAGTTGAAACACAGCACTAGATATAGTGCAAACACATGTACTACAGAAATGAAGGATAAAAATGGATGAAAAACGTAGAATATTGTGGTAGGCATCACACTAATGACAAAGGTCTCAAACAAAAAATATAGCTAAGAACAGGGTACGTTCGAAAATGCCAGGGTATAAATATGTAAGTAAATTAAGTAATAAGTAAAAAACGTTTTGTTGTATTAGATTTTAAGTATATTTTATTGCAATTAATATTTTTTTTACTTTATTTACTTAGATTTAATATGAATTAGTTTATTTTGTTTGTAACAAATTAATTTCAAATTAAATGTTATAGTAAATATTTGAAAATAATAGTGATGTAACTATTATTAATAATTAATAGCAAATAATTTGGTATTAAAATAACAGCAATGATTTTGTACAAAATCTAATTTTTTTATTAGAATAATTTTATTCAAAACATTTTAATGTTTATTATTATAGTAGTAATTATTACAAAATTTATAATAAAATAGTAACTTATAAATTGTATTTTAGAAACGCCTAAATACAGGCAACCCATCTAACTCTACAAACATTTAAATTATAATTTTAATGTTATAAATTTTAAAATTACTAACAATAAATCCTGAGTTTTCTAAAGTATATTTAAGTGTTTTAAATATTGTAACTTTAAAAATATTACATTATTACAAATATATAGATGTTTATATAAACATCAAGTTGCAGTAGATTATAAAATAAAATAAAATGTTAATACAGCATCCAAAATGTTTACAATATTTTTTGAACTTGGTTTGTGTTTGTAAAAATTTTACAAAGCATAATCTAATTATGCCTTACAGGGTGTGACAACAACGTTTCTTTGCGTACTATACGTAAATTGTGCATAATTAGCAACCACATGGTCGCCGATTTAAAAACTCGTTGATTTTTGGCTGGCGGCCGCTCGTGATAAGCGATAAGGGGAATAATCGAAGCAAAGATGCGGCGCGTCTGCGCCTGTTTCGGGGCGTCGCTTTGTGCAGGAGAGTTGGTCCAGAGGTGGTGAAGCTGAGCGACCGCCATGAGTGTCGGCAGCATCGCGACGCTGATTTTGTTTACATTGGCAGCCGACATCCAGGCGAGTGGAGACAAGATCCCGCTAGGTAATTGCATGAATAATTTCGGTGTTGTCCCCATTCATAGTTGCTACCGCAAACCGGCCTGTAGAGCTCTGGAGAGCTTAGCGCGTCGACGTGCTGCTGTAGGTGCTGTACGACTTTGATGATCATGTAGAATGTGACAGCCAACAAGTTTGTTTTTCAGTTTTTAATTTACGATTCAGAGGTTAGCAATGTTGTACAATAAATGCCGAAGTAATCGATGTGCTATAAGATTTGTGGCGTTACATGCCCACCCGGAGTTGAACGCCGGAAAACTGATCTGGCAGCAATAACTCCGCGAGATATCGCGTTGTTGTTGGGACCGTTACAGAGCTTTAGGGTGATTGCCTACAGTAGAAACAAAGAACGGCCGCGGCGGTCTATTATAGATTTTCCTAATTCAATCGAGAGCAGAACTTTCTCTAGCATCATCCTGTCAGTGCGCCAGCAGCGGCTAAATTGGAGTGGAAATAAAGTTTTGGCGAGTTCTGCAGGTTCCTGGACGTCGATTGGGATACTGCCCCGGCTCTAATTCTGCTCGATTGAACTGAAGGGATTATTCGCTTAGGAAAATAGAAGTAGTGGCCGGCCTGGGGCTGATGACGGGCTATTGGGTTTTAGATAAATTTCAGCCGGTACGTTCCTTTGTTCTGTAGTAATCCTTCTTCGTTACAGTCCTGTTGATATATTCAAACTTTGTTTTTACTAAAAAACGTGCATCAGTTCTTAATTCAAATCCACTGTATAGAAAGCTACGTAAATGTACAGGATTACATCCAAAACATAACCTAATCGTAAATGTAAAACGGTGACCGCATCCGAAATATGATGAAATGATAAAGGTTAGTACTTTAATTTACAAAAATTGCATGTGCTAATAAATTCGTCTCTTTTATAAATTTGTTATATTAAAGTATAATGACATAATTTGATTTACATTAAATTTGCACACAATCTAAAAAAAATCTATATTCAGAAGTCTAAAATGAAAAATAAATTTAGGGTTGCAATAAACAAACGAATTTTTGGCCCTCCACCATAATAACAATCGTTTTCAAACTTTTAAGTGCTTACCCAACTTAAATTTATTTATGCAAGCACAGTTATCTTTAAAGTGTTTCTCACTATACCAGTTTTTCGTGCTGGAAAATTTATTCTACAATTTTCTTTCAATTCTGCTTACTAACGCAGCATATTTTTAAAAACCTAATCGTAACCTTTTATTCAATCGTCCATAAATTATTACAAATATTTTAAAGAAGGGGCTACTTTTAGTAGTTGAAGTATTTGATGAATACCAACTAATCTCTAGTAGCACATTAGCATTTAGTAATATATTTTTTGCTATAATTTCTTTATTAAATTGGCATTGCAGTTACTTTTTAGGCTATCTTTTATTATATATTTTATGAATTGCTCTAAATCTGTTATATAATTAAATTTAGTAAATTATAAATAGTGCACATGCATATCATAAAGAAAGACGCTCATTACCAAATTGATTATCTTAATTTAGTTAGATTTGTCCATAGATAAGTAGTTTATACAATATTTTTACAACCACTTGAATCTGTTCCAAAAATCCAATCTCTTTAAGCTCTTGAGCAAAGACTTCTCTGTTTTCCCGTAAACATTCGACTAAATGTTTAGGGTCACAATTAATTCGACTGTGATAACTCAGTGTATCGCTGCATTTTTTATTAATTGAGGGTGCATTAACTACACATCTAAGGGCCTTACGTTAGTTTAAACACATTTCAAAATTTCGATGTTAAAATTCATTGCTGTATTCCATAGCTGCAAATCGTATATCTAGATTGATGTCGATCTTTAAAACAATATGGCATAGCAGAAATAGTTGCGATTTGCAACCCAGCAACCAGAAGGTTTTCCTATATATTTCACTTAGTTGTTTACGTTTTATCCAGATATGGTTTTTCCGCATTAGTCGACTATCAAGATGAATTCTTAAATACACTATCGCTGAATAAAAAATAAATTTATACACTTTAATGCACGAAAACAATTTATTATATAACATATTATTATACAACACGCAAAAAACTCACAAACAATTTTTTTTTATGTATTTATTAGTTAATTACAATCTGTCAATTACATCTGACAATAAGTAATTATGTTGATCGTATTGAGCAGTGTTGGAGAAGTCGCCCAATGACGACCCTCTTGCGATTACTTAATTAATTTAATTGTTACATGTAAGTTAATTAAGACACTTAATGTAACTTAAATAGCACTAAAATCTTTGCGGTAGATCGAGCGGGTTAAGTCTTTTGAGTCTTTGCGTTTGAGCACTGTTGTCTAGTAGATTAACTGCCAAAGGATTAGGATGCACTTCTAACTTATTTAAGTACTTTACACTAAATTTTTTAATTTTTTCCTTGACGGTGGCCACTTCCAAATCGTTTCGGATTTCAATATTTGGGATGTAGTATGGGGCATTAGTTATTAGACGTAAGACTTTGGATTGGTACCTCTCCAATATGTCAATGTTAGATCTAGAGGCAGTGCCCCATAACTGGATCCCGTAGGTCCAAACTGGTTTCAATGCTACCTTGTATATAAGAAGTTTATTTTTAAGCGATAATTGGGAGTTTCTACCTAACAACCAGTAGTATTTCTTTAGTTTCAGTCCAAGCTGCACCCTCTTCTTCCATATATGAGTATGTTATGTAAGCCCTTTATCCAAGTGTATCCCTAAATATTTAACGCTATCTGCCTGTGGTAGTGGTTGACCGTTCATATTTACTTCTGGGGAGTGCCCTCTACATTTTGTGAAAGTCACATGGACTGATTTATTCTCGTTCACCTTGATACGCCATCTTTGGAGCCACTGCTGTATTTTATCTAAATGCGTCTGTAGTTGTTGGGCAGCAACTGTTGGATTTGGGTGCATTGATAGGATGGCCGTGTCGTCTGCATACGTCGCTGTTATAGCGCTATTATCAGTGGGTAAATCGGCTGTGAAGATGAGGTATAAGACAGGCCCCAGTACGCTGCCTTGCGGAACACCGGCTTTTATTTGCATCAATTCTGTTAGTTCATCCTTATATTTAACCTGGAAGTATCTTTCCTGCAAGTACGATTTCAGGATAGTAAAGATTGGATGGGATAACTTCAGCTTAAGCTTGAATAGTCACAAAAATAATCATGAACACTGGAGGAATTAACTGAAATATTAAACAGTGTTTGTATTTAATACTGATTTTACGTTTTTAGGGATACTTTCTATTAATTTTTTTAATTTTTCGAGTGGTAAATCTCTTCAGGCGCCTTGAAGAAGACCCCAAAGATGATTTTTGGACATCGAACGCTTCTTTCTTACTGTTCTGTCCATTTAATCTCATAACAACTCTATAGAGTTGAGGTCTAGATCCTGTGGTGCCCATGTTATGTTATTGGGCATTTTTTGTTCTTTGTGGTTTGCTAGATAATTCTTACAAAGCTTTGAAGTATGTTTGGGATCATTTTTTTGCATCACCACGAATCCCTTTCCGATAAATTGCGACCCAGATGGTAGGCGTTTTTCATTAAAATTTTTTTATAATGTTCTTTCCTTATAATACCATCGACTTTTACTAAGCCCCCAAACCGACCAAAGAAAAGTACCCTCACACTAAAATAGACCCACAACGATACAGACCCGGATTATTTTTTTAGTCTTACAATTACATCGACGCACAAAGATTCACCGTTTTTGACTGAAAATTACAAATTTGAATTCGTCGGTCTATAATACATTTTGCCATAGTTCAGTTGTACAGGAACATTGTTTTTGCGTCCACTTAAGCCATTTGGCCTTATTACCACGCCGTAACAACGGTTTTTTGGTCGCAACACGACCCTCCTGAAGACGCCACTTTGTTGTGCTGACTGATATTGTTTTATCACGTCCCCGGTTAAACTTCGTAACAAAATCTGCGGCAATTAATCTTATATTTCGCTTACTGATGTGTCTGATAAACTAATCTTCTACATCAGATGTTATTAGTGATGGCCCAGGGCGATGTCGATTTCTAAAACTCCCTGTCTCTCTGTAATGTTGCAATGTATAATTAACAAACCTTTATGTTTTCGCAATGTTACGCACTGATAGCCTTTCTCGATGTAAAATGAAAATGGCTGAATAAGTTTCCACGAGCCATTAAAGGAAAAATTTAAAACGACACTTTACCAAAAAATCCAAGTATGCAACACAAGGTCTGATGTTAAACTGGGAACTAAAAAGTCGGAAAACAAATATTTATAAAAAGTCTACAAATGACCGATTATTCTGGTTCAAAACAATATCATCTAAGGAGATGACAAAAGGTTAAACAAAGCAAAATTAATTACGAAAAGTATAGTTGTTCAATATATAACTGTCGCCCATACTTCCATGAGGAGTAGTGTATATGAAGCTCCCTACTTGTGGGACTTGCTGGATGTTTAGTAAGACAAGGAAGAGGTGTCTCTTCTGGTTGTAAAGTGTGCTTTATTGATCCTAGTGCACCATTATTTTAACAACATTTCAATATATTTAGAGGGGCTTTGGTATTGTTTGATATCATAAGCAAGTCAGCGAACGTTGCGTTTGTGCTTTTGGTAGTTATCACTGTGGACCAAAACGCGAAAAAGCTGGCCAAAATTAAAATTTTATTTTTCTTTGCAGAAACGGGTAAAAATACGGATAAAACCACTAACTAAAAATAATTTTCTATTTACAAAGAAAAATTATTCATTTTCATCGTCACCAGAGTTGCTTTTACTTTCCATATTGGTCCCACTAGTAGACGTGTCTTCGCTGGTGCCTCTATTACTATTTATTCCTCATTAGGAGGACACAATAGTGACAATACGTCACTAGAAAAGTTCTAGCTTTTCCGGTTTGGCAGTTTTCGCAGAGAAGAAATGACCGGATCTGAAGAAACAATAAATAAATTCAAGAGATCTTCATTCGTTGCTTCTCGGGAAATTTTTCTGGTCCGACTTCTTCTATATTTCTTTAAGTCTTTATTTCTGCTTTCCTGGGCCTCTTCTGACAATTGCCAAATAGGAAAAATGGCATTCTTTACGATGTCCCTTTCGTGAATTAAAATCTTATGCATGGTAACTGCTATGTAGTACCACGGATATTCCTGCACAAATCGTCGAGCTGTTTCTTTTGCGTAAACATTAAACCCGTCACCATCTAGATAGATATATCTATAGCAAAGCCTGATGAAAGTGCATGCAGAATAGTACTACATCTTTGTAACAATTCTTCGTTTATCCCTGTAATTTGTGATGTAACTCTCAGGTTTCTAAATAATCTTCGGGCCTTGTTACCATCATCCGTTGTTCTACTTCCTCCAGGTTTAACATGATCAATTAGTCAACTTAGTTGAGTTCTAAATTCTGCCTGAATTTTGCGTTTTCTTTCTTCTAGTTTCTTCATATCTTCTTCTGTGTACCGCCTTGATTTTTTAAATTCCAGTCTCTAAGAAATATAAAGAAAACATTCGAAAAAGCGAATCCAAGCATCCAGAGACGAAAAACCAAATCGGTAAGTTGTGGCATCAACTTCTTTGTTCTCACATCTTTCTATGTCGTTCATTTCGGTTGGAGTGGCTCCACAAACGTAACATCTTTGAGTCGAAGAAGTAGCGATCGCAGCATTATAAACTTTACCATCCACCATTGTTAATGCCATTTGATGCGATACAAAATATTTGTGCAAATCAATCCTAACTTCCGTCTTCTCCAATTTACTTATTTGCTCTTCCACATAAGTAATTCCTTGTTGAGTTACGTCTGTGGATTTTTTCTTAAACAGTATTCTAATGGGTCTGCAAAAATGCACCTAAGAAGGTCAAGGATTCTGGATTGTTTTTTTTTTGACCAGAAGTTGATAATTGTAAAGGAAAAAACGAAGTTATAAATATATTTGCATCTTTAAAATTTTGCTTCCATTTTTGTTTATATTCTCCTGAACCTGTGCTTCCATCGCGGCCCCATTTTGATATTAATACTAACTCGATGGAAACGTCCGAAACTTTTGTGGAAAAAACTTCCTTTTGAGCAACCATCAAGCGTGAAGCCGTCAAGTCCATAAGAGCCTGTAACTGTATTGCCATCAAATATTCCGAAATTGTAATCGCCGTCCTTGGTGTAAAATTTGTGTCGACACATAAAGCCAATGCCTCATCTGGGGTATTTGGAATTACAATCTGGGCTTCGCCATTGATCCATGTTTTTCAGATTCTTGATGCTCTTGAAGGAGTAGTTGTTGTAGCCTCGCTCAACAATTTAGCGGCATCTTCTTGACCAGCAGATCGCAGACTCATCTGAGCAGCATGAGAACACTTGTCAATGCTCTTTCCTGAAGCCCTTTAGTTTTGCGCCTTTTGCTTCTTTCGCTGCTTTCTTCGAAAGGAACATTTTTTCTGCCAACCCCAAATGTTGGCGGAATGTTTTCCTCCACGGGAATGTCTGCAGACAATTAAAATTTTTTCTAACCAATCGGCATTTTTTTAAAAGAAAAGTTTTTAACATCCTGCTGCACTTTTGCCACCTTTTTGCAAATTCACTGCAACGAGATATCGCTAGTTTTGTTTCTTCTATATTGATGTCACTCAAATTTTCAGTTTTTCGAATGACGTTTTGCATATGTTCACATTTGATCGAATTTCCTTGCCCTTCTCTTGCTGCCAAATGTCGAAAATTTCTTCTCGTTAGAGGAAAATCTGTAAAACACGAAAGTTGTAGAAAATTATACAAAAAATGCAAAACGGTTATACATTAGAAGAAATTTTTGTTTTGATGCTATTAATAAATGAGTTATTTTATGTAATTTGTTGAAAGCTATTTATTGTAGCGAGAAAAAGAACCAGAACGTCTGAGCAAACGGGAACTGCATCCGATACGACGACGTCATTACCCAAAACAAAGTTGAATTTCAGATATATTGTAGCTTAAACTTTGAGAAACACGCTCAAAACAGTTTCAGAACCGGATCTAATCAGAATCGTTTTGTAGCTCAAACTAAAGTCCTACTTTAGAACTGAAAATTAGCTAATAACATGGTCAAGCATGTACATGTATAAAAAGTAAACTAAAGCATCTAGCTATGAAGTAAAGTATAAAATAGTAAATACTTACTTAGATTTAGTTGTTCCTTAAATCACTTCAACCAAAAGCCACCCAAAATTAAAAAAAACAATTTTTATTTCATTTCGCAAATCACTTGAGTCGCCGTCAGCACTTTTCGACCGTGTACCGTTTTTATAGTTTCAACCCTGCTAGAAAGTTAAATACTTCAATAGAAAACCCAAAGATTTATCTTTCTAAAAATAAGGGTCGAAGGTCAGTTTTGAGATGTTGCAGTTTGACCTTTTTGACCAGCTTTTTTGCGTTTTGGTCCACTGTTAGTTGGTAGATTAATGCACTCCAGAGCTGATAGAAAATAATTTGTTTGATAATATCAAAGTCTGACAGGGAAGTACCTATTAGCAATATATAATTTGAGAAGTTCGTAACAGTCTGTGGAAAGCCTACTTTCGATGTTACATAATAAGGAGTCGATTATGCCCTACTTTATCTAAGGTTTTATTTACATCTATAAATATAGCAGTACTTTTTTGCTTCAAACTCTTTAATAACTTTGTAAAGACCAGATTAATTCGTTTAGTGCTAGAATATTGTTAAAATTGGTGACCAGAATTAAGTCATTGTCTAGTTGTATGGAAGATTTTAGTAGCAATGTCAAAAACTTTAATATATAGAAACAAACTAACAGGTTTTTATGACTCCTAATCTTCTTTAAGCTTTAAGGATTACTGCGATCATAATCTTCCATTAAGGGAGGATGAAACTTAGTCTTGGTACTAGGTTGAATAGATAAATAATTGTAACTTTTATCTGGAAGATTCTTTAATATTTTTCTAGTGATCAAAGGATACGCAGGCACTTTCCATAAATTTAGACTTATAACAATTTGCGTTTTAGTCTTAAATACTGTGAACTACTTCATTAATAAGCTCACCTGAAAGAATGCTTCAAGAAGTGGCTTTATTTCGTTTTCTTCTTCAATCGATGTTTCATGTATGCAATATTTATGTAGACTAAAGTATCATAGTTAGATGTTTTGCAAAGGATAAGACTTTTCTTGATCGTTTTGAGTACAATTTCCGTTTTCTTAAAGAAAAAAGAGTTTATGTTGTTGTAGTCTTTCCAGATTCTTGATTCCAAAGAATACTCATTCTACATCTTCTGTTGGCAATAAAAAAGGTAGTCTTTCAAGCTCTGAAGTTGCATGATTTAATTGTCATCTGAATGTTTTGTGGCTTACTACTTTTTTTAATTTTCTACTTCACTAATATTGGGCTCTCTAAACTAATAATATACTGTGTTTTTTATGGAGTTTTTCCGGAAACATTCAACAGCAGTGCTTTATCTATAAATTCTCTAAATAGCTTCCAATTTGTGTGTTTATTACACAAATTAAGTGCTTTTTACTAAGTACCACGTGTATTGCTAATGTTAATACATGGGTAGTCCGAAAAGTTTTGAGACAAACAGAAACAAGTATTTTTTTCTGTCAAATCTAATTTTATTTTTCAACATAGTTTTCTTTTAAGTCGATACACTTTTTTCAGCGATGCTTCAAACTTTTAACCCGTTCAAATAGTAGTTGGCGTCTTGCTCGGCCTCGTTTGATGAAAATCTCTGTCCTTCGAGCCAAACTTTGAGATTAGGAAACAGAAAATAGTCGCTGGGTGTCATATCTGATGAATATGCTGGGTCGTCAATAAATTGAAACTGCGTTTCGTAAATTTTGTTTTATTGTTAATAATAAATATATGCAAAATGTCCGACTTGCTTCGTTAAAACCGCTTAAGCTTAACCTTTAAAATGTTCATTCGAATAAATTTTTAGTTCAAAGAAGGCAAGCGTAGGACCCAACGCGCCGACAGCTTTCTCATGCTCAATTCAAAACGTCGTCCAGTACCATTTGGTAAACTTTTTTGATTTTATCGGTGGAGGTCGCAGTTGTTGGCTGTCTCGGAGGCTCATCATCAGCCAAGCTGGTACGCCCATGTTTTAATTCAGCTGCCCATCTTTTCACTGTGATAAACGATGAGTCTCTGTAAACGGCGTCTAACTCGGTTTTAATTTTCGTAGGCCTATTTGCCTTTTAAATGCAAGTACTTAATTATGGCACGGTATTCGACTTTATCCATTTTTACAAAAGAATTGACATCGACTATTACAAATGACTGTCAAACAACAACTAAGCGTCCAAAATGGCTAAAATTTTTACATATATCTTTCAAAGCAAGTACAATTGTAGTAAGATGGTTTTGACGAGCAGAGCCATATTTACGTAGAGGCTCATAACTTTTCCGACTGCCCACGTATTTTCGGCGTGTAGTCAATTAGCAAATATAAATAGTGCACGTATTGTTATATGTTATTACTTCGGTTCAATCTTCAATTGCGATTTTTGTTAAAGATACGTTTGTTTATTATTTTGGAAGTTTGTAGTGTTTAATTCATTTCTTGGCAATCACTGCTGTACCGACGTGTGTTTCGCCATCAGGATTTGAGATACTTGTCTGTACATCCTGGATTTATATATAATATAGTTCATTGGCTTTATCCTTTGCGGTTGGCACGTATCGCTGAACATTACATTAATAAAGAAAATCAGTAAATTTGATCTCGAGTAAAAAAAAACAGCTAAAAATCGAGAATGTCGGGTTATACTTTTTAAATTCTGAGCACAAGTGTAGCTGCCAAAAATTCCTGCACTGCTGTGGCAATTTGATACCGCTTTATATACACGATCAGCGATGGAATTCCCGAAATCGAGCTTGTCTCTCACGAAGTACGTGGGTTTGAATTAGACTCGAAAGAGGACTACGTTTTGTCGGAAACTGAGCAACAGATGGCTGCCGAAGAGTATAGGAAGATGATGTCCATTATTTGCCGAGTTTCAGTCCAAGAGAATGAAAGAAGCAGGATCGTTACAGGGTGTTAGGCATTAAGAATTTATGGTTTGATACTTCTGAAAAAATTATTAAGCGCCTTATAAAAAAATAATGCTTAGGCACCATCCTCACAAGCGCAAGTTTGTGAGTGAGAAGATCAGGGCAGATGATAACTACTTCATATGCATAACTATGGTATATTAAACTCTTGGAACGCATAGCAAGAGAAGAGTACGAATTCAACAACTCCTTAGCATTAGGGTTAGAATTGAAACGCCTTTTTTGACGTCTTTTTATATTATTTTGACCAAAATTCTTATTGGCCTGATAAGACAAATGTGCTAAAAGTTGGTAGGCTTGATGGGTCTAAAGAAGAGGTGAACAGGTTTTATAGTTTCTGGTATGACGTCAAGTCGTGGCGAAGATATTATTATAAAGGCAAAAAAGACAAGAAGAAACGTACAGATCTAGACAAGCAAAGGATGTGTAAGGAGGACAGAACGGCAAATAAGGAAAAAAATGTATTGAACAATGATATGGCATACAATTTTGTTTTACAGATAGCAAAGTTCAAGCAGGAAGACAAGGAATTAAAAACGACATTCAACCAGTTTAATATAATGCGCCATTATTGATTTTTACAACTAGAGTTATTTAGTAGATTTAATATAGTTTCCATTTGATTCTTAGATCTTTCATCTTTTTTAGTCCATTTATGTCTTCCTATGGGCCATTTATGGACTTTATTATGGTTGGAATACATGATTATAGATTAGGGGTGGATTACCTCTCACGATCTAGACATATATGAGATTTAGTAAAACTTATCGTTCTAGCTACTTGAGTAGTAACTTCAATCCGGTCATTTTCTTATTATATCTTCTTATGCATAGTACAACCTTTATATTTTGCTGATTTTACATAATTATTTTTATCCTTAGGTTGGTACTTAAATGTTATGTAATTTACAGTGCATTTAACACACCTTGGAGTTCCAGTACAAAAGTTTTTTGTATGGCCAAAGCACATTGGAACATTTAAGGTTTAACGTAGAGTGGTTCAACTTTCACTACTCAGTGAGCTAGTCTGTCAATATTATTATTATTATTTTTTATTGAAGCTTTTGTCAGATCACCATTACAGTGTTATACATGACAGGTTTAAGTAGTTTAATATGACTAAGACTATTGTATTATATGCGATCTGAATTTAGACTAATATATGGAGGCAGGTAGTGGTGGCCTCGGAACCTTGAAGGTGGTGGTTGCTAGGTTTCTTCATTTGGGATAACATCTTAAGGGAGTTTTTTTTCTTAATTCTGTGATGAATATTACGCTGCCCAATGTTGAAGTAAGTTGCTCCTTCACATTTGGTAATGCTTGTGAAGAAAGTCCTCGTGGTCGAGAGCATATAGTCTTGCATTGTGGCGACACCCAATTCGTAGTGAAGTTGTGTGTTTCGGATAAGTCATGGAGCATTCACGGCGATTCGTAAGACCTTGTGGAATCATCGAAGTTTGAGTATATTTATTTTACTCGTGTTGCTCCAGACAGGAGAGGCGTAGAGTGCCAGGAGCGTCAAAGAAATTTATATGGTAGGATGGGCATTTGTGTTAAAGTGGGGTTTTACGATTTAAAATGGGATAGTCGGAGTCTGGTGTAAGATTGGATTAATTTTTGATTGATGTGGAAACTCCAAGTTAATTTGTCATCTAAGTACACTCCAAAATATAAAGATATAAAATAGAAGGTGGGCTGTTCATTACATTAATATTTGATGGGGTTGAGTCTAATTTTTGAGCCATTTATTGAAGGTGTCAGTTGCATTTTACAGATGTTGTATAGCTAGTTCTAGGTTTGTATTTTATGTTATAATGGCTGTATCGTCGGCGAATGTGGCGAGTGTGGCGGGAATTTTTGGAATATAGGAGGTGTATATATTGAATAAGAGCGGGCCGAGGGTCCTACCTTGTAATAGCCCGCTCGTGTTTTGGTAAATTTTTTTTTAAGAATTATATCTAGTATGTCTGGCTGATGGTCGAATCTGTACGGATAATAGGTGTATTCATCTGGAGTTAATACTTGTACTCCGTAGGTTGCTAAGTATTGTTCTACTAAAATACCAGCTGGGTTGGTTGCTCGGCAACCTCAATATACAAGTTTTCTGTTTAGGTCGCCTATCATCAGAGTAGGTTGAGAAGCGCTGAATAGAGTGTCAATGTTGGTTGCAATTATTTTTTTGTTTGGTTGCCTATAGGCACTTATAATGGTAAGTTCACTTGTGTCGCATAATTTGACTTGAATTCCTGTGGTTTCTAGTGTGATATCAAGGGGACCGTCAATAAGATTAGAGATCTTTTGTTTAATGATAATTTCACTCCACCAGATGCTATTCGGGCATTTCTGTCTTTGCGATAGACTCGATATCCTGGGATTTTGAAGGGTTCACCTTCAGTCATATGAGTTTCTGTGACCCAAGCTATATCGACTTGGTGCCTAGCTAGGAAGGTTATAAATGTAGAGCGTTCAGAGGCTATGCCGTTGGCGTTCCAGTTAAGGATTGTTGAAACGTTGATAATTCGTTGCGGCTTAGGATTCATCGAGGAGGAGAGGTAAAGTAGTGTTGATTATAAAGGTTTTGATTCGGGGGAGGAATGGCGTTATAAGGTCCGTCAGGAGTTTGATGAAATTTTAGAAGAGACAGTTTCGGGCTAGCTGAGGTATGTGAAGAATTATTTGGGAGGTTTTTCACACGATTGGCAAGCGTTTGATTGACATTATAAGTGCGTTGTTAGAGTTGATTTAACTGGGATTCTTGTTGTAGAATCGTTTCTGTAGGAGTTTTTTGTGGTGGCTGCGTGGTCTCCATCGCAGTTTGCGCATGTCGGTTTTTCTTTGGTTGTTTTTTTTGCATTCGGTGTGATTATGAAAACCTGAAAATTTGACGCATTTGTACGAGAAGGTACAATAATTCTTAGTGTGGCCAAATTTCTGGCATCTGTGGCATCTTTCGCAGTTCTACTGTTATTACGGAGTGACACATTTGTTTGAGACTGAAAATTCTTTTGCGTTCGTCGTTATTCGTTAGTTCCACGGCGCATACTGGTAATGGTTTTTTATCCTTTGTTAACAATCGCGTTACATTAATGATAGGAAGTACTTTTAAGGCTTCGCTGATTTCTTCTGTATTGAGGGACAACGTTATATATTTTTTATTACTACTGACAAGGGCTTGCAGTTGGGATTTCGATAAGTATAGTAGGGAATTTTGTTAGCTTTGTAAAACTGTGTGAGACTGCGATAGTAATCTTCTTGAGATAAGTTAATTCGAAGTGAGTTTCGATTATTTACAGTTGTAAATGTGCCTTTGATCGAAGTTTTGATATCTGCAAAAAGCGCTGTATAATTTATCTGGTTTGGCAGGCAGATTGGTGGTATTTTAACTTTTTAAGCATCTGTTGTTTGCTAAGGCATTGTATTATCATTTGACTTGTTTACGCTTTCGTCCTCGACGTTGTGAGATAATTTGAAAAATTTATTTAGCTTTAGTAGCTTATCTGTTGACCAGAGGTATCTTGTCGGGTGGCGTTAAACTATCAGATTTGCATTTGAGCGCTTGATTTAGCACTTCGGTTTCATTATTAGAGGAAGTTTGATTATCGGTCGTGGTTAAAAGTTTTAACAATAAACAAAAATAATTGTTACATTTTTACTCACAGTAAGATAAGGCTAATGGTTATCTAAAGGCCGAACGTTCCACCGTAAATAGAGCCGTGGCGTCTGCACTGCTTCAAGGTTTCCTCAATATTATACATGTTCTTGTTACTATCAGCTAGTTTTAATTCAACGAAGAATATTGTTGACTCTTTATTTTGTTCTCTTGTTTGACGTTAATGTTATTAGTAGCTTAGTGCTTAGTAGCAACATCCCATTATTTTTATTGTAGCGATGAATAAAAAAGTAATACATCTAAAACCCTTATCTGATGAATATTTAAGGATATTGCCTATTATTAAATCATACTCCAGTGTTTTCTTTGGGTGAAGATAATTAAAAATAGATTTGACTTTATTTTAAAATATTTAACGTACTGAGAAGGGGGTTTCCAAGTATTGATGTATTTGGTTTCCTTGGTCATGGGAAATGTTGGCATTGAGTGGTTAAAATACTTTGGTCAGGGGTTTTGCAAAAGCAAGGCTTTTTTTTTGATCCCTTTTCATCCAGATATTCGTATAGTTTATTGGAGAAATGTGTTGTCAGGGTTGCTCAAGTTTTTTTGTCGCTCTTCAAATTAAATGTTCTATGTTATCAGTTTGCGCAGGTTTTTAGTAATTTTGAACTGATTGGTTTTTGATGATATATAGTAAGATTTTGAGCTGATTAGATTTAAGTTTAAAATTTGGGACTCTCATTATTTGCCACTGCCTACGTAATCTTTTTCTTGTCGATTTTTATTTTAACAACAATAGAACATTTCATGATTATAATATGTTTTAGACGTTGAGGCATGGCTTGTCAGACGGTTTGTGCAGTACTTCCTAAATCCGGTTCTAAAATGCTAATATATAGATTATTTTCAATTCATTATTTAAAGAGCTCCGGTTTCTTTAATTATTACGTAATTACCTTCAGTAACTAATACAGGTGAATTGTGCGACGATGGATTTCTGCTTTTAATTAATTTAAATTGATGCCTTTAATTACGCAAAAGTCCAGCAGATCGGGAAGTTTATTCATGCCTAAAGGATAGTAAGTGGACTCGCTTGTAGATAGGTAATTTAGTCTATTTGAGTTTAGTGTGTTGAGTAGCTCTGCTTTTGGCGTACTCGAAAATCCTACTATATATTTTTGGCATTAATTTTATTGTCTACAGTTTGAAAGAATGTTTCAACATCTTCGATACTGTTGTTGTACTTAGACATAAGTGTAAGAGGTCTGCGCCTTTCCTCAATAACTATTGAGGTAGCTTGACTATTTCTAAGTCAATATTTGATAGTTTATAATGGTTGACATTGTTCTTGGTGATGACATTTATATCTACGTATTTAGCATCATTGGGATGTTTAGTAGAATAAATTGAATATTTTGAAATTGATCGGTAACTTCGTAGAGTGAAACGTGGTTCATTGGTTTGCGATAACATTTGTGAGTTCCCGTTTGCGTTGCAGCAGACCATTTGACTTCCAGGCACTAATCCCCATTGTCCATTTGGAGACGAAAGTTGTTAAGAAATTTTGCATTGTCTTCTTAAAATTAAAATATAAACTTAATATAAAAAATACAATGCGAATCTTTCAGTTAATATGTATATCGCTTTTTTACCTGACGGTCGCTCGACTTCAGCAATCATCATACACAACCTTGCACTTATTAACAAGTAAAATTTCGGTCGATAAATCAAAGAATGGGACACATCTGTATACTTCAAAACACAAATGTCAAATATTTCTAGCAAATAAAAATTAAAAATATGAATATATTTTAGAAATTCCTAAATATTATTAATATAAAGTAAGATTGACATATTTTACTTGTACAACAATACAACTTAAATTAATATATTTTATAATTAAAAACGTCATAAAACAATTCACTATTGCGAAGCAACTTAAGGTACATTAGCTTTAAATATTATGTTAATCTAGCACAGCAGTAGCGAATGTTTTTTAACAGTGGGTCAGGTCAAATTAAAAAAATGGTAAATATATATTTCAAACTAATAATTAAATTTAAATAGCGTTTTTTATAACTTTTTAATCAATCTCTAGCAACAAATAATTTAAAATCAAAATCTAAAAATTTGAGGAAAAAATACCTTATACCTTTCGTCAATTTAATCAACCATATCCTTTGGTTAAATTCTCCTTTAACTATGCAGCAGCAAGTTCTGCCTTTCTACCTCAAATAGCTTTTAAAATATAATTGAAAATTGTCTACCGAATTTCGGACATTCTTAATTCAATTTGTTAGTGGTGTTCCTAATATAAATTATTTATAGCTCAACTTTGTAGCTTAGGTCTTTAATTTTTTATTGTGTAAGGCTGTTTAATATGTCTCTTTGGGTTTGGTTCTTTGCGTCTAACGCTAGGAACTTCGTAGTAGCAGAAATTATGCACCAAAGGCTCTGAAAATTAAAGATACAATTTAAGTACTATGAGTTAACAGACATTTTTTCATATTTGTCCTAAGTTAAAACACCAAAATTTTCCTTGCCTATTTGCCCTACGGTTTCTGGTATCCAAATAAGCATCAGCTATTTATAAGCTTGTTAACTTCAGTACAGGAAAATAGCAGTGCTTTAAATATAGCTTGGTTGTTCGATTAAATAATTATTTTTCTACATTACAAATTTATTCTAAATACTCAAATTAATCAGAAAGTGAAAGCATTTTCCACGTGACAGCTCTATTTCTACTGACAAAGAACAAATCCACATGTCACGTTTCGACTTCATTATGATGCACTTCTAGTTTCGTTTAACGAGCTTCCATAACCTTTCAAAAAAAAGCTTTTTGGTTGCTCACGAAGCCACGTCTGCGTAGCTTGTTAAACCTCACCATCCAAGCTAAACTTGTGGCCGCGCAGTGTCTCCTTTAAGGAATCAAGATGTGGCAATCAGACGGCGATAGATCAAGACATCTACTCTTTGAATGTGATGTTTTGTGCGTGATGTCGGTAGACGATTAGGTCGGTCTTCATCTTGATTTTCCTTCCTTAATTCATTCTATCCATGCGTAGATCTTTTGCTGATGCATGGTATATGCTCCATACTATATTAACACCCGCCAATGGATTTCCGTAGATTTAATCTCTTATGCCTACAGAAAACGCATCTTATTTCCCGAGCAGCTACAGTTTTTTCTTTCTACTAATAACTTTGAATAATGCAATGTTGCGCGCGGCTAGCTACCCGTCGTCCCTTGCAAACATGTGGTATTTCGTGCCAGTGCCAGTCTCTAGTTTTTACCACACAATTTCGAAATTGTGTTTACTTGCTGATTTATCTTTATATTCTTAATTGAGATTTTTATTTACAATACTCCAACGAGTTTTTATCATTAGTTTTGCTATGGATGACCAGTTTCAACGCCATTTTGTGAAAAAAGAGGGCAATTTGCCAAACTGTCCTAAATTTCCTCTTATTGAACGTTACCGGGCTAGTGTTAGGAGAGCCGATAAGCTAAAACAATCCAAGATTTTAAACAAATGTAGTGTATCTAGCTGAAAATTGCAGTAAATGATGTGCAGAGGTTTATGTCAGGTTTTTGAGCAAAAGTTAGAAATTTCTATCGTTTTTGATTGTACATAGTTTTTATATCACTGATTGTGTTGTTTTGTAATTTTAAAATAAAATATTCGCTATTTTTCAAAAAGGTTTATTTGTGACAATAATTTACTGACCGTTTAGTAAAACGAAAAGTCCTTATACATACATTTTGTAGAGTTTGTCTCTGCATTAATTTGTAAGCTGTATCGCTGGCTTTCTCTTAAACATAGCTATATAACGGATACAATCGTAACTTTTGGGATTGCAGTTACTTTTGATCTTATTGTTTGGATAACACTTGGATAAGAAAGCTTGTGTATATAACCGGCTCGCTTCTATGCTTGTATTTGCGAAGATCTCTTCATCTGGCGTTTCAATCTCGCTTTTCGCCATATTAACGAATTATAATAGTTCTGTTAAGTAATAAATGTTTCAGCAAGGGTAAAATTATTTACGTAGCTTAATATGCTTTAAATAATGTAGTTATGTATGTTTGAATTTCAGAAATATGCTGATTCTTATATATTGGTGACATTAGCGATAAGCACATGATAAATTACTTAATCTGCGAGTTTCTTAAAATTACAATGTAGTTGTAGTAATTTTGAAAAGCTTTAGTAGCTTAAATGTTTTGCGGTTCGAAAACTAATTTTCAGGTTTAACTACGCAATCACTAGTCAAACAGATTCAAAAGTAACTAAAGCAATATCGTTTTTCGGTTCCATTTACTCATTTATTTTTTATTAAGTTTTTAATCTTACAAAAATTAAGTTATCTTAATAATAATAATGGTAAGGCTCTACGCCCCGCGTAGGAGCACGGCCTGCGAACTGAAAGGTTAAGGCTCTCATACGTTCGCTCTCTCTGCCCGGTCGTCGCGCACCATCTCTGATGCGGGGCGATGTGGCAAGCACCGCGCCTAAGACGACCGCCATTATTACCCATTGTTCGAATGAACGCAGATACTCAATTATTTTTAGTGACTGAGTAGGCCACCCGCCAGGCATCAGAGAGCACCGGGAATTGAACCCGGGTTCGTCAGCATCGCAGCCCGTCCCTCAACCACGGGACCACGCTTGTACAATTAAGTTATCTTAAATTAAACAAATTAGTGAAAGAGTCTCATACATGTTATATTAATTTTTTCCCATAAAACGTTCACTTTGGAATACGATGAATGCATATTTCAAAATGTTTTGTTATATCTCTTTCCGTTTAGCTTGTAGGCCGATTCCCGATTACAAGGGCCAGCGTAAAAGAATTTTTGACTTTGATAAATTTATTTTTGAGAATGTTTTACTACGTTTTGTACCGGGCTTCAGATTATAGGCCTGGGATTGTATTATTAATGTTCTAGCCTTCCCCATTAATTCAAGATGGCTAATAACTAAAATAAGTACAATGTATTTGGCATTTCAGTTCCATTCTAAAATAAAATGTGCTACAAGTGCGTTAGTTGAAATTCCCAATCGCTACATTTTATTGTCCAGGAAATTGAGGTCAGGTTTCGCAAGTGGTTACTGACTATTGCTAAAAGTTTCTGATCTATTATTCTTTTTACAACTTTTACAGTGAATCGGGTTGGTATTTTTGTTTTATTTTGTATAAATAAAACACAGTAATAACATTATTTCTCAATTTTTACTATCTTATTATGCATCTGTTTTGATAGTTAGAGATTTTTCCTTTAATAAACATCTGTACAGATTTATTGTTATTGATTTATGATGCTACAACTCTGCTGTGAGGAAAAAATTACATCATTTCTAAGGTTATTTTTATGGAAACTATTTCTATATTATGTTTAAGAACAAACTAAAAAATTTACGAAAGTACAATTGTACACCATATGGTGCTATAAGTATAAAAACGCGCATAAGTAGCGTCGTTTTTGGATTAAACAAACATTGCCATCTTGTTTGTGAACATAACAATTTATTATATAACTTATATACTATTTAAATTTACTGATATTTAGTGCTCTTACTGCAAACTTTGCAAAAACTTGTATGTACCGTTAAAATAGAAGATCGTAATGCCACTAGTTTCATAAGTTCTTTTTTATTAAACTTTATTAGCAATCGGGAAATACATTCTATAAGCTAATTTGATGTTATGTACAATGTTATTTATATTGTACAAGAGAATGGCATGAAGAGGTTCATCATCCAGCGACTTCGCTTCGGATTCATAGAAGGTCCTGTGGCCAAAATCTTCCTAATCGTCTGTTTCCTATGGGTTGTAGAAAATGTCGTAGTAGTTCATTGGGATGAGCTTCAAGCTTTCCGTGGTGTGAGGTAGCTCGTCTTTGGATGATTGTGTTTATGTATAGAATATTGAGGTCTGTGTGTAATATGTGGTTGGTGACATACCGGGGTGCATCTACTATGGTACGAAGGATTTTGGACTGGATTCGTTGGATTATAACTATATTGGACTTGCTCGCGCATCCCCAAAATTCGATTCCATATGTCCATATGGGTTTTACGACGGTTTTTTATATAAGTAATTTATTGTCAGTTGATAGGTGTGAATTACGACTTATTAGACAATTAAGGTCCTTCATTTTCAATTCAATTTGTTTCCCTTTCTTTGTTATGTGTAGCTTCCAGTTTAATTTCAAATCCAGATACAGCCCCAATTATTTCACTACTTTCTGTTGTGGTATGTTGACGTGATTAAGGTTCACGTTTGGACAATTCCCTTTCCTGAGCGTAAAGCTTATGTGTGCCGATTTTGATGTATTGATTTTTATTTTCCATTTTAACAGCCAATCCTCTATGAGGTTCAAGTGCTGCTGAAGTTTTGATGCAGCAGTTATTGGATCATTCTCAGTTGCCAATATTGCAGTATCGTCTGCAAAAGTGTCCATAGTTGTATTTCGAGTAAGCGGTATGTCAGTAGAGAAGGGGGCCTAGAATACTGCCTTGAGGTACTCCTGATTGTACATAATATCCGTCGGAGGTTTCCCCATTTATTTTAGTTCCAAAGTCTCATTGCTGTAAATACGATTTAAGTATGGAAAAGTACTGAATTGGAAGGGCGTTTTTGTTTTTGTAGAGTAGACCTGGCTGCCAAACCTTATCGAAGGCTTAACTTACGTCTAGGAAAGCGGCTGTGCAGTATTGTTTGCTTTCCATGGACTGATTGATTTTGTGCTCTAGCCGATGACATTGTTGTACTGTGGAGTAGGCATGTCTAAACCCGAATTGGTGGTCTGGAATCAGTCAT
Source organism: Sinelater perroti (assembly GCA_036346155.1). Lineage (NCBI taxonomy): Eukaryota > Metazoa > Arthropoda > Insecta > Coleoptera > Elateridae > Sinelater > Sinelater perroti. Next base: position 2,746,015 of record JARFIY010000099.1, read on the forward strand.
CTGGATTTAAGTCTTGTTCGATTCTCTTAAGTATAAGCTTTTTGAGGAGCTTTGATAGAATTGGCTATATGCTAAATAGGACGGTATGATGTAACGTCCGTCGGATTTTTTCCGGGTTTCGGTATCATTATTATCTGGGCAGTTTTCAAATATTTGGGTCAGTAGTCTAGTCTTAATATAGAGTTGAATATATACATTAGTTTAACTAGTCCTTTCCGGGGAAGTCCTTTAATCATCTTGGCTGTGATTAAATTAATACCTGGTGCCTTTTTTTCGTTTAGTTTTAGAATTTCATTCTTAATTTCTTTTGGAATAAAGAGTCTTAGGTGTTCATGTGTAAGAATAGGTAAGGCTACTTCTTGGTCTACCTCTGGAACTTGATCGTTATTGTGAGGAGTAAATACTTTTGATAAGTGCAAATAAGGCAGTTTTCTCTTTGTCGCTTTTGGTCCACGGACCCGGTTGGAATTTTCACGTATGGTGGTATCGCTAGTTTGGGTTTATCCTATTAGGTTTCGATCGAATTGTCTTGCCTGGACAGATTTCACACAAATTTTTCGAATAAATTATTTCTTGTTTCCTGAAGCTTCGTTTTCAATTTGCTACTTATTTGATTGTATTTTCTCCGGCTATCCGGCTGTGATTTCGTTGCCAGTAGATCTAGCTCTGCGTTTCTCTGCTATTAGTTTTTTAATTTTGCATGGTATAGTATTTACTATTCGGTGGGGTTCAATTCGTGGAGTAGAAAGTTTGGCAGCGTTCTGAAGTAGGTGGATGAAATTCATTATCAACATCTTTTGGTGTTTGTAGTCGTCCAGCTAGGCTTATGTTGTCGTATATTATTTGACTATACATATCCCAGTTTGTTTTGGAATTATGAAGTCTGGGGGTTGTTTTTCTGGTTATCACCGATGTGCTTATAGTTACTATTATAGGACTATGGTCTGAGGTGAGATCGTAGCTCGGAATTACTTCTGTATATGCTTGTGAAATTCCATTGGTTACAAAGAAGTCTAGCACATCTGGTGTTTTGCTTGGGTCAGACGGCCAGTAAGTTGGTGTCCCAGTAGATAATAATGAATAGTTTTCTTTCTGAATGACCTTAGCTAATTCGCGATCTTTAGTAGTCGTAAGCCTTGAACCCCATAGAGTGTTTTTACACTTGTAGTCGCCACCAGCTATAAATTTTGGCCCAAGTGTTTTGAAGAATGTTTCGAAATGTTCTTTTTTTAGTTGATGTCTGGGTGGGCAATAAACTCCAGTAATCGTTATTTCGTATGGAAGGGTTTGTATTTTTATAGATGTAGCTTGTATGTGATTTTCTTCGTATTTTGAAAGTTCATAGTGGTCTATATTTTCTTTCGCGAGTATTGCCGAACCCCCATGGGCAGTACCATCTGGATAGTTTGTGTGATATAGTTTGCATTTAGGAATGTTAAAATAGCTTCTAGTAGTGAAGTGCGTTTCGCTGATTAGGAAGATGTCGATTAAATTATGTTCCAAAAATAGTTTTGTTTCCAATTTGTGGCTCGGAAGGTCGTTTGCATTCCAATGGGCAATCCTAAGAAACTTAGCTATTTTTTTTATTTATTTCATTTTATTTACAAGCATAGTAATCATATTAAGTACCATGCTGTTCTGTTGTATTAGCTGATTGAATAGGTTTTTGAATTCCTCTAGAAATTTTGTTAGTACGCTAGTTGTACCGTCTGCATTGTTTGTATTGTTGGCTGCCATTTCGGCATAAGTTTTGTGTTGTGAGGGTGGTGCAGGTTGTAAATTTTGAGTATATGCTCTCGTGGAAATTGGTGGAATAGATGATTCATGAACGTTGTTCCTATTATTTTCCCTTATTAATCTATGATAGTGCTCGCAGCCTTTATAATTTTGCCGGAGTGGCCTTGGTTTTCGTGCATGTTGTGGTATTGTGGATTCCGCCGCATTTGACGCAGACAAAAGGTTTGTTACAATATGTTTTGGAGTGTCCATATTGTTGGCACCTTCTACATTGAATTATATTGTTTTTGTTTGTTCGCGGAGGTTCTATTTCTATAATTTTGTATTGAAGTCCTTTTATTTTGTAGACTTCTTTATTGTTTGCTGCTGGTTCCAAGTCCACGAAGAATAGATTAAGTGGCTCCTTGGTCGGTTTGTGCGGTGCATTTATTATATTTCGAACTTCGTGGCCCAACTCAAGTAGTTCTGTTTTTATATTTTCTATATCAGTTGAGTAATGGAGATATTTTATTACAATTCTATACGCTCGTTCCTATTTCAGTTGGTACGTATGGTGGTATATGTTGTTTTTTTTAAAGTTTCTGACGAGTTTCCTGTATGTTTCTGGTGTTCCACTCCTGATTTTCACAACATTGTTAGCTAAACTTTTTGTACAGTATTGTTCATCCTCTACTATCTCCTGAATTCGATGTATCATTTTGTTGTAGTCTTGTACTGCGTGTATAAAGATTGGTGGAGGTTTTGGTAAATTTGTAGTAGCAGTGTTTTCCGTATTAGACGTGTGTGTTGCATCAGTTAGTACTTGATAACGATTATTGGTTTCGGTTATATTCGTATTATTAAGTTTTTTCGTGACCTTTTCCATTTATAACCACGTATGAGTTGCCAGTCATTCCTGTTGGTTGTTAAGATTTCTTCATCGTCTTCGCTTGTAGATGACATTATTTGAAATTGCTGATTTGGGTTTGGAGTATTTGTATAATTAAATTGCATTTGCGATTGAACTGGCGGGAGAGAGTAATTGGTAGGTATTTGTTGGAATGATGTTTATTAGATTAGGTGCGATTGGTTTGTTGATAATATTGAGGATTATTCATAGCGTTAATATTTCCTAATCGTGTTTATAATTGATTGAATAAAGTACGCTATCAAACTAGTTTTAAGTTTGTTGACCGCCATTGTGATTTTTATTTGCGAGTCCGTGATAACACTTGGTATCGCACTCGAAGAGCCGTTCTCGGTACGTGTTTACGCTACGAAACTCAAACGAGCAATTCCAAAAATTAAACGCGTACTATATAAGCTATAACGGATTACTGTTACCCTTAGAAGCACTACAGATGCCCTCGCTAGGTGAAGGCCCTGGTTGCTGGACGGAGAGGCCCGGCCCGCTGGCGCCACTGGCTCTACTGGCACCGTTGAAGCCCTGATCACCGCCGCAGAGTTCGCCCTCCGTGCGGGCGCACTCCTGGAAGCACTTGAAGAAGTGTTCGCTTGGCCCTGTGACCCTGCGGTTATTGCTGTTTTGCAACGATAGCGGAGCGTACATCTAGTGTCCGCGACTAGTTTCATTAGTGACATAAATCAGAATTTGTTTAAAAAATTTGAAAACGGTGATTTTAACCTTTTTTTTCTTACATTAGCAGAACGCTAATTTAAATCGAACAACTCAAAAAATTACCAATAAAGTTGAAAACATCACAGTTAACAGTTCAACAATACTTGAAATAACTGAACAATAAGCAAATAAAAGGAATATAAATTTTTCGTTATATTTTGGTTAAGAAGTATGACAAATTTCTAGTACGCTGAAAGTGAGATTCACTTTTTCAGCATATTATTAATGAAGATAAGAAGTAAATTCTGTACTATAAATAAAAAATGGTTTACAATAGGTCAATCGTCGTTGTGAATAACAGAAGTATGTTTTTACTACAAAAATTATTATCACTGTGGTGGGAATTATTTATTAGACTTTTTCAATATTAATGTAGCCATAACTGTCGAATATGATTTCATATACCTTGACAGGCTAAATATCGTTTTGATTCAAAAATATTTAAAGCCACCTAATCACTTGAGTAAGTACTGTAAAATCACTAAGGAAAAAACACAAAATTAGCCTAAAGTCATTAAAAATTTTCTTTGCGGAAAAACCTTCCCTACAATGGCAGCCATTAAAATTTTTTTTAACACAAAGCATATTTGCTTTATAAGAAGGAAATTGAAAGTCTTGTAGACAGAAGATTAACGATAATAATGAATGAGGATTTTGTTATAGATTTTACTAAAATAAATATTAAATAAAACAATAATATGGTCATTAAAATACTAAATTGCTTGTGTGTAATGTGCATGCTACTTTGAATCCAGCACACTTGTAATTGTTGCATAATTAAGATCCTGGGTCATGTGCTTTATTTCTGTCAAAGTCTGTCCTTTGTTTTTTCCTATTTTTACTTTCTGCTGGATCTGTGTCTTCTTTGGTTTTCTTTTTCTTTTCCTTTTTGACTATATTTCTTACTTCCATTACTCTTTCAGAGAGTCTCTTTTCTTTCATTCTCTAGACATAGCTAAACCAATTTAATTGTTTCTTGTCTATTAAGTTCACTAGTGCTTCAATTTGTAAAGTTTTCCTTGTTTCCGCATTTTTTATACTATCTAATTTTGTCACTTTCCTAAGTATTTCCATTTCTATTTCTATAAGGTCGGAACTAGAATTGCTTTATAGACGTGTATTTTTGTTTTTCTACTGACTAATTTTTTCCAAATATTGTTTTAATGGCGCATAGTATATTTTATTTCCTTTTTTTTGTTTTGTTAGATATTTCCATCTTTGCATAATTTGTAATTTAAATACCCAGATAATCAAAAGTTGTTACCTCTTCCAGATGTATTCCTTTACATATAATCATATTTTCCATTACTTCCCTTTGTTACTTATTGATGACTAAGATTTTCGTTTTCTCAAGATTTATCCTGATATCGTTATTTTCTATCTCTTTATTTCATATTTTAATTTTTTGTTAAATTTACTTGGTATTTCTGCCATTAGAAGTATGTCATCGGCATGTACAAGGTTATCTATGTGTATCAGACGTAGGTTCTTATATTCTAGCAATGTCTTCTTGTTCTGTGTTTTTAATACGTGTTTTTGATTAAACTGAGGCTATCACCTTTCTTTATACCTTTTTGAAATTCTGATTCTTTTCAAGTAGCCTCCTATATCCGTATGTGCGTGGTAATGTTCTTGTATACACTTTCGGTCTTACTTAGTAGAATTTTTGACTTTTGTAGTTTTTTTTTAGGCCTTTCTACATTATATTCCTCTTTATAGAACTAAAGGCTACTTTATATCTAAAAAGCATAACCAAAGTTTTCTGTTTAATTTAATCATTCCCTCTATAACTTTTTTCAGAACAAACATATTATCCGTTGTTTGGCTATCTGTTCTCCTTCTAATTTTGGTTCTATCGGTGCTCTTAGTTTTGTTTCTAATATTCTTGTGTATATTTTAAATTTTGTTGCAAAACAAATTGATTTAAAATTATTGCATATAGTATCATCCCTTTTTTGTAAAAAGGCAGGATAATGTTCCTTTTCCAGTCTTTTGGTATTCTCTCCGTTTTTATGCCATTCTTAAAATTTCCAGTAGCCATTTCTTTCAACTATTTCGCAGCCATTTTATTACTTCTGGGTCTATCCTATCAAAACTGCCTGTTTTACCTCTTTTAAATTTTGTTAGAGCGTTTTCCAGCTCTTTCATCATTATGCTATCTTTTCCTTCCTCCTCTTACCTTTCTTGATCCCGTTTTCTAAATTTTCATGATGCCTCGTCGTAAAATTATTTTCTAAAGTAGTCCCTCCATACCTTGACAACATTTTTTTCTAAGTTTGTAACTTATTGTTGTTCTCTAAAAAATATGTACAAAAAAAATTACAGAGCTGAAGATGTGTAAGTAAAAAATAGAATGTAAAAAACAACTTATTATAGTACTTTTTAAACTAAAGCATTGTTTCAGAAAAGAGTGTAACAATAATAGCAACATTTAATTAGAAATTATTATAGTCATTAAATGAACACAATTTACGTTATTATTTATACATATATGCAGTATTCTGTCATTTTTGTATATAAAATAAACATCCAAATTTTTATGTATAAATAAAACATATATGTTTACGATTTTAAGCTTTTGATTTTATTATTATTATACTTATATTGTTGTGACATGAGTAATATCAGTAGTCTGGTATATAAAGTTTCTGAAAATATTAATTTTAGGACAGAAATTTATGAAATAATAATCTACTAACCTTTCTACGTAATAAACTACATTTTGCTTCTTCCCTATTTTACTACAAAAACTAAAAAACCACCTAATAGGTGCATAATCTGTCTTGACAGCATAAATCTATATTTTTTGTTTATTTAAGATTCACAATCTGTCTCGCAGAAACTCACTCGAAGTCATTTGGTAAGTCAGAGGCTTTAATTCTTATCTAGATTGATCATCGTCATTTTCTAGTAGAGATACCACTAGCACATTTGGTTGGGCACCCCGCCGATCTCGCTAACGAACACTGTATCTTTAAATTTCTCCGGTAACTGAGGGAACATTTATGTCTCTTTATATAACATAATTTGGAACACACTAAAATGTATTTACCATAGACCTTAATACTTTAGACTGTAATTGTCTTAAAAATTTAAATTGCCAGCTGTGCCCTAGAGTTGTATGTTATATGCCCAGATCAGTTTCATAATGGTCTTGAATAATAGAATTTTACTTTCTGTAGAGCCAGTACATTTTCTGTATTTTTAGATCAAGCTGCTTTTGTTTTATCCAGATACGTTTTCCATATCAGTCGTCGGTATAAATAAGCGCCTAAGTACTTTATATGTTTATCTTGCGGTATTTGTTTCTTATTGAGTAATATAAATGGACAAGTATTTCTTTTCATATGCACCCACTTACCGTCCTTTACCTTTATGTGCCGTTTATTAGTCCAAGCTTCTAATTTTTGTAAATAGGCTTGGAGATGCAGAGAGGCTATATTGGAGTCCGAGTGCGATGAGGATATTGCGGTATCGTCGTGTGGCAATCGCAGTTCTGGTATAAAGAAGATACAAAAGTGTATCCAACACACTTATCTGAGGAAAATGAAAAACAAGGATGTGTAAATATCTTAGCACTTTACAAGAAAATGTCTGTCAGTTAGGTATAACCTTAGTATTTCATAGCAATCCGAAGGCAGTGCATCCTTGATTTTAAATAGTCATAAATTTTAAATATCATACCTTGTCGAATGCTTGCGTGATATCCAGAAGTACAACCGAACAGTAGCGTTGGCCTTCGTTTGCGAAATTCTGTTTGCCACACGGTGCACCATTCAACTGTAACAGATGAATACTTTCGAAAATTTATGTTAATTTTTGTAGTAATAGTTTCTCACAAATTTTTTAATACAATTGTCAGTAGATTAATTAGTCTGAAAGGAAGTTACACCTGTAGTTGGTTTGCCAGGTTTAGGTATTGATATAATGGTGGTAATTTTCCATTGTTTCGAAAAATACTTTACACTTAAAACAGTATTTGTCAGGTAGATGAGGAACCTGAAAACTTTTCTCTGTCAATTCTCGCAATACTCTAGCCGTAATTAAGTCATAACCGGGTGATTTGTATGAATTCACATTCATAATTATAGCTTTGCCTTCGTTGACCTTGAAGTTATTAGGAGGCACATCTTTTTCTCATTTTTTTTCTCTTATTTTCTTGTTGCCCATCAAATAGGCGAAACACAGATTTCAAATATTTCGCAAAAACAAGGACTTTTCAAGGTTACTTCTGACCTAAGTATTGTTTTTGATACACAGGTGGATCATGTGGTTTTGTGATTGATTTAGCTTCTTGGTAGCTTTCCAAAGGGAGTAGTCGCTGGTTTCCGTCAGTGACAAATTTTTCAGGTAAGTCTGCATTTATGCGCTTTTGATATGGGAGAGAATTTTATTGAGCTCCGCGGTCGTATGATTAAATATTTGCTTATTATCGGGATGCTAGTTATTCGCCATCTTCGGCATAATTTTCGTTTTTTGGCAATTTTCTCTTGACTGTAATAGAACAGGAAGTAGTTTCTATTTTCTCGACGTTTGAAGATGTTGCCATCCTTGCGATTTGTTGGTAGATAGATTTAGTAAATATTTCAACAGCGGAAATTAATTCCTTCTTTGATTTTAAAGATATATTAAGCGGTAGATCTTATCAATTCTCTTTCTGAAAAAATCCTATTTCGCTTGTCTATTGCAGAGGCTACGATGTTTTATTTTGGACATCACTTGGATCCCTGTCCTCACAATAATTGGAGAGTAGTTAGCTGAAAAATCGAGGCAAGATGCTACTTTAAAATAATTTGGGTTAATGTTTTGACAAAGCACAATTTGAGTAAATCTGGCAAACTATTATTGGTTATCGCTTTTAGCAGTTCTACCGCCTTTAGTGGTAGAAAGTCGCGAATCCCACTGAACATGTTTTGCATTGCAGTCACCGCTAAAGATAAACCTATTTCTCAATTATTAAAAATAATGTTCGTAATGTTCTAATTTATTGTTGTGCTTGGGCGGGCAGTAAGTTGCTGGGATTACTAAAGGCTCTTTCCAATCTTCGATTGCTATAGTAGTGACTTGAAGACGTTTCGAGCTGTATTTTGGAAGTTCGATAAAATAGTACAAAATACAAGAAACTTTGTACATAGCCTTAGTACTTCTTTAAAGAAAGCACCTCAGTTATTGCCTTGCTACGACCTTTATGCGACTTTTTAGGACATGGTAAACTAGGAAACTTCTATTAGGACTACTGACTCTTTTATTGCTAATTCGTAGCCGCAGTCGCATATTTCATCTTTGGTTATGACCAGTTTGAGAACTTCTGATTTATTGACAGCAAGTTATTAGCAACTGCAACACAATTTTGCTGAAACACGCAGATCTTTGCTGATCAAAGCTCGCACACGTTCTAAATTTTCCAGCGTTCTGATCGTTACTGGTCTTTCAAAACGAGAATGACTTTGCACAACTTCCCAGCTATATCTAAATCGTTTGTATTATGCCTTCATTCGTGCTAAACTCATTTTATCATTCCGAAAAGTATTCTGAATTATCTGTAGTTTCCCTGGACGGATGTTCCAGTTTCGCACAAAATGTAATGCGATAATCACATAATACATATGCCCGGCAACTAACTCTTAACTGATCTGGCTAATAAAGTTGTCCTCACTCACGGATGCATACTATAGTTGTCTCTCATTGGTTGCCGGGTTACATTGTAACGCGCAAACTTTATTCATTATATTAATATTAGCACACTATTTTTTGAAGAGACCTCGTACTTACCTGTATTTGTCTTAAAAAATATTTAATTCAAAACAGTATTTTTGGTAAAATTAGGTATACTACAATTTCTTTAAACTTTTGTAATTTTAGTTATTATTGAATTCATACTCTGTGTGGTAATTTTTAGTTGATGTAGTTACACAACTTGGTTTAAGAAAAAATTGTCTGATCTTTTATATATTAATTAAATAAAGCAAATTATTCTTCCCCTAAATGTTCAAAAATATTTAAGTCCTATTTTGTATACAAATATTACTTAAACGCTAGCACGAAAGACGTTACGGCAAAACCGTAACGCCGAAAACATTAACGATGAAAGTCCTTACGCTGAATGACAATTAGGCCGAATGGCATTTACGCCGAATGGCAATTACGCCGAACAGCAACTTATAATTTACGAAATACAAACTTTGCATTTCTGAATTTTAAAAATTTTGATAAATACAAATGACCATTGTCCGTACAAGAAAGGGTAAATGCGATTCGTTAGACATTTAATTGGAATAAATAGAGTATGTTTATAATGACATACATCTCGGCAATTCGATTGCACTTGTATCAGTATAAGAAATATACAGTATAAAGAGTAATGCAGCATAATTTAATAAACTGTATAACAATGAGATAACTCTTACAACAAAAAGTATAAAAAGAAATTGCAACAGAAGAATAAAAACAAATAAACATAAATCAATAAACTTCATATAACAATAAGATGAATAATAGGTGCAATAATTTTATAGTGTGAAAAATAATCTACAATATTGGCAATAAATAATTGAATCGCACTGTTATAACAACAGAAGTATAAACAGTAAAATAACGACAAAATTTTGAAAACCAATTAACACAATAGATTAATTAACTGTATAAGAATGATTAGTATTGAGTTTGATAATTGATAATTGTATATTGTAAAAAACACTAAATATGACAGTAAGTTGCAATTATAGTTTGCATTTTTATAACAATAAAAAGTAAAATAAGTAATATCACAGTAATAAAATTACACGTGATCAAAAACTGTATAACAATATAATTAGAATTTAGGTCAATAATTGCCCTGCAAGTCATTGTTAACTTAGACGACTCTCCATAAGCATTGCGTAAAAAGGAAAAAACTCTCCGCTTCTGAAAATTCCTTCTGCAATGCCATTCGGCGTAACGACTTTCTTCGGCAATGCCTTCGGCATGTTAGCTTTTAACATTATGCCATGGTACCACTTAAACATGTTAGTAGTGTCCGATCAAAAAAAATAACGTTTTAGGTTTAAGACAAATTTTGCCGCTTCTCTTTCTAAATTTATTTTTCTTCAAATATTTGGTAATACAATGGTTGTGTTTAGTGAAGGTAACACACATGTTTTGTAATGCCGTTGTGAATCTAAGTGTTTTTTATTTTTGTATTTATATGGGAATAGTCTTTAAAAGACTCTTAAATTTGTTTTAATGTGCCAACTCTCCATAAAATTCTTAAGCTTTAAAAAGTTATTTGCAAAAACTCTTAAAAGGCAAGTAGATCGCGTAATGTAATCTAATCACAATTTAATGTAAGTTAAGGGTAGAATTAAAAAATATCTCTAGTTATATTATCCAACCTCCTCTAAACCCTTTTTTGTGCTTTACTTAGGTTTATAAGTAAAAAGCTAATTTTTTTAAACCTGGTAATAACAATAAATACTACAAAAAATACAAAAACTGTTATAGTTGTTTACGCACTTAGGCGAGATATTAATCTGACAAATGTATGTGCAAATTTATTCAAATTGTACAGAAAAGCGGGAGCTTTGTATAAACAAAAAACGGTTTCTACCAAATGCTTCTGCATATACTGATTCTTGATAACAAACAAGAAACTTTGCGTTTCTTTAAGCACGACACGGCTTTTAGCAGATTATTTTCCTTTCTTTTACTTACTAATACATCATTAGTGTCAACCTTTCTGCAGCCTTTCTCGAAACGACCATTTTTTTAATGATATTCTTATTTTCTGCAATGTACGCTATTAAACAAAATAAGTCAGTTATGTAAATGCTAAGTATTTTTATGTTTATTTACACGTGATTATAAATATAAATAGTTTAATTCACTTAATACATATAAAAATATTAACGTTATTACCATGTAAAAAGTCACATGTAATAACAAAAAGTGACACAAATATCAAAAGCATATTTTCTCGTTTTGGTGCATTTGCCGGCATTGCCACCTCAACTGCTTTGCTCTAGTTCGGTTTTCATTTCCTGTTAGTTTTTTGGAGTTTGTTGGTATCCATTTGTCTTGTGGTGTTCGCAAGTGTTTTATTCAAATTCTCTTCTTTTGATTATGGTTTCCTCGAGGGTAAGGTAGTAATATTGTTTGTGCCCAAGTTTTTTTTTTGTTAGTACTCCCCGGGAGAGGTTTATTTATTTCTCATTTGTAGATCTGCCGCTTTTTTTGTTTCTCTGCTTCTTTGTTTGTAGTTTTTTCCTCTGTATCTTTCGTATTTTCTGTTATGTCCTCTAACTTCCACTCTTCTCCATTTATTATTAGTTTGTCCTTTCTGTTTACTGCTCTCAGTTTCTTTCTCCCGACATCCATCATGTATGGGAATAGTTTCTTTTTCGAAGTCTTCATTTCTTCCTACTTTTGTTCCTGCTAATTTTTTGTGTTTCGCATAATCTCCAGTTTCTTCAGGAATGTTGTGATTCCTGCCTTGTTGGTCTACTTTCATTTCCCTTACGTTCTCCCAGTCTCTTAATGAAATCTACCTCGTTTTCTCCTATTTGTATCTCCATTTTCTTTAATATTTCCATAACTTTCTCTTTCGTGGTTGTTATATCTTCCTCTACGTCAAAAATTATCAGGATTCTTTCTCTTAGTTCATTTTCTAGCTTTTTGATCTTTGTTGCCTGGTAATTTGTGGTCTCCCCAATTTTTATTTTTTCTGTTTGTTTGCTTATATTTTTGTATATCTCGTCAATTTTCCTTCCACCTTTATTAATTTATTCATAATATCGCTTAACGTTATTTCTTCTTTTTCTGTCATGACGTTTCTTCTTTTTGCATATTCCTAGTTTCATGTAATAGCTTGAAATTAGTATTATTAACGCGATATTTTACGCGAGTGAAATTTATTTATTATAGGTCTGTCCTGTTATATGCGATCGGCATCAGCTGTCTCGTCGTAAATTGTTCCCTATTTTCGGCTTTGAGTTGGGTTCGGTTTCTGTTTATTATTCTTATTTACTAAATTAACTTATTTTGTTGTTTTTATGGTGTTTTCGATTTCCTGCTTCCTCCTTCAGTGTCAGTTGCCTCTGAATTATATTTCAATAAATTTTCAGATTATTTATCACACACTTCTATACTATTAATTTCTAGGACCGGAATCCCTTCCATAAAAGGATGTCTGTTTAGAGTTGATAAAATCAATAATGTATTTTTTAACTTATAACGTTTTACTAAATGCTGTTGCAAAAAGAGGAATTTTGCAGACCGACGTCTAAGGAATACAACAAATTAAGTGAATAGTCTATCTCACTGTTTATTACTTTACTAAAACTTTTCTTGCACTCGAATTTCTCACTCGAACGGAAAGACTGTTGTATGTAATTGGCTGCCATATTTTGGACAACAATATACCACATCTTTGAAGTCATACCAAGTATATTAATAATATTAAGCTACAATTTAAGTTAAATTCCTGTGTTGTATCACTAGTTACTATAGTGTCGTCGGTGTAAATCCATATAATAAACAAATAATAAATATAAAATTAATGTACAAAAAGTATTAAATTTATCTGCATAAGAATTATCACAGTTAAAATAAATAATATTGAGAAACATATTATTCAATCCCTATCAGCAAGCCGGAATCTATACCTATTTCAGGCCAATACAATTTTCTTCTTGTCTATATCTGTCATTGCCTCCTGATGAAAGCCCATAAGCTGTTTTTAGTGTTATGTTAACAGGATTGGGGAATCAGTGATAATACGAATTGTTGTATAGTCAGGTCTGGGTCTTTCTTGCCTGGTATGGACTAGAGTGGAGTCTTACTGAAAAGCATACTCCCGCCCAGAGGCAACATTCTTTATCCAGGGCTTGACAACTGTCTTCAGTACGTTGATATAGCCGTCGGTGGTCACCTACATACATTTCTTAAAAAGTAGGGATCTATGATACCCCCTTCGTTGCTCAGCAGCTCCAGCACTATCACAGATGCGGGAAACTTTGTATGTATGCTAGTACTTGGTAGATCCAAAAGTCAATTCAACTTCTTGTCCTAATAAAGCTTCTTTTACCCAAAAGAAATATTATGTAATATAATGTCGCTGAGCAGTGCTTCAGACTAATTTCTTATTTATCTTTTTTTAGTCAACAACTGACGGTTACTTAGAACGGTATACCTTTGGTGCACTGCTAAACTGATCGTTAACCTTGGCACGTTTATTTATTTTGCTAGGTAAATCATCCTTTGCCTAGGATTCTAATCGATCTTCCCTTTCAATTCGCGGGCGAATTCATCACTTTCTTCGCCATCAGATTGCTTGTTTTGGGTTATCCTATCAGCAGTTACCTCCCTGTGGTGGTCAGACCCCTTGTATTTTTAGCTATGCCGCAAACCCTTTTTTTATAGTCAAACCACGAAGTAATTTTTGTCCGTGATTTTCTGGCGGAAAGGGATTCCAATATAGCAGTTTACGGTCGTATTTTGGGATTATCTTGCGGACAATCGTAGACTGTTGATTGTATGAAGTTAACTTATGTTACCCAATAAAGGATTACGGGTATGCGTGCATAAGATGACGTTTCGGTTTTGTCATGTAACCTAAAATATTTCATATTTACCTCAAATATTCTGTATATAACTCCACTTAAACTAAAATAACAGAAATAAAGCTAAGTCGTAATATCTTGCTTGTAAAGGATGGGTACGCTAAAAACCTAACCGCAGTATTTCAATTTTGCTTTTGTAACAATGTGAGAATTTTGCTGTGTAGTTATAAATTAGTCAATAAATTCTACAAACCGGTGTCTTTCAATATTCCTTGTTGTCCTGAATGTTTGTCATACTTCAAGATAACAGTTTCCATTACATAATCTGTAACTACTCTTTGTACATATTGGAAAACACAACACTTTCACCTAATTTTCTCAGGCCCATTTATTTAATTAAAATGCAAAGAACAAGCAGCACCTTACGCGCTACTTCTGACACTGTCGTATTTACTAACATTAAACTCTAGTAAGGCTTTATTCTATTTTAAAGCATTTTTGTTAAAACTGCCACATTTTCTGTAATGCATAATAAACGTAAATTTAACTCTTCAAATAACAATTTCGAGGGTATTAAAGTGAAGTCAAAATGTAAGATGGATACATTTTAAGGTGCAGTTCTTTTCCGCTTCTGATGGATGGCTCATGAAAGCTTTTTCTTGTAGTGAACCTTGAAGCAATATACTCACTTATTACAAAATGTCAGTTGGAGTCACGAAGGAGTGCGCAAAATGAAAACGTATATTAAATTTTAAAGCGGGGCGAACGTAATTCATGTCGCCGCTGGGAGTGGTGCATTAAATTATCCGTAAAAAACGTAATATTAAATTAGATTCAAACTACACGTTTGTTTGTTTAGTATAAAAACTGAAGTTGTCGCAGTAATATAAATGGTAAATAGTAAAAAATTGTTGGGCGTTTATGGTAAGTAATGGATTTTTTAAAGTAAATTTACTACTTTCATTTAGAGAAATTAATACAAATTAGTAAACGAAAATGACACTTTGACCTGGTTAAATTAATTTTTTAGTATAAAAAATATTAGATAATAAATTTTGTTTACTTACTCCTTAGCGAGTGGCAGTCAGGACAAATAAGTCAAACTCGCCTCTTTATTTTTTTGCGTTTGTTTACTCTTTTTCGTCAACTGGTACCGTTAACCAATTAACGATTCTTGCCTTTAAATCTTCTTGAACCATATCAAACTAACATGTTACCTTCTATACATTTTCTATTTATTATATTTTTCATTTTTGTTGTTCTAGCCATATTAGCTATTATTATAAATTTTACTAATTATATTAGTTGCATTTCCAATCCTATTATCATCTATCAATTTATAAATTTTTCTTAAAATTTTTTACTTCAACGTATTTGGGATGATTATTTGTTAATTGTTTAATATCTGCATCAGTGCTCAACCTGACCTCCACTTTAAATTTCTTATTTTGCTTTTGAAAGTGTCATCCCCAGTTTGGTTAAACAATTTTAAATAGACTACCTATATATCTAAACTTCCTATTATTTTAACATCTGTAATTTTTTTATATTTCTACTCTATTGTTTTATATTTTTGATGCCTTTTCCATCTTAATAGATGTTTATTTTCCATATTTATGATTTTTGTTTTTACATATTTTTAACAATTTTTTTGTTCTATATAATTTTCTTTTCTTTATGCGGACAATTTGTCATTTTTATTTATTTTCAGTTTCTTTCAAGAATAAGGCTTTAACTTTCTATATAGTAATACTCTTTTTGTTGCTTTCTAGATTTCACCCTCACTCGCAAAATCGGTCGCAAAGCGGTTGCGAATCTAAACGGTTGAAGATACAAACAATTCATGACAATAAAAATGATTTGTTATCACGAGATAAACATAAATTTAAAGTAAAAGTTGGTAAAATAGGAACTCGAAAAAGAATTGAGATCGAAACATATTGGTGAGCGTCCGTGGTTATATCCGACTGAGCCATAAGTTAGATGTGAATCTATGGCAAAATAATAACGTTGCGTACCTACACATTAAATAATTTCCAATTTAGTAGTTTTTTGATAGAACTTACCATTCGCGAGATTTTAACAATTTTGAGGAGATAATAGCGGGTTTTTTGCTGTTTTTGCCAGAATTATCCAAATATAGGATAAGGAAAGTCGTGTGATGTTCACACCAGATTTTTTATTTTATTTTCCTGGATATTCTTGACCTGCAAATTAACTTTCACATTGTTTTGCCTTTTCGTTGGCTTTTGAAGTTATTTTCTGTATATATTTGATGAGAATTAGAAAATGATCCACACGATAGTCTGTTCCTGTATAGCAGCGTACATCCAAAACGTTCCATATGTGTTTTGTATTAATCATGATATGATCCATTTGATTTTCTATTATTCCATCTGAGAAATCGTATACTATATATACTAGCACTGCTATTTTTATTTCATTGGTATTTTTATAGAAACTATAACTGCCACCTGCTGCTTTATAACAAACTTTTTTCTATTTATGCGTTAAATTCTCGAATATAATTTTAGTATTATTAGTGGTTTTCCATGTAGTGTATTGTGTACATGAGCATAATTTAATTCTTTCGTCTAATTTCTTTCTGTAAGAGTATAAACGTTTAGTATTGCGATATGTGTGAATTTTGTAGTACAAGGGGCGCTCAAGTTTTAAAGTCTCTAATTTTTTTCCAAGCTCCGAGAGTAAGTAAAAAATACTGTTAATGTTGCTATTGCAGTGAGCGTTGTTTTGTATACTTCAAATGGCGACGTTTAGTGTTTGAAAACAAAGTGTAATCATTCGTTTTCTCCTCTTGCATAGTAAAATGCCCATCGAAATTCATCGCCAATTGAGTGAGACATGCGGTGAAGGTCTTATGGATATTAAAAATGTGCGTTTATGTGCGAAAGTTGTGTGATAATGAACCGAAGCAGTCTTGACCATGAACCAGCCGGACCGAAACTATGATTGTGCGAGTGATGCAAGTTGTTATGAAAGACTGTCGATTAGGTGTGTGTGTGATATCGCCTCTAAACCTGGCATTTCCGTAGGATCTGTGGAGTCTATTTTACATGATGACCTAAAAGTTTCTTCAAGGTGAGCCCCACAGATGCTGATCGACGAACACAAAACTACGTAGGTGGTAATTTCTCAGAACATGTTGACCCGTAATGCCGCCATGAATTTTCGACAAGTGTTTTCAGCAGCCATAGAATCATGGCGACAATATTATAAAAAAATGTATACGCCTAGACCGAGACTATGTTGAAAAATAACAAAAGCTTCAACTTTCTTGGGCAAGTATTTATTCAGAAAAAAATTTGTAACTTTAGAACTTGAACACACCTCATATAACTAATCGTCCAATTATATATTGACCTAATATCTAACATAGCCTACCATTATTAATAATAAATTTAATGTTTTTTAGTGCACTACAAGGTATCATATATTGCCTTGATTTATTTTATTTTTTCTTTTCTTCTAATTTTTGGTATTTATAACCCTCGACTTCTTTTCATAAATTTCCTTGTATAAAGCTATATTTAAATTTACTCTATTGCTAAATTTTATTAGCTACTTTTTTTATGAGTGTTCTCATATATCTTCGTAATATTCTTTCTTTTTGGTAGTTATTCTTACTTCAGCAATCTTTTCAGGTTTTTCGCCTTTTATTTTTTTTATCAATATACAATTTATTGTATTTTAATTGTGCTTTATAATTTTATTTCCTAGTACTTTGTAATTGTGACTATTTTTTGTATTTTGGCAGTATATCCAGATATTCATGTATTCATGGCTATCGGTCTTTAAGTGCTATCAATTATTATTTATCTGCAATACAACATTAACTTGCTTATTCTTTTTACAAATCGCTTTGTTAGTTCTGTCATTTCCTTCTATTATATTTTGCTTTTGTATTTAAAAAGTCATTTTTATTAATTAATTTTCAAACTGTTTGTTTACCTTTTCAGTACTTTCTTGGTCGAGATCTTTCAGCTGTAATACTAAATTTTATTTTTACATTAATTGTGTTTTCTTGTTTTTTATTTTACTTTACTGTTTAGCAATTTTTTATAATTTTTTCAATATTTTCTTTTTCGCATCTCAGCAATTCTAAAAATTAAAACGTGTGAACTAGAAGTCTAGTGAGTTACACATTACCATTTTTATTATCGGACATTCACTGTATTTCTTATTAAATGTTGTGAAGAGCGCTATATGCATTATCAGATTAATATTAAATCGGCACGTTACAAATAATCTTAACTGAGTTGATTTAGTTTCACATTGGACAATTTCTAAATCAGCTCCAAGTGGGGTGTATTTTGACATAATCGTTGGCTGTTGTTCCAATTTATCCTCTTTTGTAGACAATTATATCACCGTATATATTTATTACTTTTTGCTTTATACAATTTAATTTTTCCAAATGATTATTACTAAAAGATCATTGAACTATATGTAACTTCTTTTAAGCTCCTTTATTACGCTTACATCCATATAAAAATCTGGTGTGAACATAACACGACTTTCATTATCCTATTATATATTAGTCCATCGTCTCGGCTGCGCTGCTCTCGTTCCGGAACTTGCTAATTTAAAAAGGACGAGGCGATCAACACTCGAAATCTGATTAAAATAACAGTACGAGACAATAATTGACTTGTATTTAAAATTTTGCTACGTTACTAGGTAACCGTGCGAGCTCAGCACGGCCTTCTTCATGATCGCCTGCGTGCTCCTCCTGCAAGCCGCCCCCAATCCTCTCCCAGTCGGCGGTAGCTCTCCGAGCGCGCTGTGATTGGTCCGTTTAATTAATTTTTAATCGGCTATAACTTATTTATTTGACCTCGGATCAAAAAATTTCATTGTAATTTTTTATTCGTCTCGCTCTGATCTACCCGGTGATATCAATTTCGAAACATTTTATGAACACCTGTATATTAAAAATCCTAAGCTTCAATTTTTTCGAATTCTTATTTTATTAACTTTTATTCTAAATTCATGTTTATCTCATGATAACAAATCATTTTATTCTCATAAATTTTTGTATCTTCAATCGTTTAGATTCGCGACCGCTTTGCGACCGATTTTGGGACCTTGCGACCAAACGGCTCTGTCGATTTTACCAAAAGCTTCACTGCGTCCCTATCTACAAAACTACCAAATTTTCAAGTCTCTAGCTCTTACGGTTCTCCAGATATCCTGTTTACTGACAGACCGAACAACACATCACACAAGAACTCAATGGTCCAAACTAACTTTTTGGTGTCTTGGGGCTATAATTCGTCTAGAAATGTGAAAAACCGGTGTCAAATTTCGCCGATTACATTACTTTCCTTATTATGGTAAGGAAAGTAAAAAAATATTTTAAAATTAATTATTTCTAAAGAGATGTAGTCCGATCAAAAATTTTATATAACGTGTTTTCTATAAATATATATTTTACTTCTTTTCCTTATAAGGAAAGTAATGTAATCGGAAATTTGACCTCAGTTTTCACATTTCTGGACGAATTATAGCCTCAGGACACCAAAAAGTTGGTTTGGCATTGGTAATTGTTGTGAATTATTTTTCTAAGTAGTAAAGATTTCGAAACGTATCTAAATTTAATTTGGTATCATGAAGATGATCGAAGTTCTGTTTTAATAATCCGCACCTTTGGTCGCGCGTTCAAATCGGTCGTCGGTAATCTAAACGGTTGAAGATAAAAATTTGAGAATAAAATGATTTGTATCACGGATAAACGTAATTTAAATAAAAGTTGGTAAAATACTCAAAAAAAATTGCCAGTTTATAACGGTGTTCTTAAATGTTTCGGGATAAATTACCGGATATCAGACCGAGACGAACAAAATTTACAATGAATATTTGATCTGAGGTCAAAAAAGTTATACCATAAAATATAAACGGACAATCAAGCGTGTTAATGTCGGAATACGGAAGGCTGGCCGATGAGCAAGGCGATATGAAACCGTTGGGCATCTGTAGTTACTTATGACATACATTAGTACAATCAAGTTTTGCTGAACTGTTATTATAATCAGCTTCAGTGTTGAACTGCGCTCGTTCTTATTAACTAGCGGAGTGCCGCGCAGGCGAACGATGACCTGTCCTTTTTAAGATAACAAGTTCGGGACGAGAGCAGCGCAGGGCCGAGACGATGGACCCGGTATAATGTATAATAATAGGATAAGAATCGTGTTTTCACAGTTTATTAATCTTAATTTATATTTACAATCTGCTCTGTTTGAACAATAAGTAAATTTTGCGATTACAATTACAATTGTTTCCAACAAAAGGTTGCTTTAAGAATTACTTATTTAGTACATTAAATAGGTGCAACATATTAGATACATATACACATACATATTAAAATTAAATATATAAATAAGTAACTTAACTAAATCGCCCGGTAGGTCAAGGCAGTTATAACTTTGCAATCTACAGGCTTTGTTGTTGTTATCTAATAGATTTACAGCAAGAGTGTTTGTGTAATTTTTTAGACGTAAAAATACTTTTCGCTCACGCACTTTACTACTTCTTTCACTGTTTACAATTTAAAGTCGCGATGGACAACTTTTTTATTGAAACCTTTGAATTTTCTCTATATTTAAATTGCTTAAGGTTTCGCACAGTTGGACGTCATAGATCTATGTTGGTTTTATATATTAGGACCCTGTTGCTCAGGGTCAGTTTGGATTTGCGCTCTAATAGTCAGTTCAGTTTATAAAACTTCAGGCCTAGTTGCTTACGCTTCTAGTTCTAGGTGCATACCAAGATATCTGACGTCTTTTGCTTGCGGAAGTAATGTATTATTCAAAGTTACTGCTAGGCATGTCTCTCTTCGAAACATGAAAGGCACATAAGTGGACTTGGTTTCGTTCATTTTGATACGCCAGTTTCGTATCTAATCTGGCACATGATTGAGAAAATTTTGTAGGTTTTTTGATGCAATGAGGATTTTCGTCATCTGCGAATGTGGAAATAATTGTAAAATTTGTAGTAGGAATAGCGGATATTTCTAGACAACAGGCGGGGAAAGAATTCTACTGCGCTTTCTTGTGGGACTTTATTGGGTGTAGGTCGGTAAGTGCAGCTTGAAATTTTACTTGGAACTGTTTATCACTTAAGTAGGACTTTATGAGTTAATAGTAGGTGTAGAAAAGGTTTCTCTTCATTTTGAATGGTAGTTCTTTGTGCCAAACCTTGTCAAATTCTTAAAATATGTCTAAGAAAGCTTTGATTTGAATGCCCGATTGATTTCGCTTATGAATCTATGGATTTGCTAGGTAATGCTGTGTTCTTTGCACCCAAATTGATAGTTTGGTATAAGATCTTTTTCTTGAGAATAGGTTTAATTATTTTAAATAACAACTTTTTAAACACTTTAGCTAGTAGTGGTATTAAGTTAATTGGACGGAAGTTACTTCCTTTGGTGGTTTGGACATGAGTATTATTTGAGCCACTTTCTACTGAGCTGGAAAACAACTCATTTTTAAAATAGCGTTATATTTGGCAGTATTCATGTTATTCCTCTAACACCTTAATATTGGTGCTTAGCATTGTAGTCTTCGCCGGCGATAAATTGGGCTACTAGTGTTCTAAAAAACTGGGTAGACTATTCTGCTTTAATATTATGCCTTGGTGGGCTACATAGTGCTGTGCTTGTAGTTGTTTCTATCCAGCCTTGTACAACCACACTTGTATAATTATCTGGTTGATAAAGCTTGATTAAGCTTTTTATAATTAATGCTGCTTTCCAGTGTGCCGTTGCGTCAGGGTATTGTGTATTGTACGTATTAAACTTTGGTATTCTGAGGCAGCTTCTGTCTGTGAAATAGGTTTCAGAGCTAAGAACTATGTCTAAGTCATAATTTGTAATAAAAGTTTGTAGTTCTTGCATGCATTTAGTTTAGCTATTGGTATTTATTTTAGTTTAGCAATGATAGCTGTGAGGAAGTTTCATATTGTTTTGATATTCTCAGCTAGTTCTAATATAATTTTTTCTACAGTTTTTTGATTTGGCGTTGCTGGTTGGTAATTGTTGCCATTCTGTAACATGCGGTGTGTAAAGTAACCCTATACTTTGACTTACCGGTTGATTAACTGTGGGGTGTATATTGAAGTTGTAGTAATTGGAGCTGGGGTTCCACCATGTTGCCTGAAAGTGGTGAGTATTACAGATGGTATTGCATCATTAAAGACTATGCGTAAGGCAGTGAATAATATTGATAAGTGCCAGCTATTTAGGCCGACACTAAAAATAATTAATTTATCGCACGAGACAAACGCGATTGTAGATATATCCTGACTCCCAAAATTCAAATGCGAACACTTTCTAGCCCTTAACACAAAATAAAGCTGCTATTCCAGTTCTACCGTGACAACAAGAACCCGCTGAAACCTTTTCCCTCACAAGACAGCAACTATGGCGGCAGAAACAGCGGCGAGGAGCCGCAACGCAGTAGAACTAGAACATATTGACAAGGCCCCGCAATACGCCGGTGGGTCGCAGGTCTCCACTCTCAAAAATTGTCTAAAGTTTTTACAACGTGGGCAGCGTGAATTTCCAAATTTCGCCACTTGTAATTTGTACAGAATGCAAACCGACGACGCAACCACGAGCCGAACTGAAATACTAACTTATATTTTCATTAATCAGGATTTAAAACAAAGACACGTAAAATAAGTTTTATGGGTAGAAACAAAACCTTCAGTTATTTCACCAATGCCACATACATTTATGCGTTTTAGGTTACATACTATTAAATTTAAATGCTTTATTATAATTGTACTTATATACAATTATCAATGTAATTACTTTTTGCTACTAAAATATCTCTCCATAATCTAATATTGTAAATAACAATATTAAGAATAACACAATAATTCTTCAAACAGATTTTTTATTAGAAATGGTAAAAGTACATCTTATACGCGCAGGTAGGAAGTAACTATTTACTGACCTTTTGTAATTTTTTACTATGTAAACAAAACAAAAATAGTTGAAAATAACGCACGTAAACTCTACTTAAAAATAGCTTTCTCGTAACTGTGAAGATAATACTAAAACCTTCTTCTTTTTCTTCTTCAGACTTTTAGATTCACTTGTAGATATAGTCCTCCCCTTTAATTTTCTATGGTTCTCTTTCTCTTGCTGTACGTCTCCATAGTTTTCCTGCTACTTATGCTATGTCGTCGCTCCACCTAGCAGGTGGTCGGCCGATACTACGCTTGTGCATTCTTGGTCGCCAGTCGAGTAGTTTTCCAGACCATTTTTCTCTTCTCTGTCGTACCACATGCCCGGCCCAGCTCCATTTTAATTTTGCTGCTCTTTCAGCCACATCTTCCAGTCCTGTTCTTTTTCTGATTTCTGTGTTTCTTATCTTCCAATGTGATGCCTAACATTCTCCTTTCCATACTTCTCTGTGCTATTTGTAGTTTTCGAATATTTCTTTTTGTGAAAACCATCGTCTCAATACCATATGTTAATACCGGAAGTACACAGGTGTAATTTTAGCTTTGGATTTGAGGTTGTATTTTGATGACTTTAGTATAGATGCAAGTTTTCTAAATGCTGACCAGGCTAATTTAATACGTCTGTTAATCTCAATCTCTTGGTTTTCTTTTCCCATTTTTTAACGTATGCCGGAGGTATATGTATGATTCTACGTTTTCCAGCTTTTCTCCATCTAATTCAACTTCTGTATCGCAAGGAGTGTTAGACATAATCATAGTTTTCTGTTTATTCATTTTTAAGCCTACCTTTTTTTATTCCCTGTTGAGTATCGCTATGGTCTTTTGTATTTCTTTGATGTTTTTTGGCTATTAATACTATGTCGTCCGCATATCTTAAATTTGTTATATTTTCTCCGTCCATGTAGATTCCTTCATTCGTCCAATTAATTTTCTTAAAAGCATTTTCCAATGCTAAAGTAAACAGCTCCGGAGAAAGGGTATCCCCTTGCCGTACACCTCTTTCTAGTTTAATTTTATTTGTTACGCCGTCCATTTTAATGTGCATGGTGGCTTTGTCATACATATTCTTGATTAATTGCGAATAACGGGAGTCAATGCGACAGTCATCTAAAGCTGCAAAGATAAATCTTAGTTCGATAGTATCAAAAGCCTTTTCATAGTCCGCAAAGGTTAGTATTAGTGGGATGTTATACTCAGTGCATTTTTCAATTAGCAGCTTGATACTCTGTAAATGCTCGTTAGTGCCGTATCCCTTCCGAAATCCAGCTTGCTCCATAGGTTGATAATTGTCCAGTTTACGAGTGAGTCTGTTTCCAATTATGTTGATAAATAATTTATACATGTGTGACAGGAGACTAATCGGTCTATAATTCTTCAGTTCATTATCTCCTTTTTTATATAGCAATATCAATTCTGCGTTAGCCCACTCCTTTGGTATATTACTAGTTATTAAGCACTCATTAAATAATTGCTGTATCCTGCACATTAGTTTGCTTCCTTCATTCTTGATATATTCTGTCATTATTTTGTCTTCGCCAGGAGCTCTGCGATTTTTCATTTGATTCAAAACTTTATTTCCCGTATAGTTATATCGGGGATTGCTTCACAGCCTGCATTTAAAATTTTTCTTTGCTTTTTGTGTTTTTCTCGGTTAAGTTGTGTTGTATATAAGTTTCTATAGAACTCCTCTATTTCATTAAATATTTCTCTCTTATCTGTTATTATTTTACCATCCTGTCTTTTCATCCGTATTATTTTCTTGTTTTCTACTGCAAGGTTTTTACGCAACACTTTCATACTTCCATTCTCTTCTACAATTTTGTCTATTTGTTCATCTTTATATTTTTGTATGTCATTTTTTGCAGCTATCTTAATTTTCTTATTTAGTTGGACATATTCGAGTGTGTCCCATTTCTGCTCCGATCTCATTTTTTCTTTCATTCATTAATTCTTTTATGTTTTGGCTTAATTTACCTTTTTTTCTAAAACCTAGAGGTTAAAAAATATTTACCATAGCTTCTTACAAGAAAAGAGAAAATTTATTAAAAACTCGATTTTACATTCGATTTTAAACCATACATTGCCACTTGATCTTATTACGATAAAGGAATAAAATTTCAGTATCCCACCTTCAAAGTTACATTCATGAGAAAATGCGTCATCTATAAAAAAAGAAAGAAAATCAAACGGCGTACAGTACGAATTGAATTCAGGATGCAACAAAAGTTTAACGGCATCAAATTCCCTAAGCTTGTCTGTTACCTGATACTGTAAAGAGATACAGAAGAATTTACCCTCTTTTAATCAAAGTTAAGTTTTTCGATCAGTTTCGCGTGCATTTACTAAAGATAGCACTGTTTAAAGTAGATTGTGCTCCGAAAATTTTATCGAACAAAAAATATTACTTTTTAAAGAACTTTCCTTCTTTGGCAACAAAACTAAACACAATTTTATTACATCAAATATGGATTGAAAATGCATATTTTGTCAAATGCAACAATTCAACGGATAAAATTTTAAAATAGTTTTTAACATATATAGCTCGTTAAAGAATTTATGTGAACGCTTTTGTTGGCTTTAACCATCACACAAAGAAACCAAATTTAGCGATTTTCAAATACTAGTTAAATGTACTCGTCATTTTTTATTCTTGCAAAGCTTTAATAAGAATTCTGCCTATATGATCTAAACGCATTCAATCTTTGACGTCAGTTTTTATAGTATGTTCAGATGGTTATTCAGTTTTATGTTGCGTAATATCTTAGTCCTCAACAATGAATTTCTTTTTTGCCGTTTCTACCATTTTGAAGTTATTTCTACAAGGGTATAATTTTACAAATATAATATAATGTAGAGGCATGATTACAAAATAGTTGCTATTGGTAATATAATATTAACAATTTTCATTTAATTTAATAATTTATTAAGTAAAAAATATTTAGTGATTATTTTTAATTTTATTAGATTGTTAAGATATATTTGAAAGAAAACTTTCATTAAGTTTCAATATTTTTGTAAACTTAATTTTATTCTAGATCAGATTTAAATTATGCTCTAATATTAATATTTTTTAAATTTTTATAGCTTTGATTATTAATCTCTACACAAAATTAAAAAAGGAAGGAATGTTATGATTAAAATTGTAATCGCACAACAAAAAGAAATGAAGCCGCACTATCGATTTCAAAAAAATCTGGCGTGAACATCACACGACTTTCCTTATCCTATTATTTGGGTAATTCTGACAAAAATCCTGGGCTCAATTTTTTTTTCGAATTTCTATATTACCAAATTTTACTTTAAATTCATGTTTATCTCGTGGTAACAAATCGTTTTTATTTTCATGAATTTTTTGTATCTTCAACCGTTTAGATTCGCGACCGCTTTGCGACCGATTTTGCGACTTTGCGACCAAACGACTCGGCCGATTTTTACCGAAAGTTTCGCACTGCGTTCCCTACCTACAAGTAACTTGCATATGAAAAATTTCAAGTCTCTAGCTCTTACGGTTCTCGAGATATCCTGTTTTCTGACAGACCGACAGACACACACACACACGAACCAATGGCCCAAACCAACATTTTTGGTGTCCTGAGGCTATAATTCGTCCAGAAATGTGAAAAACTGGGTTAGTTCTTATTATAGGATAATAAAAGTAAAAAAGATCAATACAAAATCCAAAGAATGCATGAACCAAAAAACAACAGGAACAAATAGAAACATCAAAAACGCAAAGTTATAAAAGCGATTTTTAGGAAAAAGATATCAACCGAGAATAGTGATGTGCAGTAATGCAAAAAACACCTAGATGGGAGCAAATAGATAATTAGTAAATACAAAAAAAAATAGCAATAAAACACAACATAGTAACACACAAAAATTTAAACAAGTAGGTCAATTTTAAAACATGGAAGCCCAAAATATCCATATAATATATACAATTAAAAAAATTAAAATAGTAAAATATGAAGGTCAAGCTATAACAATAGCCTCATAACAAAAAACATTAAACGGTTGAAAACCTGCTGCGATTTTTTTTTTTTTTGGCTCACAAGTACTGTAGCCTCAAGGCTTATTGTGCCGACTAATATGCACTTATTCTAGGACATTCACACACACACAACCATGGGTTGAGCGACACTCGAACTTGCACGCGCCGGCTATAGGACAGAGCCAACTGGTTAAACCATCTGAGCCACCGCGTCCCCACCTGCTGTGAATGTTTCAGTTCCTACATATATTAAAGAGCGTCTTCACTGGAAGTTATCTCCTGCATGTTATTAATGCCTATTTGTATTTAAAATTAAACACACTAATCACTTATTACCCAATAGGATAGACTAAAAGAAGTACGAAAACTACACTGTTAAATGCTACCTATAAAATACTCAGCGAGTTTTTGTATAAAAAGTTAAATACAAAAAAGGGGTACATTTTTGGAAAACTAGAAGAAAAAGGTCAAAAATTAATTACATCTTTACAATTAGATAAATCGATTTTCAGAGGGGTTGGAAATCGCAGAAAGACTAGGATAAAAAAGGTCCATTGCATTTTTAATTTTTTATTAAAAACAATTATACAAACTTACTCATTAACCCTAAATGTACTATAGCATCAAGTCTTAAGTTATGTCTATGAGATGGGGCTAATCTTCACGGCTAAAAATACTTAAAATATAGTTGTAACAAGAAATAAAAAGAAATACCAATACACAAAGATTACTAATAGGAATTTCTAGGTACTGCATAAATTCCAGCATTTGGTACTAACGACGATAACAAAAAAAAAAGTTAAATAGATTTATTTGATATAAGCATTTCTTTTTGACGACTTTTTTGCTTAATTTATTTTGTGAACCATAGTGTTTTGGTTATCTATCTTTTATTTTTACTGATTTTTTTCTAGTGCTTCATGAGTGGCATTTAATGTATTTATTTATCTTAATCCAGTTGTTTTCTACATTATTTTCGTCTCTTATTGAATTGGCTATTAATTTTTTACGCCCTTCTTTAAATAAATCCTTTGATTAATTCGTCTTGTAAACTTTCTACCGTAATTTTTGTTTCCAGTTCTTTTATTCATTGTTTATCGGAATATTTCATTTTTATTCATAATTTGCAGAGTAATAAATAGTGACCGCTCCCTACGTTAAGTGATCTCAAACTTCTTATATCCAGTATTTGTTGTGGGTGTACTTCTCTATTTATCACGTGTTATACCGTGTGTATTTATATTATTCCTTATGTTTAAAAAAATGTGTTATTAACTATTATCTCGTTTTTAGCGAAAAAGCCTATCATTAAGTTGCCATTTTTATTTCTTATATTTTTATTAAACCTTTGTTTTAGCCCTCCTAGCTTTGTGTCTCCTATTCTAGCATTGAAGTTAATCATGACAATTACTATTTTTTTATTTTGTATTTTGTCAATTAAATCTACTTTCTTTTTTTCCGGTTTTGAAGTTTTCTGGTGCGTATACTCCAATGAAATGTATTATCTTTGCATTTGTCTTTAATGTAACCATTATTATTCTCTGCGGCATACTGATAACCCTCTATGCAGTTATTATAACCGTTTTTATCATTAATGCTACTTCTTATTTTAGTCTTGCATATGTAGGTGCTTTACTGTAAACCAAATATAATTTCCTATTAGTGACTGCCTTTTTTATTTCTTCTTCGTATTTTGTATAGCGCCTATATCGATCTCATGTTCTCTTAGCGCTTTTTCTGCATTCTTCGTTGTTTGTTCTTGCTATGTTCGTATTTCCTTTACACTTTATTACTTCTACAATGTTTCCAATTACTCCTCTTTTCTGCAATAGTTTCTATATATCTTCTCTTTGTTTTCTATCAAACACTTTTTCCAGGTCGATAAAGCACATGTGTAAGTCTTTATTCTTGTTAATTAATTTTTTGCTTATTTGTCAAATTATGAATATAAGATATATAGAATATAATATGTTGAGTACTTTTATTTTTACTGAATCCACATTGCGCCTCTTCCAGTACTCTGTCGATTTTATTTCTTATGCTTGTTGATAACGTTATTCCTCTGTAGTTATTGCAGTTTCTCTTATCCCCCTTCTTATATATGGGTAAGATAATGTCAGTTTTCTAATCTTGCGGTATTCTTGCAGTCTTTAATATATCATTTAATTTTTTTATTCCTTCTTATCCCATTTATTTAATCATTTTTGGGGTGATGTTTTTACCAGCTGCTTTACCTACTTTTAACATCTTTCTTGCTTATTCTATTTCTTCCTCTGTCATAATTTCTTTTTCTATCTCTTGATTTCCGTCTTGTCTTTCATTTTCCTCGTCTAGGTTTTCTATGTCCGTTTGTGTTAGTTCTTCGAAATACTCTATCCGTCTATTTATTATTTTATTTTGTTCAATTATTATCTCTCCTTCCTTATCCTTATATTTAGCATGTTGTACTCTTTTTTCTTCCTAAGTTGTTTTATTGCACCGTAGAACAATTTTTGATTCTCTCTATAGCTTTCTGTCATTTATGTCCAAATTTCTCCCACGATTTTTCCTTAGCTTCTTTAATATAACTTCCTTTCTTTTTTCTTTATATTCCTCGTAATCTTCCACTTTTCTTTATTGGTCTTTATTTTTGTTCGTATTTCATCTGTCTATTAGTCGGTTTTTCCCATGTTATTATTGGATATTTTTGTTTTTACACGGTTCCTTTTGCTGCGCTTAAGGTATTCCAATTTTTTCTCTGTGCTTTTGTTTTCTCTTCAATCTTTTAGTTTGTCCTTTAGTATCTTTTGATATTCTTTTCGGTCAGTTCTTCTGTCAGTTTGAAACTTTTTATTTTTCATTATTTTTTCCCCAGCCATAAAGCTGCTTTCAGCTTGTGACTTGTTTTAAGATTTTTGAATGGCTGAAAATTTACGTTTCTTGTTTGTGGAAGTTTAAAACGACAATAGTACGAAACAAAAGTTGATGAGTTAGAACTTTGAAATTATTTTTTTCCCAAGATCAGAATACTTATTTTTTGCAGATGCAGGAGAAATCTAATTGTCTGTAGTTGAAATTGCTATCGAACGTAAGCGATGCTTGACAGTTATCTTGCATGTCTATCTGAGAAAGGGATATTAATAGGAAAATAATAAAAAGGGATCATTAATAAGAGAGATCTTACTTATTATCATATCGGAGAGAAGAGTTACCATTTTGATTTTGGATTCCGATTTGTAGTTTGACAATCTTACCCATTTGCGGGTGAGCTACATAAAGACAATTTATTTCTGCCAACATTTTGAAAATAATCTAAAAAGTCGAGAAACAAGAAACAGGTTTTAATTAGACAATTGCGATGTAATTAAAACATACACAAAAACAAACACACAGAGATACACATTCGCCAGCACAATGCTTTTACACACAGGAGCAGGCATACAATCCGACTGCTTGACATTAACATTGAAAAGTGTAGACATGAAGGCTGTAAGAAAAAATGCCTACGTTTTATAAGATGGGTGTGTTAACTATTATTGCTTAAATCACTGTTTGTTAAATTTAAACCATGATGAGTTAAACTATTACTAGTGTAAACACATTTATTAAATTTCATAATACTGATGATGAAAGTGATTTCGTTAATGATTAAATGGAAGAAGTAATTTCCAAAATAAATGAAACAAATTTGTTAACACAAATTATGCCTATTTGCTTATCTTTGCGCATGATTATAACTAGTCGTTGTTTGGCAAGTTAGAAGAGGCTATATCTTTGAAATGGGTGAAATATACGTGTAAACGTTATTGTCAATTTTTTAGAATATTTTATTAACACAGGAAAGTGTTAGCTTTAACAATATATTAGTTTAATTTTAATTTTTAAGTTAAAAATTGTAATTAAAAGCAACATTGCTGATACTTTTAACATGATCAACATAATAGCTAGGTAAATAATCGATCGGTTCGGAGTTTAGTAGAAATAATTTGTACACGAATTAGCTAACTCATCAATCTTGCTTGGCCACTCTAATCCATTTTAATGCCAGTCACACTGCTTGGCAATTACTGCTAAAGTTTTATTTTGTTTACTTTATAGACGTAAATAAAACATTAATAGTCTAATCGTAAAATCTAGCGTTCGGTTTAGCAATGAAGTTACAAATAGTTTTACGTGTGTATTCTGTTTTGTGATTCTTTAGTGATTTTATAATTAAATTTATGCACTTTAGTCAATCAAATATAACCAGAAACTATTTTTCTTAATTTAGTGAAGCATCACATATATACAAAAATGCAAAATTATTTTTCTGCATAGTATCTTCACTTTGAAACATATTTTTTCTAACAGATAAGTAACTTTTTGATCCCGCTGTCGCATAATAAAGATTTTAGTAAGCCAAATAAGCGATAAAATAGGGCGGACTGTAGAAAGGGTATTGTAGTGCTATCCAAAGTCACATTTTTGCGAGATTTAGCGGTTGTATGGCGCTGGGTGCTTTCATGAAGTAGGATATTGTCTTGCATTAAAAGTTATCATATTTTTGTCCAAATGTTGATGGAGGCAATTTCAGAATCAAAAATCGGTAAACAATGGAAATATTCTCCTTTGTATACCTTACACTTAAGCGATATCAATGAACTTCATTTTCAACTGTTACTCGTCTTCCCAAAAATTGTTTATGTCACTCTTACCCTTCAATCGTCTTAAGTCTTAAAATTACAAACAGTTTGACATTCTTTGTTGTGCACAACTAATAGTGCTAATAATAAAAATAAAAAACTAATAAGGCTCTGACATGATAGTGATTAGAGAAGCGGTAGTGACAGGTATCCTACAAGGGTAATCCGTATTAGACATTTTTTACCTACAATACTCAGAAATGCGCTCCACTTCGCTTACCTCATAATATGTTTAAAAATACTTTTTTGTTTATATTAAATTAATACTTTAACATTATGAGGAGATTTATAATTATCTCCGCTTGAGTTATGAAATTTTCCTTACCCATCGATTGTTTATTAGATTATTTGTACATTTTCATGTTGCTTATTCAAATGTTATTTATAATGTACTTTCTTCGCATATATTACATCTGTTTCCATTTTTCTTTTTCAGTTTATGTAATATATATATATATATACAACTTTAGTAATTAGCAGAATTTAATTCAAATTTTACTTAGTTACTTACTTGTAGCTATCTTTGGATACAAAAATATTTCTGTGTTGTTTACACATTTAGAATTTCAATGACAGTAATACTTGGTATGTCTATAATTTTGGCATTTGGTACACTATAGTAGTGTTCTTTTTGCAAATGAGCCTTTTATTACTAAAATTTCGTCTAAGAAAGTTTGTAAAATCAATAAATAATGAATATAAAAAATATTTACATAAAATTTAGTAAAAATTAAAATAAATTGTATTTAGAATGATACTATTCAACATAGACACCATCAACGGCCTTGATTTTCTTGAATCGTGACCTAAATCTGCTGCAGGCCAACACAACTTCCTCCTTGTCCATTATCTCCATGATAAAGGCCCTTCAGCTGTCCTCGATGTTATGATGCCTCTCATTTATCTTCGCCTCGACCAGGCCCTATACGTATCAATCAAGGGGATTGCATTAGAGACTGGATGGTAGACACAAGTCGGAGGCAATACAAATTGTTGTATAGCCATGACGTGCGGACTGGAACACGCACTCTCGCATAGCGACAACATTTTTTTTCAAAAGCCGCTACTTTCAGCCTTCTTCAAAAAAGTAAGAAGATATGACATTGTCGGGACGCAAAGTATTTTCACAAAGCAAAACAATTAGCCTAATATCGGAACGTAAAGTGTTTCCGCGAAGCCAACAAATTAACGTAATGCCGAGCCGAGAAACATTCCCAGAAACCGGTAATTGGGGGTGCAAGTCTGTCAAATCACGTAATCTTATCTAGGAAGAACCACCCCCTACGCACAATCCTTGGGGAATAAAAGCGTGCTTTACGCCAGTCCAAGACCGTTTACTACTGCTACTCGAAAGCCTTCAAACTGGCCTTGCCGCTGTCTAAAAGCCTTCGCCCTTATCAAACCATGCATAGGGTCTTGCCGAATCGTAAGCCACTTCCGACAACTACGCGATCGCGGCTTATGACCCCCAAGAGGACCAATACTAGCATTGTCCGATCGACACCTCCGAAAAAGTATTATCGGAACCAGTGGCGAGTCTACCGCCGAAGAACGCCGGTACCAGAACCGCTGCTACCGACACCCCAGAAAAGACCTGCCGATAGATGCCGTGAAACCGGCAGTGGCGTCACCGACCGAAGAACGTTTACAGCGCATTTTGCGAACACTGTTCGGGCCACCAGCAGATTGCAAGAACCAACCCTTAGCATATGCTGACGCCACGGACCCGACCCAACTGCCGGCCGAGACCCCAGCACTCTCGTGGCCATAATAAACTCTTGTTGTAAATAATCTAAAAAAGTGTCTGTAAATAAAAACTATATGTGAGGAATATTCGTTATACCGTCTCCACAACATCTACTGCTTACAAGCTCCAGCATCAATAAGTTTTCGCCCTAAAAGAATTTCAAAAAGCCAGCGCTATCGTGCTTGTTATCATTCAGCAGAGCTTGGACTTTAACTTTCCTTTTATTTTGTTTTTGTTAGTTAACAGTTTGTAGTTGTTCAGAACCATTAAATTCTAGTTCGCATCTTAGTGCACTATTAGACTGACCGTCGACCTTGCCAGGCTCATATCTTTTGCCAAATCAGACATGCTCCGTCCAGGATCCTGATCGAACTTCTCTTTCAATTGGCCTACAAATTCATCACTTTTGTTGCTGTAAATGCAGTTACTTCATCTGATTATTAAATTCCCTGTACTTTTGGCTACGTCGTAAGTTTGGACCTTTTATACCCAAATTACGCAATAATTTTTATCGACGATTGAGTATAGCTTATTTTGTGGATTTACCTCGATGAGCGTATATATTAGTGTGTATTAATTTTATTTCCTAAACTTATCTATTGTTATATTTTTGTTATACAATTCTACTATAAATAGCGGTAATGGTTTCTTAGAAGTTACGTATGTAGTATTTCATACTGCATTGCTTTATGCTCTAAGTAACACAAGTACGGACGTGGAACTCCTTTTCCACCAATGTCCAGGCTTCTGTACATAAAAATTTGCGGCTACTTCCTGTCAAACAAATCATATGAACAATTTATTGTAATTTAACATTCAAATTCGTGTTTATCTAGTTGAAAATATCTGAAGTCGATTCTAATATCGAACGTTTAGCCAATTTTGTTTTTTTTTTGTTTATTTGTTAATTAACAAATTGTTTATTAACAAATTACATAATCATTTTATTGTAATTTCATATTCAAATTCGTGTTTATCGAGTTGAAAATACCTGAAATATTGTCTAATATCCAACATCCAAACAACGTTGATTTTTTTGGTTATTTGTTAATTAACAAATTGTTATTAACATTGAGATGAATGAAAAACCTTATTTTTCAATTTTTTTTATAATGCTCTGAACGACGCGTTTATTTAACATTAATTATTGTTTATTAACAATATAAGCAATTAATCAGAAACAAAAACCCTTGCACTTTGGTCTAAACACCATAACGAAGAAAATGAGCCTTCTTACGTCAAAATCGGCCTTTAAGAAAAAAATTTAAATAGTCGGGTCGATTTTGGGCTTTATTTACTGGATTAGAAGCAAAATAGGCAATCAGTGCACACAACAGTATTGTTATCCCATGTGATAAATTATCGGAATTGGCTTATGAAAAAGCTACACCTTTTAAACATATCGCGAATAGCCACCAACTAACTTAATGCTAAATTGTCACATACAATCACAGCTTGAGCAAGACTCGAACTCGCTTGCGTCGGGCTCGCGGACTCTATTTAATATAGATTTAAGAACGCCTAATTCTAAGAATGTCATTTGCATTCACCAGAGGATTTGTTTTTAGATCTTTCTTATATTAAATTACAAATAAGGTCATATTAGCACTCTTTTTCCACAGTCAGAAAAAATTAAAATTAAATTCATCCACACTTTTTCAATGCCACTCATGTCTTACATTAAAAAATTACGGTTAAAAAAGTTTTTGTTTATTCTTAATCGTTTTCTTGCTACGTACATAAAAAATTAATATTATGCAACTACACTAGTCTACCCCTTGTTTACAGTTGTCGCTTTGATGAGAAGATCAACTGTAACAAATATAAAATCTTATTTGCATACAATATTAAAGTGAAAAATAAGAGTGTTAAGATTGTTATCAGTCGCTGTAACAATGATACATTGATATTTAATCCTTTGAAGTCATATTAATCGATAATGCAAAACCATCAAACAGTTGTGTCATATATTGAATATATATGGCAAAACTATTTACTAGCTCAACACAAAACTTGGGTAGCTTTCGGAAGTACATGAGAACATATTTGATTTTAGAGGTTTAAAACATGGCGTCATCTATAACCCACCTCATTCTGTATTAACTGTAAGAAATAAAGTAGAAACACACACTCACTTATCTTGAATACTAATCTAAAATAAGAATTAAAAAAAAATACCACATCTTGGATATTTGTAGCACAAATACCGTTTTTCACAAGTCAGGGCGGTATATTCGACAAACTAGTTAGTAGTTCTTCGAGAAAGTAATGTACGTGGGGATCAAAACTTCAAGAAATATTAAATAGATATGTATGCAAAATGTTACTGTAAAACACAATCCGCCTAAAAAAATAGTCAAAAAATATAAAGGTCAGCCAAACTGAACATTTGGATTTTAATTGAGCAACGTTTGTGTTTTGTTAGAAGTTTAGATTTTTACAGTTTGTATCTAATCACATAATGATGACAGTAAGTCATCACACTATGCACCAACATATTACTATTATTCAAGTTTACTATAAAAATAGGCGATCATTTAAAAGAACTTTAACCATAGTTTAAACGCAATAATATGATAAGTAAGTGTGCAGTGCATACAAGTGGTATGTTTATTGACGAAGCAAAAGTTTGATATCACCGCAACGGTCATTCAGGTGACAAACTTGTGTAAGTGGTGGTGTGCATAAAAAATCAAGCACGCCAATTTGGCTTTCACAATTTAATTTTTCGTATGGCCCTATGCAACAAATTTGAAAAAGAACCTGCTTTACAAGCTTACACAATTCAATTAAATTAAGAACGTAAAGAAAAAATCACCAGCAATGCCATACATTTGTGAAATGAGTTTTATAGAACCTACCAGTTGATCCACATTCCTGCAAAACTTATATTGAGCGATAAAGTCAATTTTTCTTTAAAAGGTTTTGTGAACCGTTAAAATAGTTGCATCTGAATTACGGGAAACCCACGTGATAAAATCAATGTATCCACAAAAATGCCCTCTTTGGTTTATATCGTTGGCTGGAGAGATCATTGGTCCGTACTTTTTTTTAGGACGACACTGGTAACAATGTGGCTTACAATGTTGTACGCAAGAGATATTTAGCAACCTTCTTTTTTGATGAAACTAACGATTGAAACTTCAGCGATATGTGATATTAATAAGATAAAGCTTTATGTCACACAGCATGTGAAACTCTTAATTTATTTCAAACCCAACATCCTGGTTGTGTTATCTCCGAGAGGGGTGACATCAATTAGCTACCGCCGTTTTGCGATCAAACTACATTAGCATTGTTCATCTAGGATTATCTGAAGAAAAGAATTTAAGTCAAAAACTCAAACAACAGACGTGTAATTGTCGAAATCATGTTTAATACGTTTCTGCGAAGTTGCACTTTACACTAAAATTTTAATTGTTCCAATATTTTATGTTTTATTCGGGGAAAAAGCCTTAAAGTTTAATTTGCATCAATCTATAAAATAATTCCACAAACAAAGCTTGGACGATAAGATATTTTATATTAATATAAGATTTATAAAACCATCAAAAAATTTTTAGAAAGAACTAGCTTTGTTCAGCTTTTCGGCATGCACATCTTTCATTCATATAATAACAAATAACATTTTTGCAAAAAAATCTTGTAATTCTGTTTTAAAGTATACTAAAACACGCATATTATTTTTTGAATCTTTAAGAATCTTCTTTATTCTAGATAATGGTAAAGAAAGCATGATAAAAACAAGAGAAACAAAACTAGAATTCCTTTATCAACTTAGTTGCTGACGCTTGCTTGGTGGAAGCTCTCCAAAAATTAATGTCAGCTGTAATCTAGTAAATATATAAGATATGTTTAGCCTTTGATTGCATTGAAGGAAAAAGTTTACAGTCATTAAAATGAAAAAACAAAAATAGTACAAACGTCATATGACGGGGTATATGGTTATTTTCTGATAATAGTAGTATAAACAGTATCTTGATGATTTTCACTTTCACCTTCAGCGTTTCAATTTAATAGCATCGTTACTTGCTCCTGTCCACTTGCTTAATACAAGATACTACCCGTTTGCTCTGAAGGAGTAATTTACGGATCGACATAATGGGTCAAAAGGTTTGAAGCTGAAAAATCCTTTATTTTTTTGTTTATCCTAAAACCAGCCCTAGTTTATTTCAATATTTTATAGCTTGCTTTCTAACTTATCAAAAGATAGGTTTTTCTTGTAAACCTTTTTACAATATTATAAAACTTTATTAACGGATAAATTAATTGCTTGGTCTAAAAATGTTTTAGATGAAATACATTTTCATGTGAAAGCTTTAGAGCTTTAGTAAGTTTGTGGACATTGGCCAATAAAGTGTTTTATCATGACTGATAGGTATTTTTATTGTCAACCAACCTTGCACATATAGTGCATAGTAAAGATTTAAAAATAGTTTTTGTTTCTTTTTAGGACTAATGTTCCAAAGCATTGATATCCCTTGAATCGTTTGCATTCATCTCGAAAATTTTTGGCTTCAAAACTTATATAAAATTATAACTAAGCTTTTTAATGTTAGTGACAAATTAAGTTTAAAAATTCTTTTAATTTTTATTTTCTTCTTCTTCGCTCTTATCCTTATGCCTTCCAGCGTCGGATTTATACGTCACGGTCCTCCTTAACCCATTTCTTCCATTCTTTTCTGTCTCTTGTTAAACTTTTCATTTCGTTTACTATCTTTCCTCTTGCTTTTACCTCAATGATTTGACTTATCCATTTCTTCCTGGTCTTCCCTTTCTTCTTTCTTTCACTTCTTGCTTCGAACACTTTTCTGATATTCTCTCTGGTTTCATTCGTTGTATATACACCATGTTAACTGTCTCTTTTGATTTTGTTCACTATTGGTTCCTGTTGTAAAGTTTCTCTTATTTCCTCATTCCGTACTCTATCAAACTTTGTCTTATCCGCTATCCTTCTCAAGTGTTTCATTTCTATGGCCGTTATTACACCCTCATGTTTGGTTTGTATCGTCCAATTTTCACTGGCGTATAATACTGTTGGTATTGTTATTGCATTATGTACCATTAATTTCACTTTTGGTCTATCTCCTTTTTCCCAATATCGTTCTATGTAATGCATAGTAGATCCTATTCCCTCTCCTCATTCTGTTACTCAGTTCTGCTTCTATTCGGCCATCATCTGTTATTATTGTTCCCAAATACTCAAATGTTGAGACTCTTTCCATATTATGCCCTTTACACTTTACTTCTCTATTTTGTCCCTCTCCTGGTTTTGATTCACTATCATTGTTTTACTTTTCTTAATGTTGACCTCCATTTTCATTTCTCTATTTCCTCTACCCATATGTTGACTAGCTTTTGTAATTTATTATCCGTATCTGCCATTATGACTATGTCATCTGCATACATTAGACTTTTCACCTTGACTGGTTCCAGGTTTCTATATCCTATTATTGTATCCAATCCTTTCGTTTTTCTTTTAGATTTTTGCTATTTTATCCATTATTATTATAAAAGTAGTGGGCTTAGGCTATCGCCCTGTTTTATGCCGCTCTCCATTTTGAATTCCCCGGATGTCAGTCCAGCTATTTGAATTTTCCTCTAACTACTTTGTATATACTTCTGATGGCCTCTATTAGTTCCTTTGTCACTTCCAGTTCCTCTAAACATTCCCATATTTTTCCTCTCTCAACTGTATCAAAAGCTGCTCTTATGTCTAGAAAGGTAAGCAGTAGTTCATCTCCTTCCTCTATTTTTCGTTCTATAATGTTCCTCAATATGCATATGTTGTCATTAGCTTGCCTATTTGCCCTAAATGCCCTTTGTTCCTCCTCTAGTTTATTTTCTATCACTTTTCTAAGTTTCCCCTCCAGAATTCTGGTATATACTTTAAAGCACACCGAGGAGAGACAAATGGCTCTATAATTATCGCATTCCGTCTGATCCCCTTTCTTATATATTGGAACTATCAAGTTCTTTTCCCAGTCTTCTGGAATTTTCTTAGTTCTCCATGCCTCCTCACATATTTTCTAGAGCCATTCTTTACCCTTTTCTCCCATCCATTTTATCATTTCCGGGTCTATTTTGTCCTCGCCCCCTGCTTTCCCAATCTTTATCTTTTTCAGTGAATTTTCTAGTTCCTCTCTCGTTATCTATTCTGTTTCTTCTCCTGATTCTTCCCTTTCTCTAATTGATTTCCTTTCTTCATTGTCTCCTTTCTTTTTAAACTTCTGCTCGAAGTAGTCTTTCCATACTTCCATTATTTCTTTTTTGTCTGTTGTAATATGGTTGTTTTTATCTCTAATCCCTCTAATTTCTTTTCGTTGGCTTCCTCTCATCTTCCTTATTTTGGCCCAGAAAATCCTATTATTATCTTATATGTTTTATTTATCTCTCTTCCAAAGTCTTCCCAGCTTTTCTTTTTAGCTTCTTTTACTGCCTGTTTTACTTTATTTCTCCTATTTATATATTCCTCTCTATCTTGTTGCTGTCCAGTCTGTATGTATTTCTTCCAGGCCTTTTTCTTTTCCCGTATTTCTTCTTTTACTTGATCATTCCACCAGTTTGTTCTTTTCCTGTTACTATTTATTTTTGTCATCCCACAGACACTTACTGCCTTTGAGTATATTACTTCTTTAAATACTTTCCATCTTTCTTCCATTGCCCACTCACTTTTCTGTATTTCTTGTCTATGAAACTCTTCGTCTGTTTCTTCTTGATATTTTATCCTGTCTTTGTCTTCTTTTAACTTATTTATCTTTACCTTCATAAATTTTATTTCGTTCTCTGTTTTTGGCTTATGTATTTTCCATGTCGCTCTTACTAATCTATGATTCGTTCCTAGTTCCGCCCTCTTCTCGGTTATTATTTGTTGTATACTATGTCTTAATTCCGGTGTATAGATTATATAATCTATTATACTTTTGGCCTGTCTCTCCTCTGCCACAAACTTGTACTTGTCTTCTAGTTCTTGTTCTCAGAAAGTATTTCCTATCAATAGGTCGTTTAACTGGCAAAATTCTATCATTTTAGTTCCGTTTGTATTCTTTATTTCCTCTCCATATCCGCCCATACATCCCAGCCCTCTATTCACATCTCTGCCTACTCGAGAGTTCCAGTCCCCCATTATTATTATTTTATCGGTATCCTCTCTCACTTAATCTATGTTTTTCTGTAATTCGTTATAGAATTCTTCAATTTTCCTTACTTCACTCCCTTGTATTGGTGCGTATATTTGTATAATTACTATTCTTTCTTCCATTTGCAGGTGTAAGATTATCATTCTCGAATTTATTGCCTCTGATTTGATGACTTTTGGTTTATTTCTCATTCACGATGATTCCCACTCCCTCTTTTGCTCTTTCTTCCATTGTTACCCCTGAATAATACATGTAGTGTGTATTTGTCAGTTTTATTGTCCCATTTCCTTTCTTCTTAGTTTCGCTTACTCCTAGTAAATCAATTCCATATTCATCCATTTCTTCTGTTACCTCTATCTCTTTCCCTGTTAGTGTTGTTATATTCCATATTCCTATTGCCATTTCTTTTGTTCCCCCCATTTTTTCTTCCTAAAATCTATAATTTATCTATGCAACTAATCGTTTAATATTGGAAAAGCAAAAAACAACTTTTTATATAAATAATATGTATAATAAATATTTTTTTAATAATGGTTTTTTCGTATGGTTAAACAACACAGTATGAGTGTTTTAAATATTTAAGAAAATTAAGACACTTTATTTGAAATTTTATTCGTATTCAACTTTTTAAAACTGTATAAGCTGAAAATTTGTGCCAAATTTATTATGTTTACAGATAAAATGTAATTAGTTCTATAATAAAAACGAGTAAACTAGAAAAATAAATATGACGATAAACATTTTAAGATACTAGAGGTAAATCCGGAATTTTGTAAGGTTGTATTGCGAAAAGCCGTATGCGCTTGAGCAATCCTCTACTAGCTAACACAACAAGTTAGCTTCACGTAATCAAAAGCCTATGATTATTGACTAAAATGAGCTGAGAATACGACTGCATAGCTGTTATATTAAAATTCCTTTGCACAAAAAATCGCCGATAGAAATCATTGCATGATGTGGTTAAAAAAGACCCAAGTCAAGTAGTACAGAGAATTTTAGATAACTTATAGCAAGCGATTTCATCGCAAGATAAGTTGTAAATTCGTTTGCTGTTTAAAAAATAATCGATCAGGATTCTAAGCGGAACATAACTAATATGGGAAAAGAGATGCGTGTGGCGAGGTCGACGGTCGGTCTAGTGCAGTGTATCAGAACCTGCACTACAAGTATTTTGTTCTGAAGAACCGCTAACTGTTGACTAGCAAACGAAATGGACAAAAAATTAAATATCCAAGCACTACTGAACGACATCAATCACGACAGCGCCGGCTTTGTGAAATTATTTTCATACGAAAAGAACTCCACCCAGGACAAGAAAGGTGGCGCCAAAATAATCGTTGAATTTGCATTTGAACTGCGTACAGTCATCAACGTACTGGAAACAGTTGTCAAGCCCTGGATAGAGGATGTGGCTATTGCGCGGGATTCGTCCTCTGACTCACAAGGCACATATGCCTATACAACAATTATGTTACCATTGGTTCTCCGACTTGTAGTCACCCTTCAGCCCCGACTACAATTTCCTTGATTACTACGTTTGTCTCATAGTGGAGGCAACGAAAGGTGTTGTAACACTAAAGACAATTTAAGGGCCTCTATCTTGAACGTATATAGAGAAGGAAGTTGTGTTGGTCTGAAATAGGTTTAAGTCCTGGTGCAAGAAGGTCGTGGCTGCTGATGGGGACTACATAGAATAATATTATTTGCAATGCTATTTACTCTGATAGTGCTAAGTTTTAGGTAAATAAATTTAATTTTTTTTTGTTTGCAATATTATTTGCATTGCTGATTTATCCCATCAACCATGTACAGGAAACGGGTTTTAGTAACTGGTAATTTGGTACTACTACTTGAAGAAAGAATTGGTTGGTGATTTTTATTTTACACTTTTCTACTATAAAGAAATACAGCACATAGTGCTCCCTCTATAAGTCTTTTAACAACGACCGAAACTAATTATAAAATTTGTACAGAGCCTGTAGTTTAAAGAGCAATAAAATGTTTAACAAGTTTCTTAATAACCAAGTTGTGTAAACAGAATTTGTAGAATACCGTTTATTTTTAATCATTTAATTAATTAATTTAACAATCATCCTCAATTATTTCTCTGTAAAATTAACCATTAAAATTTCATTATAACAGTAATCAAATTAATCTTGCAATTTTTGATTAATATTGAATCCTGTTGTTATTACATTGAAGATAAATATCAGTTATAATTATGCTTATAAAAAGTACAAAAGAACTTTGCATACAGAGAGTATTAAGAAATTTATCCTTAATATTCATAATTCTTTAAAACACTTTCCACAACACCAATATTTTGAATAAACCTTGGAGATCTGGACATATTCGTCATTTTACACTATTTAAGGTCTTCGACATTGGATTCAGCCCATTTTTTCGGATAAACATTAAACTAAATTTGGTCACCGATTACGATGATGTTGACAATAGTTTTTTTTAACTTATTATAGCATATATACTCTTTTCATCTATGATAGTCGTGCTTAAAGGTATAAATTTTCAGTAGAGAAATATTCAGACACTCTTCTATGCCTGTCAGACTCAAGCATCTTCCTGACAGTAGCATTGTCTCTCTGCGTGGGCGCCCTAAAGTGGAAGCGCTTTCCAAGCTAAAATTTTTTTCTGGAACTCCTGATAGCACCTAAATACGATGGTACGATAAGAAAGCACAGGAACTATTTTCCTTAAACACTGATTACTCAAATCACGTGTAAAGTGCAAAAGTGGCCTGCATTCCATTTTTGGCCAAGATGACATTGCCAGTTCTTCTGACGGTTCAGGAGCAAATAACGCCCAGGCCCAGTCGTTCTGTTGGCTGCAATGCTGGTTCGAATCTGTCTCAATATGCTCAAACTTGTTGTAATACGCAACACTGCGCCATATTCAAAAACATAAAAAATTAAATTTATTTTAATAGAGCCTTAAGAAAGAATTGTGTAATTTTGGTATTTATTAAAATTCTAATTTGTTACTTAAATTATTACATGTATTACTCTTACAGCCACAAAACAGAAAATAAATAAATTTAGCTATACAAAAAATTTTAAAATCGGTGTTGAAAGATAAACCGAAAATGCTAGAAACCCCTCCTGGGCTATTTATATGTCCTTGCAACAAGAAGTAGCACCCGTGATTCATGCAAAAATATGCAGAGCTTGTACACCCTGGCCGAGGCCCGCCAATAGAGCAGCTCTTAATACAAGCACTTACTTAAACACTCAATAAGCCTTTGTAAGTAAAGCTCTCGGCATTAAATTCTCACTCGAAGCTCTCAAATTCCATCGACGACGTCAAGCCCGAATATTGGCTTCTCAAGTTGTCTGCACCGGGAAATCCAATAAGGGCCC
This sequence comes from Sinelater perroti, assembly GCA_036346155.1. Lineage (NCBI taxonomy): Eukaryota > Metazoa > Arthropoda > Insecta > Coleoptera > Elateridae > Sinelater > Sinelater perroti. The sequence continues at coordinate 2,789,805 of JARFIY010000099.1, forward strand.
CTTCGGCAATTAAACGCGGGATAAAAAGGCGCGGATGAGCGGCGCTCTTTCAAAAACTGCGAATGAAATCCTCATCCCTTTAGAAAGTGCGGAAGGGCCTAGCGGTTAATTATTCGTGTAATGGTGTATGATGGCGGCGATATGGGATTAGCGTTCTTGAAACGACGCTGCAACATGAAATGCATGTGTGACAAGAGGAAGTTAATGGGGTATTTTTAGCATGCGCCATATTCTGGAAATGGGTTCGTGATAACAACTATGTTGTTGCTGGTATTAAATCGCTGCTTAGCAAGTTTATTAAGTCCAGATATACATGAATAATAAAATTTTGATAGTATGCTTTCGTTTTCATAGCCATTTCTAAGTAATTTGCCTTTTTTACATAAACACTTAAGAACCGCCTACGTTGGGACAGAAATAAAATTTAAAATTAAGCGTTATACCGTACTGTCAAAAATACATAAGATACCTTCACGCAAGGACTGAAAAGAGACGAGAAACATTTTGTAACAAGAGAGCAAATGAAAAAAAAGACAATCACTTTATCATGCTTTAAGTAAATAAAACAAGTTAATAAACAATTAAATAAGAGTGGGGAGAATGTTGTAAATTTTATTATAATTACAGAAAATACGGAAAAGCTAGACTATGATAATATTATTTAATTATATATATATAAAAAAAATTATGACTGCTGTCACACAAGTCAAAGGTCAAAGGTCAAAGTTCAACTCTAACTGGGTATAGGTAAACGCGTTGTCATGGCAAAGGCGTACGCCAATTATGTCAAACAGAGCTTTTCAATCGTGTTTTTATTTTTAAAAACTACGAGTGCTTTATTACCCCCTCTCAAACGAAAATTTTCTATCGCTTGCGGTTCCGGAAATATATTACCTCGGTCGCGCCTGCCGCCAAGCCAGAATTTGTCCTTCGGAGGCGCTCGGGTCGGCACGGAAAGGCACGAACAATGTGTGACAGCAGCAGCACTCATAATTTTTTTTATATATATAACGAAATCTGACAGCGGCCCCCCGGAGAGCTTGTCCAACTCCGACATGCTTGAGCCCCTTCGCATAGTAGTTTTTAAAAATAAATAAAAACACGATTAAAAAGCTCTGTTTGACATAATTGACGTATGCCGTTGCCATGACAACGCATTTACGTATACCCAGTTAGAGTTGAACTTTGACCTTTGACCTTTGACCTTTGACCTGTGTGACAGCACTCATAATTTTTTTTATATATAATAATTTTTTATATATAAGTGCTTTATTACCCCCTCTCAAACGAACATTTTCCATCGCTTGGGGTTCCGGAAATATATTACCTCGGTTGCGCCTGCCGCCGGGCCGAAATTTGTCCTTCAGAGGCGCTCGGGTCGGCACGGAAAGGCACGAACGATTTGATCTTTGACCTGTGTGACAGCAGCAGCAGCACTCATAATTTTTTTATATATATAATTATGTGAAGGGGCTCAAGCATGTCGGAGTTGGACAAGCTCTCCGGGGGGGCGCTGCCAGACCTCGTTATATATATAAAAAAAATTATGAGTGCTGCTGTCACACAGGTCAAAGTTCAACTATTGCTGTCAATTGTTCGTGCCTTTCCGTGCCGACCCGATCGCCTCCGAATGACAAATTCTGGCCCGGCGGCAGGCGCGGCCGAGGTATTATATTTCCGGAACCGCAAGCGATAGAAAATTTTCGTTTGAGAGCGGGTAATAAAGCACTTATATATAAAAAAAATTATGAGTGCTGCTGCTGCTGCTGTCACACAGGTCAAAGTCCATATATAGCAAAAATTGTTCGTGCCTTTCCGTGCCGACCCGAACGCCTCCGAATGACAAATTCTGGCTTGGCGGCAGGCGCGGCCGAGGCATTATATTTCCGGAACCGCAAGCGATAGAAAATTTTCGTTTGAGAGAGGGTAATAAAGCACTCGTAATAATAATAATAATAGTTGCCCTTAATAGGCCTTGAATGTCCTTTGAGGTCGTAACAGGATAGATCTGCTGTAATCTAGAGCCTACGGTACACAAGGGTAGTAACGTGGCTAGCGCTACGTACCGACCGCCTATTATTACCCCAGAGTTTGACCTCCAGGTACTCATTTATTGCAGCCTGAGTCGAGCTGGGCCGTAAAAATGCCAGCGATTGAATTGTCGAGAGCGGGATTCGAAGCCGCAACTCTTGGTTTCGTAGTCTAGCGATCTATCCACTAAACCACCACGGCTTAATTTTTATTTACTGACAAAATAATAATTTGTTTTGTTATAAAGAAGTTTAATAAAATATGATTTCTAGTGACTTATCTTATAGAACCGTGTTAAAAAAACTAATTTTTATATAAAATTACCATTGCTAATTTAAAAACACTAGGTGGCATAAAAGTCATCATCCTATCGGAAGATGCTATAATTTATGCAAATGTTAGTTCTGCTTTGACATTTGTAAAGTAAACAGATACAAAATACACGTCAACAAGACATGAATCGCTATACTCCTCAAGAATGCGTAATAATTGTTTCGCTTTTTTGCGGAATAATTCGTCGGTGGTGTTGGCGCAGCATGATCTGGCCGGCCCCGGAGCAGCCGTTCTGCTAAGAATATCGCGGCTGTGGCTGAAGATGTCGCAGAGGACCCCGGAGTATCGACCAGACGGACGTACTACGCAATTAGGCATCAATCGGCGTTCTTTACAGAGAATTTTGGTGCATGACTTTAAGATGTTCCCTTACAAAGTGCAGACAGTGCATCAGCTGTTAGCCGTTGACCGCCAAGCGCGTGTAACTTACGCTTAAGGCATCCTGAATCTCGACTACAAGAAAGAGAACTTTTCATCTAAATCATCATGAGCGACGAGGCCTATTTCCATCTCTGCGGATATGTGAATAAGCAGAATGATTGCTTCTGGGGCACCGAAAATTCGTGTATAACCCACGAAAAGCCATTACACCCGCTGAAAGTTACTGCATGGTGTGCTGTTTACGCTGATTTGCACTGCCCGACAAGATCGCCCGATTTAACCGTTCCAGACTTCTTTTTGTGAGGTTTCTTGGAGTCACGCGTCTATGTCAACAAGCGTCAGAGTCTTAAAGCTCTCAAAGAGAATATCCGTCAAGAATGCGAGCACTTATCGCCGGAAGTTCTGGCAACAGTGATGGAAAATATCATAAATCGGGCTCGTATGGTTTTCAATTATGGCGGCGGCCATCGTTTTCTCGACTTGATCGAAAAAAAAATTAAAACATCAAATAAACACAATCCAAAAGCAGAACCAAAGTTTTACATTCATAAAAAAAATTACAGCAAAGAACATCGGGTGCGCCACCTTGTGAAATTAATGAAATGTAGAACAATAATGGATAATCCATTTTTTTCTTTAATTAACTAAGTGACTAAAAAAATTGACACAAAAATGAGTGCTTTTACTGGAAAATGGAACTGTCAAGAAGTTGAGAGATAAGCAAAAATTAAAGGAAGATATGTGAAAATGCAATATTTGTATTACAACATTATTTACGAAATTTTTAAAGTTCAATCCAACTCAAGATTTAAGCTTAGCTAGTAATTTAATTATGACGAATTTCTAAGACTTTTTATTATCGAGTCAATTTTGTGTAGAAAAAATTGTGTAGCTCCATATTCTAGTGAGCTATAAAAAGACTTTTTTTCCTAAAAAAATTAAATGGAAGTCATCGAGAATGTATGAAAATTCTAAAACTTTCTATAAAATTTTTAAAAATTTTAAGTTTTCTAAAATTTCTACAGTTCAACCTTTTAAAACTTCTCCTAACCCGTTTCATAAAACTATTTCTAAACCTTCTAGATTTTCTTCTAAAATTTGTCTAAACTTTTTAAAGCTTCTATAGGTCTTCTAAACAATTTTCTAAATCTTCTAAACCTTCCAAGTCTTTTAAGTTTGCTAAATCTTTTAAACATTTTAAAAGATTTCTCTAAGCTTTCTAAACTTTCTCCTTAACTTTCTTTTAAACCTTCTAAATATTCTAAACCTTTAGACCATTTAAACCTTCTACCCTAATAAGTTACAATCAAAAATTTAGGAGATATGGAAAAGAATTAAATGTCTTTCTTATGTCGTACTAATGTAATATCAAAATTATGTTGTTGCTTCCAAATTAACATATCGCTTAATGTAGTGATCTGTTATAAAAGCAAAACCAGAAAAGATGTAGAAACCAGAAAAATAGTTTAAAGAAGACAAATTGCAGATTTACAACTGATTGAACGAAATAACAAAAAATATAATTTTTTATGGCCTGGTTTTAAATTATATAGTACGTCAACTTTTATATTATTAAAAACGAATTTCCGACTACCTTTAGAAAAGTTAATAAACACTCATTACTTTGATCTTGTATGTTAATATCAAAACAAATTACTAAAAGGTAAAATCAATGTTTCAGAAGTATATTACTATCTTAAAAGATAAAAATTAAATCAACTGACATCTTAAACGTAGACTAAACCTTCATATATGCCGTTTGGCTTACTGGGTTCTTATTTTTAGATACGCCAATCTAAGACACTAAATAAGCTGAGCCTAACAATCCAAGGCAAAACAAGTAATAAAACTAGTTCCGCAAAAAGTAAGATTTAATCATTGTATTTGGTTAGAGACAATTTAATGATACTCCTATAAGTCTGCTTTTTTATTTCCATAAAAATTTACAATCTGTTTACATTAATAACATTTAGTAAATAGATAACACAGATGTGACATGCAAAAAAGCTCTCCAATGAAAACCCTCTGTTCTAAGATAACTAAGTTTAACTAATATTTTATAATGGGTAAATATAATTCTTAATTACAAATAATATTGAAATATAGATACAAGTCACAAGCATATAACTAATTAAATCTGGCTGGTAAGTCTAATGGATCAGATCTTTTTAATCTTCCAGTGTTTATTTTTGGTAGTGAATTTGTTGCTAGTTATTTGGAGTGATCTTGAAGCATATTTTGGTATTTAAGGCTGCGTCTTTGTAATTCTTCTCTGATAGTCGATACAGAAATATCTTGTTGAATTAGCCAGTTTGGAACATACCAAGAACCGTTGACAATTACTCTTAAGATCTTATTTTGGAATCTTTGTAGTATTTCCAGATTTTAATTACTAGCTGACCCCCACAACTCGATGCCGCACGTCTAAACAGGTTTAATTATACATTTGTAGAGTAATATTCTTATTTTCTATCGCTAGGTGAGAGTTTCTGCCAATTAACCAATATAATTGTCAAAATTTTAATCCTAATTGTAGCCTTTTTTCCAGATGTGGGTTTTCCAGGTAAGTCGTCGGTCTAAATTCATCCCGACGTTCTTAACGCTATCCTGTTGAGGAATTGCTTTGCCGTTTAATATAACTTGGGTACACGCTTTTTTTTTGCAACGTAAATGTGACATGAAATGATTTACTTTCGTTTACTTATATGTGCCGGATCTTCAGCTAGTCTTCTATCTTCTGTAAGGTTCTTTGAAGTATGTGAGAAGCTGTGTTTGAGTCGTCATGCAAAGCTAACACTGCGGTATTGTCAGCGTAAGTGGCTACCATTGTTTGCCTTATGGATGGCAGATCTGCGGCATACAGTAGGTATAAAACGGGTACCAGGATACTGCCTTGCAGAACTCCCGATTATATTGGGTACATCAGGGACAGTCGTTGTTAATATTTGACTTGAAATGATCGTTTTTTAAGGTATAATTTTAAGATTTTATAGTAATCAGGGAGTTCCTTTTTAATTCTGTAAAGCAGTCATGTATTCCACACATTATCGAACGCTTAGTTGACGTCTAGAAAGACCGCAGGATAGTATTTTTTAAGCTGTGGGTCATGATTAATTTTTGTGGTTATTCGGTTTACTTGTTCTACGATTATGTCCTCTAAAACCAAACTGGAGATCTGGTGTAAGGTTTTTATTCTCAAGGATTGGTTTCATTCTTTTTAAAATTAGTTTCTTTAGTACTTTCCCTATGACTGAAAGAAGACTCATAGGCCTATATGGTTCTTCGGTTTTTTTTTCTGGTTTTGAAATTAGAATTACGTGCGCTAATTTCCATTGTTGTAGAAAGCAATTTAACCTCAGAATGGCATTAAATATATATGCTATAATTTTTACACTTTTTTCTGGTAGTTCTTTTAGTGATTAAATTGTACCCAGGGCCTTTATTTACCTTTAGTTTTTTTATAACTTTATGGACTTCTTTGACTTTAAACGGTTTGATGATCTGTGTCGGTGTGACATTTCTGTCGACAAATTCGTAAATTTGCCTTTGTTGTTCTGAAGTGTACATTTGAGAAAATAATTGAAATACTTGTGCTAAGTGATCTGCAAATGCTGCTGTCTTTTTACTGGCACTTCTCGCCTAAGCTCCATTTGCTAGTCTGATAAGTGGAATTGTTGCTCGTGGCCATTTGAGCTTTCTCGTGGCTTTCCATAACGAGTAATTTGTATCTTCGGAAGCGGTTAGCTTAGTCAGATATTCTTGTATAGCCTGTTTTTTTTAATTGTTTAGGAAACATTTCCTGAGTTACTCTGTTGAATTTCGTCTTGTCTCGGTGGACAGTCTACTATGTCTTCTCGTTTTTTGTGGTTAATTGAGCTACTATGGTGATATACAGATCATGGTGGTGAGCAAGTTTAGCATAGTATCCATTTTCTCCACTAATTTAACCATTTCTTCCATTTTGTTGTTTGTCTGCTATTGATTCCATGTTTGAACTTACTGTTGATTGTCTACTTGTTGTGGTTGTGGGCCTTTTTCGTTAATTTTTGGAGAATAGGATATATCCGGTTAAAACAATTGTGAACTTAGTTATTTAGACATTAGAGATAGAAATTTACGTTTTTGAATTTCTTTGGCTACTAGGCAACCTCTATAGTTTACGGGGTAGTTTCCTTGGCAATTCATGCATTTGACGGTTTTACTTTTACAGTTTTTTGTAAGATGTTCTCTAGTGTATGTGACGCATCTTGGTGTTTCTGTAGTCCTTTACGTAACAATTGAATCTTGGATTAAGTGATACTTATTAACTTGATAAAGTAATTATCTTTGGCTTGGATATTTAGCGGTTTTAAATTGTTGACACCATAAACAAAAATATGGGGTGGTCTAATTTTTTGTTCCACTTCACTGTTCTTGATTGTCTTTATTTTCTGACCTGTTAGATGTTGTGGGAACGCCTAACCAATAGTCAGTTAGCTTTTTCTGTTTAATGCGTAGTGAATTAGTACTAAGATGGGTTTTTTTCTTGAATTTTTGGTTTGCCATTCTTGCTTTCCATTTATCTGCATTGGAATTGCGCTTAATACGAAGTTTGTATTTGAGACAAAAAAGTTTGATGTACTGGTGGTATAGATAATTGTGATGGTTGCTGGAACTGCATGGGATTTGGTTGTTGGTACATACAACTGTTATGTTCAATACTCATTTTGAGAGCAGGTGAGTATTGTAGCCCAAAATTTAGCACGCCCAACATGGCGGTCCTAAGTTTTATTCACTTTAAACGTTTGTTTTCATTTTTAAACATTTTCACAAATTTCCTTTTGGTCTTTATTTAATACTTAACTCCATTATTTGTTTATTCCCTGAACTGGCGGCAGAAATGGCAGCAGAAAAAGCGGCGAGGAGCCGCAGGCCAGACGAACCCGGCCATATCAGTAAAGGCCACGGGACCCCACTAACAAGCCGGTAGATCTCCATTCGCAAAAAGTGTCCAGTTGTCACAACGCGGGCGGTGTACACTGACCAATATGGCACTCATAATACGAAAATGAACCAATGATGCAACAAGCAACACGTCCGTTCCATTTGAAAGCACGAGCTAAACTGAAGTCTGCTTGGTATAAAATGATTTGTTCATCTGAGAAATTCTGAGAAAATCTGAAAAACTTGCAGACAATGTTCCTTTAAAGTAATATAAAGGGTTTTCCAATAAGAACGATATGAATTTTAAAATAAAATAAAATAAAAACTATTTCAGATACAATCAAAGTTTTTACATCATTTTGAAGCTTAGTCTATTACGTCATATTTTGAATAACACATCATTTATATGTCCACCTCAATTTCGTGAACACGAACAAATTCAATGAACTTAATTTTTAATGACTTTGTCTAATAACTTGGGTCTAATATCAAAAATACAGCGTTGATGATCAATCTGAATGCATCAAGAGTTTGGTGTTTATTTGCATAGACTATAAATTTTTAATAATCCCACAAAAAGCTTAATCTAAAAAGATAATTTTTTGTCCAAAACTATGATCCGTTTCAAGTTCCTCTAAAGCCCAAGCAGCAAAATCACGGCGCGTACGATGGTTTCATGGCTTTATTTCTTGGCTTAACACAATCTAATACGAGTGTAAACACAAATCTTTTCGGAAAATACGCTAACTTGTTGTCCTTCTAAGCCCTAATACTTGAGCACGATGAGGAATCGATAAATTTGTAGTCGCTAAAACGCTATTTCTTACAGCTGCAATGTTCTCTACATTTCTTGCATTTCGATGTCTTATTGGTATTTTCGCATTGTGAGAAGTAAAATAACTTTCAAATTGTTTAACGATTTAACGAATAGAAGGGTGGTTATGTAAACTATAAGTTTCGCGAAGAACACGTCTATCTTCATAAAAATTTTGAATAATAACCAAACGTTCTTAAAGCGTGTATTTAGCCATGATGAATTGTCAAAATATACTAAATGCAAATGATAACTTGTGGCAGTTATAACATTTTAAATATGGTTCACAGTTTATTTCAAAATTATACCATTCTTATTGAAAAACTTTTTATATGTAGTATGGTACCACTTATAGATAGAAACTGAGAAATGATCATAGATTTTTATGTTCAAACAAAGCGCTGTGTATGAATTTCTCGAGACGGTATTGCTGATCATGTAGGTGGAACTATTTCAGTAAATTTCTCTCCTAATCCCAAAAGTAAATTTTTTTAAATAAATAGTCTCGGTCGTAGTTTTTTAAAACGAATAATACCAAAATTTTATGTTATAACGCTAGGTAATAAGTGACTTGCGTGCCGGACGCCCTACTCTTTTGCTCTTCATAACACGGTTCTTGCCAACTTTGAGCTCTGATATCCAACTAAACACAATTTTTCAACTAACTACTGTGTTCCCAGATACGGCTTCTAACCTCGTTTGGATGTTCGAAACAATTACTTTCTCTCTCAAAGGAAACATGTCATCTATGGCTGCCCATGATTGTCTGCTTCTATTGTTTTAGACTTTATTCACATCTGAATTCTGAAGACTACACGAACGACGTGGCATTATAGTATATTTTTATACACACACTAGGCGCGCATTATAATCAATAATATGTTTTGTCGGAGTTCTAAAAGTTGTGTACTGTAAAGCATTGAATAAACAAACGCGAATAGCTATCACATATCAAGTGTCCACAGTTTTAGTTTATAACATACAAGGTTTAACTAATTGTCAGTAAAAGAGCTAATTTTGGAAGTTATCGTTGCTTGACTTTTAAGGAGAAAACAAAAATTTCCAGAAGATCTTCTCTATTCATTGCACATAAAACATTTTAACATTTATTCAAAGTAGAAAAGATAACAAAAATATATTCAAAGAAATTTAATAAATTTTAATTAATAGAAAATCAAAGAGAACGGACGAAATACACACCAAATTTCAAAATACTCATTTGTACTTGGTCCAATAATTTAAATATTTTAGAAAAATATTTTTCAATCAGTTAAATTCAACGAAGGTACTCTTTTATTTTAAGTTTCAAAAAAAACATCAAGCTAACAGATTGTATAATTAAGGTAATTCGGTGAATTGCATTTATCTACGAGGGTTGGGGCATGTCATAATATCTATTTTTTTGTAAACATACGAGCATGGGTGGAAAATTTTAAATATACAAATGGAAGGACATTTATGACATGCAAAAACACGCCTATTTTGTGCTTCTCATATTTATTCATGCAGTTGACAACATTACAGGTTTCATATTACAGAATTGTTATAGCGCAGATACGTGTTCTAAAGGCCCTCAAAGTAATCCCCTCTAACGTTCACAATACGCTGGCCACTATGTGGGAGGCGCAAAGTGTCATCTGCTTTATCTTATTCCTCACTATCTCTTAATCTAGTCATCTGTTATTTGTGTTCCAAACCGTTTGCCACGTAATGGTTTCTTTACTTTTTCTTTCAAGTCAAAATTACGTGGAGAAAGGTCCGGAGAGTATGATGGGTACTCCAATATTTCTCATCCTACAGTAACCGCCTTACATATTTTGCTGTTAACCTATTCTTGTGTTAAGGCAGAGAATAATTGCACTGATCGAAAGGTTACGACGTTTGTCCTTAATAGCACGGCGTACCTATCTTAGCAGAATATAGTAATCTGGTGTTACTGTTTTCTTATGTGAAACTAAGTGGTACATAATCACTCCTCTAATACGCGACAATCGGCATTAACTTCACGGGGGAAAGATTATGACGAAACTGCCTTCTTAGTAATCCTTCATGTTAGCCCAAAATTTATAGATAGCGGTGATTCTTGAAAGAAAGTAGCCTTCTTTCAAAGTAAAACAAGACAACTAATAAAATACGAAATAGAGAAGATATTAAAAAATAAAATAATAAAAGTATTTAAATCAACGAGAATAAGATAATATAAATACATATTGAGAAGAGACGAAAATGCACCACAAAAAATATTAACTGAATAGCAACCACAAAACTCTAGACCAAGAGGATGACCTAAACTGAAATGGAGAAACCAAGTAGAAAGTGATTTAAAAAGATTGAAAATAACAAACTGAAAACAGACAATAGTAAATAGAAAAGACTGGAGAAAAATAGTTAATAAACCAGAAACCTAACAGGGAGAAATAGAATGGGAAAGATGATATATATATATATATATATAGAAGCTAACTATAGATAATTTTCTCTTAATTAAAAGCAGAAATGTGTTTTACAAACTACAAATCATTTCTAGGCTTTATTAGATATGTCATTCTATGGTCAGTTACGTAAAAGCATACTCGGGTTAATGTGGAGAAAAAATTATTTAAAAAGATTTTCAAATACATAGGTATGTTGCATTCCATCAGAACAAAGACGCTATTGTATCAATAATGTGCTCAGTCACTATCGGCGTCGATAATTTCCATATTTATCCGGAAAGGATAATTTCCACCAAACTTATGCTTAATATATGTCCACACATTTTCAATCGTATTTGCATCGGGCGATTGCGACAGCCAACCAAGTGTAACAATGCCACACTGCTCTTTCCACTAAGTTCAAAGCTTGTTGCGGTATTTGGGTCCTCCTGCAAGATCCAGCTCTCGTTGTTTTTCAACCAACTTTCGACAGTTGGCAACAAATATTTCTTATAAATCTCTAACATTTTCGGACCATTTAGATTGTGCGTAAACAGATGTAACGTTCCAAAATCCAGTTAAGCAGCCCCAAAGATGCACTTTTACTGGGTATTTTACGGTCCGCTCTACCAACTTGTTAGTTGAGGTTCACTAGGCTCGTGAGACGATTATACTCTAAACAGAAGCTTTGTCCATAAAAATTACATTGCTCCAATCTTAGTCTATATTGCCCTTTGCCCAAGCGGGCCGCTTCGTTAAATGATTTTTACCTAACAAAGGTTTCTTCACTGAACCACGGCATTTCATACCATGTACACGGAGATATGTCTACATCTTTCTGTTTCAATTTTGATGCTTTTTGACGTAATGTGAAGTCCGGGTCTTACAGAAACAAGTTCACGCTCTTTTTTGAATTTAGGCGACACTGCCTATCATGCCACGTTCTGGCAAGTCATCAACCATTTTTGTTTTTTTATGTCGCTGCATCTACTTGCTGACGAATGTTTTCGATTTATTCATAGCCGTTTTATGAGATTTTCGGATCTGTCTAGTGCGTACAGATAAACACATTACCATAGCGTGACGCGTACGCGGCACTTGTGGTACTTTACGCGTTTCTCTAGCAAGAAATCAATGCCAACTAAATTTTTTGCGTGGGGGACAAAGGTTTCCCCGATAGACTCATGAAAGAATTAAGGCGATACCTTTTATCAACTGCTAATTATGCCGAACACGCTCTTACTTAACTGACTGTATATTAAAAAATAATTTTTATTATTAGGACACTAAAAGATAGTGACTTTGTTAACAAACAATTCTTTTCTATTTTGTGAAAGATCATGAGTGTTGTAATTTATAATTTAAAAACTGCATTCCTAAATTTAAAAAAGTGGAACCTAGCATAAAGAATGTGGAATAAGCAAATATTCTTATGATTTAATGTAGAGTTTTAACCCGTGCAAATTAAATGCCTTTCGTTTAATTTTAAAATTGTATTAGTGAGTCATGGTAAAATAAAATTATAAAATTAAAATAATTGATTTCAAATGTTTTAATATAGTTAGAGTTCATGTTGCACAAAACAGAAACACATGGATAAATATAAGAGAGGCCTACATCCAATGGATATAAAATGGCTGAAGAAGAGAAAATACAATAATCAAAATATAATCTACATATAAAAAAGACAGTGTTCAAGATTCCATTTTATCAATTGGTACTTCGTGTACATTTAATACCGTCTTCAAAAACGTCTTTTGTGAGACGTCATTAAGTTTCTGCATTTTTTTGGATAGATCTTGATTCACTTTGTTATGCTTTAGAGTAGTATTAAAGAAATAAAGTCGTTGTGACATCAAAATTGGTACCTTCAAAAAATTATCTAGAGTTGCGCCCAGTGGAAACTTTTTGAACATTGGTGGAACATACGTTGTAGACTGCTAAGCAAGCAAGCAAGTAAGAAATCGTAAGGCTATCAAAACAAGGTTTTAGCAGCAAATTCAATTTAATAACAAGTTGTATAAAACTTGTCGAGTGAAATTCGACAAAAATTGTACCAACTTGTTGATTTCTATTATTATGACTACAGAAAAATAGAAATAACATTAAAAATTAATATGATAAAAATTGCATAAAACAAAATAATATGAAATAAGCACATTTCAAATTAAAGTCAGGAATAAAAGTTAATAATCTAAACAGCAAATCAAGAAAATTGATTAGAAATTTGAAGAAGCTAGAAATCTAAGTAAAAAGCACTTTTATAAAAAGATAGAAAAGAACAAAATAAACCAACATAACAGAAAAAAATAAAACAGAGTTGTCTGAATAAATAAAGCAAAAACTAAAAATATTGCAAATTTAAGTAAGACATGGCGAGAGAGCAGTTACAGGTGGTTGTTACGTACATGCAAAGCAAGACTCGCTTTCGCGGATTTTATACTGGAATTTATTTACAATTTTATTTTCAATGTAATGTTTTGCCAATAAAAGTGACATACACGAAGATCATCTTTTGTGTCGATAGCAGTGACTCCAAATAATGTTGAAGTATCTGCGGCGGTGTTCTTTTATACTTTTACGTCACCTCCTTACAAAAGCGCCAAAGACTAATTTTTCTGGACCGGGTCACTCGATGTATTAAGATGTATTTCATTTATGCCTGTTGGTGTGACGGCCTTTTGCCCTTGAACCGTCTGTGTTTGTCAGCGGTGTTGGTGACTTCGATGTCTGCCAAGGGGCGTTTTGCTATCGCACACTAAAAACGGCTTTTTTCTCACGGCTTGCCAGCCTGCATACGCCGTCGGCGGCACCTTTCGAAACGCAATCCGGCAAGTGAGGTCGCGTTATAATCTTCCCACAAAGCCAGGCGCGAAGACAACATCACAGCACGGTGGCCACCAGGAAATCAATGCAGTAAAGCAGTCCGAAGCGCGTTACAGGCAAATTTACTCGTTGATTGATATCGGTAGCCGTCCCCATTCGTTTGCGCGCCGGCCGTCTAAGGACGATTTGGGCCTCTGCGTCTTTCTACAAGACGGGCCGTACTTTGTTCCCCACATCGCATTGAGGGCACGGCTATTTACACGCCTGCCTCTCCACCTGTCGTTAATCACAAATTTGAAATTTGATTAGAAAAGCACGTTTGTGTCGCCACAATCTGTTAATTTTCAATTTGGAAATAAGATGGGACGTAAAAAATAAAGGAATAAAGATTGTATGAATTGTAAAATAATTTACAGGGTTATAGAAATAAATCCGGAAAATTAGTAAGCCAAGAAAAAAACATTAAAATACAAGAAAAAGTAAATTTATTTACATAAAACTTGACAGAATTTAAATAAATATTATTGAGAATCACATTATTCTGGGATGGAATATTAGAGCGCGACCGTTAGAGCGGGGACATTGAAGCGAGGGGACATTAGAGCGCGAAATATAAAATTAGATAAAGGAGCAATATTAAGCAAAATTTAAAGCTTTTAACCATTAGTAACGTGCGATCAAAATCAAATGCTTCTAATTACTTGTTGATTTTCAACTGCTTAATAAGTGTTAAATTTAATTATTAAAATAAATAGAAGGATTAGTATTTACAGTAAATAAAATTATTATAAACAAAAAAATGAAATAATTTTTTTTTAATCGGTGGAAATTTGACCTACCCAGTTTTTCACATTTCTGGGCGAAATATAGCCTCAGGACAACAAAAAAGTTGGTTTCAGGCATTGGTTCGTGTGTGTGTGTGTGTGTGTGTGTGTGTGTGTGTGTGTGTGTGTCTGTCGGTCTGTCAGTAAACAGGATATCTCGAGAACCGTAAGAGCTAGAGACTTGAAATTTGGTATGCAAGTTACTTGTAGGTAGGGAACGCAGTGCGAAGCTTGTGTTAAAAATCGGCCGACCCGTTTGGTCGCAAGGTCGCAAGGTCGCAAAATCGGTCGCAAAGCGGTCGTGAATCTAAACGGTTGAAGATACAAAAAAATTATGAGAATAAAAATGATTTGTTATCTTGAGATAAATATGAATTTAAAATAAAAGTTAGTAAAATAAGAACTCGAAAAAAATTGAAGCTCGGGATTTTTAATATACCGGGTGTTCATAAAATTCTTCTTGAAATTTATATTACCGGATAGATCAGACCGAGGCGAACCAAAAATTACACTGAAATTTTTTGATCCGAGGTCAAATAAATAAGTTATAGCCGATTAAAAATTAATTAAACGGACCAATCACAGCGTGCTCGAAGAGCTTCCTGGCCAACTGCGGGAAGACAGGGGGGGGCGCTTGGCCGCTAGGAGGGAGCAGACAGGCGATAATGGGGAAGGCCGTGCGGCCGAGCTCGCACGGTTACCTTCAAAATTTTAAGTACGAGTCAATTATTGTCTTGTACTGTTTATTTTAATCAGCTTTCGAGTGTTGGACTCGCGCCTCGTCCTTTTTTAAAATAGTTCCGGGACGAGAGCAGCGCAGGCCCGAGACGATGGACCTGGTATAATATATAATAATAGGATAAGGAAAGTCGTGTGATGTTCACACCAGATTTTTATAGATATAGGTACAAATTAAAAATTTTTTTGTTATGCTGCCATTTCGTAATTGTGAGCCTTTGCCTTCAAATATTCTACAAAATTACGAGTAATAGTATATTCAGTTACAATGATTTTAATCCAAATATCTGCTTGAACATACTTTTTAAGTTTATAAGGAGGTTCAAATCCCACTCTTAATTTTCCATAAAATACATCGCAATCGCATTGAATTTCTTTCAATGTATCGATAAATTTCTATATTGTTGGATGGTCTACCGATAGTTCACACTGTAGTCTCCGGTGCGCGGCTTCTGCATGATTATCGGTACGATCAGTTTCGGATATGACTCTGTCACAGACTGACCATATCTCGGGATAAAATAAAGGAGGCCGATATAACTGTTCTCAAACCATTGCTGAAGTTCTTGTAATTCGTTTGAAAACGCCGCCGAAAGTTTCTCAACAGCTTCGTCCAAATAAGCGATGTTTACAAAAGCCAATGCCGATACCATCCTAACATTCACGGAGAATTATGTGTTGTTGTTATATCTCCCCGACAGATGGTAATCTACCAGTCGTTTTTTTTATATTTTTTGTCAAGTGGAAGAAGCATCCCAATATTTTGGCACCTGAGAAAATTTATATGAATGAATTTATTGCCGCCAGCTCAGAATCTACCGATATCCTCTTTGGTTGTTAGTCTAAGGCCTAAATCTTTTAATATGTCGACCATGGATTTGTATGTTGTTTGTTGTTTATTCGGAAGAAGAGCATACAATATAGGATAGATATCTTCAAATTTTCAATACGGTGTACACTTGGTAGAATGGCTTGAGTGTTGATTTGAAAGTTCCATCAATGAACCTCAAATTTACGCAGGATCTGAAAAAACACGATTATTTAGAACATTATGCATAGGGTAAAAGTTATAGTAAAAACTTTATTTAAGATGAAATAAGTATTTATGAGCAAACGAATCGAGAAAGAACTAATTAAGCTTTGAAAATTATTACAATGTTGAAGTAAATCAATTAGATTGCAGCCGTTCTGCTAAGAATATCGCGGCTGTGGCTGAAGATGTCGCAGAGGACCCTGGAGTATCGACCAGACGACGTACTACGCAATTGGGCATCAATCGGCGTTCTTTACAGAGAATTTTGGTGAATGACTTTAAGATGTTCCCTTACAAAGCGCAGACAGTGCATCAGCTGTTAGGCGCTGACCGCCAAGCGCGTGTAACTTACGCTTAAGGCATCCTGAATCTCGACTACAAGAAAGAGAACTTTTCATCTAAATCATCATGAGCGACGAGGCCTATTTCCATCTCTGCGGATATGTGAATAAGCAGAATGATTGCTTCTGGGGCACCGAAAATTCTCGTATAACCCACGAAAAGCCATTACACCCGCTGAAAGTTACTGTATGGTGTGCTGTTTACGCTGATTTGCACTGGCCGACAAGATCGCCCGATTTAACCGTTCCAGACTTCTTTTTGTGAGGTTTCTTGGAGTCACGCGTCTATATCAACAAGCGTCAGACTCTTAAAGCCCTCAAAGAGAATATCCGTCAAGAATGCGAGCACTTATCGCCGGAAGTTCTGGCAAGAGTGATGGAAAATATCATAAATCGGGCTCGTATGGTCTTCAATTCTGGCGGCGGCCACTTGGCCGATATCATTTTCTCGACTGAATAGAAAAAAAAATTAAAACATCAAATAAACACAATCCAAAAGCAGAACCAAAGTTTTACATTCATAAAAAAAATTACAGCAAAGAATATCGGGTGCGCCACCTTGTGAAATTAATGAAATGTAGAACAATAATGGATAGTCCATTTTTTTCTTTAATTAACTGAGTATCTAAAAAAATTGACACAAAAATGAGTGCTTCTACTGAAAAACGAAATTGTCAACAAGTTGAGAGATAAGCAAAAATTAAAGGAAGATATGTGAAAATGCAATATTTATATTACATTATTTACGAAATTTTTAAAGTTTAATCCAACTCAAGATTTAAGCTTAGCTAGTAATTTAATTTTGAGGAATTTCTAAGACTTTTTATTCAATGTAAATGGTAAATTTTTCATCGAGTCAATTTTGTGTAGAAAAAATTGTGTAGCTCCATATTCTAGTGAGCTATAAAAAGACTTTTTTTTCATAAAAGAATTAAATGGAAGTCATCGCGAATGTATGAAAACCTAAAACTTTCTATAAAACTTTTCAAAATTTTAAGTTTTCTAAAATTTCTACAGTTTCTAAACCTTTTAAAACTTCTCTTAAACCTTCTCCTAACCCGTTTCATAAAACTATTTCTAAACCTTCTAGATTTTCTTCTAAAATTTGTCTAAACTTTTTAAAGCTTCTATAAGTCTTCCAAATATTTTTCTAAATAATCTAAACAATTTTCTAAATCTTCTAAACCTTCCAAGTCTTTTAAGTTTTCTAAACCTTCTAAACATTTTAAAAGATTTCTCTAAGCTTTCTAAACTTTCTCCTTAACTTTCTTTTAAACCTTCTAAATATTCTAAACCTTTAGACCATTTAAACCTTCTACCCTAATAAGTTACAATCAAAAATGAGGAGATATGGAAAAGAATTAAATGTCTTTCATGTGTCGTACTAATGTAATATCAAAATTATGTTGCTGCTTCCAAATTAACATATCGCTTAATGTAGTGCTCTGTTATAAAAGCAAAACCAGAAAAGATGTAGAAACCAGAAAAATAGTTTAAAGAAGACAAATTGCAGATTTACAACTGATTGAACGAAATAACAAAAAATATAATTTTTTATGGCCTGGTTTTAAATTATATAGTACGTCAACTTTTATATTATTAAAAACGAACTTCCGATTACTTTTACAAAAGTTAATAAACACTCATTACTTTGATCTTGTATGTTAATATCAAAACAAATTATTAAAAGGTAAAATCAATGTTTCAGAATTACTATCTTAAAAAATAAAAATTAAATCAACTGACATCTTAAACGTAGACTAAACCTTCATATATGCCGTTTGGCTTACTGGGTTCTTATTTTTAGATACGTCAATCTAAGACACTAAATAAACTGAGCCTAACAATCCAAGGCAAAACAAGTAATAAAACTAGTTCCTCCAAAAAGTAAGATTTAATCATAGTATTTAGTTAGAGACAATTTAATGATACTCCTATAAGTCTGCTTTTTTATTTCCATAGAAATTTATTATCTGTTTACATTAATAACATTTAGTAAATAGATAACAATGAGATGTGACATGCAAAAAAGCTCTCCAATGAAAACCCTCTGTTCTAAGATAACTAAGTTTAACTAATATTTTATAATGGGTAAATATAATTCTTAATTACAAATAATATTGAAATATAGATACAAGTCACAAGCTTATAACTAATTAAATCTAGCTGGTAAGTCTAATGGATCAGATTTTTTTAATCTTCCAGTGTTTATTGTTGCTAGTTTGTTGGAGTAATCTTGAGGCATATTTTGATATTTAAGGCTGCGTCTTTGTAATTCTTCTCTGATAGTCGATACAGAAATATCTTGCTGAATTAGCCATTTTGAAACATACCAAGAAGCGTTGACAATTACTCTTAAGATCTTATTTTGGAATCTTTGTAGTATTTCCAGATTTTAATTACTAGCTGACCCCCACAACTCAATGCTGCACGTCTAAACAGGTTTAATTATACATTTGTAGAGTAATATTCTTATTTTCTATCGTTAGGTGAGGGTTTTGCCAATTAACCAATATAATTGTCAAAATTTTAATCCTAATTGAAGCCTTTTCTTCCAGATGTGGGTTTTCCAGGTAAGTCGTCGGTCTAAATTCATCCCGACGTACTTAACGTTATCCTGTTGAGAAATTGCTTTGCCGTTTAATATAACTTGGGTACACGCTTTTTTTGTGACGTAAATGTGACATGAACTGATTTATTTTCATTTACTGATATGCGCCGGATCTTCAGCTAGTCTTGTATCTTCTGTAAGTTTCTTTGAAGTATGTGAGAAGCTGTGTTTGAGTCGTCATGCGAAGCTAACACTGCGGTATTGTCAGCGTAAGTGTCTACCATTGTTTCCCTTATGGATGGCAGATCTGCGGTATACAGTAGGTATAAAACAGGTACCAGGATACTGCCCTGCGGAACTCCCGATTATATAGGGTACATCAGGGACAGTCGTTGTTAATATTTGACTTGAAATGATCGTTTTTTAAGGTATAATTTTAAGATTTTATAGTAATCGGGGAGTTTCTTTTTAATTCTGTACAGCAGTCATATATGCCACACCTTATTGAATGCTTAGTTGACGTCTAGAAAGACCGCAGGATAGTATTTTTTAAGCTGTGGGTCATGATTAATTTTTGTAGTTATTCGGTTTACTTGTTCTACGATTATGTCCTCTAAAACCAAACTGGCGATCTGGTGTAAGGTTTTTATTCTCAAGGATTGGTTTCATTCTTTTTAAAATTAGTTTCTTTAGTACTTTCCCTATGACTGAAAGAAGACTCATAGGCCTATATGGTTCTTCGGTTTCTTTTCTGGTTTCGAAAATATAATTACGTGCGCTAATTTCCATTGTTGTGGAAAGCAATTTAACCTCAGAATGGCATTAAATATATATGTTATAATTTTTACACTTTTTTCTGGTAGTTCTTTTAGTGATTAAATTGTACCCAGGGCCTTTATTCACCTTTAGTTTTTTTATAATTTTATCGACTTCTTTGACTTCAAACAGTTTGATGATCTGTGTCGGTGTGACATTTCTGTCGACAAATTCGTAAATTTGCCTTTCTTGTTCTGAAGTGTACATCTGAGAAAATAATTGAAATACTTGTGCTAAGTGATCTGCAAATGCTGCTGCCTTTTTACTGGCACTTCTCGCCTAAGTTCCATTTGCTAGTCTGATAGGTGGAATTGTTGCTCGTGGCCATTTGAACTTTTTAGTGGCTTTCCATAACGAGTAATTTGTATCTTCGGAAGCGGTTCTTGTATAGCCTGTTTTTTTTTAATTGTTTAGGAAACATTTCCATTCCTGAGTTGCTCTATTGAATTTTGTCTTATCTCGGTGAACGGTCTACTATGTCTTCTCGTTTTTTGTGGTTAATTGAGCTATTATGGTGATATACAGATCATGGTAGTGAGCAAGTTTAGCATAGTATCCATTTTTTCCACTAATTTAACCATTGCTTCCATTTTGTTGTTTGTCTGCTGTTGATTCCATGTTTGAACTTATTGTTGATTGTCTACTTGCTGCGGTTGTTGGCCTTTTTCGTTAATTTTTGGAGAATAGGATATATCCGGTCAAAACAACTGTGAACTTAGTTTTTTAGACCTTAGAGGTAGAAATTTACGTTTTTGAATTTCTTTGGCTACTAGGCAACTTCTATAGTTTACGGGATAGTTTCCTTGGCAATTCATGCATTTGACGGTTTTACTTTTCTTTTACAGTTTTTTGTAAGATGTTCTCCAGTATATTTGACGCATCTTGGTGTTTCTGTAGTCCTTTATGTAACAATTGAATCTTGGATTAAGTGTTACTTATTAACTTGATAAAGTAATTATCTTTGGCTTGGATATTTAGCGGTTTTAAATTGTTGACGCCATAAACAAAAATATGGGGTGATCTAACTTTTTGTTCCACTTCACTGTTCTTTTCTAACACTATTTCGTAACTGTTAAATGTTATGAGAACGCCTAACCAATAGTCAGTTAGCTTTTTCTGTTTAATGCGTAGTGAATTAGTACTAAGGTGTTTTTTTTTCTTGAATTTTGGGTTTGCCATCCTTGCTTTCCATTTATCTGCATTGGAATGTTTCAATCCTGCTAACTTGGCACTTGTGGTGGGTATACTAATTGCGCTTAATACGGAGTTTGTATTTGAGACAAAAAAGTTTGATGTACTGGTGGTATAGATAATTGTGATGGTTGCTGGTACTGCATGGGATTTGGTTGTTGGTACATACAACTGTTATGGTCAATACTCATTTGGAGAGCCGGTGATTATTGTGGCCCAAAATTTAGCACGCCCAACATGGCGGTCCTGAGTTTTATTCACTTTAAACGTTTGTTTTCATTTTTAAACATTTTCACAAATTTCCTTTTGGTCTTTATTTAATACTTAACTCCATTATTTGTTTATTCCCTGGACTGGCGGCAGAAATGGCAGCAGAAAAAGCGGCGATGAGCCGCAGGCCAGACGAACCCGGCCATATCAGTAAAGGCCACGGGACCCCACTAACATGCCGGAAGATCTCCATTCGCAAAAACTGTCCATTTGTCACAACGCGGGCGGTGTACACTGACCAATATGGCACTCGTAATACGAAAATGAACCATTGATGCAACAAGCAACTCGTCCGTTCCATTTGAAATCACGAGCTAAACTGAAGTCTGCTTGGTATAAAATGATTTGTTCATCTGAGAAATTTTAAAAAATTTGCAGACAATGTTCCTTTAAAGTCATATAAAGGGTTTTCCAATAAGAACGATATCAATTTTAAAATAAAATAAAATAAAAACTATTTCAGACACAATCAAAGTTTTTACATTATTTTGAAGTCTATTACGTCATGTTTTGAATAACACATCATTTATGTGTCCACCTCAATTTAGTGCACACGAAAAAATTCAATAAACTTAATTTTTAATGACTTTGTGCAATAACTTGGGTCTAATATCAAAAATACAGCGTTGATGTTCAATCTGAATACATCAAGGGCTTGTGGTTTATTTGCGTAAGCTATAGATTTTAAATAAGCCCACAAAAAGCTTCATTTAAAAAGATAATTTTTTGTCCAAAATTATGATCCGTTTCAAGTTCCTCTAAAGCCCAAGCAGCAAAATCACAGCGCTTACGATGGTTTCATGGCTTTATTTCTTGGATTAACACAATCTAATACGAGTGTAAACACAAATCTTTTCGGAAAATACGCTAACTTGTTGTTCTTCGAAGCCCTAATACTTGAGCACGATGAGGAATCGATAAATTTGGAGTCGCTACAACGCTATTTCTTACAGCTGCAATGTTCTCTACATTTCTTGCATTTCGATGTCTTACTGGTATTTTCGCATTGTGAGAAGTAAAGTAACTTTCAAATTTTTTAACGATTTAACGAATAGAAGGGTGGTTATGTAAACTATAAGTTTCGCGAAGAACACGTCGATCTTCATAAAATTTTTGAATAATAACCAAACGTTCTTAAAGCGTGTATTTAGCCATGATGAATTGTCGAAATATACTAAATGCAAATGATAACTTGTGGCAGTTATAACATTTTAAATATGGTTCACAGTTTATTTCAAAATTATACCATTCTTATTGAAAACTTTTTATATGTAGTATGGTACCACTTACAGATAGAAACTGAGAAATGATCATAGATTTTTATGTTCACACAAAGCGCTGTATATGAATTTCTCGAGACGGTATTGCTGATTATGCAGGAGGAACTATTTCAGTGATTTTTGGTGGTATGAGAAGGTAGCTAATTTATCAGTAGATTTCTCTCCTAATCCCAAAAGTAAATTGTTATTTTTTTAAATAAATAGTCTCGGTCGTAGTTTTTTAAAACGAATAATTCCAAAATTTTATGTTATAACGCTAGGTAATATGTGACTTGCGTGCCGGGCGTCCTATTCTTTTGCTCTTCATAACACGGTTCTTGCCAACTTTGAGCTCTGATATCCAACTAAACACAGTTTTTCAATTCACTACTGTGTTCCCAGATACGGCTTCGAACCTCGTTTGGATGTTCGAAACAATTACTTTCTCTCTCAAAGGAAACATGTCATCTATGGCTGCCCATGATTGTCTGCTTCTATTGTTTTACACTTTATTCACATCTGAATTCTGAAGACTACACGAACGACGTGGCATTATAGTATATTTTTATACACACACAAGCGCGCATTTTAATCAATAATATGTTTTGTCGGAGTTCTAAGAGTTGTGTGCTGTAAAGCATTGAATAAACAAACGCGAATAGCTATCACATATCAAGTGTCCACAGTTTTATTTTATTACATACAAGGTTTAACTAATTGTCAGTGAAAGAGCTAATTTTGGAAGTTATCGTTGCTTGACTTTTAAGGAGAAACAAATATTTCCAGAAGATCTTCTCTATATATTGCACATAAAACATTTTAACTTTTATTCAAAGTAGAAAAGATAACAAAAATATATTCAAAGAAATTTAATAAATTTTAATTAAAAGAAAATCAAAGAGAACGGACGAAATACACAACAAATTTCAAAATACTCATTTGTACTTGGTCCAATAATTTAAATATTTTAGAAAAATTAGTTAAATTCAACGAAGGTACTCCTTTATTTTAAGTTTCAAAAAACACATCACGCTAACGGATTGTATAATTAAGGTAATTCGGTGAATTGCATTTATCTACGAGGGTTGGGGCATGTCATAATATCTATTTTTTTGTAAACATACGAGCATGGGTGGAAAATTTAAAATATACAAATGGAAGGACATTTATGACATGCAAAAACACGCCTATTTTGTGCTTCTCATATTTATTCATGCAGTTGACGACATTACAGGTTTCATATTACAGAATTGTTATAGCACAGATACGTGTTCTAAAGGCACTCAAAGTAATCCCCTCTAATGTACACAATACGCTGGCGACTATGTGGGAGGCGCAAAGTGTCATCTGCTTTATCTTATTCCTCATTATCTCTTAATCTAGTCATCTGTTTTATGCAATGTCAATTTGTGTTCCAAACCGTTTGCCAAGGAAATGGTTTCTTTACTTTTTCTGTTAAGTCAAAATTACGTGGAGAAAGGTCCTCCAATATTTCTCATCCTACAGTAACCGCCTTACATATTTTGCTGTTAACCTATTCTTGTGTTAACATAGAGAATAATTGCACTAATCAAAATATCATTAATAGCACGGCGTAGCTATCTTAGCAGAATGTAGTAAAATTGGTGTTACTGTTTTCTTATGTGGAACTAAGTTGTACATAATCACTCCTCTAACATGCGACAATCGCCATTAACTTCACGGGGGAAAGATTATGGCGAAACTGCCTTCTTAGTAATCCTTCATGTTAGCCCAAAATTCATAGATAGCGGTGATTCTTGAAAGAAAGTAGCCTTCTTTCAAAGTAAAACAAGACAACTAATAAAATACGAAATAGAGAAGATATTAAAAAATAAAATAATAAAAGTATTTAAATCAACGAGAATAAGATAATATAAATACATATTGAGAAGAGACGAAAATGGACCACAAAAAATATTAACTGAATAGCAACCACAAAACTCTAGACCAAGAGGAGGACCTAAACTGAAATGGAGAGACCAAATAGAAAGTGATTTAAAAAGATTGAAAATAACAAACTGAAAACAGACAATAGTAAATAGAAAAGACTGGAGAAAAATAGTCAATGAACCAGAAACCTAACAGAGAGAAATAGAATGGGAAAGATGGGTGTTAAATAAACTGATTGAAGAGTTAATGGCAACAACTGCAACTTAGTATTATATATATATATATATATATATATATATATATATATATATATATATATATATATATATATATATATATATATATATATATATATATATATATATATATATATATATATATATATATATATATATATATATATATTATACTTAATTAAAAGCAGAAATGTGTTTTACAAACTACAATTCATTTCTAGGTTTTATTAGGAATGTCATTCTATGGTCAGTTACGTAAAAGAATACTGTGGAGAAAAAATTATTTAAAAACATTTTCAATACTTAGGTACGTCGCATTCCATTAGAACAAAGATGCTATTGTATCAATAATGTGCTCAGTCTCTATCGGCGTCGATAATTTCTTGGCAACTTCGAAGCATGTTTTTGAGCAAATTGTGGCATATTTATCCGGCAAGGATAATTTCCACCAAACTTATGCTTGATATATGTCCACACATTTTCAATCAGATTTGCATCGGGCGATTGCGACGGCCAACCAAGTGTAACAATGCCAGACTGCTCTTTCCACTAAGTTCAAAGCTTGTTGCGGTACTTGGGGCCGTTGTCCTCCTGCAAGATCCAGTTTTCGTTTTTTTTCAACCAACTTTCGACAGTTGATAACAAATATTTCTTATAAATCTCTAAAATTTTCGGACCATTTAGATTGTGCGTAAACAGATGTAACGTTCCAAAATCCAGTTAAGCAGCCCCAAAGATGCACTTTTACTGGGTATTTTACGGTCCGCTGTACCAACTTGTTAGTTGAGGTTGACTAGGCTCGTGAGACGATTATATCTCTAAACAGAAGCTTTGTCCATAAAATTACATTGCTCCAATCTCGGTCTATATTGCCCTTTGCCCAAGCGGGCCGCTTCGTTATATGATTTTCACCTAACAAAGGTTTCTTCACTGAACCACGGAATTTCATACCATGTACACGGAGATATGTCTACATCTTTCTGTTTGATGCTTTTTGACGTAATGTGAAGTTTTACAGAAACAAGTTTACGATCCTTCTTTATTTTAGGCAACACTGCCTATCATGCCACGTTCTGGCAAGTCATCAACCATTTTTGTTTTTTTATATCGCTACATCTACTTGCTGACGAATGTTCTAGATGTATTCAATGCCAACTAAATTGTTTGCGTGGGGGGCAAAGGTTTTCCCTATTGATTCATGAAAGAGTTAAGGCGATACCTTTTATCAACTGCTAATTATGCCGAACACGCTCTTACTTAACTGACTGTATATTAAAAAATAATTTTTATTATTAGGACACTAAAAGATAGTGACTTTGTTAACAAACAATTCTTTTCTATTTTGTGAAAGATCATGAGTGTTGTAATTTATATTTTAAAAACTGCAATCCTAAATTTAAAAAAGTGGAAACCTAGCATAAAAAATGTGGAATAAGCAAATATTCTTCTGATTTAATGTAAAGTTTTAACCCGTGCAAATTAAACGCCTTTCGTTTAATTTTAAAATTGTATTAGTGAGTTATGGCAAAATAAAATTATAACATTAAAATAATTAATTTCAAATGTTTTAATATAGTTACAGTTCATGTTGCACAAAACAGAAACACATGGATAAATATAAGAGAGGCCTATATCCAATGGATATAAAATGGCCGAAGAAGAGAAAATACAATAATCAAAATATAATCTACATATAAAAAGACAGTATTCAAGATTCCATTTTATCAATTGGTACTTCGTGTACATTTAACACCGTCTTTTGTGAGACGTCATTAAGTTTCTGCATTTTTTTGGATAGATCTTGCTTCACTTTGTTATGCTTTTTGAACATTGGTGGAGCATAAGTTGAAGACTACTAAGCAAGCAAGCAAGTAAAAAATCGTAAGGCTATCAAAACAAGGTTTTAGCAGCAAATTCAATTTAATAACAAGTTGTATAAAACTTGTCGAGTGAAATTCGACGAAAAGTGTACCAACTTCTTGATTTCTATTATTATGACTACAGAAAAATAGAAATAACATTAAAAATTAATAGGATAAAAATTGCATAAAACAAAATAATATGAAATAAGCACATTTCAAATTAAATCTCAAAAAACTGTAGTCAGGAATAAAAGTTAATAATCTAAACAGCAAATCAAGAAAATGGATTGGAAATTTGAAGAAGCTAGAAATCTAAGTAAAAAGCACTTTTATAAAAAGATAGAAAAGAACAGAATAAACCAACATAACAGAAAAAAATAAAACAGAGTTGTCTGAATAAATAAAGCAAAAACTAAAAATATTGCAAATTTAAGTAAGACATGGTGAGAGAGCAGTTACAGGTGGTTGTTACGTACATGCAAAGCAAGACTCGCTTTCGCGGATTTTATACCGGAATTTATTTACAATTTTATTTTAAATGTAATGTTTTGCCAATAAAGTGACATACACGAAGATCGTCTTTTAAATGTCGATAGCAGTGACTCCAAATAATGTTGAAGTATCTGCGGCTAATTTTTCTGGACCGGGTCACTCGGTGTATTAAGATGTATTTCATTTATGCCTGTTGGTGTGGCGGCCTTTTGCCCTTGAACCGTCTGTGTTTGTCAGCGGTGTTGGTGACTTCGATGTCTGCCAAGGGGCGTTTTGCTATCGCACACTAAAAACGGCTTTTTTCGCACGGCTTTCGCACCTTTCGAAACGCAATCCGGCAAGTGCGGTCGCGTTATAATCTTCCCACAAAGCCAGGCGCGAAGACAACATCACAGCACGGTGGCCACCAGGAAATCAACGCAGTAAAGCAGTCCGAAGCGGATTACAGGCAAACTTACTCGT
This sequence comes from Sinelater perroti, assembly GCA_036346155.1. NCBI lineage: Eukaryota > Metazoa > Arthropoda > Insecta > Coleoptera > Elateridae > Sinelater > Sinelater perroti. The sequence goes on from JARFIY010000099.1 coordinate 2,817,513, forward strand.
TGGTTTGATATCGGTAGCCGTCACCATTCGTTTTCGCGCCGGCCGTCTAAGGACGATTTGGGCCTCAGCGTCTTTCTACAAGACGGGCCGTACTTTGTTCCCCACACCGCATTGAGGGCACGGCTACTTACACGCCTGCCTCTCCACCTGTCGTTAATCACAAATTTGAAATTTGATTAGAAAAGCACATTTGTGTCGCCACAATCTGTTAATTTTCAATTTGGAAATAAGATGGGACGTAAAAAATAAAGGAATAAAGATTGTATGAATTGTAAAATAATTTACAGGGTTATAGAAATAAATCCGGAAAATTAGTAAGCCAAGAAAAAAACATTAAAATACAAGAAAAAGTAAATTTATTTACATAAAACTTGACAGAATTTCAATAAATATTATTGAGAATCACATTATTCTGGGATGGAATATTAGAGCGCGACCGTTAGAGCGGGGACATTGAAGCGAGGGGACATTAGAGCGCGAAATATAAAATTAGATAAAGGAGCAATATTAAGCAAAATTTAAAGCTTTTAACCATTAGTAACGTGCGATCAAAATAAAATGCTTCTAATTACTTGTTGATTTTCAACTGCTTAATAAGTGTTAAATTTAATTATTAAAATAAATAGAAGGATTAGTATTTACAGTAAATAAAATTATTCTAAGCAAAAAAATGAAATAATTTTTTTTACTTTCCTTATCCTATAAGGAAAGTGTGTGTGTGTGTGTGTGTGTCTGTCGGTCTGTCAGTAAAAAGAAAACTCGAGAACCGTAAGAGCTAGAGACTTGAAATTTGGTACGCAAGTTACTTGTAGGTAGGGAACGCAGTGTGAAGCTTTTGTTAAAAATCGGCCGAGCCGTTTGGCCGCAAGGTCGCAAGGTCGCAAAATCGGTCGCAAAGCGGTCGCGAATCTAAACGGTTGAAGATACAAAAAAATTATGAGAATAAAAATGATTTGTTATCTTGAGATAAACATGAATTTAAAATAAAAGTTGGTAAAATAGAAACTCGAAAAAAATTGAAGCTCGGGAATTTTAATATACCGGGTGTTCATAAAATTCTTCTTGAAATTTATATTACCGGATAGATCAGACCGAGACGAACCAAAAATTACAATGAAATTTTTTGATCCGAGGTCAAATAAATAAGTTATAGTCGATTAAAAATTAATTAAACGGACCAATCACAGCGTGCTCGAAGAGCTTCCTGGCCAACTGCGGGAAGACAGGGGGGAGCGCTTGGCCGCTAGGGAGGAGCAGGCAGGCGATAATGGGGAAGGCCGTGCGACTGAGCTCGCACGGTTACCTTCAGTGACGTAGCAAAATTTTAAGTACTAGTCAATTATTGTCTTGTACTGTTTATTTTAATAAGCTTTCGAGTGTTGCACTCGCGCCTCGTCCTTTTTTAAAATAACAAGTTCCGGAACCAGAGCAGCGCAGGGCCGAGACGATGGGCCCGGTATAATATATATAATAATAGGATAAGGAAAGTCGTGTGATGTTCACACCAGATTTTTATAGATATAGGTACATAATTAAAAAATTTTTGTTATGCTGCCATTTCGTAATTGTGAGCCTTTGCCTTTAAATATTCTATAAAATTACGAGTAATAGTATATTCAGTTACAATTATTTTAATCCAAATATCTGCTTGAACATACTTTTTAATTTATAAGGAGGTTCAAATTCCACCCTTAATTTTTCATAAAATACATGGCAATCACATTGAATTTCTTTTAATGTATCGATAAATTTCTATATTGTCGGATAGTCTACCGATAGTTCACACTGTAGTCTCCGGTGCGCGGCTTCTGCATAATTATTGGTACGATCAGTTTCGGATATGACTCTGTCACAGACTGACCATATCTCGGGATAAAATAAAGGAGGCCGATATAACTGTTCTCAAACCATTGCAAAAGTTCTTGTAATTCGTTTGAAAACGCCGCCGAAAGTATCTTAACGGCTTCGTCCAAATCAGCCATGTTTACAAAAGCCAATGTCGATACCATCCTAACATTCACGGCGAATTATGTGTTGTTGTTATATCTCCCCAACAGATGGTAATCTACCAGTCGTTTTTTTTATGTTTTTTGTCAAGTGGAAGAAGCATCCCAATATTTTGGCACCTGAGAAAATTTATATGAATGAATTTATTGCCGCCAGCTCAGAATCTACCGATATCCTCTTTGGTTGTTAGTCTAAGGCCTAAATCTTTTAATATGTCGACCATGGATTTGTATGTTGTTTGTTGTTTATTCGGAAGAAGAGCATACAATATAGGATAGATATCTTCAAATTTTCAATACGGTGTACACTTGGTAGAATGGCTTGAGTGTTGATTTGAAAGTTCCATCAATGAACCTCAAATTTACTCCGGATCTGTAAAGACACGATTATTTAGAACATTATGCATAGGGTAAAAGTTATAGTAAAAACTTTATTTAAGATGAAATAAGTATTTATGAGCAAACGAATCGAGAAAGAACTAATTAAGCTTTGAAAATTATTACAATTTTGAAGTAAATCAATTAGATTGCATTATATTTTGTAACACAAAATTTTAAGTACCACATACCTTTAAATTGTTTTTCCGTCCAAATATTAATATTCAGCATGATACTTTATTGTCAGTCAGTAAAATCTTGTCTGTTTGTCTGCCAGGACATTTGTACGTCTTATAAGACTCAAAATTATTATATCATTAAATCCTTGAGGCACTGCAGGAGCGACATTAATTTGTTTTCTCTTCCTCCTTACCATTTTTTGAGGGAACAATTTCTTGGTAACGCCACTTGAATACTAGGTACCATACTATCATTTTGACTCATGCAGTGATTGATAATTTGCGAAGTTGTTTCCATAGTTTTTACAGCTCGGTTTTTAATCTCATTTACTACAATACTAACTTGTTACCAGGTCGGGCCCCGGGCGTTGGTAATTCGGGCGTCGGGACGCTACGACCGGCAACTCGTGGGGCACGGAAGGCTAAAAAAACGAAGCGTCGGCTCCAACTTACGATTGGAATTATATTTACAACCTTACAGCACTTAATCTACCTTACGCTAACCTATCAGCCCTAACTAACTTAACCTACTTAGCTAATGTACAAGAACTTAACCTATGACTTAATGTACGCGCTGAAACGGGCAGCGAGCTAGGTGCAGCAGCGGGGTCGGAGGCGGAACCAGGCAGCGAGCAGCAGGGACAGTAGCGCAGCTGGGCAGCGTGCAGCAGGGTCAAGCAGCGAGCAGCGGGGCCGGAAAGCGGGCAGCGGGGCCGGAAAGCGAGCAGCAGGTTCGGGCAGCGAGCAGCAAAAGGAACCAAAGGGACTCACCTGATGACTCTTGATGATTTCTTCGTAAAGGGCTGGCGACTGAGAGCTAATGCTTTGGTGGTTCAGGTTTTAAGGGCTCAGCTCGTGTCCCACTCTGCTGGTGGGGTGCAGAGTTCCAGGGTGGAAGCACACTGAGCCCGCTGGGGAATGCGGGGCTTGTCCAGGATTGGTGGACGCCGGGGGCGCATTTGCGCTAATTGGAAAATGCGCCGGCGCGCTTGCTCTGGTTGGTAAATGCCTTGGCGATTATGATCGGCGACGCTCGGGCCGATTCGGAACCTTGGCACGACGCGGCACGGTAGGTCAAGAATCCGGTGTTGTACACAGCTCCACGAATGGACTCAGGTAACATTCCTTATTGGATTATAAATTCCAAAGAAGGGCCCTTGTGTTGCACCGGCCCAAAAAATTCCGGAACAGGTAACATCAGCCCCTGCAAAATCGGGGCCAGGTAACAAACTGTTGGGTCACTTGTCGTAAAAAGGTTTTATCACCAGTGGTATGCAATCGTACTTTGCAAGATTTGATTGGGCATCTTCCATAATTTTTTGTTTCGCAATCACTATTTTGATCGAATCGCTACATGTAACTATTTAAACCCTTTCGGGATAAAACACTTTTGTATTCTATCATCACAAGAAAAAAATACCGCGTAGCTAAAGCTTGGGGGACAAGTTTATTATCGGAAAGATAAGTGAAAACTGAAAACTTAATGAACATATTGCAGCTTAAAAGAATTTTATAAGAGAGGGCACTTCCATATTATGACAAATTTATTGGTTAGTCATTAAGTAGAGGTTGTTCTCTCATTAATTGTAACCTTCCACGTGCCCTTCTTAAGTAATTTCACAAAAATCTGGAGCATTATAGATAAATAATAGCTTTTTAAATTATGTATTAATGTACATTACTTTTGAGAAGGACTTTACACTATGTAATTACCTAACGGAACATCATTCGCTTGTAACTGAATTAAACAGAGAAATAAAAATTAATAAACATATAAAGACCGTGAGGCTAAGAACTCTTTAAACCATTATGTTTGTATTCAGGACATATATACTACTGGATAAAAGTTTTAAATTTTGCTTTTATCATACTTAATACTGCTCCTTTATGTAATTTTATATTTCGCGCTTTAATGCCACCGTGCTCTAGTCTCCTCGCGCTCTAATGATTGCACTTTAGTGGCCGTGCTCTAATGTCTTAAATAAATATTATTCAATGTAGCCCCCGCCAGCGGCTATGACATCCTCAATCTGGGGCCTAAATCTGCTGCAAGCCAACACAATTTTCTCCTTGTCCACATGAATCATTAACTCCATGATGGAGACTCTTAAGCTGTCCTTGGCGTTATAATACTTTTTATTCATCTTCACCTCGACAACGCCTCACATGTGGTACTCAACGGCTTCAGGATGACCACAAGTCGGGAGACCAATGGTAATACAAATTATTGTATAGTCATGCCTGGGTCTTCTTTGTTTTGTGAGTTGGAGCGGAGTCTATTCTCTGCCAGCAGCCACCTCTTCTATCCAGGGTTTGAAAAGTGTCTTCAGCACGTTGATATAGCTGTTGGTGGTCACCTTTAGGCCTTTCTCAAAGAATTGTGGGCCATGATATTCCATTCGCTGCTCATAAGCTTCAACATCATTACAGAGGCAGAATACTCTACGTAAAACGGTAGACATTTCGTAGGCATCTTGGTGTCGTTCAGCAGTGCTTGGCCTTTTAACTTCCTGTCTATTTTTTTATTGGTCAACAATTTCCGATGTTTTAGGATGATAGACTTGTAGTACAGACTCTCGATATGTCCATTTCCTTTGGTAGCTCAAGCTCTGCCCAGGATCCTTATCGATCTTCTCTTTCAATTTGTGGACGAATTCATTACTTTTCTATCAAATCACTTGTTATGAGTTGCCCTGTTAGTTGTTATCTCCTGTACTTGGCTACGTGGTCTACTTAGATCTTTTTGTAGACAAACCACGCAATATCTTCTGTCGTCGATCTTCCAGCGCGAAGGAATTCGAATATGAGCATGATTATTCACAAAACAAATAAAACTAAATTTAAAAAAATAATATTGAATTATAAAAAGTTAAATAAAAAGTATGAGCGTAAATTATTACAAGATCCATAGATGAGAAAGAAAAAATACCCTTCTTACAAAGAGAGCGTTTTATGTGCATTAATATTCCAAAAATGTTATGCTGTTTGAAGTCAGGAATAAATAATCTAAATAATTCACATTACTTACAAATATTAAATATTTAAATAATTGCAAAACTTCTGGGTTGCTAAATTAATAAAAAAATAATTAAAAATCGTACTCTCCAAATCAACATAATTTTGAAATAAAAAAAATAAGTTTCTTGAAGTTTCGGCGTTAATTATATAAAAGTATTGAAACTCGCCAAATGGATGCAGTACATTTGCTCTAGTCGACGGGCAATTTTTACTTTCAGCGGCGACACATTTCAAGAAAGCTTTCCCGTGTCTGCCGCTCTGCTACTTCGGGCCAAGAATAAAACGTCAATTCCAAGCCTCTATATGCATAGCTTCCTGCGTTCTCCAAATTTCGATACGCGGTAGCGCTCGTAATTTATTCGGCGCTCGGACGTAAAAATGCGAACGCTTTATTCGCCTCGCGATATTCAAATGAGCCACAAATCATAACATGTGCCGCTTTCCAGATAAACCAAGAATCTGGGACCGCAGGAAATGGGAATGTTGCAGAAATCTGCTTTCGATTACGGCTGTAATGAATATGACGTATCACGCAACGAACTTGCAGTCACGAAGGGATTACCCAGGAGCGCTAATTCGTCCTTTATCGCGACCGCCTCAGAAGGACGGAAGAACAAGTCTAAATCCCAACATTAACAGGATTTGGCTCAGACTTCCGCCCGGTTGTTTTCGTGAGCTCGACTTTGCGGCCGGAATATTCTCAGCTTTTGCTATAAATTCTAGTCGAGAATAACTGAAAATTCATGCGGCCGTGGCAGGAAGTTGTGCCTGTAATGGGTGGATAGATGGTGCTGTCTGCATCAAAAACGTAGCGTCATTTATCTATCATTATTTTCTATCTATTGTTTTGCCAAGAATAAGACAATAACGAGGATTTATGGATTTGGCGCTGCACCAGTATCGACCTGCCCTAAAGAAAATTGCGGGAAGGACTTCCCTTCGCGGCGTTTCCTTCAGGTCTGCGCCACTTTAAACCGTTCGACCTGCAGGTCACATTATACGTAGGCAATCTAAAAATATATGAATAAGGAGATTTATGGCCGCGAACTAAATTACCTCGCGTGACAGTTTTCCTTTTACTGCTCGTTCTGCGCCGTGCATTTGCTGCTGCACAGCAAAAGGCGCGATAATTTCAGTGCATGGAGTTTATCACGTACGGAACGGCAGGCTGAAAGGTTTATCTAATGTTAATGTCCTCCGTGACTTTTAAACCCTTTAAATGTTAATTGCTTCTAGTTAAAAGTCGTACAGAGCAACGTTTCAGAGAGTTGAGCCGAATCGGACTGGAAAATTGTTCGTCAGTCATTATAGGCGACCGGGAAAGTTATTGGAATTCGACTGATGGCAGACAGGCTGATTGTATGCATGCATAACATCAGAATTGTAAATGTTACATTTGATTTGCCCTTTTTCATACTCCGACATCAAAATCGAACTCGTGTAAGAGTTCATATTTATTAAGTCTGGAAGTTTGTCATTTTTCAGTAAATAGTTTTGTGTAATTTTTACTGTAGTGTAAGACATTAAAATAAAATTTAATATAAATATGTGTGCAACTCTGTTAAAACGGTTGATACTTATTCTTGGAATCAATCACAAACAGTAAGAATCTAGATATGCGAGTGCATTATTTTCTATTACTTATCAATAGAGTGTTTTTATTTTATTTTAGCTACCAGTTTTTTAACTTTCTTTACAACTATTCAATGATATTTCAGATAAAATTGTGATGGTCGAAACATTCAAAGATATTCTTCAACAAATATTGCATGCGTAAAAGGGAAGGTTTTCGTTTTAAGAATGTGTATGTACCTCTCGCAGTCTGTTTTCTTAGAAGAGATGTAACGTGATTGTAGTAAGACTCCGTTTTCTTATATTTTGTTAAAATTGGATACCAAGAATCAACAAAGATGTTTATCAAGAATCGTAATACTTAGATTATTTCATCATTAATGACAAGAAGAATGTTGTTTTTGTTCAAACAGACCACATTTTATCACTTTTCTGAAGTCACTAAATGACTTTGTCAGACTTCCTTATTTTTTTTGATATCCATGGCTTTTTTATTCTTAAGTGTCGAGTAAAAACAAATGTATAAAGAATATTAGTTATCGGTAACAATATTGGTAACAGAGTTTTTTGGAGTATTTTTTCTTTATTGTATCTCCACATATAGTATAGCACAATAAAATCTTGTACCCTTTGGACTAGCAAACTAGCAAAGTTCTTCTTTATTTAAGTCTTTTCAGTGCGTCTTATAATTGGTCTTTAGTTGATATACCTCCATCCTAAAAATTATCAAAAAGGTTCAATTTAAACAAAATCAGTAGCGTCGTTTGTTGGCGGAACATTGATTCGTGGAGTATAAATCTTCTTTAATGTTAAATAAAGCTACTCAGAACCGGTCATAAACCGCGGCCACAATATAATTATGATAAAATATCATAATAAGCTAAGAAATATAAAGAAAACGGAAAAACAGATGTGAAATAAGAATTCTGAAAGAAGACGAGAAGACCCTACAATAATTTTAGAAAAAAGTGGTAAATGGAATTTAAAGAAACCCCTCAAAAAATAGTAACGACATGTGGATTAACATAAAACAAGATATTAACAAACAACACAAAAAATTCTGGATAATCAAAGAAGTAATAAAATTAATTGAAGAAAGAGGAACATATAAAAACAATAACACAGAAAAAGGAGAACAAATATATAGAACACTAGAAAATAAAGTAAAAAGGACAGCAAAAGATCTAAAATAGAGTTCATAATAAATTTCTGCAAAGAAGAACAAGAAGATTTGAATTTAGGAAATAGTGATAAAGCGTGCAGGAAACTTTAAGAACACTTTTGAATACGGTAAACAAAATGTCTCGGAATAGAAAACAAAATAATGGTAATTCTAAAATAAGACATTGGTGATAGATGGATTATTGACAATGAACGAAAGACAAAAGGCAGCCGATAATAAAAACATATTTACAAATAAAACGCCTCTACAAAGTCTCACTAAATGTAAGAGATTTTCCACAGATACACAACGCAAACAAAGAAGTCACAAATATTATACAAAACCGATCAACCTATTCACGGACAAGCAACTGAAGAAAGACATAATAATCACCTAAACAATGAACAACAGACAAACATCAACCAAATGCTTTCTAACTTTCTCATAGAATTTAAAGTAATATTTTCCCAACTTATCAACCAAAATAACATGGTTCTAAACATGCTCTCGACTGTAATAAATAAATTAGTATTAAATTGACGATCTCTTTACGCATTGTCCTTTGAAATGCCAACGAAACTTTAAATTATATTCCCCAAATAATAGTTTTTTGCAAATGCCAGATATTAACATCTTACTTGTATCCGAAATCTACGCTACACCTAAAATAGTAATCAAAACTCCACGCTATATTGTATATAGCAACCGTCTAGACGACACGGTTTACGGTTGATCGGCTGTAATTATTAACAATACAGTTGCTCATTATGAATGGGAATCTCCTCAGACTAATAAAATACAAAGTGCTAGCATAAAAGTTCAATTTTTTTCTTAACCACTAATAATCGTAGCAGTCTATAGCCTACCCAAACATGTTATTTCCACTGAGGAATTTAAAGACCTTCCACGACCTTTTGAAACTAAGTTTATCATTAGAGAAGAATGGAGTTCTAAAAATACTGCTTGCGGATTGCGACTAACCACCCCAAAAAGACGTAATCTTCTGCGTGCGATGCAAAATTTTAACTGCAGTTATCTTTCAACCGGAGAGTTCACGATGCAAACAAATTGCCAGATCTGATCGATTTTGCTGACTCGTAGAATAGCAAATACTTATACCCACATTTAAACTAATTATGATTTGTTTATTGATCGTACCCGGTTATCATTACCATAAGTACAACAGTCGTCAGCAAAGAACACTCCCCCCCAAACTCTGCACCAAAAACACTAATTGGGATCGTTTTCAAAGTCCACTAAAAAATAAAATTGACCCTTTTATACGAATCAAAGACGCTCAAGATTTTGACGAAGCAATCCATTTGAACCAACCATTTGAAAGCTATCAACATTCTTCGTTATATACGAGACTTCGTTGCTGAAAAACGCAGAGCACGGAAGAAGTAGCAACAAACTAAAAGCAGATATGATAAAATCGCATACAATAGCCTCACCCACCAGTTACGGAAACAAATAATACATCATGCAACTCTTGCCGGATGACCAAACTATATGGATATGATACCCCCGATTAAAAAGCTTGTTGGCAACTGGGCCAGATCTGATAAAGAAAACTCGGATACCTTTTTCGAGCATCTCGTTGCCATTTTCACATCACCGCAGCCCCAAGTTACTCATGATGATACTGAAATTAAATAATTTCTTACAACACTGTCAGATGACACTATCAGTTAAACCTTTTTCGCCAACCACAGTACGTAAACAAACTAAACTTACTAATATTCAAAAAGCTCCTAGATATGACCTTAATAGTGGATGAAGTGTTACAAAATTTTTCTCGTAAAACTGTAGCATTGCTTACCATAATTTACAATAGCATTCTCCTATACTTTTCTGCTCATTGAAAATCCTCCCAGATCATCATGATTGCTAAGCCTGGTAAATTACCCACACAACCATTCTCCTATAGCTCAATCATCTCCTACCTATACTGTCCAAGATTTTCAAAAAGCTGCTGCTCAAAAAAATTCAAACAACTGTAAATTTCGATAATATAATTCCATCCTATCAATTCGGCTTTCGACAACATCATTCGACAACTCACCAAAAGCATAGGATTGTTATTCATATCATAGAGAGTTTAAATATAAAGTAGGTTTTCGATAAGGTATGGCATGAGACCTGCTATACAAGATTAACCTACACTTTCTAAGCCAGTTGTTTAGCCTCAAAATCATATCTGAACGAGAGGACCTACCAAGTCAAAATCAACGAGAATGGTGTAATACCGTAAAGGCAACATTCTACAGCGGCGCGATGAAATTACGATAAAAACTTTTTAAAAGAAATTAAGATGTTCATAAATGTCTTTTTTTAATTAAAGAGTAGATTATTGTGTCATTATTATGAATCATGACTATACAATTTTTTCAGTTTAGATAAGACGTCGTTTGTGTTGTCTGAACTGAAACGAACGGTCAAAATGCTGTCGAATGATATGCTACAATCATATACAGTTTTAATTTAAAGTTTAAAATCGAAATACCGTTAAGACCGTTACGTATTATTTCAAAATTTTGCCATCGTAATGATGGGCCTTAAAAATGCTGTCCAAAGATATGCTACATGATATATGTAAGTATAATAAATTTTCGAAATCGTAACGGTCACTTCCGGTTTTCGTTAACCGATTTGGATGAAAATAAATCCCATGAATTGTACTGACCTAAGATGTGTGTATGCCAAGTTTGAAGTGAATCCGTTGAATATAACGAAAGTTATAGTGTCTCCAGACACACAGACAGACAGACAGGATGATAATCTCATTAACTTTCTATAGCGTTCCGCAGTCGCAAGTTAATAATACAGTGTTAGAATATCATAAAATCATCTCCGGAGTACCACGGGGAAATTTACTTGTTCCGTTACTCTATTTACTTTACACATTTGACACAGCAACTACAACCAATACCTCAATAGTCATGTTCTGATGACACAACTATCCTCTCATCCAACAAAAGACCAAAAACAGCGGCAGCTCATTTTTAAGCCCACCTAGATAATATGCAAGATTGGTTTCACAAATGGCGAAGAGCAGTAAATAGTGACAAATCGGCTCAGATCACGTTCACCAACAGGCATACTGTTTAAAAATACTTTGATATCCCAAAAACCGAAATTAAGTATCTCGGACTGCATCTGGACCAGAAACTAACACGGTGTGTACATATCAAATCCAAAGAAAAGCAAATGGTCTTAAAGAATAAACAAATTTTGTCTAACAAGTTACTCTTATATAAAGTCATTATTAAACTTATTTGGATATTTTAAATCTAACTGTGGGACTGCGCAAAGGCCTCCCGTACCAAAGTACTACAAAGATGCCAATCAAAGATTCTTAGCTCAATAACAAATGCTTTATGGTATGTTACAAATGAAGCTCTACACAACGATCTAGGGATAACATATGTAGCCAACGAAATTCAGCGACCTACGAGACAATATTTCAACAAGTTGGCATACTACATCTCATTGATCATCTCAGCAACCAGCCGACCGTCACCAAAAGACTGAAAAGATAATGGTCACAAGACCTACCTTTGTAACCAGCCAAGTGTAGTGTAAAGTTATGGGAAAACTGGCATTGGTCGAACCCCTTTGTTTCACATAAATTACATAACATTTATCTATTACTTGTAACTAGCAAATTGTAAATAAGCAGACCCAATAAAAAAATTGAATTCTGCTGTCGACTACAGTCAATGGTAATACTATACATCTATTAAACTTTTTTTTATTTTACTTATTGTTATATATTTACTTATATTTTCTTATATTTACTTATTGTATATATTTGTATAAATTTATTTTAATGGTTTGCTTAATTTATAGAATAAGCTACAGTAATCTAGTTTGTCTTAAACTATACCTCTTTATTTTTATATACACCGTTCTGTAACATTATGCTCTATTTGCTTTCTTTATTTTCTTCCACTTACTGCAAAATATATCCACACATGATTATTGAAACACAATTATTAGTTTCTAATTGTACTATTTTGAATTAAACACCTTAGCATTTCATTATATTTATAACAATATTCTTTATAAAAAAAACTTGAACATATGATTTACAAACGGTTACTAATGAAAAATATTTTTTGGCTAAATCGATCAAATACATTTTTACTTTCCTTATCCTATAATAAGGAAAGTAATGTAATCGGCGGAAATTTGACCTACCCAGTTTTTCACATTTCTAGACGAAATATAGCCTCAGGACACCAAAAAAGTTGGTTTTAGCCATTGGTTTTGTGTGTGTCTGTGTGTGTGTGTCGGTCTGTAAGTAAACAGGATATCTCGAGAACCGTAAGAGCTGGAGACTTGAAATTTGTTATGCAAGTTACTTGTAGGTAGGAGACGTAGTGAGAAGCTTTTGGTAAAAATCGGCCAAGCCGTTTGGTCACAACCTAAACGGTTGAAGATACAAAAAATTTATGAGAATAAAAATGATTTGTTATCATGAGATAAACATGAATCTAAAATAAAAGTTGGTAAAATAGGAACTTGAAAAAAAATTGAAGCTTAGGATTTTTAATATACCGGGTGTTCATAAAATGTTTCGGGAAATTTATATTACCGGATAGATCAAACCGAGGTTAATAAAAAATTACAATGAAATTTTTTGATCCGAGGTCAAATAAATAAGTTATAGCCGATTAAAAATTAATTAAACGGACCAATCACAGCGCGCTCGGAGAGCTACCGGGCCGACTGAGGGAGGACGGGGGGGGGGAGCGCTTGGCCACTAGGAGGGAGCACGCAGGCGATAATGCCGAAGGCCGTGCGGCCGAGCTCGCACGGTTACCTTCAGTGACGTAGCAAAATTTTATGTACTAGTCAATTATTGTCTTGTACTGTTTATTTTAATCAGCTTTCGAGTGTTGGACTCGCGCCTCGTCCTTTGTTAAAATAACAAGTTCCGGGACGAGAGCAGCGCAGGGACGAGACGATGGACATGGTATAATATATAATAATAGGATAAGAAAAGTCGTGTGATGTTCACACCAGATTTTTATTATTTAACTGTTATTATTTAAAGTCATCTGTTGATTATCCGGCAGTTTTATTTGTAGACTTCATATCATAAAATTTGTTATTAGTATAATAATAATAATAATGGTAAGGCTCTACGCCCCGCGTGGGAGCACAGCCTGCGAACTGAGAGGTTAAGGCTCTCATACGTTCACTTTCTCTGCCCGGTCGTCGCGCACCATCTCTGATGCGGGGCGATGTGGCAAGGACCGCGCTTAAGACAACCGCCGTTATTACCCCTTGTTCAGGTACTCAATTATTTTTAGTGATTGAGTAGGCCACCCGCCAGGCATCAGAGGACACCGGGAATTGAACCCGGGTCCGTCAGCATCGCAGCTCGTCCCTCAACCACGGGAACACGCTGGCTCTAATAGTACAATATGTAAAGAAAATGTGAAAATTTTCTATATGTTGCGTATATATTAAGGGGGAAAAGGGGGAAACAAATTATAAAATATGAGTAATTCTGGAAAAAGTCGCTATTACTTCAGAAAGTTTTACAATCTGGATTCAATCTTATTGAATATACTCTGGTGAATTTCAGCAGTTTTTTACGTTATTGAAGTTAACCAAACAAATACATCTCTGACAATGAAGTGATATGTCTTAAGTTTTAATAAGGCGATAGTTTAATTCTTCAATAAAAATAATTAACAGACCTTGCCATTTCAAGTATTTTAAATACGCGATTTTATCAGGTCCAATAAAACTGATTAGACTAGAGTAAGTTCTCAGCTTATACTTTGATATATTAATATTTTAAGAATTAGAGATAATAATCTTTTATTATGGAGTTTTCTATTAAACTAATTGGCCATTTTGATGGTTTACATAAGCAAAGATATATATTATAAGTGGAATATAGCAAAGTGGAGAAGAATTTCTAGATTATAGTTCTAAGCAAACCTCTTGGCATCGAAACTATCTAATACCTGACACTTAACAAATTTTGAAATTTGTTAAAAAAAACACGGAATAGTGAAAGTAACAATCCTTGACCACAATATATAGCTTGTTTGTTACTTTTCGACTCTCCTATCATTAATTTTTCTCTCTGAACTCGAAAGAACTGTGCTACTAAGTTGCTTCTCAAGTTTTTTAGACAGTATTACTACTCTCTTTTTATAATGAGAAAATCTATTAGTGTCGTGTCTGTATATCCCGCCTAACATCTATAGATCTGGTTTCTATACGTTAATTTACCAGAAGATTAGAGTTCTGGGTTTTAAAAAAATCGAAGTTTCTATATGTTTCTAGATCATTAATTGCTAAAGTTAGATCATCAACTTTATAGACATTTTTTAGGCTGCGCCAGTGTTATAAAAAATTGTTCTTATATTATTGTCCTAAAATGGATGTATGGTTATAGAGAAAAAGCATTTTGAATGATAAACATTTTTACTTTCCTTTCCGGGACGAGATCAGTGCAGGACCGAGACGATGGACCCGGTATAATATATAATAATAGGATAAGGAAAGTCGTGTGATGTTCACACCAGATTTTTTCTATCGTTTTCGGCACACTTGAAAATTTGACCTAATTGTCATAGATAGCATATGCTTTATTAAGTGGCGAAGCGAAGCGGAGTCACTTACCAACTTCATGTTGTCCGTCCGTCTGTCCGTCCGTCCGAGGAAAAACTCGAGAACGGCTGGGAATTTCCAAATTCTGTTTTCACCAATCGACAGGTGACCAAAAAGGCTTGCTTGCGAGTGATTTTGAAACTGATTGGTCAAAGGTCAGCGTTAGTGACCTAACTAGAGGGTTCTCAAATTTGGGAGCCTGCTTCGCCACTTCGCTATGCGTTGCAAGCTTTGCAGGTTTATTTCATTTGTTACATTACTTCATATGATCACAAACAATTTGAAAGTTTCAAATCTTCGAATATTTAAAATTCAATAACATTAAAAAGCACGTACAAAAGAAAAACTAGTTTACTATTCTCAGCCAAATTAACGTCAATTCAAAAAAAAATTGGATTAAAACTATAAAAAGAATTTTCTAATAAGTATGATTTCCTCTGGAATCACACATTTGGTAAAATTTTTAGTAATAATTTATATTTGTTGTAAAATAATTTTTAACTTATAATAAGTACGATAAAGATTTGATGTAATTATATCAAAGCCAATATCACATATACTCTTATATAAGTGCTAGATTTTACCACATGACTCTTAGTTGTAAATAGTAAATCACAAACAATTAAGAGAAAAAATTTAAATGTATTATTATATAGATAAATAATAGAACAACATAAATAAGTAAAACAAAATGAAATTAGCAAGTATAACTTTCTTAAATTTATTTAACTGGCTCTACAAGTCTTGCTGCAATACAGGGCTTAGCTACATTATAGAAAATTACGTTTAGGAGTCACAGCTATATAAAGGGTGGCTTAAGTAAATACATTCATATCTCTCTCCAATAGAAGTTTTAAAATTATAAAGTTAATGTATATTCAATAGATCTTGACGAAGATTTTATTTCACTCTTGTATGAAAATTCTTTTGACCAATATTTAGTTAAGTTGCATTGGTATAAAACACAAGATTATTAATGAAGTTATCACTTAGCTTTTTTATATAGTTTGTTGTAAGAGAAACACTTAATTTTTGATCTACTTGTGTATGCAGTACAAACAGGGGCAGTTAATTGCAACACGTAGTACTTTTTTTGTATGGATTACAGTTTCTTGAGTGTTGCTTTGGGTGCATTGCTCCATAATGGGCATATCTAAGTGAATAGGATCTATGTATCGCCTTATAAATTAATAGTGATTATTCTGATCTAAGCTGGGATCTTCGGTTGATTAATGGGTACAATATGTTTAGTCTGGTATGACTTTTGTAAAGTTTTCTGTTATAATATCCTCAGTTGAGTTTTGTATCGAGGTAGACACCTAAGTATTTTACTGCATTTGTGATTCTATGGGACGATGGCATTATAGTATTTATTATAATCGTTGGAAAATCTATGTGATGCTTAAGTGTAAGTATCTTAGCTTGGGATTTGGTAGAGTTTATTTGTATTTTTTATTTTTGAAACCATTTGCAAGTTATGTTTATTGCATTATGCAGATGTTCGATTGTTGTTTCTATAGTTGTAAACTGAGTGAGGATTGCAGTGTGATCTCCGTACATTGCCAGTGCTGAATTAATAACTACAAGCAGATAATGGACTTCTTCTTCTTCTTCTTTCTCATTTCCCATTTATGCCTCACGGCGTTGGGCCCCTTATCCATTCCCTATAGGGTTTCCTCTCTCTTGCCATTCTTTTTACCTCCTCCATATTTTTTCCTCTTTTCCTAGCCGATAGCCTTACATTGTCTTCCCATTGTATTCGGGGTCTGCCTTTAGTTCTTCTTCCCTCCATTCTTGTCTCCATTATCAGTTTCGGGTATCTTTCGATGTCCATGCGGTGCACGTGTCCGTACCACTGTAATTGTTTGTTCTCAATTTCGTGGACAATTGGGTATTGGTTCAGTTCCTCCCTTATGCTGTTGTTTCTTATCCTGTCCCTTCTAGTCTTTCCCAGAACTCTTCTGAGGTATTTCATCTCTGATGCAGTTATTTTTGACCTATGTTTATCGGTTATTGCCCATGTTTCTGTTCCGTATATCAGAGTCGTGGTGAATATTGTTTTAAATAGGTGCATTTTTGCCTTGGTGCTTATTTCTTCCTTTCCTATGATGGTGTTGTTTATCTGATAATAAATGTTATTTGCTTTGTTTATTTCGTCATCTATTCTTCCATCATTTTTTATATATGCGCCTAAATATTCATATTTTTCAACATATTGTAGCTGAGTTCCATCCAGGAAAATGGGTTCTTCTATTTCTTCTCTGTTGTTTTTCTTGATATGTAGTATTTTACTTTTTTGTGTGTTTATTTCCATTCCCTTTTCCTCGAGGTTTCGTTTCCATATATTTATGTTGTGTTGTAGCTGTCTTGTGTTTGTTGCCATTACCAGGATGTCGTCCGCATAAATTAGGTCTTGTGTGTTTGTAGGATTCATATTGTAATACCCTAATCTTGATTTTCTAGTTTCATTTTTTTGTTTTCCTTATTATACTGTTTATGTATACTATGAACAGTAAAGGGCTTAAGCTATCCCCTTGTTTTATACCTTTTCCCATGTTAAAGTTCCTTTGACTATACCTATTGTTCTTTTATTCATGCTCTTTGTTATTTTTGTCAATTTGGGGCTTGCTTGTAATTCTTCCAGGGCTTTCCATATTTGTTTTCTCGGCATCTGGTCGAAAACGGCTTTTAAATCCAGAAATGCTAGAAATAGGTCTCTGTTCTTGTCTATCATTTTACTGATGATTAGCCTAATAGTGTGTATGTGGTCTTGCGTCTGTTTCCCTGGGCGAAAAGCGGCTTGTTCGTCTTCTAGTTTTTCTTCTATTTCGGCTCTCAGTCTCTTTTCTATTATTTTGGAGTATATCTTTAAACTCACTGATGACAGTTTGTGGTGGCTGCTCTCTTATGTATGGGTATTATTATATTTTTTTGCCAATCCAATGGGATCGTTTCCGTTTCCCATGCTTGTTGAAGGATTGTTTTCAGCCACTTAATTACTATATCTCCTCCCTTTTTTATTAATTCTGGGGCGATATTATCTTCCCCTGCTGCTTTCCCGTTTCTCATTGTTTTTACCGCCATCCTGATTTCTTCCTCTCTTATATTTTCTTCTTCTTCTTCCCGATCTTCCTGTTCTAGCGTTGTTTGCTGTTCTTCTTGTATTTCTCTATCTGCTTCTTGATCATTGGCCTCCAGGTTATTGTGGAATTTGTTTTAGTAATGTCTTTGCCAGACTTCTAGGACTTCTTTGGTTGTTGTTGCTATATCTCCCTTTTGATTTGTTATATTTCGTGTTGGTTTTGCTTGGTTTCCTTTTAGCCTTTTTATTGCGCTCTAGAATTGTTTTTGGTTCTCTACATAGTTTTCTTCTATTTTTCTTCCAAACTCCTCTCATGTAGTTCTCTTTGCTAATTTTACTGCTTCTTTGGCTTTATTTCGTTTCTGATAGTAATGTATTTTGCTTTCTTCTGTGTTAGTTCTTTTGAAGATATTCCATGCTTCTTTTTTCTCTTTAATCTTTTGTTTTACGTCTTGGTTCCACCACTTAGTCTTCTTTTGTTTGTTGTGGTTGATCTTTATTCCGAATATTTCTTGGGCCGTTTGGAGTAGGGTTCGCTTAAGTAGGTTCCATCTTTCCTCTATGCTCCATTGTTCTTGTTGGTTCTCCTCTAGTTCTAGTGCGTTTAGTTTCCTCGTTAATGTTTGCTCGTGTCTTTCTTTCGTCTGGGGGTTTTCCAACTCTGTTATTTTTATGCCTATATAACTTTTGTTGATTACTCTTGTAGGTTTTGTGATTAGAGTGTCCGCTACTAGGAGTCTGTGATTCGTAGATAATTCTGCTCCTCTTATTACTTTTACGTTCTGTAGTGCGTATCTCACTCCTTTGGTTGTTAGGATGTAATCGATTACCGATTTGTGTCCTAGTGCTTCGTTCTCATATGTGATTTTATGGATGTTTTTATGGTTATACCGCGTGTTTCCAATCAACAGCTGATTTGTTATGCAGAAGTCTATCATACGTTCGCCGTTGTTATTTAGTTCGACGTTTATTCCATACCTACCCATTGTTCCATATCCTATTTCTTTGTTATTCCCTATGTGGGCATTCCAGTCCCCCATGAGTATTACGTGTCGGTTCTTGGTCTGAATGTTTTCTAGGGTCCTTTGTAGCTATTCGTAAAAGTGTTCTTTATCATTTACAATGGCATTTTCTGTTGGGGCATAGACCTAGATGCCCTTGTTTCTTCCTGTAGTTGTATATCCATTGTAATTATCCTCGAGCTTACTGCTTCCCAGTTAGTGACTCTTATTTCCAGTTCACAACTAGTAATTACCCCTACTCCCTCTGTTGCTCTTCGTCCTACATGGGATCCTGCGTATCTTAGGGTATATCCTTTGTCCAGCATCTTCTTGCCGTTCCCCTTTTTCTTTGTTTCTGTTAGTCCTAGAATATGAATTTTGTACTTTTTCATTTCTTCAGATAATGGACATATATGCTAAATAAGTTAGGTTTCAGTATGCTCCCTTGAGGAACTCCAGTTTGTTTGTTTGCACACTGGATAACTTGACGCTGATGCTCACTCTTAATTTTCTGTTGCTGAAATTTTCTTTTTTTTTTTAAACTTTTGTTTACTTGTTAAACTATTTTCTTTTTTGGGGATATCAGACCGGGCCGTTTGGAAGGTTATATAAATGGAGAAAGTCGTGTGATGTTCCACCAGATTTTTTCTATCGTTTTGGCTTGAAAATTTCCTATGTCATGATAGCATATGCTTTATTAAGTGGGACGAAGCGGAGTCACTTACCAACTTCATGTTGTCCGTCCGTCTGTCCGTCCGTCCGAGGAAATACTGAGAACGGCTGGGAATTTCCAAATTCTGTTTTCACCAATCGACAGGTGACCAAAGTTGCTTGAGTGATTTTGAAACTGATTGGTCAAAGGTCAGCGTTAGTGACCTAACTAGAGGTTCTCAAATTTGGGAGCCTGTTTGCACTTCGCTATGCGTTGCAAGCTTTGCAGGTTTATTTCATTTGTTTGTTACTTCTATGATCACAAACAATTTGAAAGTTTCAAATCTTCGAATTTAAAATTCAATAACATTAAAAAGCAGTACAAAGAAAAACTAGTTTACTATTCTCGCAAATTAACGTCAATTCAAAAATATTGGTTAAAACTTAAAAAGAATTTTCTAATAAGTATGATTTCTCTGGAATCATCATTTGGTAAAATTTTAGTAATAATTTATATTTGTTGGGAATAATTTTTAACTTATAATAAGTACGATAAAGATTTGAATTGTAATTATATCAAAGCCAATATCACATATACTCTTATATAAGTGCTAGATTTTACCACATGACTCTTAGTTGTAAATAGTAAATCACAAACAATTAGACAAATTTAAATGTATTAATTATAGTAAATAATAGAACAACATAAATAAGTAAAACAAATGAAATTAGCAAGATAACTTTCTTAAATTTATTTAACTGGCTCTACAATTCTATGGAATAAGCTAAATATTATAGAAAATTACGTTTAGGAGTTACTCTATATTAAAGGAGTAAATACATTCATATCCTCTCTCCAATAGAAGTTTAAAATTATAAAGTTAATGTATATTCAATAGATCTTGACGAATTTTATTTCATCTTATAGAAATTCTTTGACCAATATTTGTTAAGTGCATTGGTATAAAACACAAGATTATTAATGAAGTTATCACTTAGAATTAAATAGTTTGTTGTAAAACCACTTAATTTTGATATTTGTATGCAGTAATTACGTTTAATTGCAACACGAGTACGTTATATGTATAGTTACAGTTTCTTGAGTTTGCTTTGGGTGCATTGCTCCATAATGGCAATATCTAAGTTAATAGGATCTATGAATCGCCTTATAAATTAATAGTGATTATTCTGATCTAAGCTGGGATCTTCGTTGATTAATGGGATATTGTTAGTCTGGTATACTTTTGTAAAGTTTTCTGTTATAATATCCTCAGTTGAGTTTGTTCGAGTAGACACCTAAGTATTTTACTGCATTTGTGATTCTATGGGACGATGGCATTATAGTATCTTTATAATCGTTGGAAAATCTATGTAAAGATGGTCAGTTTTACTTGGGATTTGGTAGAGTTTATTTTTTTTTATTTTGAAACCATTTGGGTTATGTTTATTGCATTCTGCAGATGTTCGATTGTTGTTTCTATAGTTGTAAACTGAGTGAGGATTGCAGTGTGATCTCCGTATTGCCAGTGCTGAATTAATAACTACAAGCAGATAATGGACTCTTCTTCTTCTTTCTCATTTCCTTTATGCCTCACGGCGTTGGGTCCCTTATCCATTCCTATAGGGTTTCAATCTATGCCATTCTTTTACTCCCATATTTTTTCCTCTTTTCCAGCCGATAGCTATTGTCTTCCCATTGTATTCGGGGTCTGCCTTTAGTTCTTCTTCCCTCCATTCTTGTCTCCATTATTAGTTTCGGGTACTTTCGATGTCCATTGGTGCACGTGTCTGTACCACTGTAATTGTTTGTTCTCAATTTCGTGGACAATTGGGTATTGGTTCAGTTCCTCCCTTATGCTGTTGTTTCTTATCCTGTCCTTCTAGTCTTTCGAACTCTTCTGAGGTATTTCATCTCTATGCAGTTATTTTTGACCTATGTTTATCGGTTAATTTGCCCATGTTTCTCCCGTATATCAGAGTCGGGTGAATATTGTTTTAAATAGGTGCATTTTGCCTTGGTGCTTATTTCTTCCTTTCCTATGATGGTGTTGTTTATCTGATAATAAATGTTATTTGCTATTGTTTATTTCGTCATCTATTCTTCATCATTTTTATATATGTCTAAATATTCATATTTTCAACATATTGTAGCCGAGTTCCATCCAGGAAAATGGGTTCTTCTATTTCTTCTTTGTTGTTTTTCTTGATATTTCCATTCCCTTTTCCTCGAGGTTTCGTTTCCATATATTTATGTTGTGTTGTAGCTGTCTTGTGTTTGTTGCCATTACCAGGATGTCGTTCGCATAAATTAGGTCTTGTGTGTTTGTAGGATTCATATTGTAATACCCTAATCTTGATTTTCTAGTTTCATTTTTTGTTTTCCTTATTATACTGTTCATGTATACTATGAACAGTAAAGGGCTTAAGCTATCCCCTTGTTTTATACCTTTTCCCATATTAAAGTTCCTTTGACTTTTCTCCATTTATTCTGACTATACCTACTGTTCTTTTATTCATGCTCTTTGTTATTCTTGTCAATTTGGGGCTTGCTTGTAATTCTTCCAGGGCTTTCCATATTTGTTTTCTCGGCAACTGGTCGAAAATGGCTTTTAAATCTAGAAATGCTAGAAATAGGTCTGTTCTTGTCTATCATTTTGCTGATGATTAGCCTAATAGTGTGTATGTGGTCTTGCGTCTGTTTCCCTGGGCGAAAAGCGACTTGTTCGTCTTCTAGTTTTTCTTCTATTTCGGCTCTCAGTCTCTTTTCTATTATTTTGGAGTATATCTTTAAACCCACTGATGACAGGCATATATCCCGGCAGTTTTCACAGTTTGTGGTGGCTCCTCTCTTATGTATGGGTATTATTATATTTTTTTGCCAATCCGATGGGATCGTTTCCGTTTCCCATGCTTGTTGAAGGATTGTTTTCAGCCACTTCATTAGTATATCTCCTCCTTTTTTATTAATTCTGGTGCGATATCATCTTCCCCTGCTGCTTTATACTAGGTGCTCCAAAAGAAAGTTTGGATTTGATTGGCTCACTGCGCGAACGCACAAAAACAATGATTCGGCGATTATTGCACGGAGAAAGTTCAGTAATCTTCATAACATAAATCAAATACCAAGTATTTCTTCCATGGGTGCGTAAGTTCGAAGAAAGCGGCTAAACTATGGATAAACCTAAGTCGGGACGACTAAAGTTATTGAGAACTAACCAACTTGTAGAGAACATACGACAGTCCGTTTGCGAGACTCCTGACTTACCTATTCGTAAACGGGTAAGTGTTTTGAATGTGTCTAGATCATAATTAACACTCCAATTATGCGCAGAAATTTGTGTCAGCACCCCTATTAAATTCAATTGAGGCAATAATTAAAGCTCAACTATGCCAGTCAGAGGGTTCGTTTCGTTAAATGTGTAGCTAAGCATTTCAGTTCATTCAACAACATTTTATTTTCGGATGAAATACATTTTTATTTCAATTTCTACGTTAACAAACATAACTGGAGTTGTTGAAGCGCTACGAACCCACAACGCAAGCACGAGAAACCTTTTTATTCATCAAAGTGACTATATAGGCTGCAATGTCAGAGCAAGGAATAATCGTCTCGTCTTCTATAAAGGTGAAAAGACTTTAGAGCGTTATAGAGATGCTGAACAATTATTTGGTACCTGAACTGCAAATTTTGCTGGCTATAATTAAAGAACATGGTTTCAGCTGGATAGAATATCATTATACACTTCTAATATGCCTCTGTCACGTTTTAATGAAACTTTCCCCCAAACATTGATTTCCAGCAGAGGTGGTGTAAACTGACCTCCACGCAGATATCTTAAATAAGAAGTATGCAGTAGCAATGCGGGCTCTCTAGTTCAAGTAAATGAAATTATATTTTATAAAATACTCTTTTCTGGGCATTTATGCCATTATAATCTGATCATAACATTGATCAATGAATAATCTGATTCTAACTTAAATTGCTACAAGTTGAAAGCTTAACTAAGGTTCTGCTCACTAGTTCACCTCAAGATCTGATAATTACACTATACTAATTTTAACGTGTAACTATTGCACAAGTACTTTAATTTTCACTTATATTACTATACTAGTTCGAAAAGTTAGGTCCTCTTGAGTTTTCTTGTCAGTTTAGTGTTGTCGAAGAATGTCTCAACGTTAACATATTGAAGAAGTTGCTGTTCTCGCCGTCTTGGAATTTTGGGAATGGTTTGATTAACTGTCTCTATTTCAAGGTCCTTATAGATGTCACAGTTGCGGTAGTACCAAGGTGCATCAATCATGTTTCTTAGTACTTTGTTTTGCAGTCGTTAAATGATTTGGATATTACTTTTGCTAGCACAGCGCTAGAGTTGTAGGCCATATGCCTATACTGGTTTTAAGACTTGGTTATAAAGAAGCAATTTATTGTAAATGGATAACTTGGAGTTTCTTCCTAGTAATCAGTACATTTTTATATATTTTAGGTTAAATTTTTTTTTCACATGAGCTTTTCAGCGTAGGTTTACATTTAGGGTCATGCCCAAGTATTGCGCCGTATCAGCATGTAAAATATGGGCGTCGTTGATTCTAATGAGTATGTGCTGTTTTAATTTATTGGTGAAGTCACATGTAGCGACTTGCTTTAGTTGAGCTTGACACGTCAAGTTCTGGTCCAGGTGTTTATTATATCTATAGGAGGATTCTAGTTTTTCAGCAGCATCTTCATGATTTTTTTCTTATGCGATAATGGCTGTATCATCTGCAAACGTTGCATGGTGTTCTGTTCAAGATCTGGAATGTCACTAGTGTATATCAGAATATTAAACCTAGTACACCACCTAGTGGTACTCTTGTCTAAATTTCCCTTAATTTGAAATAGGCCTCTTCCTACTTCATTTTAAAGTATCTTCCTGAAAAGCATGATTTTAAAAGTTGAGAGTGTTGTCGTGGCAGAGTTTTATTTAGTTTATGAAATATACCTTTATGCCAGAGTTTATCAAATGTCTGGGCACCATCTAAGAATAGAGCAGAACAGACTTCTTTTCCTCTAAAGACTTTTCAATAATATCTGTAATTCTGTGTACCTGATCTATTGTAGAATGGCTTTCTCTAAATGCAAACCGATGCGAAGGGATTAGGTCCTTTTCCTCTGTTTTAATCTTTTAAGAAGCAGCTTTTTAAACAGTTTTGGGATAACTGACAATAAAGAAATAGGCCTATACGACGACACTTCTTGAGGTAACTTTCCTGGTTTAGAAATTATTATTACTTCCACTATTTTCCGCATAGTAAAACATGTCTTATTCTAAATGTAGCTTTGATAAGATAAGACAATTTTAGTATTGTTTAAGAATTTCTCTTGAATTGATCCGGGTGCTTTCTTTTTGGGTTAATATTCTTCTTCATTTCTTCCAAAACCTTTTTGGGGTGTAATCTCGACATCCTCTTGTCTTGGTTCAGTCCAACCTTGGGGGTCTTCTCCTGCATTTGGTTGGAAGATCAGTTCTAAGTGTTCTGCAAGTCTAGTTGCTTTTGTAGGTTAATCCGGGCTCAACTTCCGTCTGCCTTTCCTGATTGGTGGGTTTTGAAAGGTAGGTCGTTTTAAGCTTTTGGTAGTTTTCTACAGTTTTGATAAGTTATATTTCTTTCTTAGTTGTTGAGTAACGTTGTTCAGGGCAGTTTTATCTACTGGTGCCCTTGTTTGGTGCCATTTTCTTCTTAATTTTTTTTCAGACAAGATCGCTAATCTCTTTGGGGTAATTATTACCCTTGACTGTGTGTTTAATCTCAGGAGTATTTTTTCATGTTGCTTGCTGTATATTGCATTGAAAACAGTTCTACTTCTGTATTTAACTGTTCTTCAGTTCTTAGCTGTACAGAAATATTTATGGAGTTCTCAATTTTAATTTTAAAACTTTGCCAATCAGTCCATTTATTAGCTAGTCTATGTGATAGTTTTTTTTTTTTTTGAATTACACTATCACTTAGGGTGAGAAGTACAAGAGAATGATCTTAGTTTACGTCCTATGCTTTTGTAACATAAATATAATTTGATGACATATTCCTAACAATAAAAAAGGTTATTAGGTCAGGAATTTTGTTCAAATCTGTTGGCCAGTATGTTGGTTTTACTAGTCGATGGTATTTCATAGTTCAATCAGTTATAGGTATGCCCTCAAAAGTTTTTTACCTTTCGTTGTTGTTAACCTAGATCCCCACTGGGTGTTGTTTACATTAAGACCACCTCCAACAATGGATCTATATATTTGTTCTCCAAGAAAGTTAAAGTGGTATTCTTTCTTAATGTTTTGTCTTGGTGGGCTATACAGTGCCTAAATCATTACGTCACACGTTTTAGTTTTAACTATGATAGATGTTGTATGTATTATGTCTGTTTGGTATCCTATTTCTTGGTTATCTACAATTGATTCTTTTACAATAATTGCACTACCACCTTTTGCGTCGTTATCAGAATGAATGGTGTGATATACCATGTATCCTTTAAACTTCATATATGACTCCCTGGTAAAATGTGTTTCGGCAATAAGGCATATATCAATTTTTTCCATGGCCGAGACTACTTGCAACTTTTGTTGATGTTGCAGCAGTCTATTGGCGTTCCACTCCATTATACTCAGTTGGTTAAACCATTTTTATTTTTAGAAATTGCTCTTGATTCCAATATTCTAGTTTGGTAATGGGTTCACCCATTACATTTATATTTTACAATATTTTTTAAAAGTTGATTTCATTGTTTAATCTACCACCTTTTCTATTATAATTTTTTTGAATTTTTCCATTTACCACTTGATTAAAAGTCATGGATTTTGATTCATTTTTTGATTCGGTTTTTCCACATTTACTTGTTCGATTCTTAGATTTGTAAAAGTAATGTAGGTTTCTTAGTTTATTTGTTTTTAATTTTCTGCATTTTTTTGGCAAGTATCCGCGATAGTTAGCTGGGTGATATTTGCCGCAGTAAACGCATTTCGGTTTTACATCTTTAGATTTGATACAATCTGCTGTTAAATGTTTTCCGGTTCAGCTGACACACCTACGCACAGTATCTCTGTGTCTGTCCATAGGCTTGGCACCTTTTACATTGCGGTACTAACTTTGATTTTCTATTTGGCAAATCTCTACCCTAATCCCCATTATATCAATGATTGCAAATACTTTGTTGATATCTTCATGTCTAAACGCTAAGATGAACATATTCAGATGCTGTATGGTTTTGTATTTTAATTTGGGCACTGCTTCTAACAGCTTAAATTCTTTTTTCTGAGTGACAAGACTATCTGCTCAGGTTTGGATGAGTGGTGCAATTTACTCGCTATTACTTTGATTTGCCTGTTTTCTTTATTCTCGCAGGAGTGCCACGAGCATTTTTCTTCTTCTAATACTGCTCTAAGTAATTTAAAGCTCTCTTTGTTCGTAACGTTCATTTTGATGTTTTTATCGTTAATTATCTTCCTATATTTCTGGCGAATCCACCTTATCTCATAAGCTAGTTCCTCTTTATCGGTGTGTTATTCAACTGTCTTTTTTTCTTCGGTGTTGCTAGACAGTCTGTTTTCTATCTGTGTATTTTTTGCTCAGTTCTTCATTTTATTTAGTTGGTTTTAAGTTGGTCCGCCCTCTTCATGGCTTTTACCTTTTCGCCCTCCAATAATTTCCAGCTATTATAAAGTGGCCGTTCATTTTGCGAATATTGATAAATTTCCTGGAATAACACATTATTTTAATGCATTAATATCAATTTATTTTGTAATTGAGATAGGAATTTTTGTTGTAGAGTGCGATAATTTTACGACTGTGTTAAGGTCGCCAGACATCACTCGCGCGCAATGTTACCCGTTTATTCTAGTTTCGCGGCAGACAGCTCTCGGCGCTTGTTTATCGTTCAATATTCATACGAATACTATATTTATTTTTGATTTAATTATTGTTATTATATATATATATATATATATATATATATATATATATATATATATATATATATACCTGGAGATACGATAACTTCCGTTACAATCATCGGATTCACTTCAAACTTGGCATACATATACCTTAGGTCAATACCTTCTTCGCTATTGAATTTCAGCTAAATCGGCCAAAGGTCAAGGGGTCAACGGTGAGGTCATAATTTTTTGTGTGCGCGTTTATGAAGGGATAATAAGCCTCTTTGCAAAATAGAAACACGAAGCGAACCCATGAAACACCAGAGTTTCAACATCAGCGAGTTTTCAGAACATCATAATTTTTTGCATGCGCTTTTATGAAGAGATGA
This sequence comes from Sinelater perroti, assembly GCA_036346155.1. Taxonomy (NCBI): domain Eukaryota; kingdom Metazoa; phylum Arthropoda; class Insecta; order Coleoptera; family Elateridae; genus Sinelater; species Sinelater perroti. The sequence continues at coordinate 2,845,491 of JARFIY010000099.1, forward strand.
TAAGGCTCTTTGCAAAAAATCTTGGAGCGAACCCATGAAACACCAGAGTTTTGACATCAGCGAGTTCTCAGAACATCATAAGTTTTTGAGTACACGTTTATGAAGAGATGATAAGGCTCTTTGCAAAAAATCTTGGAGCGAACCCATGAAACACCAGAGTTTTGACAACAGTTAGTTCTCAGAACATCATAAGTTTTTGAGTACACGTTTATGAAGGGATAATAAGGTTCTTGGCAAAAAATCTCGCAGCGAAGTCATGAAACACCAGAGTTCCAACATCAGCGAGTTCTCAGAACATCATAATTTTTGCAGGTGCTTTTACGAAGAGATGATAAGACTCTTTCCAAAAAATCTCGGAGCGAATCCATGAAACACCAAAGTTTTGTACATGAGTTTATTTCACCTCTCGCTAATTCACCACACCGCTGTCAAAAGTTTCATTTATGGTTTTACACCATTCTCGTTCTATTTGAATCTAGCAAGCAAATATTCCAAATTGTTACTCTACCGGTCAATAACAAATATTATTTGTAAATGTTTATTAAAATTGTTTTACATTTTGAGTAATCTTTTTTTCTAAACATTACCTAGATTTTAGGCTATAATTTTTAAAGACAGGTACATATATTAAGTTATATTGTGCTAATGATAATTTTAGTCCTCAGTAATGATGAATACAATCACCAATATTTTTATTTGTGGCGTAACAAAATGTGTAACATTTTCTTTAATTTAGAAAATTGTTTTTAATATGTTGATAGTTCTGAAATAAAATCTAAATCAATTGATGTGGATACGTGTGCGTGTGCCTAAATAGGTCTGCTTTTGTAGTTGACATAAATGGGAGTTTTTTGGCATGGTGCTGGATCCAGATTGGACTTTTCCACACTTATAGTTTTGTTCATTATTGCGTTTAAATGACGTGTAACCAAACTTCTGACATATAAAACATCCTACAGGCTTTGGGATATATAATCTAACTTTTAACAAAAAACATAATTTTTATTTTCGTATGAATGTTAGATTTATTAAACGTAAACGTGAGGGTTGGCTTGCCTTAAAGTTTTATGTTTGACTTAAATATCAGTTTATTTTTAATTTTTTTAATTTCTTTTATAGTTTATAGTTTATAGTTCCAACAAAATAATTTCCTAATTTCTTAGTTTTAAAAGACATAAATTTAGCAGCAGTTAAAATTTTTAATTAATAAACCGCCTTTTATTATCTGTATACATTGCAGCTCTATTACAGTATAATGCAATAATTCATTTAAAACAAAAGGATTTTTATCAAATTTTTCTTAATAATCAAATGTCGGGGTAAAAAGCCTTCTCTTGGTTCATGTTTTTTTCTTTATTTTTATCAGTTTCTATAGATGAGCCCATTTTTTGAGGCTAACTTGAATGTCTTGAAATACAATCTTCTATAGGACATTCCCGAGCAACTTGGAAAAAACGTCAAATGTTTTGTTACGTTCGCAAAGGTTAGATGATTTTTCTTATCCTCCAAAAATTCATTCATTGAGTTTTAGATCATCATAAAGTGAATTATCAGTTTAGTCAAAAATTTATATTTAGTGTTGAGTTGTATTACAACTTGACTGGTTGGTAAACAAACAAAATTGTTGCATTTGAATTTTAGATAAATACTCACGTAACTAATAAAAAGCAAATGTATTATCAACGAGTCACTGTTTGGTATTTATTTTGGACAGGTGGCGTCATAGCGCTATACTTCTTCAAAAATGATGCTAAATATGCTGCAGTTGTGAATGGCAACCATTACTCTTACATGATAATACAATTTTTGCACCAAATGTATATTATATAACGATTGGATTACATTTTCTTTTTCTCTGTATAAGTGCATTTGTAATTTTTTTATTTTATTACCGTGGTCTTAGTTATTACATATTTGCATTTAATTAATGTTTTGAGCGTTTATTAAGGTCGGTGGTTTATTCTCTTCTGTTAATGAACTTTTTTTGAATTGGTGTATCGGAATTGTGGTATTAACGGTTGAGAGTTGTGTGGTAATAGCGCGAACGGGCTACGCACTGGCGTATTTTGGAACCTTAGTTTTGCTTGTGGGCGGGGCTACACATTCTTGGAAACAAATTTAATATTCATGGATAATTAAAGATCTGTTGCAGCTGTTGACCCCGCGTGGGTCATAGGTCCCTCTTGGGGTCTTTCTAACCCTCCGGCAATGCTTTTGTTGTTTTGTTTTCACGATAATTCTTTCCTCGATATTTCTCTTGCATGAATCTGCTGAACTTAGAAGTGAGCCCAAATATTTGAAAGTTATTCAGAATTTTGATCTTCTTATCCTCTATACTGATATCTTGTGTCTCTTTGTCTATACTTATGTATTAGGTTTTTTGATAATAAGTTTCAAATCCACACATAGTGTAAAAAGTGTAAGGTTGTGTCATAAGCCTTTTCAAGATCTAAAAAGATCATCTGACTATCTATTGTTCCTATTCTTTTTTATTAGCTGCCTAACACAATGTATGCGGTCCGACTATTTTTATTCTAAAACCATTTTGTTTTTCACTTAGATTATTGTTCTTATATTTCACTTTTTATGACACTGGAAAATAGTCATAGACAACTTATTTATATATATTTATATTAAATTATAATTTTTTGTCTCATTTTTGTATATTTTGAACTTTCGTTTTTGCGGGATAATTTCTCCTTCGCCTATTTTATTGAATAACTTTTATATATAACTCTAACTTCATATTTACTGTATTTAAGTAGTCATATCCTTACATTTTCTATATTTGGTACCTTGTTGTGTCTATGCATTTGTAATAGAATATTTCTCGATAATAACTTTCTACTGCAGTTAAGCTTGCTGATATTAATTTTTATTTGCCTTTTGTTTTAAAATCACTGCTATTTTTATTCTCATCTTCTTTATGGGACATTGTGACAAACTTGCGAAATAACTTTTTTATTTGTACGGTTTATGGTTTAACTTTACTATACCTGATCTGTAGTCTGCTTTAATTTATAGTTTTATCAAGGTCTTTCTACCTAGAATTCAATCTGAATAATTATATAACTTGACCAAGAATCATAAGCATTTTTCTCTTTTAAAAAATCTCCTTTTACATGAACTATTTATTATTACTTATTTGGATATCTGTCAAAGTTACAATAAATCATAAGAATAGTCGTTGATAACGGAGTTATTACTGAATTTGTTGCTCCAAAATCTATAGGAATTTTGTCAACAGGAACGTAAAGCAAACTGTTTTTATTACATATTGGTCGAGTTCTTCGAGAATTCTATAAAAATTTTGTAACTATTTTTATATTGAGTGTTTTTGTCATTAAAATTAATTTTGTTTTTAAGACTTCTTGTGTTGATTCGATCTAATGCTACTCATTAATGAATTGTTTGGATCAAATAAAATAGTTTTTTGTTTATACACATTAAAATCTTTGTTGTTATATCTTTTAGAACATACATTACGTCTACAGTCTACAGTTGAAATATCCAAATTTGCTTTTTTCAAAATATAATCAGTTACTTCAGTATTTTCTATCGCGCTTTCCTAATTATATTTATGGTTGTTACCGTAGCGAAAATTATTAATTTTTAATACATTATCTTTTTTTCCAAATGGTAATTTAAAATTTTTGGACTAACATTCACATGTTAAGTTACATAATTTAATGTATATTATACTGTTTTCGTTAATTTTTTCTCTCTTTTATGTTCAATATTATTTGTAGTAATAAAAGGTAGTTATTATAAATTGCTTCTACATGTTGCTCGTTGACATTACTGTAAACTGCTTTTTGCGAATTATTAATACTATAAGGTGTTTCAAATATTACCGGTTATGATTTGTGTGTAACTAAATCGCACTGCACAGTAGATGTACGACCTTAAGACAGTAGAGTCACAACCTCCACTCTTCCTTAAGGTCGAGTTAGAACCCATTCAGTCCTGTTTGGGAGTTTCTACAGTAATTAGTGAAGAAAAGATAATGCGGAGCGTGGAACAACGCATTGTAATCAAATTCCTTGTTCAAGGAAACGCCCCATTCGCTGAAATTTACTACAGACTAATAATATGAGGAAAAGTGTTTCTCACGGACCCATGTGTTTGAGTGATGTAATTGCTTTAGAAGGGGCAAAAAGCGAGTGGAGAATAAACCACATAATCGTCGGCCGCAAACATTGGCTACAATGATCGTGGAGACGCGCTATAATACTGTCCATCAGTGTTAATAATGTAGAAGACATCGTAAAAAAACACCTGCGCTATCGCAAGGTAAATGCACGGTGGGTACGACGAACTTTGATGGACGTGAAGAAAACGGTACGCATGCAAGTTACCAGTCGTTCCTACAGCAGTTTTTTGAAGTATATGATGAAACGTGGGTGCACTACTTCATTTCAGATTCCACCAGTCATCACGCGAGGAGCGCCATACCAATTCTCCCCCATATAGGCTTTCTAACGGGTGCCAGAACAGTCAATGCAATAGAAGTAAATGAAGAGATCTGATCTAAGCGGAAGACAAGTGGATATCAGGTGGCCATTCTTCAAGATAACGCACGCTCCCATACGGCTAAAACAACAATGCAAACCCTCAGAAAATTAAAATGGAACCTTCTACCACAATCGTCGCACAGTCGGTTTGGAAGGCTCAAATACTATCAAATACTATTCCTACTATCGTGCGCAAAGTTCGAGTTTGTAAAGTACTACTTTCCCGCACGCTTTTATCCCTACAGCTGAGCGTACGGGAAAGTAGATGAGCGTGAGGGTTTGTTTACATCTCGCTAGCTTGATCTTACTAAGTAGACCTGTCAAAACCTACAACTATATTTTGTCTTCTTACTCGCTATTTTTTTTTATTTATTTTTATTTTATTTTTTAATTTATCGTAAAATATATTGAAATAGCTATTTACATTTTTTTTTAATCGGGAGGGCTTCGCCCACGCAGCACCACAGTATCGAACTTTGCGCACTCAATAGTAAAAATAGTATACGATACTCGTGCGCTCGTATCGTAATGTACTATTTTTTTTGTAAAAAAATTAGTCCATGTCATATTTGAACTCACCAGTACCTTTCTTTCAATATAATCATTTTGCGATTTATTTTGTGCTACTTTTAAATTCTTAAATTGTTCGAAAGGATGTTTTTTATATTTGCAGTCATTGAATTTTAATTTTAAAATGCGGGATATTTTAAAATTTATTCTTACTTTTACTAAATCACTAGCATTAACTTATAACTTATTGAAAGTTAATACATGCTACTCGACAGTTTACTTAGTTAAAAGTATATGCGATGTTTAAAATGCCACAAACGCTCTGGCTTGTGACACATTATCATTGTTTTACAACACTCTTTAAATTACCTATATCTCATACAATTTTTTACACAATTATACGTTTAAAGCGCCAATTACTTTTAATTGCAATCGTTATCACGTTAACTTATTACCTTTTTAATGATTGTTACATCTCAATTGTTGTCTTTTTAATATTTTTATATTTAATACAATATTACGCTGGTTTTACGCAAGTACACTATTTAGTTTATTTTCTTGCGTTTTAATTTCCATTGCATGCTATCAATTTTTCAATTACTTACATTGCCTACTGTTGACCTATTCTTTCTGCTAGCGGTTCTTTTATCGTTGTAACGAGCTCCAGACTACAATTCTTAGATGATCTAAAATACTCAAATACAGCTGAAAGCAGCTAATGACTGATGCGGATCTGGAAATCGGTTTTTTGAATTCCGATCTCGGTTCTTTAATCTTTTTTAAGGGACCCTTTAAAATGCATTTTCTTTACGACTCCGCTAATTAAGTTTAAAAAACGCTGTATTCTTTTCTTAAAAAACCCACATTTAAATTACAGGACTTAACCCCTATTTACGCTTTATTTGTTACACTTAGCCAATTGCGCTTGGTGAGCGATATAAAGGGTCTTGCAATATGAGTGATAGTTTTTCAAATAGAGATTTCTTGGTTTCTAATACATATTTTTTTTTGTTTCTAGGTGTTACTATATTTAGTATAGTGTGCAGTTTCATGATGTAGTGTTTGACACCTCTCGATCGGTCGAAAGTAATAAAAAAATATTACCAAAGTGGTAGCTCAGTTGTGGGTTACTCAACGTTTATTCATTCGAAAATTAGGTCACCGTCATCGGTACTCTGCGCAGGTTATACGCCGCACTGTGGAAAAATTTGAACGTGAGTTAACTTAACAAGACAATAAACCACCAAAAAGAACGAAACATGCGAAATGATGAGAATATTGCAGCTGCAGCGGGGCTATCTCAGACGTCAACTTGGAGAATATTACGTAAGGATCTGGGATTGCATCCTTATAAAGTCGTATTCAATCAAGAACTAAAGCTAAATGATCACAGATCGTGAATTTTCTGACTGGGCCCTTGAGCACTCTTTTTTTTATTAACTCCTTTAAGCTTACAATCTGTCCGATGTACAATAAGTAATTAATATGTAGAGAGTGACAGATTACATTAATGACATGCAGGAGATAACCTCCAGCAAAGTTACTCCTTTAAAAATATCTTAAGTAAGACAATATGACAACAGACAGTAGGTGTCTGTAGATATGCTAATCCTAATTAAATCTGTCTATTAGGTCATTTGGTTTGAATCTCTTAAGCCTACGCACTTCACCAATAGCGTTTGTGAATAAATCACGCGCGAGCACATTAGGGTGGACTTTAGTTCTGGCACTATACGTTTCACTAAACCGTTTGATTTCGTCTTTAATCGATGAGACTTGTAAATCGTTCGCAATTGTTGTGTTGGGAACATACCAGGGAGCGTCAACTATTGTTCGTAAGATTTTATTCTGAAACCGTTGTAAGATTGCCAGATTAGAGTTACTTGCACAACCCCACAGTTGTATCCCATACGTCCAGATACGTTTTAGGATTACCTTGTAGAGTAACAATTTATTGTCTATGGTTAACTGCGACCTTCTACCGATCAGCCAATACATTTGTCTAAATTTCAGGCTAAGTTGCTTTCGTTTCGTGAAAATATGTTTTTTCCACGTTAGGCGTCTGTCCCAATGCATACCCAAATATTTTGTGTCGTCTGCCTGGTTCAACTGATGACCGTTTAACACTACCGGAGGATACGTGTCTCTATTTAGAGTGTATGTCACGTGTACTGATTTATGTTCATTAGCTTGGATTTTCCAGTTAGTGAGCCAAGTTTGTATGAGGTTTAAGTAGTCCTGGAGATGTTGGGATGAGATTGTTGGGTCGGAGTGTACTGCTAGTACTGCGGTATCGTCCGCATACGTAGCAACTGCAGTACCGTTACTCGTTGGAAGGTCAGCCGTATATATCGTGTATAAGACAGGTCTCAAGACACTACCCTGTGGCACGCCTGAGTGGATTGGGAATAGTTTGCTGTGTTCGTCTGTGGGTTAGGTATGATTGTAGTGCAATCACAAAGCTGGATGGGAGACATGCTTTAAGTGTGCACATAAGACCTTCGTGCCAGACTTTGTCAAAAGCCTGGCTAATATCTAAAAATGCCGAAGAGCAGTACATTTGAGCTTCAAATGTAGTGTTTATTATATTGACAAGCCTATATATTTGCTCAATAGTACCGTGGTGACTTCTAAACCCGAACTGGTGATCAGGAATAAGACTGTTTTCATCTAAAATTGGTTTTAATAATTTTAAGAAGAGTTTTTCGAAAACTTTTGAAATGACTGGCAATAAGCTTATTGGGCGATAGGACGCCGGTTCTTTGGGATTCTTGCCAGGTTTTGGCAACATTATGATTTGTGTTGAGCACTCGGAACACGATTCTGATTTTGCCCAAAAAATCATCTTCTCAGACGAGACACATTTTTGGTTGAATTGCTTTGTTAATAAGCAAAATTGCCGTTATTGGTGCGAGGACAACCCAAAAGTGTTACATGAAGTTCAGTTGCATTCCGAAAAACTCACTGTCTGGTGCGGTTTATGGTATGGCGGCGTCATCGGACCTTATTTCTTTCGAGATGAGAATGGAACAGCCGTAACCGTGAATGCTAATTGCTATAAGACCATGTTACTCGAATTTCTATGGCCAGAACTTGAGAACATCAATATTGAAGAGCTGTGGTTCCAACAAGATGACGCTACGTGTCATACAGCTGATGCTACTCTCGCTTTGCTGAGTGAAAGGTTTGGCGATTGGATCATCTCACGACGAGGATTTGTGAATTCGCCGCCAAGGTCATGTAATTTGACACCCCTGAATTATTTTATTTGGGGCTATGTGAAAGCACAAGTTTATGCCTACAAGCCACAGTCTTTTTGATCACTTAGAAAAGAATATTCGGCAAGTTATTGGCGAAATATAGCCGGAACTATTGCACAAAGTGATCAGAAATTGGAGCTTTCGGGTGCGTCAGTGTCAACGATCCCGTGGTAGACATGTAAACTGTATCTTATTCCAAACATAACTGCATTATCTAAGCTTCAAAATAAAGCAAGAATTAAGTTGATATGTCAAACTTTTGTTGTTTGTAATGAAAGACCCTTTACTAGTTACAAAATCAGAGTAATCTAAATATTGGCGCATGCACTTCTAGAAAGTACTAATCATAAACAAAATGTATTAAAAATACGTTATAAACAATAAGTGAATAGTAGTCGAGGCTACTAACATGAGATTTCCCTGAAAACATCGGTTTAACCAATGGAACCAAAAATATTGTTTATAAGCTAACATTTACTACTAATAAAAAACAACGTAAATTAGTATTGGGATAATCCATTGATTGCACACTTCGATACCGACGCGTACATTCGCTGAATTTTGTCTGCCTCTGAGGTGTCCGCGATGACCTCCGTGCTGATCATCTACGAGGACGTCGGATTTTTTAGAATAGTCTTCGTCCATTGGATCCCACCAAAGTTAACGTGCTGAAATTTTGATGCCGTTCATCGACGATTGTGCCAACTTTATTTCTTCGCATGACCTTTTCTCGTTCGGCTTTCTTCTTCAATCGGTAGCGCCGATACTTTTCCGTATTCCTATCGTATCTGCTTTCGACCTGCTTTACGCTAATACTGCTTTCATTTTATTTTCATGCATTACGTCATTTTCAACTTTAATCAGTCACAGTTTTTTCAATTGAAATAGTACATAGTTCTACATATTCTGCAATTTTCCGCAGTACCTGATTCAACAGAAAATATTTATTTTTTTCAAACCACGCTACAAACAATGACACGCGCTCTCCAAGACCACTCGACTTACCCTGACCTGTTGTTTCGTACCCCCTTCCCTCTAAATTGCGTCATATAGGAGACGAGGAAAAATTAGGCTGCTTGATTATCGCTTTCAACCTTCCTCTGTTGAACGTTGTCCTCCCCGTTGTCCTACGTCCAGTAATCTTCAAGTTTTAGTCGTTTCAAACTCGACCGTTTTGGTGTGGCTCATAATTTTGGAACGACACTCAGTATTGGTACCAAACTTAATGTTTTCACCTCAAAATATTTCAGGTATGTAGGAACTTGCACCATTTTTAGGTGGTTAATTAAATGCTTTTCTTATCATTTGGCAACGCAGTATATAACATCTCATGTGTTTACATATTTGTTACTCTGGATATTATAATCTGTTAAATATTAACATTAAATATATTATTTGGATTATTATGTGGCATGAGAAAATTGCTACCTTTAACATTGCTTATTTACACTATAATCAGGTGTGATTTTATTAGCCTAAACCTAAACCTACAAAATACCCTAAAAGCTACTAATCTTAATTAAATCCGTTAATTAAAGTTAGCGGTTTGAATCTCTTGGATTTCTTTTATCTTACTGTCTTTCTAAAAATATAAGGCTAAATTATTGGAGTAGGCATCGAGTTTACCTTGGTAATGATGCTGGCAAGTTGAGTTCCTTTCTTGATCATAGGGACGGCTATATCTTGTTGAAGTAACCAATTGAGAACATACTTAGGAGCATCGGGTATTGTTCTTATTACATTATTTTGGGGTCGTTGTAATATTTCCAAGTTAGAGTTGCCATTAAATCCTCAAATCTGAATTTCACATGTCGATATTGGTTTTAAAATTGTTTTATATAGAAGTACTTTGTTTTGTAGTGATAACTGAGATTTTTTCCTTAAAATCCAATACATTTTACACAATTTTAATTCAAGTTGTAATTTTTTTCTTTTATTGTGTGGGTCCTGTTGAGGTATAGAAGTGATATTAATTATAAATTCTTAAGAGTAAAAGTTACTTGAAGTGATTTTATGTTGATCACATGTATCCGCTATAGTTTGTCATTCTTCGATTTTTTTAGATTTTGCTAAAGTATCAGTGGTGGTGCTTGTGGATCGCTCTATGATGCTAGAACTGTAGTATCATCTGCTTACATACCTACTAACGGTTATGACATTGTTGGTAAGTTCAATGTGTACAGAAGATATAATGCTGCCCTGCGTGGATTGTTCAAATTAATTGTGCGTTTTTAAATTTAACATAAAAATTTCTTCCCGGCAGATATGTTTTTAGCAGTTTTAGTATTACATTGGTAGAGCCTTCCTAATTCTCTATAACATTCCGGTTTGCCATTATTGCAGGCCTAAAGAATACTGATGAGCAGTGCCGGTTTAGGTGTAGGTCGTGATTAATTGTTCTATCCTACCATAACCTTTCCAAAAACTAAATTACTGTTTTGGTATGGTAATTGATTTTAACCTTTGCAGTTGGATAATTTCAAAGAATTTAGATAAGAAGGGCAGCAAGCTAATGGATCGCCATGAAGAGATTTCTTTTGTTTTTTCCAGATTTCGGCATCCTTACAATTTGTGCAGCTTTCTATTACTCTAGGAACATTAATAATCAAAATATTGCTTTCTTTTAGAATTTTGACTGTTATAAATTCGTAATATGGATCACATTTAAATTAAGATTTTTTATAATAGTACTGACCTAACCAACTTTAAGTTGGCTTATCGGATGACGTTAGATTTTTAATAATTTTTCTTCCGCTTGACAGAATTTATCGTGGGATTGTAATACCGAGGTTAAATAATCTGCGAAAGTATCTGATTTTTCTTGGATTGCTCTTATATAGGGTTTCTGGTTTCATTGTTTCTAAAAGGTTTTTAATTCACGAGTTGCTTGATCGAGTTTAGTTTTTTCTGGAATATCTAATAATTTGCGAGATTCTCCTTAAATTTAGTTTTTTTTTTTTTTTGCTTAATGATTATGGGATGGCATTCTGCAACGTGTTGGTTTTCATAGTTAATATAGCTTCCAAAACTGATTTCTGCAAATGCTTAATGGCACTGAATAGTTCTATTTCTATTTGTAATAAAATACTTAGTTGTATTCTTTTTGTAACTAATTTCATGCAACAGTTCTATTTTTTAAAGATAGCGTTGCTTAGTTTAGAATTTGTAATACTTTTGTGCTGCGTGTAATATGTACTGGTGGTTGCTCGGAGGTCAAATCCCAAAAGAATTCATCTTTCGGATAGTCTAATAAGTCTAAAATTTTATTAATACTTAGGTTCAAATGTGTTTAAGTACTGTAAATTGATGTCTTATATTGCTTTTTACAGTTGTCTCTCTTTATCTAATGTACAGCGTGAATGATATATAGGCATAAATTTAAAAAATTCAACATTGGAAAAGTATGAATGATAAAAATTTTATTCTTTTGTTGTTTTGAAGAGGAAAGTATGCGGTTCAATATATAAATATATAATACTTTCAAAGTGCTTTCCGCCGGGGTGAATCAGGGTAATCAGTCTACGCCCAAACGTTTCAGCCAAAACTGCAAAGTTGCCTTCAGTTCGATGAGCTGTAATGTGCCTCCCGAATTGGGTGTGGAATTTCCTAAGTGGCGCTGTCGCCGATTCGCCATTTTGGTAGAAGACTATGACCATGAAGACCCGTTGGTAAATAGTTCTCGCAGACGCCATTGATTTTGATTTCAATGTTTGTAAACAATCCTCAAACCTTCCTCTAATAACAACTGACGTCACTTTTTGTTTGAGCCTAAAAGCACAAGTATGGCATAATTATCGTAACATAAAATTCACCCTGTAGTTCTTGATCTCCATATTTAATATTTTTATTTGCCAGATTAATAATTAAAGTCCAATGTAATTTATAATATTGTTAATGACAATAGTTTATATGTTAGGTTGACATTTGGTTACTTGATTAATCACTGTTTCATTCGGTTAAGTTCAAATCTTGTGATAGCTTGGGTTTGAGTCTACGATAGGTATTTTATCTTGTAATGAACAGTACCATCACTGATGTATGTTTTTGAAGAATTTATTAACACTCGCACTGATATAGCTTTAGATTGGTATATGTCACCGCGATTCAGAGAATTTTGTTTCAGACTTTTTGCACTTTTTCTAAGTTGGATTTAGCTGTGTTACTCCAGATTGGTGATTCTTAAAGCACTAGTGGTCTTATTAATGATTTGTATATCAGAGTGGCACATTTAGGTTTCAGTCAAATTTTTTTCTTTATAAGGGGATACAGTAGTATTAGTTTCACATAGCTTTTTTTTTAATTTGTGGTCTACGTAAAGTTTACAAGTAAGTAGTGTATCTAGTAACACTCCCAGGTTTCACTTCTGTGTCAGTGGGATTCCAGTAGATGATGTTACTATTTATTACTGTGCTAGGTGGGTTTCTAATTCTTCTGAGGGATAATATTTTTGCATAGCATTTAGTGGAATTTACTTGTATATTATATTGTGCACATGAGCATATTTAGTGTATACTGTACCTCTATGGCTTGGATAAGGTTGGTGTGTTGTGCTAGGATTGCAGTATTATCTTCAAAGGTTTTTAAAGTTGCCTTTGCAGCAAATGTTCGTTATATAAAGAAAATACTATTGCCTTTAGGTGATTGGCTATTCAGAGCTTGATTATTTTGCTTTTTAAGCCTTCTAAGCCTTATCAAAGGTTTGAACCGTTTCAAGAAATAAAAGCTACTGTATAGCTTTAATTTCGAATCCTTCTTCTGTTTTTCTGTAATGCTGTTGTAATGTTGAGTTTCCTAAAACCAAACTGAAACGGTGGTAATATGTTAATTGGGGTTACTCCACTCATTATGCGACAGTAGATGAATTTTCTAAGAGTTTTGAGAATGACGTTATCAAGCTTATTGGCCTATAGTTGTCAGTCTTCTTTTTACTTTGTCCAACTTAGAAAAAGCTAATATGTGAGCCCGCTTCCATGCTTGTAAGAAGTAACCATGTCAGAGGCATGTATTGAATGTAGTCGCAAAGTAGACTAAGGATTCTTTGGTAAGCTTTGTCAGCACTAAATTGGTGATGAAATCATATCCAGGAAATTTTTTCCTTGAAAGATTGTCAATTGTGGTTTTAATTTCGCTGGGTGTAGTGGGAGTAATCGGTTAGGTTATTACTGGCAGATTAGATTCAATATGATTGATTATGTGTACGGTGTCGCTTAGGGTATAAGTTGTTTTTGGGATGAAAACGTTTTTCAAGTAAACTACAGAAGCTTCTAATTTCTCTTCGTTTGTAGCAAGTATTGTATTATCTACACATATTGTTGAGATTTTGCGCGTTGCTTTAATATGTTTGATAGCTCTCCACATTCCCAAGTCGCCTCGTTTGAGGTTTCCTGTATATTTTTTATAAGTCTTGATTCTTAACTCATCTAAAACTATTTTTAAGCTATATGTTAATCTACTTTATAGGAGTTTTGTTTTAAGTTTTTGGTTTATCTGCCATTCATGTCTAGTTTAGTTTTTTATTTTGCTTAGTTCCGTAAATTCAAATGATAGATACTGGTTCTTTGGTTGGTTTTGGTAGCTAGTGTTGCCCTATGCACGTTATTTGTTATTGAGACTGTTAATATGGACATTACGGTATCTATCTCTTAATTATTATTTATGCTGGCTGGGAACTTCAGTTGTTCATCACATCTATAAGTCTTGATGGTTGAGGTGTGATGATAAACGGTATTATTACTGCCAAGTGGTCTGAATCAAGCTCTTTTAATATTTGTGGTGTGTCGGTTTAACAAAGTTCTTTTGTAATATATGCAATAGATTTGGTAGACGATCGCTACGATACAGATAGTAAATGTATTTCTTAAAAGCTATTATTTAGAAGGAATATATTGTTACACGACTTTCTATCTTAATTCACTTAGAATTATGCGCTTTATATTTCCATAATTGATTTTTGGAGTTTACATCACCAATCATCGAGAGAGGTTCAGTTGTGTTGAATATAACTTTCAAGTCTTCCTCTCTTAGCTTCTTGTTAGATTGCTTGTAGGTGCTTATTATTGTGACGTCCTGTTCATTTACGATTATTTTAATTTAAATTGTTTCTAAGGTTAGGTTGTCAATATTGGAAATGAAATTATGGATAATTTTCCATTTGATGGGTATAGCTACTCTACCGATTAGTATTTGGACATTTCTGTTTTTTTATGCACTTAATATACATGTATTTTGAACGTGTCTACTTCAGATAAATAAACTTCTGTGATACAGGCAACTTTTAGGTTGCGTCTGGCAAGATATTCTATGAAGATTAATCTTTCGGTTAATATACTATTTGCATTCCAATTAATGTTTGTTAGTTTGTCTGTGGCTTTATGTGAGACAGAGTCAATTAAGAAACAAGGGAACAATTGTGCTAGTGGTGAAACTTTTAATTAAGGAAAGAGAAGGACTTTGTATTGTTTGTATCAGATGAGACTGGCGGATTAGTTGATTGGTTTTTGTTATTAGGGTTAGGATTGGCTACCGAGGAATTTTGTGTTTGGTCTACATACGACAAACTAATTTCTTCCGTTTCTTGTGTTATGTTGGTTATTGTTGCTGTTGTTTTGATTCGTTTTTGCATTATCTCAATGTGATGGCTAGAATCACGGTAGCTTGTGAGGTAATGTTCTCTGCAGTTAAGGCATTTGAGCGCATCTCCTGTTTATTGCATTATTGATGTTGGTGGTTTCCTGCACACTTTACGCATTAAGGGTCTAATGTGCAGCAATTTTTGTGTAACCGTAACCTTGGTATTGATGATACTGAGAAGTGTTTGTTAGGCTTCACTTCTGCTCTACAGTGACAATTAAATGATTAGGGCTTTTAAGGAGAAGATTTTTTAGCATTCTGACTATTCGTTAGGTCCACAGAATAGATTGGTAGTAGCTGCTTATTTTTAGCTATAAGGCATGTTACTTTAACAACTGGTACTGCTTCACTAAGTTTTTCAAATATATTTTTTAATCACTACATTTTGAAACGTGTGATATTTAATACTATTAGCATAAAAGTATTTAATCATTCTCTTCAGTTAATTTTATTATTATTATTGTGAATTTACCGGTTGCAAATTTCTTGTTTTCTGCGGTTAGTGCTGTATGATTTATAGCATTATGACTATAAACGTATTTTTGGTTTTGTAATCGTAGTTTTAGTTTTATCGCCTGCATTTTTAACTTGGCTGTTATTATCATTTGGGTCGGCTTCGACGTTAGATAGCATGTAACATTTGTATTGCGTTGGAATATTTGGTGTCTACGTGTAGCGCTTTTGCACTTCCTTTAGCGAAGGTGGTATGATTCAAATTTACACCTATTTTACGTTTGAATTTCTATTGGATTTGCATTGTTTGTTTTCGATTATTATGTTATAGTGCAAGTAACTTACACTTTTGTTGCTTTCGAAGTTGTTAAATTTAGGCAACAGTTTCGTTAATAATTTCACTTATCTTTCACACTCTTGCGACAGCGATGAGGAACGTATTATCGCTTTGAAAGTGAATGACAACTATTTAATTTTTAGAAGTACAATCTTCACCAGCTCTAAAATAAGATTCAAACGTGTTCAAGACTTGCAAATTGCTACTTTCTAACATTACACTGTGCAGGGCAATATGCAGAAGAAAATATGATGTATTTGTGGATTTTTTTGTTATTACGATACTAATAACTTGAGTAATCTGAATGAAATGTTTGTAGTTTATGATGTTTGATTGAGGTTTCTATTATAAGTACTGTTCCTGCAAGAGTACTAGTATGCATCCTGAAATAAGTGTTGGTAGTAGAATAAGCTTCGGACATTAACATAACATTTATATATTTTGTGTGTATTTTGTGTTTTTCTCTGGCTATGTTGAGTAAGGTCGTTATCGTCCTATAGTGCAATTTTTAAGATGTTAGGCATTGTGATTCATCTTGCTGATTATGGTTACAAGTGGGTTGAGTATTGTGTCCATCCTTTTCATTAGTTATGCTATTAGTGTTTCTAATTTGTTATCTATTTATTGTTCAGATACATTTTGTGAGGATTGTTGTTGATTGTAACGTTTTACAAGTTTATGATACCCTTGCTCAACAAAGTTGGTATTAGTATCGGATTGTCTTCAACGTAAGGGATGATACTTTCTCTTCTAAATTTAATTTGCAATTGAGCAGCTTCTATTCACTTAATAATTGCCCAGACAATTGATACATTTGACATCGATACTTTTAGCTTTGCTTTCGTAGTTTTCGTCAAGTGTTTGACTGCACGTTTGAACCATTTTTAAAATTCTATGGCAATAATTTTTAAAGTAGTCGTATCTTTGAGAGTCTTGACATTGAATTATTCCCTTTTAACACGTGCTCTTTAAATAAACCTGACGGCTTTTACGTCTGGTATTGTGATGCATCTTGACATTTTAAAAAGTTCCAAAAATGTTTGGAAGATTTTCTAATAACCTGATAGCCCACTACACAGGCTGGTTTAAATTAAATCTTAGATTTTATCAGAAATTCTATGTTGTTGATATTTTTATTATTTTCTAAATGCTCTAGTTCTTCAAAAAACATTGATATTGTGGTTGTGGTAATTTGGTGTCTAATATTGTAAATATTCAAAACATTATGTCCATAATCAACTATTTCAATGGATAACTTTTGAGTCCGACTGTGGATGCATGTTTCGTAGTACTACCTTATATCTTTGTCTTTCTTATGTTGGAATGTGGAAATTCTCCGTTTTTTATTTTAATATTTTAATCGTATCTCTACTTGGGCATCATTGAACAACTTAATAACATAGTTATGGTCGGCTTTTTCGTCAGTCATATCAGTTAGAAGTTTTATATTATTTACGCCGTAAATAAGTATTGGTGGCGGTTTTACTCTGTCTCATTCTTGGAATCAGAATATATTATTATGGGGCATTAACCAAGTAATCTGACATTTTGTTTGTTTAGGATTACTTTGTAAATTGTAACCATTACGTTTTGCTATTCTTGTTTTTGGTATTGACTACTAGTCGAGATTTGAAATATGTGCCCCTTTTTGAATTAATCGTTGTGTTGAATATGAAAGATAGTTATGTTGTAAGTGCTGTGACTGTACTCATATGAGTAGTAGTAATAAAATTAAAGTTGTTGTTGCGGCAATATTTATGAGTATGTACAAGAATTAATTTACTGATCAGTTATCACTAGTGTCGTAGGAGGGCAATGGCACCCGTAACTCGACACGCCAAACACCGCGGCCTTTTATAATTAATTAAATACTCGAATAAGTACAATACTACAATGTATGCATTTATGAACATTAAAATGTAATTGTGATAATTATTAGCTGACCTTTGATTGGTTATTATTCACCATCTGGGCGAACAGAGCAACACACAACATTACGGTATGAAAATCAAACCACAACTAGCATTTTATTTTAACATAAATTGGCTATACGAATTACGAAATATGTATTCAGATAACTGTGCCAAAACTAGACGTTTATTATTATTACATATACTTACTGCTGACAGAATATATTTTTTTAATAACATATCTTAAATGAAAACCGAAAAAACCTGTTCGACTTATAAGTGCCACAAAAACTCACTTTTTGCTTTAGATCATGTATGTCATACCCTGTGAAACCTTTGTCGTTATTAATTCCATCTATATAGTGATGCTAGAGATAGCGAGGCATGTAGGTCAAAGCCCTCCGTCAAAGCTTCCGCAGCGTCAGGAGGCATCAAAGGCGTGTTCGACCAGCACCAGTAATTAAATCCCGGGTTGGCAGCGTATGTTAATTGCGTTATGTTCATTTGCAGGGGCCATATTCGAGCAGGGAACCGATGAAGTTCAAACGGCGTTCAAATTTGCGATGCTCACGCACAACCAGAACGTGACGGGGCGCAAGTTCGAGCTGCAGGCCTTCGTGGATGTCATCAACACAGCTGACGCCTTCAAGCTCTCTCGACTAAGTAAGTGGAGTGTTGGCCTGATTAATGAGCTTGCAGTTGTTGCACGCCGCAAACTTGCGAAATGGGCTTCCGGCGCGCGGTGTTGGCGTAACCCGGTTTAACTTCGCCAAGACAAAGGGCGTCACTCCGGAGGGGAGCGTAAATAACCTTTAGCCCCTAATGGATTGCACATTTCGTGCTGGATTAAAGACCAACATGGGATCGGCTGAAAAAACACGGGAGTGTGTTTGCGGACGTTAAAAACGCGTACAGATAAAAGCATTTAGCGGAGAGTAGATCGGTGGCAATTTAAAGCGGGCTCTGACAGTCTTGCTTGACTTTCCAAATGATTGATTCGCCTCGGAAATTGAAACTTGTCTAAGCTGAACCGGGAGCCGCAGTATATCACGGAGCAAAAAGTTCTAATTTTAATATTAATTTAGTGCCCCCGAATTTGAGGGTCATAAATTTTTCGGATAAGCCGAGAATCATTTTTGCATAACTTAATTAGGTTTAATATTTCAAGGTTTATTCAAAGTTTTCGTGTAGCTTGTCTAATAATATTCATATGCTAATGTTGCTATGGTGTGCGCGTGGTGCATTAAGAAATATACTTCACATTGCTTGCTTTATATCGATTTATTTATAATGTGTTTTTTTCCATACAGTTAATATTTGTGCTTGCGGTATTCTTTAAAAATTCATAAAATTATTTTCATAGCAAAAAAATATGCTAGTGTACTTTTCCTTGTGCTAACAACATAACTCAACAAAGAAATGTTAGTACACAGTTATTTCGCTAACTACTTCAAGAAAGATATACATATTTTGGTTATACAGGATCCGGCAGAATAATCTTTTTTCGGAACTGCAATAAAACAAACAACTTTGATTCTACTTAACGTTTTAATGTATTATCACAGAGAACAATGCTTGCCATTTAATCATTAAACAATTGCTTGCCGAGTAATTTCCATTTGTACCGTTACGATCACGTTGCGAATAGCGTACTTTAATTTCTCAATATCCCGCGGCCTGTATTAAAACTTTGACCTTTAGGCGTCCAGAAATAAATCACAAGTGGGCAGATCTGATGACCTAACCGGTCATAGAATATAACCATGTAATTAGATGAGGCATTCTGATAACGCCGCGTGTTCGGTACCGCCATCGTATTGGAAACCACAGTGGTGCATTCCCATGTTCGACGAGTCTGGACTCCAGAAAAATTTCGTAACATCAAAACACTGTGCGTCCTGCTTCCTTATAAAATACGGTCCTATGATGCCAAATTCCGTGACAGAACACCAAACAGTTACACGCTGGCTATAAATAGGTCCTAGGTTGTCCAGGATTTTGTGGAAGCAATTATCGAAAATTCTGTTTATTGATTGCAAACCTTATTGTTAGTTTGCTAAAATGGGATCGAGACTGTTAAGGGCATAAGAGGCCATTCTGTTTATTTATTTTCTGTATTGTTTTGTTAGATCTACTAGATTAAGACCAAGTGAGGCAACTATTCGTTGTATTCTTACAAGTGTCCATTGTGTCTCAAAACAAACCTACAAGATGTCGCTCGTAGCCAGTGTGTACTCTGAAGAAAAAGTTGATCTTACTAATTGAGCAGCAGAGGTAGATCAACACATTTGGTATGGCTACTACTTCGGCCATGGATGCCTGTGCTATATTTATGTACCGGGTATAGAATCGGCTTCATGTAGTACTTTGGAAAACCGGGTGTATCATGAATAAGAGCCTCATACACAGTATTACTGACCGGTTTACGATACTGACGTCGCCTTATGAAGCTTTGTGACGGGTGGTGAGCTCTGAGGTGTTTATACCAAAATTATGTATGGATATAAAAAATCTTTCTCCTTATTTTCAGAGGAGTTAAACGTTTTGGACCAACGCTCTCAATAAAACGTACTGAAAAGTATATAATAGTTTATAGAAATGATTGGTTCAAGATAGTACATTGTTGATTAAAACCTCCAGCTAATATTAATTAAGCAAATTTTTCAAAGCTACACAACTACACAACTGGTAGATGTAGCAATCGAAGTAGAGTTTCATAAAACACGTAACTTATCTAAAGGCATCGTATCTTGCTTCGATTTGCTAAACTATAAAATATAAGAGAACACAAAAGAATTAGCTTTACAGAGCGTAATCAATGTACATAGGACTACTAAAAAGAAGAACAGGAATATTGAAATTTCCTTATACTAACCTTCAATACTCCCGTTGTACCCTCTAGGTAACAATTAAAGTAAGACCTTACATTCTGAGTTCATTACGGTGCTTTATTTGTTAACGTTTTGGCCATACGCCTCAGAACTGTGCTAATCCATAAATTTGCGCCTCGTGTGGTAACTAAACTTGCGAAAACATCGACTGTCAGTTTCCACCGAACTGTGTCAATTATTAAGAAGAAAACAATCTCAGATCCAGAGATTGCTCCACTTTCAAAATGGAATCTGACATCCAAAAGCTCAAAATCTCGGAACAACTTTGGTATAGCATAGCTCGTAAAAATATCAAATATTTGCTCAATCAGCATTTAGTGTATCCTACATTGCAAAACTTGTACCTCACAAGTAGATGTCCTCTGTGTCTATTCAATGCAACATGCTTTACGCCAGTTGCCAAACGGATTTTGTTCAAGAAAGCAGTACATCAACATAATACTAAATAAAGACGTAAATAAAAATATTGTGAAGAAAGCATCACCGCAACCATACAAATCAACTAACTTCACGGTGGTCCGATCATCAAAAAAATCAAAAAAGGCTCTATAAAGAGACTGGAATCCAAACTAACGTCAAGGGAGGGATTGACAAGCTCTACTGACGTAGAACTCCTTAGACTTGGAGTTAGCCAAACTCGACCTAATCGATAATTATAAATAATTGTCTCCATTTGAACTGCAATGTTTAATTTTACCATATATCTGAAATGCGCTTTAATTAAAAAATATGAAACAACTGTTCTTACTCTTCAAAAAACCCATTTTAAGAATACTCATTAAGAACTCTGTGCTTCACTCAAATGTCCCTGTTAAATCAGATTTGGAATGTACAGCAATTAAAATTCACACTAGCCAAATCACTAATGGTATATTCTATTTATGTTATACGCATTATTCAGCTGCATATGAAACATTCTCTTGCATAGGTTTGACTTTGTGTTCCCCTTCGTTTTTACGCACTTTTAATAGACTGTAAATGACGATTTGTGTGATTCTGATCACTTTCAATTGGTGATTTCTGGTTTTCGTTGCCGTCCTTTTGACACTAGAATGGAATTGAAACCTTCATGAGGCCGACTGGTCAGGTTTTTTTGGGCAATGTCAATTTTGGATTAATGTTAAACTCGCCGATCAATACCTAACATTAACAATTATCCAGACATCAAACGCTTTCGTCTCTAAAACTTCTAGCAAGTAACACATCTGTTCCTTGGTGGACAAACAAGTAACAACTGCTTCAAGAATGAAAGAGAGCTCTTTATTGTATTAAACGTCATTCGACCCCAAAAAATGTACTTATGTAAAGCGCATCGAAGCCAAGCGCGTTATGAGAAAGAGTAAACAAAAATCTCGGATCGACTATGTTTTGAACCGTGAACAACAATACACCACCTAAGGATGTTTCGGAGAAAATCTGAAAAATTGGCGGTACAGGAGGGTATGCCACAATATCTGTTTTAATAGTGGAAGATAAATTTATAACTACATCCGAACAGGTTGTTGCATGTCTTGAAAATTATTTTACAAAATTATGAAGCTCTAAACATTATCCTAAATTAGTACAAGCCGAGCAACAACCGCTGAATTTTAATTCATATAACTCAGATTTGTGTAATGCGAGTTTACGATGGAAGAGTTCACTTCTGCGTTAAAAGATTGCCACGATCCATCACCTGGGCCAAATAACATCCACTATCAGTTCCTGAAGCATCTTCGTCACACACTTCAATATGTGCTTTAAGTATACAACTTTATTTGGCGAAAAACTCAGATTCCTGATTTCTGGCATCTCTCTATAATCATACCTTTTTTTAAACAGGGTAAACAGCGCTCAGACCCATTTAATTACTAACTTATTTCGCTTACAAGCTGTTTATACAAACTTTTGGAACGTTTGATAAATCGACGGTTTGTTTGGTTTCTAGAAACCAACAATATGCTATATAACCAACAATGTGGGTTTCGTAACAGTCGCTCAACCATCGATAGCCTGTACCAATTACAAAAAACAGCTGTACGTAATAACGTTGTTTTATCAAAGTTAAAATATGGGAACCTCATATATGTAACGGCAATTTTTTCTAGCTTACGCTATTTAGACACCCTTTATTATACGGAAATCAGACTAGCCATAGAAGCCTTTCTTATTACTAGCTCTGTACACAGTTTCTATTAAGAGTCTGGTAGGCACAGTCTAGATACTAGCCGTCAACGTGCTTTAGTTTTTTATATAGCTAAAATCAGTGTCAAATGTCAAGACAAAATCCTCCCAAAGACCCTAAACCCTCCAATTTTTATATATGGAGTAATAGACTATAAAAGATGATCGATAATTTATCGCAAATTACTGAAGAAACCTATTATTCAAAAGCATTCATAAACGACACAATAAAAATAAGTTCTAATACGTCCGAAACCTATAGAAACTTATCAGACACCTTAATGAGGAAAAAATTATACATCACACATACCAAATGAAGCAGGAAAGGGCCTATAGGGTGGTTATCAGAAATTTCCACTACTCAATACCTATCGAAGATATAAAAAAAAGATATAGAAGCTAAAGGTCACACCGTTCGCAATATTATTAACATACGACATCGAATTAACAATCAACCACTAATGCTATTTTATGTAGATTTAAAACCTAGAAAAAATAATAAAGGTATTTACAGTTTAGAATTCATAGCACATATGCGAATAACTGTTGAACCGCTACATAAAAAAACAATATCATACAATGTACAAGGTGCCAACTATATGATAACTCTAACTCTTACTGCACATGACCATACAAATGTGTTAAATGTGGAGGTGACCACAACTCCACATTGTGCCAAAAATGCAAAAACAATCCAGCAAAGTGTGTACTCTGTGGAAAAGATCATCCTTCGAATTATAAAGGTTGCAAAATATATCATCAGTTACAAAATGCAAGAACCAAATCTAGAGGAAATAATAATCAAAATTGTGACCAACCCCAAATTCCACATATCCAAACACCGAACCAATCAATACAACAACAACCAAGAACGAACTTTCGAACATATGCTGATGGCTGCACGAGGGCTAAATACAGCAAATCAAGATAACGACTTCAGTGGCCAACTCAGCCATTTCCTCGCCGAATTCAAAGCAATGTTCAATCAGTTAATCTTCCAAAACAGCATGATACTAAATATGCTATCAACTGTCATCAACAAACTAGTCCATTAATGGACATCTCATCTTACGTATAGCTCTCTGGAATGCCAATGGTTTGGCAAATCACAAAACATAAATAACTTACTTCCTACAAATTAATAAGATAGATATAATACTTATATCTGAAACTCATTTTACAGACCGATCAGTATTTAAAGTACCATCTTATACCACTTATCATACCATTCATCCGGATGGAACAGCACATGGAGGGGCTGCAATACTCGTACGCTCTGAAATAGCACATCATGAACTTCCTTCATTTCAAACCAACAAAATACAAGCTTCTGTAATTCATGTCAATGCTAAACCGAGATCTTTTAACATAGCAGCGATTTACAGCCCACCTAGACACGCAATCAATACCGACGAGTATGAAACAATGTTTAACACTTTGGGACTATCGTTATAAGATAATATCAAACATTACTCAACATTGTAAATTTTCGTTATTTTATTTACATTGCTTTACTTTTAGTCTCAAGCAGGACTGCCGTAGTTGCACCCTATTCTTATCCCTAGATACTCGTTGGAATGTCATTTGCATACTTTTTTCAAATATAACTAATTTGGGTAGTTCCTATCTTAAAGAACCAAATCTTTCGGATATGAATAGGAATTTTGTCTATTCAAATACATAACAACGAAGTTGAAGCTAGAGTACCACCCCAAAGACTTCAGCGGAAAATTGATAGTTCTTCTAACAGCAATATGTCTTACATACACAGGAAATTCTAGTTAAGTTGCAAATCATTTGAAATTGTTCGCCGGCAGTAAATGTGTCAAGCAGTTTATTAATTGAAAAACCAAGCAATTACAAACACATAATCCTTTAACTACAAAATGATTAGGAGATATAAATGTAACAGTAAACCCACATCGAACTCATGCAGGGCTGTTATGATTTGCGGATATCTGCTTGTATATTTTGAGGAGGATATTGTCAACGAATTAAAAAAGCCAGGGGTTATTTTATGTTAATAATTAGCCCGAATGCAAGATGATATTTGAGTAGCTTCATCTTCAAATCTCTTGATTTTTGTTCGTTTAAATCTATCATCCTACGTAATTGACGGCATCCATCGTCTTTCAGTACATTTTCGTATTTCTTCATTACTTAGTTTTTTCAAATATCAACATTTGGCCATAGAGCATCGCAATGACGTTTTGATTCCTTATGTCATTGACTCCTCATAGAGGCCATTAAGGTTCTATATGACAATCAAATGTACGTTGAATTTGTGCCACATAATTTGTTTTTTTATTATTAAAATTGCATTATGTAACTGTTGACGCAATTATCCTAGGATATAGAGGGTTCGGCAGGCAGTTGCGTTACGCTTTTCAAAATAGTCTAACACAGATGTTTTTGAACGAATTAACTTTTTTTTTTAAAATTACATAATTTCATTTAAGAAATAAAACACAAACAAAAAGCACGTGATTCAGCTGTGAAATATAACGCCATAAGTGGAGACCGTTGTTGCTCAGGCATTATTGCAGACAGGTGCAGACTCGAATTTCTCAAGTTGTGACTTTTGAAAGAGCTTTAAGAATCCGAGGTTGCTTAATGTAAACTTAAACTTTCAGGTAGCTCCGCATCCCCACGCAATAAAATAAAACGCCCTAAAAGATTTTTTTCTTAAGCTAGTCATATATTTTCTTAAGGTGTGCCAAGTAGCCCCATCCTGTTGAACCCAATCTCTATCTAGGGCAATCCGATGGCTTCGCAATTCAAACCCTGTAGGTTAGAGGCGAATTTTATTTTTTTTTGTTTAGAATTTATTGTAAATTGTTTTGGAATTCTTTTTTGTGTTCCTTAAGGTTAGCTTTTTTTAGTCTACAAGCAGCTATTCTTCTATGACTATAACTTAGCTTAAAATAATGCTTTTGTCCACTTGTCTACTTGATACAAGATGTGACAAACATGTGCCTACTCATATCATCTTGCTACATCATAATTTAAAACCATACCAAGTCTGCTGCATTTTCTATTTGTTATGTGAGTTGATCTACGGAGCACAAACATGGACCCTCACCAAACAGTCAATGAGACAATTGAAAGTGACGCAAAGAGCAATGGAGCGTCAGATGTTAGGAATATCCCTAAAAGATCGTAGAAGGAATACATGGATTCGAAGCATCACGAAAGTTAAAGATGTTGTGGAGGCAGTGACAGAACTGAAGTGGGGTTACGCAGGACATGTTGCTAGATACCAAGATGGAAGATGGTCTAACACTTTATTAAAATGGAGACCATACCTAGGAAGAAGAAACAGAAGACGACCCTCAATGCGCTGGACCGACGACCTTAAGAAAATGGCCGGGTTAGCATGGATCAGAGAGGCTCAAAATCGTGAACACTGGAGAAACATGAAAGAGGCCTATGTTCAGAAATGGACCGAAGATGGCTAATGATGATGTGAGTAAAAATGTAGTACCATAATACAAAAACTATTTAGTTGTAAAGAAATATGACTTATGGCGCACGACTTATATCTGATGGTTGTAGCAATAACCAATAAAGTTAGAAATTTATTTTTAATTTACTCTTTGCGTATGGTAAAAGTTACTTCTCAGAAACTTCCTTTGCTTTCAGTGCATCGCGACCTATCCCATTTCAGCGATACTGAAACGGCGCCTTAACAGCCGCTCCATTTCAGCCCGCGTCCGCTTTACAGGCTACAAAGTATTCCTCGTCGTTCCAAGGCTCCGCCGGGGACTAATAAAGTGAGAAACGCAAATTTCACGTTGATGAAATTGACCATAATGCCGCGCGAGCGCGCCCCCAGCAAGCTCCTCTCGCCTCTGAGGTGCGTTCGCCGTTATTGCTTGCAATCGTGCACGCGCATCGAGATTCCGTCGATACGCGGAAGAACCCGCCACCGAAGCCAATGAAGCGTGAATACTCCAGCTGGCGCAGGCAGGGGGCGCTAATGGTTTTATGAAACGCCGCGCTAGGATCGCTCCAAGGAACAACCCCGCGTGTGCTCCGGCTAATACTCTGCGAGGCGCAGCCTTCGCTTTATTGCCTCTCCGGGCTTATGCGGATTGCCCAAAAAGAAGTTAGGAGGCTTTTTCTGTCATTTGCGGAATAGGGACGTCAAAAGACTATATCGGATTATTCCACATTCTCGACAATAACAGAGAAGAAGTAAATAAATTATTCATAATTATTAAAACCAAATATGAGTACATCCATCTTCCTGAAATCGCTAATTTAAAAATTAAACTGACCTCAATAAAGCTTAAATTCGATCAGAGCAGCGTAATAATAGCTTGTAAAACGTAAAAATTGTTGAAAAAGAAATCAAAAGAATTTTTGGCACAACCGAACCAATACTAGTTGATGTACTACTACTACTAGGTGATGTAAATTCTAAAAATACCCTCTGGGGATGCAGTCACAAATCCTGAAAGTATTAATCTGGACAATCTTGCCATAGCTAAGACCTTCCAAATTCTGGCACCTGACGGCTATACCTACTACCCGTACCGAGAAGACCATCAGCCGGACATACTCGATATTGTTCTCCAGAAAAACTTCAACAAAATGATCTTTCAAAGTGTCATACCCGAATTAAACTCTGATCATCTCCCAGTACTGGTGTCATTTACCAATACGTTAACCATTCAACAACCTATCCCAAAATTAATTAACGGCAAAATGGATTGGAACGTCTTTAAAGGCCAGATCAATAGCAATCTCCACTGCCCAGCTAAAGACATCAATGCTGCTGTAGATCACATTACATCAATAATTAAAGAAAGTGTTAAATTAGCCTGTTCTATTCGTAGACGAACCCATCCGAAGGAATACAATTATCCTCCCAGAGACATCATCAAAAAAGAAAAGCCAACTTCGACATCAATGGCAAAAGAACAGAAATGTCCAACTTAAAACAAGATTAAACAACCTAAAGCATCAAATCAAAAAAGAACTTGACAACTTACGAATTAATTCGTACTAAAAACACATAGCTGACTTCAGTCCAGGAGATTGGGGACTCTGGAAAACAACTAGAAAAATTCTAAATCAAAAAGAAGAATTTCCTACGCTATCATCTGAAACTGATAATGCTCTTTACACGCAGAAAAAGCAGTTGCCTTTGTTGATTATCTTGAAAACACATTTACTCCTGCAATCACTTGCATATCCCCTCACCACACACAAATTATAAATGATATTAAACGAAGTGTGCCAATCCCAGACGATATTCAACCTACTTCGCCTAATGAACTTAAAGACACCATAGAATAACTTTTCGAAAGGAAATCTTCTGGCCACGACTTGATCACCAATACAATTCTTAAACACCTCACACTGATGGCGCTAGCTTATCTATGTTCTACTTACAATGTCTACATGAGGCTAGGTTACTTTCCACTTGCACATATTCTGATGAACCAGAAAAACAAAAGCAAAATAAACAGTTACAGACCGATAAGTCAGTTCATATCGCTTTCAAAAATTCTTGAAAAAGTTGTTTATAATTGCTTATTAGAACACATTGAAAATCTCGACAAATTACCAAAATTTCATTTTGGCTTCAGAAAAGGCCATTCAACAAGTCATCAACCACAAAGAATCAGTGAACTCATTGAATTTGTGTTTTAAAATACACTTACACTATTTTTCTCGATGTAGCAAAAGGTATGGGTTGAAGGTGTAAAAAAAAGATCCTAGACATTGATATGCCTACATATCTAAAAGCACTCATTTTTTCTTTTCTAGACAATAGAACCTTTACAGTTAAAGTTAACATAACACTGTCTGAAACCAAAATGTGTCGTGCTGGAGTTCCACAAGGCAGCATTCTGGGTCCAGTCCTTTTTAATATATATACTTCTAACATGCCTGAGCTTAACGCAACAATAGCTACCTTTGCGGATGACACAGCTGTGTTTACCCAAGCTGACAATCTTAACAAAGCAATTATAAAGCTACAGAATTGCAATTAACAAACTATTCTCTTGGTTAAAACTCTGGAACATTACCATAAACCCCGACAAACGCACCGTGGTACATATGTAACACTCAGCTGCATGAAGAGTTGGGCATCCTACCCGTCGATCAGTTTATTAAAAAATGTGCGGGAAAGTTTATCTTAAGCTCAAGTGCATGTAATGGCGCAGTTCATTATAAAATCTTTAAAACAAATATTCATACGAGGCTTCAACGCAAATTATCCCAGGATATTGTACTAACAAATTCAATTGACGATTAAGCTAATACCAACATTTAACCTCATTGTGACCATTATTTTGTCACTCAAGTTATACTCTAATCTTATTGTAGTTTGTTTATATTATCCATGCTATGTACAACAAAAATATTTGTTGATCTGGCAATAAATTAGAAATTAAAAAAAAAAACAAACTTGAACATTCACAAAAGAAATTTGTTGTGTTATTGCGGAGAAAAAGAATATATAAGAAATAAAACCAAAATGTGGTTATATGTCTTAAGTAGGACTATGCATGACATGTTGCTCGGATAGAACACAATAAATGGAATAGTAAAGTGGTGAAATGGAGGCCGAGGACTGGAAAACGACCGAGAGGAAAACCGAAAACACGTTGGTATGATGATATTAGGAACCATTTAAAATCGAACAAAATAGAGAGAGAGAGAGTAAAAATGACACCTATGCTCAATTCTGGACGAATTAAAGATTAAAGAAGAAGAATATCTAATCGGGAAAAGGTCGAAGGAGCTTGTCGATAACAACGTGGAGTATGGTCTCACATTTCGCTTTCAGTTGCTCACACTTCTCCTCTGCATTTGAAGTTGTCTTGCCCGATAGCCTTCTTTGGTGGGACCAGTCGAGAACATCGATCCTCCACTGATGGAACCACTCCGAAGCCGTCTTGCTCTTGTACTTTGGATTATTTTATTTATTATTTGGATATAACGAGGTGCACGATAGAAATGTTTTTTACATCGATTGCTTAGCTGAAACATCTTTTGCTAAACCATACAAAAAGTTGGAGGCGAGATATTACTCAAAATGCTACACGTTATTCCGCAATGTTTTGTTATTTTGACTGATATGTTGTGGGCAATTAGAAACTCAGAAAATTATATTCTAACTAACTGGGCAACAAAATGAAGTTATAGGTAGTTGCGTTCAAAGAAAAATTGAAAAAAGCACACACCACTGTCCTACATATAACGTTGACCTGTGTAAATGGTGTTAATCAATTTCCACACTAATTAGCTGTTATGAAAATCAAATAACATGACTTGTTGTAAATAATTGTTTATTCTGATAAAAACCAATTGTTATATTTATACAAAAGTGTAATTTCTTATTGTGCTTGTTATTCAGAACTGTATTAAATATATGTATCGGAAATTACCAACGAGGCATATGTGTTCCAAACTAATCTTTAGAACACTATGGGTGTCAATTACAATCAAATAAAAAAGTAGTGCGCAAATTAGAGACCCATATAGGCCGAATAGTTGGGTTGGGATAAGCTTGAAGTTTTTGCATACTTTTATGAAGTAATAATGTATAACTTAATTAACGTATGGTATCTTTAAATCTTCATGTAGTGTATGGTTAGATACGTATCATTAACAATGACAGGCAAAGTTTCGGACTAAAATCTCTGTAGCACCTTTACATCTGAGGAACTAGAGAAGCCGACAGTTTGATATCATACGTCCATATAGGTTTAATGGTTGTCTTATATAGTAGAACCTTTTAAGTCTATACCTTGCCTTTCTTTGCCTATGTGTGTTTCATATGCGAGTTTACTATCCATGGGCAGACTTAGGTATCTTGTTTCCTTAGACTTTTGTACAAGGTTGTATCCAGAAGTAGTAGGATTGTTTTTTTCCGCGTGCGCGGAGCAATGTAGGGGGGTCTGCAAAGCCGGATGTTATGGAGGGGAGCCTTGGGAACAGATTTCGACCTGCGGCAGTGCCTGCGTGCGTTAGTTGGGTGTGGACCACTATTTTAGTGACCTCCTGTTGTGACGCCTCGTCGTCAGTTGCGATGGAGCGAAATTTGGAGCAGCGGTACGCCATCAAGTTTTGCTACAAATACGACCCGGAAACAAAACGTCGGAGCGAAGAGTGGCATACCGCACAATCACCCCGTAAAAAGAAGGCCAGAATGTCGGAATCGAAAGTGAAATCGATGTTGATTGCAATTTTTGACCGTCGTGGCATTGCCCATAAGGAGTTTGTACCTCCTGGACAGTCTATACATGCAAGATTTTACGTGGAAGTGCTCACACGGCTGCGAAATCGGATCACACGCGTGCGACCAGACTTGGTGGGGAAGTGGAAGCTCCACCATGACAACGCGCCGTGCCACGGCGCGTGGATTGTGAGGGACTCCTGGCCAAATTCGGCGTTTCCACATTGTCTCACCCCCTTCAGCCCTGATGTGGCACCGCCGGACTTCTTCCTGTTCCCCCGGATTAAGAGGCAGCTCAAGGGACATCGTTTCGACTCGGTGGAAGCAGTCCAAGCGGTAACGACGAGGGCGCTAAACAGCATCCCGGAGGACGACTTTCAGAAGGCCTTCGCGACCTGGAAGGCTCGCTACCAGAAATGTGTGGATGCCCAAGGGACCTATTTTTAAGAGTATTAAGTCGATGTACCAAAATGTTCAATAAATTTTTTTTAAAAAAATCAGTCCTACTACTTTTGGATACCACCCTGTATTTCAATGCCATTAATTGATATAGAGGGACATTACTGTCTTCTCAGAGTAAACGTGACTTGGACAGATTTTGATTCGTTATTCTTTAAACACCAGTTTGTCAACTAGTTACTGACAGAGCTTATGTGGTCTTGTATACAATAGCTTGATGTTTGTAGGTCTTTATTGCAGGATCGAATAGCAGTATTATCATTCCTAATACAGTGTTTTCAGATGTGGGTAGGTTTGTACCATAAATCAGATATAGTAGAGGTATAAGAATGGTACTTTGCGGAACACCAAAGTTTATTGCCATAATATCTGATACTTTACAACTAGACTTTACTTAAAAGTAACGGTTTGCAAAAAGAAAATACTGGTGAGGAAACATTTTTTAACTTTGAATAGTAGCACTTAATACCAGATTTTATCGAAGGCTTGTACGTCAATATTTCTTGTCTTCCATTGTTTTATTTATTGGGTTAACTAAACGATGGCATTGTTGGATGGTAGAATGCCCGAGCCTGAAACCGAAATAGTGGTAGTAATTTAAAAATGTATTGGCGTGTATTCTTTTGAGAATAAAGAATTAATTTGGAAATTACCGATAACAAACTAATAATTCTATAAGAACTCACCTAATTTTGAGGCGCCCCTGATTTTAGTATCATAAAAACTTGCGCAAATTTAAGTTGTAATGGCCAATAAGTCAGACGAAGTATTGCGTTAAATACTAGGCAGTTATTTCAGTGCCTTTCCCGTTATAAAATCATAACCAGATGTTTTTGCTATTTAAATATTTTATTTTTTGTGCTATTTCTAGAGGTAAAAAGATCTTGATAGGTAATGATAGTTGTAGGGGTGTTGCTAGATATTCTTCCACTTCTGCGTTGGCTTTATTCGAATGGAGATGAAAAACTTCTGCAAAGTATTGAGCGAAAATATTAAAAGTTCGATCTTGCCCAGTGTTCCGTTTGGTTTCTTATATATGGTATGTGGATGTGCAGCCGTTTTAAACTTTTAGCCGCTTTCCAAATTGAATTATCATCCCTTTCTAGTGCTATGTTTCAAATTTGGGGCTTGCTTTACACTTTTGAGCGGCCTGTCTCTTAACTTCTAGCAGAACTAATGTTTTACGCATGCGTTTGATAGAGGAAGTGGCGTGCCATCCCGCTTTTTGTATAGTTTGAATCAGATGATTTGTAGTTCCCTTCAGTTTTTTTGTTTTTAATCGAACACGTATTTTCAGGTTTTGTTCAACATATTTTCGAAAAACGTCTTAATTTGTAGCTGGATGGTTTTTCTTTAATATAACAGTAGTACTACTAATAGCGATAACTGGCAAGTAGTCTCATGGTAAGTCATAAGAGGGCTCAACATGAGGATAGTTGTTTGAGATGCCATCGGCTATAAAGAAATCCAATAAGTCCGGGATTATGTTTGGATCACTTGGTCAGTATGTAGGCGTACCCGAGAATAAGTGTAAATAGTTTCTTTCGGCAATAACGCTGAGCAATTCTCTACTCCTTATAGTTATCAGCCAGGATCTCCAGTGGGTATTTTTGGCATTATAGTCACCTCCCACAAGAAACCTGAGTCCCAGTGCATCAACCAATGCCGATAATTTGCCTTTTGTAAATCGATATCGAAGAGAACTGCTAAAACAGCGAAGGGGCCAGATAAACTTTTAATTTATATTGTTGTATTCTGCAAAAATTTATCCTGGTGTCTTCTAGTTTATGATGACTGAAATTTCCTTTTAAAATGATAGCCGATCCACCATGTGCAGTTTCATCAGGATATTCTGTGTGATACACTCCCTAGTAGGGTATTCTAAAATAAGTTCTTTTTACGAAATGAGTGTCAGATATAAGCATGAAGTCGATTTTATTTAGGTTTAGAAATTTTGTTAGCTCGTGTTTGTGTTAAATCAAGCCAACGGCGTTCTTTAAACCTATTCTTAAAGAAGTAGCGATTATGATGCATTCTTATTAATGACAGTGGTAAGCATGGACAATATTATCTCAATTTGGTAGAGTAACTGGTTGAAAAGACTTTTTAATTCATCCAAAAGCTTGGTTAAAAACGTATCAAAACTATGTGAGTTTTGAGATATATTTGTAGGAAGTGCGGTGGAGTTAATATTTGTTTTAAGAGCAGCAGCATATCCTGTATTTTGGTAGATCGGATCAGATTTGTTTTGATTGTTGATTTGTCTCGTTCTTTTTGCAATTCTTGATAGATCATGCATCTTTTATAATTAGCAGGATGGGGTCTTCCACAATGCGCATTTGGTACGCGTGTCTCGGTTCTTCTTACAAGTTCATGTGTCATGCGCCCCTCCACATTTCATGCATCTAAATGTACGATGACAATATGCCTTTGACCTTTTTACGTAGATGTTCATCTTGAATATATATGTTTTGTATACGTTTAAGGTTATAAATTTCCTTATTATTGTAGGCTGGTTTTAAATCAATGAAGAATTAAGGCAAGAGGTCTTTCGATAGCCTACTCCTTATATTGTGAATATTTCCAGTTATAAAGCCGTGCTGATGTAATTCTTCCTTTATGTAGTTCACCGGTAGTGTAGTGCCTTATAACTACACGATAAAAATGCTATTGTTTAAATTGGTATGTGTGGTGCTTAATATCGTTTTCTTGTAGGTATTTACTTAGTTTGTGATAATTTTCATGCGTGTTAACGTTAATTTTGACCTCATGATTCGCCGCTGATTTCGAATTGTATTCTGTTGGTAGAATTGAATTATTAAACTTAAACTTTTAACCATATCAGGATAATTTTTAACTCATTAGATAAATATTGCAGTAGGTTTTAAAGTATTAATATAATAATTTCTTCTGTTTCTTGATTAGATAGAGCTATAATTTTTTTAAATTTTGGTACAGTACGTGGGTGAAGTGGTGTTTTTGTTAGTTATTGCTTTCTTTTAGATTGTGTTTGAGTTGCACGTTTGCACTTAATTCGACGTGCTTCTTGCCAGCTATTTTATTTGTTTATCACTTCATCATCTGTGTCGGTGTATACTTGCATGTCTTGCGTTGCTTATATTGCTGCATAGTTCTGACTCGGTAATTGTGGTAAAGATAATTGAGAAAACTGCTGATGATAATTAATTACGGATGAAGAAGAATTTTGAGATAAATGAAAATTTTTTGTGAAATGCGTTTGTTGAGGTAACTTAGATCAAGTACAGGAGTGAGATGTTGATAACAGAATCGCTTTAATAATAATAATTTGACACGTGATTAAATGTAAATCTCGGCATTAAGCCTTAATATCCGCTGTGCATGCACAGTAACGGTACAAATAAAATAATTGTTCACTTATCTAGTACGCCAGCTGATTGAGGACCTTACGGGATTTATCAACTGCATATCAAACCAATACTAGGAAAATTGTTATCACACTTCTTTTATTTGTAAGTGCGTTTGACAAGATTAGTAAGATCGCATTCAATGAATTGTTAATACTTTGTTACATTAATCTTCAATTTTCATACTTAATAAACCTGCAAAGCTTGCAACGCATAGCGATGTGGCGAAGCACTAACATTGAACTTTGACCAATCAGTTTCAAAATCACTAGCAAACAAGCCTTTTTGGTCATCTGTCGATTTGTGGAAACAGAATTTGAAAATTCCTAGCCGTTCTCGAGTTACTGCTCGGACGGACGGACGGAAAACATGAAGTTAGTAAATGACTCCGCTTCGCTTCGCCACTTAATAATTAAAACGTTAACAAATCATGTGTAAATATGCACCCGGACAAATTGTTGCATTCAAAAGAAGAAGCAAATTGTGTGTATTTTGTATAGAAAGTAAATATATTATAAGATTTAAACAACACTACTAGCAAAAGTACAAAAATGTAATTCTATAACTTAATTGAACGTAACATACTCTTCTTTCTCTTTTTACTAATGCTAATAAATTTTTCATTGTTAGAAACATTGGAATCATTGCAGATGACAACCCTTTTAGATAAACAACACATAAAGGTTTCAAACAAGTCATGTTTCTTTCTAAACTATTTTCTATGGGGTACTAGGAATATTTTGTAGTAGACCTTTATTTTTCAGAACCTTTCAAAATGCTGTCTAATACACTGTGTATTTTTAGATTCTTTAAAAGCAATAATCACCACGTTTTCGAAAGTATCTCCCACATTCGTGATCCCACGCTCTTAGAAGGTCTGCGTTTTTGAAAAACCTTTGTTTTGGGCCTTAGCGGATACATCATAAAAACAATACCTGGATTTATCACTTGCTACAATGCTGTTGATATCAAAAAACGTCTCATAGTATCTGCTTGTTGGTTAAGTCAGAGGGTATGTAAAGGGAACAAACTTTTCTTAAGTAGAAAGTATTGGGTCGAATAGTATGAATTTACGAAAGTGTAAAAATATCCAAAACTATAGCTCACATGCTTGTCGGATTCAAGAATTATTCTGACCATAGGACATAGACTGAAATTTCTTCTCTAAAAGTTTTCCCAATGCAAGAATCATTTCTTACTTCATGCAAAGTTATAGCTTAAAAGTTTCGAAAATTCTGTTTTTAATTAAGATGACGTTGCAAACTATAGTTTAAAAGTGAATGAAACACAGAAGTTATGCCCTCGCCTACAGCACCAATTAAAATCTGTATCAACAATCTCGAATTTGTCACAACATTGCTTAGGCCATTTTTAGTACCCTACGTAAGTTCAATCGTTCAATTGGTCGTATAAAATTGTTGTATAATATTTTTATTAATGTTGATTACATCTGCCTTTATCCGAATATTTAATTGGATTTACTATTATTTTGCTAATGTTTACAATAGTTTATTTTAATGTTTTCTATTGTAATAGAACGACTTAGTCGTTTGTAGGTATCTATCTTTTTTACTCATAGTATTACATTGTTATCGCATATTTTCTGTAACAGTTTTAAATTTCTTTAGGCGATTTATTAAATTTTACAGAAAACTGAGATAAATATACTACTCAACTTTGTTCCATAACTGCGCATCTCATTCTACATATTATTTATGACTAGTGTGTTTTTAGTCACTTTAAGCTTATAGAAAGCCCAGTATTATTTAACAGTCAGGCCTTAGATGGTGATATTTATGTAAAAATTACTTTTAAGCCCACAGTTATAATATTTATGAGGTAAGAAAACCTAAGCTTTTATTAGTATAAAAATTTATGCCATAAATTCGTTAAACTTCTTTGCGGTTTATAAAAGTTTCTAAGAATTTTATGGAGCATGACTGAATCAAACTTTAAAAGCCGTTAGGCCAATGCCTTCATTTTAATTCGAAAGTGGCCGCCGGCTCTGCACTAAGCAAAGTCCCACGAGCGCAATCCGAAGTGCGGTAAGATAAAGCCCTAAGTAAGAACTGAAACTCCTTCCGTGCTTTCAGTATGCAACCAGTTCCAGCGAGGGTGTTCGCGATGCTGGGCGCCGTCTCCCCCGACTCCTTCGACACGTTGCATTCCTACAGCAACACGTTCCAAATGCCGTTCGTGACCCCCTGGTTTCCCGAGAAAGTGCTCGCGCCCTCGTCGGGATTTCTGGATTATGCCATTTCCATGCGGCCGGAGTATCACCAGGCTATTATCGACACCGTGCGCTATTACGGCTGGCGCAGTATAATATATCTCTATGATTCCAACGACGGTGAGTATTTCTTACTTACACTCCATTGTGGGGAAGCTCGCGATCCCGGGGGCGCCATCGTTCCAAGCCCCGGATTATCGGGAGCTTTGCGCCGATGCAGCTTTTCATTAGATTCTCCGGGAAGCCGCAGGTTTCTGTGCGGCAAAAGCTATGGAATGGACAAAAAGTTTCAATGTTTTCTATCTAGGAAAATTATAATTTTACATTTTTGCACATTTTTACATTTATTAAATGATAAAACGACATACATTAAGTTCTAAACTTGTTTGTAGTTATAACAAAAATTGAAATCTAACAAAGATATAGCAGCTTTTATCAAAGCTCTTTGGTATATTTGTGGCAGTTTTTATTTATATGTTGTATATATAATGGATTTTCTATCGATTTTATTATTACTGATGTAGGTGTCGTAATAATAAAAAATTAGCATTTTATAAATTATATTAATTAAGTCTAGTAATTATAGGAGGTACAAAAGAAGTTTCCAGCCCAAAAATGTGAGCTCTTGATCACCATTGATATATATCGTGTAACGTTGTTATAGAGACTTAAAACTGCATCGACTTAATTAATCAAAACATGATCTGGTTTATTTATTGATAGATTGATCGGAAACCCATCTTCCTTTTTTAATTTTTTTTATTTAATACAAATGTTGAGAATTTTTTGTTTACACACTATTTTCCCTTATTAATTAGTAAAAAAGAAGCTTTCTATCAATCTAAAATTTTCAATAGACAATTAATGTGTTTATCATATGTTCCCACTAAAAATAAAATGTAATCATATCAAATATATGATTAAACAGTGAAAAGTTTGTCCAAGATTCTACTCTTTCTTTATATGTTTCCTACAAAGGTTTCAATCCCAACCTTTATAACCAACTCATTATAAATTTAGTAGTATATTATGACTTGTAATATAATTCACAAACAAAATCAAACTTAGGTTATATGCAAAACATTAAGTTTTTTCCGTATAAATATTTAATTCATTAATTTTTGTTCTTGTAAAAAAATTGAAAATAATCAAGGCAATTTAAGAACAATGCTAAACTGTTTTTGAAGAGCCCTGAGAGAAACCCGAAATGGAAAAGCAGCAGGTGAAGATAACATACCACCGGAATTATTAAAATAGGGGGGATTCGTAGTAGAAAGATGGCTACAGAAAATATTCAAACAAGCATGGACAACAGAATCAATACCCCAAGAATGGGAAAGAAATGTAATCATACCAATTCATAAGAAAGGAGATACAACTAACTGCGATAACTACAGGGCGATCTGCTTAGCACCTGTCGCGCTCAAAGTATACTCAAAAATTTTAGAAAAGCGTCTAAGAGCTCAGATTGAAAATAAACTCGAAGAAGAGCAAACAGCTTTCCGACCAAACAGACAAACGCAAAATCACATATACACTCTTAGATCTATAATAGAGAAATCATTAGACAGGAACAAGAACATATGCTTAGCTTTCCTGGACCTAAAAGCAGCGTTTGATCAGGTACCAAGAAAACACATATGGAACGCATTAGAGGAACTAGGAACAAATTCAAAATTACAAAGAGTAATTCGAAGCATATACAATAATGTGACGGGAACAGTTAGACTAAACGGAAAGACATCAGAAGAGTTTAGAATAAAAAAGGGAGTTAAACAAGGCGACAGCTTAAGTCCACTTCTTTTCGTAGCCTACATGGATACAATAATAAAAAGAACCAAGAATCAAACTAGACCGACAAGATTAGAGTACCACAACCTAATTCCAGTTTACACACAAGACCTGATTTACGCAGACGATATTGTTCTAATATCCGACAAGGTAAATGTCTTACAAAGAAACATCCAAATATGGAATGCATGCCTGCAAGAAAAAGGAATGGAAATAAACAAGAACAAAAGTAAGATTCTACACATCACAAAAGAAGAAAGAGAAGAAAACATAGACGTAAGAATAGATGGACAACAACTAGAGATAGTAGAAACATACGAATATTTAGGAACAATGATAAATAAAGACGGGAAGATCGACCAAGAAATACGAAACAGAATAGCCAAAGCAAGTAGAGTCTACTACCAAATAAACAACACCCTAGTAGGAAAGAAGGAATTAAGCACTAAAACAAAGCTACACTTATACAAAACCATCTATACACCGACACTCAATTATGGATCAGAAACGTGGACGATGCTGGACAAGCATAAATCCAGAATAACAGCTGCAGAAATGAGGTACCTCCGGAAGATAATAGGCAAAACCAGAAGAGATAGGGTACGTAACAGAAGCGTAAGGGACGAACTAGAAGTAAAACCTCTAGTAGAAGAAATAGAGGAAAAACAACTAAGCTGGTATGGACACCTGGTTCGTATGGGGGAGGAAAGGATACCCAAGAAAATGTTAAATATGAGACCCGAGGGAAGAAGAAAAAGCGGAAGACCAAGGATCCAGTGGGAAGAATCAATAGAGGAAATGGCAAGGAAAAGAGGAAAAAACATCACTGAAATACGGAGAATGGCAAGAGAAAGAACGCCTTCAAGAGATGGATAAAAGACCCAACAACGTGAGGTATAAATGGGGACAAAGAGAAAGAAGAAGAAGAAGCTAAACTGTTACTCTTAACATGTAATCTTATAACCGTTTATGCATATGTTATAGTATTACGGTGATATTTTTAGTAGAAAAACAATTATATTACACAATATACTGAGATAGTAGGTTTTATTTACCTATTTTGTACATACAATCTGATTCCTAAATATTTTTTAAATAATTGTTTAATATAAATTTTTTATGCAGCTATTATGTATTACGTATACATATATAGTTAATATAATCTGTTCCATTTTCACTCTAATTTGGTTTTAAATGCATTTGTTTCTTATAATTTATGACAGAGTATTATATGATATGTTTCTCTTATCACTAATGTCATACAAATAATTTAGAAAAATCCAAAGGTATGTAATTACTGTATTAATTAATATTTCTAGCTTCAGAATCCTTCTTCTTCAGAAACTTTTGTTGGAAGGTATATTTTCTAGTCTATTTTTACTCTTATTTTTCCACAAATAAAAAAACAGAGAAACTTTTTAAAAACAAAACGAAATATCTTAAACAGATGTCCAAAATGCTGCAATAATATTAACAAAAAGAAGATTTGTGCTAAAGAAAATAAAACTTACAAAAACTAGACTTAAATACTAAACAAATCAGAAAATAAGAAACAATAAGAGCTATGCACAAAATAAGAATGGTAAAGTAGCGGTCAAAAACAATATATTAACATATCTAATAGTCAATGAGCTGATCTACCTATTTAATAAAATATGAAATATATGCAATCCAAAAGAAATACTTTAAGAATAAGCAGTAAGGCCAATCATAAAGATCCCTAAGAAGAGATGAGAAAAGTAGAAAAGAACCAATTTGAAATATAATTTAATGAGAGTTTTAGATCGAAAAACAGAGGTATATTTCGAAAAGACTTTAGTCAAAGTAAATTACGAAGCATTATGGAAAAATAGTAGAGGAATATGAAATTATTCTACAACAATTATAACGCGTTCATAGAAGACGATGATACTAGCCCTGATAAAATTAAAATGGACCGTGGAGTTAGGCAAGATTGTGTATCTTCATCGCTTTTTTCCAACAGTCATTAACTGAATTATTAAATGAACATTCAAGAATATAAAGAATTTGTGCAGACTTAAAAAATGTTTAAATGATTTCGAATTTTTTGTATAGAAACAACTGATCCGCTGACATCGACGCACATGTGCAAGGAAATAATTACTATTTAAAATTAAATATAGAAGAAATTGATTTAAAGCTAAGTTTTATTAAATCTATTATTATCACGATAAACCCTGACGATGCAAGCGACATGAAAATTGTTATAGAACAAAATGCAAATGAAGAAAAATATTAGCCACAGAATCACATTACCTTCAACCAACTGGGAATAATTTAAAATACAATAGAATTTTTTTGGTCGCATACTTCATTACTGAAGGTCATGGCCCTAAAAGGCTTTCGTAGCTTTATGTATAATGTTCTTCCATTTTGTTCGGTTTTCGGCTTCTCTTAGTGCGATCGTAACAGACAGTCCAGTGAGGGCGCTTACTTGATCCGACCAGCGGCTAGGTGATCGGCGTGAGGTTTTTCCCTTCTACCTTGCTCATCGCCATCAACTAGTCAAGGTTATCGGGTTCTCGACGGGTAATGTGACCAAAGTAACCGAGAATCCTTTGGTAACAGGTCGTGGATAGTCTAGTTGTTATGCGTGGTTGGTCGAGTTTTTTTGCGAAACCAGTTGATCTGTCATCAGTAACATACTGTCCGCACTGTTCCCAGTGAATCGCGGCAGTGTGCCTAGTAACATATTTCATATCATGAAATATCATCATATCAACATGGCGCTGGGTGGTAGCCGGATTTCATCGTATCTCTTTTCATTATATCTTTTTTCTCGGTCTACTTTTTAAGATTCCTTGGAAAAGTAGTGCCTTCTGCACCACAGTAGTGTTATATATTTAATCAGTACGTCCTGCTACCAACGCCTAACATCCGGTTGAAGTAGAGAATAAGACCGGCCTACATTTCAATATACATCATTGTAACCTATATTGATATATTATCAATAAAACAATTGACCATAAACAAGGTAATTAACACATTAAATACAAATATTAAAAGTAGACTACTTTGCAGTTGTAAGTCATCAATAATAATAAGTAAAAAATAATCAAATACTTATTTGTAAATAAAGTCCTAAGAAACGCATTGGTTAGGTAAAATTTTAAACAAACATTCATGGGAGAAAAATAAACGAACATCAATTAATATGGCCGTTAAAAGAAGGAAATGGAAGTGGATAAAACATAAATTAAAAAATTGAACAACCAAATTACAAAACAAGTTCTAATATATACTCTAAAAGCAACAGAAAACAAGGAATACCAACAATAACAAAGGAAAAATATACCGCCCAAGAATGTAGGGATTTCAATTTTAAATGGTATGGGCTGAAGTGTATATCACAGAAAAACTTTAGTACAAAGTACTTGTGATAAAGCGAAAAAACCTTAAGAACATATAATAAAATAAGCAAACCATTATATTATATAAGAGATAAAAAAGAAAAATAAAAAGAATTGCATTTTGTTCAAATTTTTTTATCAGTATTACGAAGGCACCCAATACTGAGCTTTAGTTAATATATATATTTAAGGCGTTTTCAAAACTTTCCGTAAACCTGGGTATGTCATTGATAGTTGTAGGTTAACATATTTTTCCTTGATTTTAAATTCTAGCTTAGCTTATTTTTTAAAGAAACTCTTAGTCTTTTAGCTTATACTTCTCATTTTTCCACTTCCATATTTTTCAGTAGGCATTTTTGTTCTAAAAATTCTTTAATCAGTTTTTGCCTTTTTAAATTTATTGTCATTATTATTAATATTTAATAGAGAGGACTTCTATATTAATTGAGAAACTTTCTTTTCTTAATCTTCTAATCAACTTTGTTTTAGCTTATTTCTGTAGTGTATTAGAAATAAATTAAATACTACACTTGTTAGATTAAGATATTGTTTTATTTTTTGATTATTGTATTTATCCTATTTGCTATGCAATGTATCAAAAAATGTAATAATTCGCTTTATATCTGTTTCTAATTTTATTTTTAGAATCGTTACATAACTACGTTTTTCTTTTTTTTTAAATTAAAAAGTTATTATTGCTAATCTATACACTCATTTTTTTTGTTATGTGGTATTTTATTAACAGTGCCTATTTACAACTTGATTGTATTGTTCTAGAGTTATTTTTAGTTGTTTATTTGCTTATTTGCAACGTGTAACTTTTTTTAAAGATTATCTCCAAATTGCATCTTTTTTCGTTTTGTTTTTCTTATTCCATTCTTTTCTATAATTATGTTTTGTATATATTTTTGATTACATTAGACAATATAAGACAAAAACAGCAAACAAAACTATAAACAATAAAAGAAAGATAGCAATTGACAAAGAAGAAAGCAAGAACATCTGGAAGCTATATATTAAACAACTTTTTCAAGATAAAAAATCAGAACGGCCTAAAATAAAAGCAGAAACTAGACCAAATATCCTAACTACAAAAGCAAGAACTATAATAAAGCAAATGAAAGATGGCATGGCTCCAGGTCTAGATAATTTCCAAACCGAACTCTTAAAACTGATATACGATGATGGAATCAAATGGTTAATCAAGATGGCAATGGCTTAAGTCGGAGTTCATAACTATACCGAAAAAGTTAGGAGTCAAAAAATGAATAGAATATAGAACAATAAGCCTTAAAAATATTTTAAAAATGATAGACAGAAGAATTTCCAAAACGTGCGAAGAGCAAATAGCGTCACGCAATTTGGATATAGAGACGCAGTCGGGACCAGAAAAGCTTTATTTAATGTACAAGTTCTATTCCAGAAATGCAGAGATATGAACTGTGAGGTCTATTCCTGTTTTGTAGACTATGGAAAAGCGTTTGATAGAGTCCAGCATCACAAACTGATAGAAATTTTGAAAAATACGGGTATAAATGACAAAGACCTAAGGATAATAATAATAATAATAATAATGGTAAAGCCCTACACCCCGCGTGGGAGCACGGCCTGCGAACTGAGAGGTTAAGGCTCTCATACGTTCGCTCTCTTTGCCCGGTCGTCGCACACCATCTCTGATGCGGGGCGATGTGGCAAGCACCGCACCTTAGACGACCGCCATTATTACCCCTTGTTCAAATGAACGCATGTACTCAATTATTTTTAGTGACTGAGTAGGCCACCCACCAGGCATCAGAGAGCACCGGGAATTGAACCCGGGTCCGTCAGCATCGCAGCCCGCCCCTCAACCACGGGACCACGCTGGCAGCCTAAGGATAATAATAAACTTATATTGAAATCAGATACAATGGATGTGTATTGTCGCCACTGCTGTTCAACATTTATTCAGAATATATATTTAGTAAAGCCTTGGAAAATTCACAAGGAGTAATACAAGAAGTAAACGGACAGCACTTAAATAACATTAGATACGCTGACGACACAGTAATATTTACCGATAATATGCAAGATTTGAAACAACTAATGAATAGATTAACAGATAGTAGCCACCGATATGGTCTGGATATCAACAACGAAAAAACTAAATATAGGATCATAAGCAAGAACAACGTTCCTACCCGACAATTAAGATTATATAGTGGCACAATTAAAGAGTCGACAAATACACATATTTCAGCGTTATTATTAATGATCAATGGGACCACTCTCTAAAAGTTAAATGTCGAATAGGAAAGAGCACAAGTGTATTCATTAAAATTTCAGCAGTATTTAAAAATCGAGAACTCAGGTTGAAAACTCAGAATGCTGCGATGCTTTGTGTTTTCAGTACTATTACACGGAGCGGAAACATGAGCACTGACAACAGCAACAATGAAAGAGATTGAAGTATTCGAGATGTGGTTTTATAGAAGGATGCTAAGAGTATTAAGGTCAAACAATGTAACAAACATTGAAATCCTTAGACGAATATCAAAAGCAAAGGAAATCTTGAATACAATTAAAACAAGAAAATTACAATACCTAGGCCACATCATGCAAAACAAAAACAGAAATAATCTCTTGCAGTGCATCTACAGGGCAAAGTAAAAGGAAAGAGAAGTCCCGGAAGAAGAAGAAATTAAAGGCGACACTAAGGCAAGCAAGAAATAAAT
Source organism: Sinelater perroti (assembly GCA_036346155.1). Taxonomy (NCBI): domain Eukaryota; kingdom Metazoa; phylum Arthropoda; class Insecta; order Coleoptera; family Elateridae; genus Sinelater; species Sinelater perroti. Next base: position 2,890,304 of record JARFIY010000099.1, read on the forward strand.
CGTTTGCAATTGAAGTTACACTTCATCTCTACAAAACGAACAGATGTAGACATAAACAGATCAGGACAAAGCGGAGTTACTTGCAAGAAATCTATCAGAAGTTAATAAACTACACTCAATAAGATAATAATGCGGAAATTTACCTCTAAGCCCCGCTACAATTATAGGTACTCATCGCTGGTTTTTTACCGAAATAAGTAAGATAAGAGATCAAATATCTACAAAACCAAAAGACACTAGGCCATGACCGTATAAGTGCCAAATACTTAAGCATCTTCTAAAAAAATAAATATCTTTGCTAACCACAATCTTCAACTATATTCTACGATTAACCCACTAACCTAAACAAATTAATATTTTTCAAATTATATTAATCTCAAAATCTAGTAACCTCCCTACCGACGCCCGTTACTATCGATCTAATAATCTGCGCCTATTATTAGCAAGTTAAAAAGCAAAGCCTTAAAAGAATAGTTATATTATACTACAGGCTTTTTAGACACTATCCAAACTTTGAGAAGGTCTGGCCCAGAGTTTAAAATTTAAAAAAACCTTCCCCATTAATATCTTCAAATCTTTTAAACTGATAAATATTAACAAGTTTAATTTAATGACGAAATATCCTAGAAAATCCAAAGTACCGCAAGCTGCAGTATCGTAGGACAATTACTATACCTACTATATATCTCAGATTTGACAAACATCACATACCAAAACAGGAATGTTTACTGATAATAGTTTTCTATCCATCGACAAAAATCTAAATCTTGTCAAAAAGAAATTACAAGATTGCCCATTTCATTGGAAATTTTGTTGATGAGCGAAATCAGAACATGCCACTTTTGCAATAAATCTCTCGTCATATCCAGAAGTTCAACTCAACAATACAGCCATCCCACAAACCAACGAAACAAAGTATCTATGAACGCTTCTGGTCAGGAAATTCACCTGGAAATAGCATATCAAAAGTAAAAGACGGACGCAAAAATATATGGTTCTGCCGGAAGGTGTAACATGCTTCAAAAAACTAACACAGATGTTTTTGAACAAATTTCAATTTTTATTTTTCTAAAGATTACTTATAGATATAGACACAGAAGAAATGCAATGCAGATGTTTTATCCGAGCATTGTAAATGTAAAGCTGAGCTTTAAAATAGGCTCTATAAGAAATAATCACACTGTGAAAAAGTGATTGATAGGGGCCATCGCCGTATAATTAAATAAATGGGCCTGGAAAATCTACCCTTAAAAAACCATAGAGTTTCTTGAAGTATGGTAAGTAGTTCCATCCTATTGAAATCAACTTTGTAGAGGGCAATCTAATGTTTTCCCAATTCAGAAATTCTCACAACATTATCCAGTTATGTAGGAGTTTTTGTGGACTTCCCATGGATTATTTTTCAACCAATACCGGCACTTTTTTGTTTATTTGTATATTTCTGCAAACGTAAACCGCCGGTATATACCCATTTTCTTCCAGTTCTTGAAACACCATGATTTTGCAAGGATGAAAGCGAAGTGTGTAAAATTTGGTAAGCTGATTTGTCTGACATGCGCGAAGCGCGACCATGTACCGCTGAACAGGTTCACAACCCGTCGAATACTTTTGATGCTTTTTGGTGTTGCAACAGCCGCATCTCCCCCCTCCTCCCGAGTTTTCCAGATCTTCCAGATTCCCTTATTCTGAAGTAATTAAACCATTTCGGTATTGTTGTGCGAGATAAGAAGGCACCGCGTCGACCAACATTGAAGAAAGTTCAAAATCTTCATTGCTCACAACAAAGGTTTTCTAAACAAAGATGCATTGTTCAACCATTTACGGCTCTGCGGCTGTTGAAATAGCAACTAACAACCATTGCGCATGTGCTAGTTTCCCTACTACCAATATTATATTAGTCTCAAAAAAACGTAATACTTCCCTGACATACCCTATAACAAAAATATTGGCTTATTTATAGAAAGTGTCCCATGTACCGAATTGAGCTATGGGGATGGTTTTCTAAATTTAATGTGAATGTTATCCAGATATTACCATAAAAAATATCTCGAATTATGACAAGTCCCTCTTGGTAGTCCGAAACAACAATCTTTACCCCGACCGTAGAATTCTGCTTGTAAGTGAAACGAAACCATCACTGGGGCTCTCTACCAAACACAACTGATAAAACTGAACCGAATACTCAAGAAAAAACGACACAAGAAAATTATTCTTCTACATGATAATGCTCGTGCACATGGTGCGGCGCCGGTCAAAAGTCCTACTGTAATCTCCGTATACACCAGACATTGCCCATTTCGATTATCATTTGTTCCGATCGATGGCATATGGCCTGTCTTAGCAGCACTTCACATCATATGAAAATACCAAAAATTTGGCCGATTCGTGGGTAGCCTCAAAAGATGAAGCGTTCTTTCGACGCGGTATTCATATGCAGCCAGAAAGAAGGGAAAAAGTAGTGGCTAGCGATAGACAATACTTTGAATAAAACATAAGGTTCCGTTCTTCTACAATAAATGCCCAATTTTTGATAAAAAAACGCGGAGACTTATTTGTACTCCCTTTATATATATTTTTATTTGCAGATTTTAAAACTTCACTAAAATCACTTTGAGAATCATATATTTAGTGTTTCGTTAATTTTTTACCCTTATTATCAATATGACTTCGGGCTTTTTTTGTTTTTCCCAAATTGTTTTGCACCTTAATAACCATTTATTATATTTGTTTAGAGTATTTGCCTTACTTCTGCTAAATAAGATCAGAAAAGAGCAGAATAAGTTCATTGAAAATAAATATAATCAGGTCAAGATCTGAATCGGAGGTTTACAATAGACTGAATGTAGCAAACAACAAAAAATTTAAAAACAGATTATCGCGATAAATATTTTATATTAGTATAGTGGAAAAATATTACAACTACGTGTTGAATGCAAAATACAAGACAATTAAGAATATCGGCTGACGTGGGAAGGAAATGAAAAATGGAACATCTTTAATTCCGAAAATATAACAGTGGAACTTATTAAATATGGTGGAGATATACGTTTACAAAGATTTGCAGGCCTGTTACCTTTGTGTCTTACCCAACAAAAACACCTAAAAGGTGGAAAATATATGTTATGTTATCATAATTTAAGAAAGGTAGTAGAAAAGACCCTAACTGCTACAGATGATTGAGTGTAACCGGTGTTTTGAGTCGACTATGAGAAAAACTAATCTAAAAAATAAGTAGTGGAATAAACCACTTTATAAGCAATATTCAAAGTAAATTTACACCCGGCCGTTTGTGCACAGATATTTTTTTTAGAGTAATTAATATTGATCAAGAAAAGTAAGGATCAAGGAATACAAATTACTTTATTCACTAAAAACAATTTGAGTTAGAAATAATCTACTTAAAATTGTTAAATAATTTTACAAAATAAATTTTCTCTGTTAAATAAGGACCATACATATGAGACCCAATATAATCCATCAAAAGACTTACGCAAAAGTATAGCATTTTTATTTAATATCTATGTATAAATAGCCTTGTGAGAGTGGAAAACAATTATGCGAATGAATAGATGAAGCACATCTCTTTACCTTAAGCTTCACCGATGGTCAGACTGTAATGTTGCAATATTTTTGTGAATTCATTTTAAAACGATTATGCGGAATGTAAAAAATGGGGATCAGAAATGAGCTTGAAGAAAATAAAATATTTGGTTGTAAATTATAATGCCAAATTTAAAGTTCTTATAGGTGACGTTCAAAAAAAGATAAACAAATATAGATCCTTAAGAGTCATAGTAGATAAAAACTGAATTGAAAATCATACATTCAAAAAGTTAGAAAGTATTTGGTGAGATAAAAATATAAGCAGCACAAATAAAAAATGTAGTCGAGATTATTGCAACATGGATGTGAGATTTGGACAATGAGAGAAAAAGTAATAAGTGCGGATGTGGAACTCCGGTTCCACAGATGCCCGGGCCAAACACAAGTTTGCGGCCACTTCCGGTCAAACCGGTCTCGAAATTAGCCGATCAGGCTGATCTTTGGCGTCTGAACTTGACTTATGGTCTTTAGGTTAATACTGAAACGTTATTTCTCTATCACAGATCAAAATTACAAGGCTTGAAAAATGTCAGAAATGACAGAAATAGAAACTTGTCTCCAGCTTGGAAACAGCTTTAATCAAAAATTGAAAAATAAAAGGACGGACAAGCACACAACATTACTCTTTATATAAGGCTTCTCATTTGAATGTATAGAAGCCTAAAACTAAGAATAGCAGCAGTAGAAATAAACTACTTACGAAAGTGCCAAAACATCAAAACTACGAATCCGAAATAAGGAAATTGGAAATAAGATGAGAGCAACGGAAATAATAATAATAATAAACAGAATAGAACAGCTAATCTTGAAATGGTTTGCACACGTAAGGTAAACTCAAGGTTGTCAAAGAAAATATTCAGTTGGAAAGCAGTGGTCTATAATTAAAAACGCCATTATTTATTGCTAGAGGACAACCTTAACATCATGCAATGTAATCTTATACTAGGAGACTATGTCCATACCATAAAAGTTTTAATTTATCATAAAGGTAGTAAATATAGACATAATTTGAAAATGGGGTTTTGTAAAAAAATGCGTTTTTTGCTCCATCTTAACGAGAGAATGGCTTAGTGATATCTCATGTTAAAGGGCAATAAGAGACCTTTCTAGACATGTATGACACATCCGTATATACTAATGGAAAACAGTTTACAGTTTTTGGCCTATATGTCACAAAAGCAACGTCATACAAAAATTATAGTTTTCCTAAACCAGAATTTGATTTTTTTTCTTTAACACCTGTTTCAGAAAAATCACACGACTTTTACTTTTACCCATTTTTGGACATTTTCACCATCTTCAAATATAATCAAGAAATTAATAATAATTATATACAGCATGCATAATGTAAACACATACAATGTTCATAAACTATATATATTTAAATCAATAATTGTTTAGAGCAATCCATAAAAGAAAAATTTTTGATTTAAAAAAAATGAATAATTAAAAATCATAACAAAAATTATTATATTGTATATAAAACTTGAATATTTGTCACAAACTTTATTATCAGAGATGAAAGGGTCTCATTGTTGTATGTACACAACATCTAACAGTACGTGCACTATTTGTGCATTAACAATATTTTCTAGCGATAGAATTTTGCGATGTTTTGCCGAATCGATACGTACGAAAAGATGATACTTTTTAAAAGACGTGATTGGATAGCAGCCTATATATAGGATCGGGGCAGTTACATCGATTTAGAAACGAGTAAAAATTTTAATTCTGAGGGAAGTCTCTTTAGCGACCTTTACAATGAACGGCTTTTTATTAGAAACGAGTTCAGCTAAATAATGTGTTACATGTTTGAGTTGATACGTGATACATGTAATTCTTTGCAGAGCTTTTCTGGGTGCACACATAAGTTGTGCTATCACTACAACCTCCATAAAGCTCTTTTGCTATGGGTGCTAATATCTATATATATATATATATATATATATATATATATATATATATATATATATATATATGGTGTAAATGGTGTAAAACCATAAATGAAACTTTTGACAGCGATGTGGCGAATTAGTGAGAGGTGAAATAAACTAATGTTCCTTATGACGTCTGCTTTCGAATGAGGTATCACATGGCATATGTTATGTGATGGAAAAAAGTTTGACCTCACCGTTGACCCCTTAACCTTTGGCCAATTTGGCTGAAATTCAATAGCGAAGAAGGTATTAACCTAAGGTATATGTATGCCAAGTTTGAAGTGAATTCGATGATTATAACGGAAGTTCTTGTGTCTCCAGGCAGACATACAGGCAGACAGACAGACACCATGTTAATATCATTAACTTTTGCCTATAGCGTTCCGCTGTCGAAAGTTAATAATTCAATAGATACAAACATATAAAGTATTCAAGCATCAAATACTTAAAAACAAACTTTTGGTCAATATTCTGCGAATATTTTTGATGTAATTATTAACTGTTTGGCAAGATATTTAAAAATAGACAGCAATATTTCGGTGGGACAAACCGGTTTGGATCCAATTCAAAAAGAGACCAATTTCAAAAGAGTCTAGGCGACCGTGGTGCTTTTCTGGCATTAAAGACACTAATGTGTTGAAGGAATCGCGTGTCAATCCTGTTAAAGGTTTCAAGTGTTTATCTTTAGAATATCGAAAAAGTTTTCAACACTTGTTTTATTATTCTGAATGAACTGCTCGATATCTTCGTTGAAAATTATCAATAGCGTTCATAGTATCTTGTGCAGTCAATTCATAGCCTTAGCCACATTCAACTAAATGAAACGCATCTTCATTGAGGTCACATGATAAGAGCAAAAAACTATATTCTTCGCCGTACACACACAAGTGTTTGAAGGCTGACTGGTTCTCGCACATATTTCATTGTTTGGTTTTGAAAACTAGAACATCACAACACACGCTCTGTGATCATTTGGACCATTGCCAAGCTTCAAGAATAATAAAGCCGATGGGTTCTGACGATGAGATGGACTTTGATCTCCATCATCTTTCGTAGTCGAGCCTTTCTGTGATTTTCAACATTTTTTGTGGTATTGCAAGCCAGTCTATCGGTCCGTCACTTTTTGAGTCTGTGCCACGTGGTCCAAATTTTTCTTACAAGATGAGCAGCTCATATTCTAAAAAAAAAAAAAATTTATAAATTCCACATGTAAGGTTTTTAGAATATCAACTAGCTACCTTATTGTCAGATAATCTTTATGGGATTTTTGGATTTTTTCAAAAAAACTCCCCCCCTTCCCCAAATAATTCTTGTCAACTTGAAGGTATCAATGAGTATAACAAAAATGTTGCTCGCACTAATCCTGTGAAACATTGCAAACATTGTCAAAATGTCCAAGAACTGTTAAAAATGGTGAAAAATAACAGTTGTGTGATTTATTTGAAACGGGCGTTAAAGAAAGAAAATTAAATGCTAGTTCAGGAAAAGTATAGTTTTTGTAAACATGACCTCCTATTTTTGAGATATTAAAAGTATAGCCATTTTTATTACTTTTCCGATAACTTGCGTTAAAACTTTTGTGGTATGAACATAATCACCTAGTATAAGACTATATTGCATGATGTTAAAGTTGTCCTCTAAAAAATAGAGATGGCGCCTTCAATTATAGACAGTTCCTTACTAGAAGAAACAGGAGAGGATGTCTCCGAAAGTCTTCTTCTTCTTCTTCTGTATCCTTATACCCCTTGGGTGTCAAAACGAGGAAATAAGGCGAGCATTAAGAGACTGGTTCATAAATGAAGAAATAGTTATCGAACGTGTGGCATGGAGACTGATATTGGAAATGTCTAGTTATTATTATATTTCACAATATGTTACACGTAAGTAATCCTAAATATAGGTATATTAATATAATTTATTGCATTTACTTCTATTTTCCTAGTTTTGGCTATTGAATCTGATTACGTTTACGTTTTGAATTATTCATTTTGCGTCTAACAATGTGAAACTATTGCTATATGACTATTATTTAGTCATTTTTTTTAATTATAATTATTTGCTACGATACCCATTAAGTAGTTTATAATATTTTATAGATTGTTTTTATTATAATTAATTTTTTATAAAGAATTATGTACAATTTTATTCTAATTTTTTATACCTAAGATAACGTTTCTATAAACTTTATCAAAATGATTTACTATACAATCAAAGAAAAGAGACGCCTTAGAAAAATTTGGCAAACGAGACATCCGCAAGATAAGACAAATTATAATCGGGCATCAAGACAACTAAAAGAGTTTATAACTGAACTTAAAAATAACTCTTTTAAGGAATATACTATGTAATATAATAATATATATACAATATAATATAATAATATTAAGGAATACTTAGAAAACCTGACACCCAATGCAGATACAAACTACGCCCTATGGAAAGCTACCAAAAGGCTAAAACAACCCCGCGAGCAAATTCCACCCATTAGAAGAACAGACGAAACATGGGCAAAGGCAGAGAAAGATAAAGTCCAAGCCTTTGCAGAACATCTGAGAGAGGTTTTTAAACCTTTTCCACCAGCTGATGATAATGAAGACATTGAGATTAGTACATTCCTAGAGGAACCACAACAACCTGGTGAACACATAAAACCTTTAAAACTACAAGAAGTAAGAACTGTCATTAAAAGTAACATAAATCCAAAGAAAGCACCAGGTTATGACCTCATCACAGGTCAGGTTATAAAGGAGTTACCTCGAAAAGGAATTGTGATGCTGACACAAATTTACAACGCTGCTTGCAGACTTGAATACTTCCCAGCGCAGTGGAAAATGGCCGAAGTAATAGTGATACAGAAACCGGGAAAACCGCCAAACGAGCCTGCTTCTTACCGACCTATCAGTCTTCTGCCGATAATGGGCAAGATATTTGAAAAACTATTAGCAAGGAGGCTACAAGACATTATCGCTGAACGAAACCTTATTCCAGACCATCAATTCGGTTTCAGAAGCCATCACAGTACCATTGAACAAGTGCACCGAGTGGTCGATATTATAAACAACACATTTGAAAACAGAAGATACTGCGCAGCAATTTTCCTGGACGTTAGCCAAGCCTTCGATAAGGTTTGGCATCAAGGGTTACTCTATAAACTAAAAAAGCCTCCTGGGGCATTATATAATATTCTAAAACATACTTGCAAGAAAGGTATTTCAGAGTAAGATATGAAAACGAAGTAACAAGTTTATACCCGATAACATCAGGAGTTCCACAGGGCAGCGTGTTGGGTCCGATACTATACCTGATCTATACAGCCGATCTACCGACAAACATAGACATCAAACAACAACATTTGCTGACGATACTGCCATTCTAGCGGTACATGAGAACCCCATCGAAGCGACAAATATACTACAAAGAAGTATCAATGATATCGAGAAATGGACAAAAATGGCGTATCGGAATCGATACACATAGTATTCACCAAATGTCGAGGAGAATTACCAACAGTATCGATAAATAATAAACTAGTTCCTACCACAGACTCCGTAAAATACCTCGGCATGCATTTAGATAAAGGGCTAACGTGGCGAACGCATATCTGGAACAAATTTGACAACCAGCAGCCCACAATACTGGTCGGAGATTTAAATTGCAAAAACACAATCTGGGGATGCAGGGCCAACAACCCCAACGGAATAAAACTGAACACACTAGCGTCCCAACTGGCTTTACAAATTTCAGCCCCTAGAGATTACACTTATTTCCCTACCGCACAAAACCACTTGCCGGACATCCTAGATATAATAATACATAAAAACCTGCAACTACCAATAAACCAAACCGTAATAACTGAACTTGACTCTGATCATCTGCCGGTAATATTCACTCTTAACTGTACTCCTTATTATTACCCGGAAATTCCAAGGCTAATCAACGGACCAGTTAATTGGGAACTTTTCCGTAATATCATGGACGAACAAATCAAGTGCCCTCTTACCATATCTACCACAGCTGAAATTGATGGAACCATTGAATTCTTCAAAGAAACAACAAATGAGGCTATCAAACAATCTACTCTAGTCTCTCAAACACGCAAACCTGTCAATAACCAAACACCCCCACTCCGAATTTTAAAATTAATAAAAGAAAAAAACTCCACTCGAAGGAAGTGGCAACGTCTTAGGAACCCTGCAGATAAACACCATCTAAATGTGCTGATCCGGCAGGTTAAAAACGAACTCGATCAGTTCAGAATAAACTCTTATAAGCAGTATCTAGAATCGTTCGAACCTGGAGACGCCAACATGTGGAAAGTCACCAAACGGATCCTAAAGCAACCCACGGTTACTCCCACACTAAAATACAATGGCCAAACAATATCGGAAGATAAGGACAAACCTGAAATATTCGCACAACATCTCGAAGCAACACTTACCATCGCATATTTTAACAATGATCCCAATCATATCAGACAGGTTGAAATGGAATCTCAAAATATTACACCCCAAGAACAAATGCTAGATAACCCTATCTCCCCAACAGAAATTAAAGAATGTATAAAATAACTTAAAACCAAAAAAGCACCAGGAATGGACATGATCCCCAACATAATTCTGAAAAATCTACCTCAAAAAAGTATATGCCTACTAACAGCCATATTTAATTCCTGCTTAAGATTGGGTTACTTCCCAATGGAAGCGAGCACTAATTCAAATGATTCCCAAACGAAATAAACCGCATGACAACCCTAACAACTACCGACCCATCAGCCTGCTGTCCACAATTTCTAAAGTTTTTGAACAAACCATTCAAAGCCGATTAAACCAGTTTTTAGAAGATAATGCAGTCCTGCCCAAATTCCAATTTGGTTTTAGAAGCGCACACTTTACTGGTCATCAAATCTTACGACTCACTGAGATAATTGAAAAGGGTTACGAAAACAAAATGCACACGATAATGGCATTTGTAGATATGGCACAAGCCTTTGATCGTGTATGGATAAACGGCTTATTATACAAAATGAAAAATTTGGCAATCCCTGTTTACCTATTAAACATAGTTAAATCATTTTTAACTGACAGAACGTTCCAGACAAGAATAAAAGGATATACCTCATCAGTACGTAAAATTAATGCGGGAGTACCGCAGGGATCCGTACTGAGTCCCTTGTTATTCAATATTTTTATGCACGATGCTCCTACAACACCAAACTATGACATCGCAATGTATGCCGACGATACAGCAGTCATAACTCAAGACTACGACATTAACCTAGCCGCAAACAATCTGCAACAAAGTCTGAATTATCTTAACTTATGGTTTAACAAATGGTTTATACGAATTAAACCAGCAAATGTGATGCTAAAATCTTTACCTTGCGTCATCCACAAGACTCACCTAACATCGTTATCAATAATGTACCTATCCCTTGGAATCCGAAAGATAGTGCGGTGAAATACCTAGGGGTCTTTCTCGACCGTAGATTAACATGGAGTTTCCACACCAATAAAAAACTGACTGAATCATACGCAAGACTGGCCATGTTCTATCCCATCATCAACAAGAAGTCAACATTGAAAATAAAATGTGGGGTTCTCATTTACACGACATCATTCGACCAATTTTTACATACGGTGCAGTGTCTGTGCGTGACATCAAAAACTAATCTTGGCAAATCACTTAGAAAATAACATATGCAGATACAAACTACGCCCTATGGAAAGCTACCAAAAGGCTAAAACAACCCCGAGCAAATTCCACCCATTAGAAGAACAGACGAAACATGGGCAAAGACAGAGAAAGATAAAGTCAAGCCTTTGCAGAACATCTGAGAGAGGTTTTTAAACCTTTTCCACCAGCTGATGATAATGAAGACATTGAGATTAGTACATTCCTAGAGGAACCACAACAACCTGGTGAACACATAAAACCTTTAAAACTACAAGAAGTAAGAACTGTCATTAAAAGTAACATAAATCCAAAGAAAGCACCAGGTTATGACCTGATCACAGGTCAGGTTATAAAGGAGTTACCTCGAAAAGGAATTGTGATGCTGACACAAATTTACAACGCTGCTTGCAGACTTGAATACTTCCCAGCGCAGTGGAAAATGGCCGAAGTAATAGTGATACAGAAACCGGGAAAACCGCCAAACGAGCCTGCTTCTTACCGACCTATCAGTCTTCTGCCGATAATGGGCAAGATATTTGAAAAACTATTAGCAAGGAGGCTACAAGACATTATCGCTGAACGAAACCTTATTCCAGACCATCAATTCGGTTTCAGAAGCCATCACAGTATCATTGAACAAGTGCACCGAGTGGTCGATATTATAAACAACACATTTGAAAACAGAAGAAACTGCGCAGCAATTTTCCTGGACGTTAGCCAAGCCTTCGATAAGGTTTAGCATCAAGGGTTACTCTATAAACTAAAAAAAGCCTCCCGGGGGCATTATATAATATTCTACAAACATACTTGCAAGAAAGGTTGTTCAGAGTAAGATATGAAAACGAAATAACAAGTCTATACCCGATAACATCAGGAGTTCCACAGGGCAGCGTGTTAGGTCCGATACTATACCTGATCTATACAGCCGATCTACCTACAAACATTGACATCATAACAACAACATTTGCTGACGATACTGCCATTCTAGCGGTACATGAGAACCCCATCGAAGCGACAAATATACTACAAAGAAGTATCAATGATATCGAGAAATGGACAAAAAAATGGCGTATCGGTATCGATACACATAGTATTCACCAAATGTCGAGGAGAATTACCAACAGTATCGATAAATAATAAACTAGTTCCTACCACAGACTCCGTAAAATACCTCGGCATGCATTTAGATAAAGGGCTAACGTGGCGAACGCATATCTGGAACAAACGTAAGCAATTAGATTTGAAATTCAGGAAACATTATTGGTTACTCGGACGGAAATCACAGCTGTCTCTCCGCAACAAACATCTTGCGTACAATGTCGTCTTCAAACCTATTTGGACCTACAGGTTACAGTTATGGGGAACTTCATCAATAACTAACATTGCAATCCTTGAAAGATTCCAGGCGACGTTATTGCGTGCAGTGACTGGTGCTCCGTGGTTCGTCTCGAATAAAGATATTTACAACGATCTCGAAGTGCATAAAATTAGTGACGTAATTGTGCAGTTTAGTGAAAAATACATTCAACGCCTAGAAGTGCACCCCAATGTGTTAGCAATTACTTTACTTGACAACAGTCAGCAAACAAAACGATTAAAACGAAAGACCCCTTTAGATTTGGTGTATAGACGTTAATTTTGTAGATTGTAGGACGTGACATAAGATAGTATCAGCATCATTAGTATTAAGTTATTAAGTTTTCACATAGAGAGTGCTGCTCATTGGAGCACACCTCTGCATGTCACTTGTACAAATTCAGAAAATATGCTTATTGTTTGTAAAAAACAGATTGAATTGTAAACATACAATTAAAAAAACTATACAAGGTGCGTTTAAATTCTAAGATCTCCAAATTTTTTTCTCAGCAATGAGAGTAAGTAGAAAGATGTGGTTAACTTTAAAAGACGCGGGAAATATTTCCAAATTTGTAATATGCAACACCACATAATGTACACGGGTTGAATTACCATAATTGCAGTAAGTATTGTTTTGTTTACTTAAAATGGTGACGTTTAGTGTTCAAAGACAACGTGTAATTATCCGTTCACTCCTCTGACATGGTAAAACGCCCTTCGAAATGCATCGCCAATTGAGTAAGATATGCAGGAAAGTTGTTATAAATGTTAAAAATGTGCGTGCGTTAGGTACAAAAGTTTTAAAATTGTCCTGAGTTGTGTGACAATAAGCCACGCTCCAGCCGGCCCTAAACCATGTTAGCGCAAGTGAAGCAAGTTGTTATGGAAGACTGTCGATTAGATGTGCGTGATGTCGCCTCTAACCTTAGAAGAATCTATGGAGTCGATTTGGCATGATGCGGAAAGTTTCTTCAAGGTGGGTCCCACGAATGCTGACCAACAAACACAAGGTTGCGCTGGTGGTAATGTCTCAGAACATATTGCCATGAATTTTCAACCATGAAGAACACTAGGTAGCCGCTTATTTTTCAATCGACCCGCTGATGGATCAGCGATTTTCCAGTGGGCAGAACACACCCATAATTAAGGGTTCTCAGAAGCTATGGAATCGTGGCGATGACCTTATGAAAAATGTGTGCTCCTAGGCCAAGATTACATTGAGAAGTAACGGAAGTTTTGACTTTCTTGGGCAAGTACTTTTTCAGAAAAAAATTGGAGACCTTAAAACTTTAACGCACCTCCTATACTGTTTAATAGTCATATTTTACTCGATAGAATACAATATTAGTTACCTTATACTACGTAAACACAATAAATAACGATGTATATTGCTTAATGCGTTTTTTTTTCAAAAGGTTATATATAAAAGAGACAACAATCCCAATTTTTTTTTATATAATGAAATAGTTGTTCGTTAACAATTTGTCTTGTAAAGGCGGAGCAGAATAATTTCAAAATTCATTAAACAAGATAATTAGTTATAAAAACATTTTTTCAATACTCAACAATGATACTTTTTGTCCATTAAAGCAAAAATATCCTCTTAGACAATGTATATTTCCAACAATTCAGAAACTGCGAAAACCACAGCTCACAGCTTGACTTTGTGCAGGATTACTGCGACTGCAGCAAATATACCAGGGTTTAGTGCCTGGGAACGAGGCGTTCAGGGTCACGACAGTGAGAAGAATCGGCAACGTGACTGAAGCCTTGCAGTTCCTGAGAGGCCTGGAGGAGCAGTCGCGCTGGGACTCTAAGCACGTTGTGCTAGACTGCACCGCGGACACCGCCAAGGAAATCGTCGTCAGCCACGTCAGGGACATAACTCTCGGAAAGAGGACGTACCATTACTTGCTATCGGGACTGGTAAGTGCTTCTGGTGGCTCGGGCCGCCCAGCCGATATTACCGGAGCGGCGGAATCCTGACAGGGCGAGTATTAGTCTGCAGGAAAGCAAAAAACAGAAATGTCGATCCGGAACGCTTTTTCTGACTTGTAACCGTGGACCTTTAAAAACGCTGGCGCGTTCCGCCATCAGGCCCGCACGCGAGCTGATCGTAATCAGAAGCATGTGTGAACGAGGGAGTGCGAAACAAAGATAGTTGGTCTCATATACATATAAATGGGCCTATTTTTAAGAGACTCGCTTTCAAATTGAATTGTATACATGGCTACGACCGCTTTGCCTTTTCCATTTAAATGAATAAAACGCGATGATGGCGGCGATAGTACAACGTCGCCACCCTGTTTCATCTTTTAGTCGGTTTGTGAGATACAACACGAAAGCGGTTGCTAGTAATTTAATAGAGTACCCCCGATTGTTATCCCATATAGATTTGAGTTCAGAAACCGCAGCATTTTTACATTGATATTCCACTAAATTCATTTATCCTAAAAAAAAATACTTATTAGCACAATAATTGTTATTAAAAATTTTATAAATAGTGAATCCTACTTATTCAGAAACACAATAGAAAAGAATAAGTCTTTTCTTCCTGGTGTTTTAGGTCTAATAACCTGACATTTCCAATTTCTTAATCTTAATCTTGCGAAATTGCAGTACAGCTATACCTTCACCCCTTGGGCGGTCCACCAAGTGGTCTGGTAGTGTCCAGTTTGTTGTCTAACATTTGTATTTCTAAATTTTCTCATTTGGCACTCGACCACTCAGTGTTAGATCTGTTCTTTGTTTTAATATTTTTATTTCAGTCGTGCGAAGCATCCTTTTCGTGATCGGTGTGTCTACTCTAGTTTCTACTGCGTACATCATAATTGGTAGGATGCAGATTTTATACATTTACACTCTATGTTCGTGTCCATGTTTTTCCATAAAATGACTTTCAATTATTTCGACATTTTGAAGCTTCGTTAGTTTGCGAGTTCATTTTCCTGACTAATTTTCTCCCGATTGCAATGCCTGGGTACCTTAAGAACAAGACTTCTTCAATGATTTTGCCCTTCATGGCTCCTTGACATCTAACTAATGTTTTCAAGATTACTATGGAGTTTGTTTTTTCTACTAATATAGCCATTTTATATTTGCCGGCTTCTAGAAGAAGTACTCGATATTATGACGGCATCGTCTGTATAGCAAATTATCTGCAATTCTTTGCTGTTCATTTTGTATTCGACGCTGTTTTTTTTTATTTTTTTATTGCTTTTCCAAAATCGGGCTCAAAGAATCCCTTTGTCTTATTCTGGTATATATTTTTATTTTTTCTGCAAGTTTGTTGTTTATTCTTATGTTTGATAGTTTGTATCATTTCATTTTTCTCAAATATTCCTATTATATCACAGAGTTTGATTTTATCAAATGCTTTGGTCGGGTAGATCTATGTACAAAGAATCCGCTGTTGCGTACTATAAATACATCTTATGAGAATGGTTAGTCTAAAACTTGTCAACTATGTACATGTCAGGTAGAGGATCACAGGAGCTTGAAAAGGTCGACCAAACGCAAAATAAATTTTGCGTTCTTTGGTGTAAATTTTAGTCGAAATCAGAATTTGCTATCAGAATCAGAGGAGCTTTGGAGTTTTGTTAAGAATATGACAAAATTAATAATCTAAATACTTATTTAATAAACTAAATACTTATTTAAATAAAGCAATTTGTAGAGTCTGTTGGTTTAAACTGTTTTAATCTTTTTGGAACGCCTTTATCATCGAATACTAGGGTTGTCATTTAATTAGGATGGATCGATATCTTGTTTTGTGTTTGGAGCTAATTTGTACAACTCTTCTGGTCCTACTGTAAACATACATAAGTTAGTATGCAATAAATCATTTGGTACGTACCATGACGCGTTGACTATTCTTCTGAGTGTTTTGTTTTGGTATCTCTGTATGATTTCTACATTCGATTTGCTTGCAATCCCCCAGAGTGGTATTCCAAATGTCCAATAGGTTTTAATATAGATTTGTATAGTAGAAGTTTATTGTCAATAGATAGTACAGAGTTCCTACCAAGTAGCCAGTACATTTGACTAAATTATTTCAATCCTAATTATTAAGTGACTCCGCTTCGCTTCGTCACTTACTAACTTTATGTTGTCCATCCGTCCGTCCCTCCGCCCGCCCGTCCATCCGTCCGAGCAATAACACGAGAACGGCTGGGAATTTTCAAATTATGTGTTCACCAATCGACAGGTGACCAAAAAGGCTAGTGACTTTGAAACTGATTGGTCAAAGGTCAGCGTTAGTGCTTCGCCACTTCGCTATGCGTTCCAAGCTTTGCAGGTTTATTTTAGTTTATATATGAGTGTACCATGTCATTCTTCTATCTAGATGGAGTTCTAAATATTTAATTACGTCTTTCTGCGGAATGGGAGCGGCATTTAGAAAAATTGAGAGACATATTGATTTAAGTATATTTGGAAGTTCCTGGAGATGACAATGAAATTATTGTGTGATGATAGAATTATTTTATCGTCAGCGTAAGTGGCTATGGTTGTTTTAATGGTTTCTGGCAAATCTGATGTGCATATGGAATAAAGCATGGGTCTAAGAATGCTTCTCTGCGGTACTCCTGGTAGGATTGAAAACAACTCGGTGTATTCTTCTTGATATTTAATTCGAAAAGCTCTGTTTGTGAGATATGATTTTAGGAAAGAAAATATTAGTTGTGGAAATGTGGATTTCAATTTGTAGTATAAGTCGGTGTGCCAAACTTTATCAAAAGTTTCACCTATATTTACACTTACTGGTGAAAAATAACTTTTTGTT
This sequence comes from Sinelater perroti, assembly GCA_036346155.1. NCBI lineage: Eukaryota > Metazoa > Arthropoda > Insecta > Coleoptera > Elateridae > Sinelater > Sinelater perroti. Next base: position 2,907,656 of record JARFIY010000099.1, read on the forward strand.
TTCAAAGTCCTGGTTGATTTGCTTTATCAAACGGTGTATTTTCCCTGTGGCTTCGTGGCCTTTCGGAATCCGAATTGGTGATTAGATATGAGCTGGTGTTCGTCAATTATTGGTGCTATTTGTTTCAAGATGATATCTTTTAGGACTTTGGAGTGAATTGGCAGTAGGCTGATATTCTAACAATCTGATAGTCTGGTATCCTATTGCGGTCAGACGGCTAATACGTAGATAGGTTATTGTGCTAAATAGTTTTTAAAAGTTTCCATCCTTTGGCTGTGGTAGTTCTCGAGGCTCATACTGAATGCTTAGCATTAAAATCACTCCCAATGATGTATCTATTTCCTAACGTTTTAGAGAAATCGTGAATTCAGCTTCTTTGTTCTTATATTTTGGCGGACAATAAATTGCTGATTTCTCCGGTAGCGTTTTCTATAGCAACGCTAGTGGCTTATAGGTTGTTTAATTTTTACTCAGCTCGCTCATAATGCCTAAATTTTTTTTTATTGTTATGTAGCTTCTTGTGGTAACGTGATTTTCAGTTACTAAGAGTATATCTAGATTTATATTTTGTAAAAACACTTTTATTAAGTGGCGAAGCGAAGCAGAGTCACTTACTAATATCATGTTGTCCGTCTGTCTGTCCAACCGTCCGTCCATCCGTCCGAGCAAAAACTCGAGAACGGCTGGGAATTTCCAAATTCTGTTTTCACCAATCGACAGGTGACCAAAAAGGCTTGTTTGCTAGTGATTCTGAAACTGATTGGTCGAAGGTCAGCCTTAGTGCTTCGCCACTTCGCTGTGCATTGCAAGCTTTGCAGGTTTATTTCTGGTGCATCTTGGCACAAACCGTTGCCATCCCATACAGCTGTTTTTAATACAATAGGCATTATTTAGTTGTGTTCATAAGAATCGACATAAGGTTAACAAGTGTACTTATTTGATCCATGATATTTTTCATCATTTGACGGAGTTCAGTCATATCGTGGGAGATTTGTGTTTCAGTGGTGGGTGTAAAATGGTTTTCTTGAGTTGTGGATATGCTATGTTGCCTATATGTTGCTTGAGCATATGTTTTTCCTACCTAAACTAGTCTTATTTGAATTTTTCGTCTCCATTGTGTCGGATAGAACTTTTGTTGCAATTTTTGTGCACAATGCAATCCCTGTAGTTAGTCGAATGTTGTACGTTGCAATTGACGCATTTACATTAGTCTTTTGCTTTTCTTAGACATTCGATTGGTGAATGTTCTGCTCTGTATTTAACACAGCTTGGGATATTTTGGTTGTTTGTATGTCTAAATCTTGGGCAACCCTTGTACTGAGGTATTTCTCTCTTTGCATGAGGAGCTTTGAATTATGGTTTTGAATTTTGGAGTAAATCTATTTTATATATATCTTTATTGGTATTTAGTTTTAAGTTTATAAAGTATATTGGTAATGGTATTTCTTTGTTATGCTGTTTTATATTCCAAATGCTTGTTACGTGGTGTCTTTTTGGTGGTAAGCTTTCCTTTATTTCGTCTTCTTTTACTTTTAAACTTACAGGCATAAAATTTCTTCTTTTTTCTACCAGAGCTTTTATTATTGAGACGTAGGCGAGACTTTCTGATGGTTGTACTTTTACCTAATTGTTGTACAGCGTTTTTAATACAAATTTATCATTAGCAATGTTTTCTAACATTTTCACTAGAAGATTTGTGTTTTTATGTTTTTTTTTACAAATGTTGGCGGTGGCTTACATTCACTAGTTTTTGCACTTTTTTCCATATTGTCTACTTCTGGAAGTGCATTAAATTTGTTGTCTCCCAGCTGGTATTCTTGCTTTTGTGCAATGTGGGATTTCTGTGTTTCAATATTGCTAGCCCGTTTTTTACTAGATAGCATTTGTTGCCATTGATTTGTTATATATATATATATTTTTTTTTAAATATATATTAGCTGGTTCTGCAAACAAGATGCAATACACGGCTATGTTACATGAATAAACTTATGATTAGGAGTACATTAATTTTTGAGAGAGGATTAAGTGAGTGTATTCACACCTCTGACTTACAACATTTGAGTTCTACTATTAGAGTAGGTCCTGTGGTAGCTTACGCTTGATCCTAGAGTGTATGTTCTTTTGACCGAGGTTTAATTTAGTTGCACTTGTACACATCACTAATTTTTTAAAGAAGTTACTAGTTAGCTTGTGAATGTAGTCTGAGATTAGTGGAACACTTAACTCTTGATGTATTTGGCTGTTGCGTATGAACCAAGGGCAGTTAATTGCAAGACGTAGCACATTGTTCTGCATAGTTTGAAGTTTCTTCAATGATGTTTTGGGTGCGTTACTCCAAACTGGGCATGCATAAGTTAATATAGGGCGGAGGATCGCCTTATAGATCAATAATGAGCATTCAGATCTAAGATGGGATTTTCGGTTGATCAGCGGTACAATAGAATGAGTCTTGTGTGGCACTCATTAATTTTTTATTTATGTGATACCCCAGTTGAGTTTTGAATGTAAGTGGACTCCTAGGTACTTTACTGCAGCATCCTTTGGGTTCCATGGTATATCATCATTGTTTAGTCTGACTGTTGGGAGATGGGTGTAACGTTTGAGTGCAAACATCTTTGCTTGCGATTTGGTAGGATTGATTTTTATTTTCCACTTTTAAACCAGTCACACGTTATGTTTACTGCATTTTGTAGTCGTTCTATTGTTGTTTCAATTGTAGCGCCCTGCGTTAGTATCGCCGTATCGTCGGCAAACATGGCTAGCGTTGAATTGTTTACCGTGGGCAAGTCATGTACATAAAGGTTGAATAAGGTTGGACCCAATAGGCTCCCTGAGGTACTCCTGCCTTTGTTGTTTTGATGCTAGAAAGCGTTGCGTTGATTCTTACTCTGAAAGTTCTGTTGTTGAGAAAGGAATTTACAATTTTTATTATATAAGCCGGGATGTTTATCTTGATCATTTTATACAGGATTCCTTCAAGCCAAACCTTATCAAAGGCTCTTTCCAAATCTAGAAATATTGCTGCGGTATATTTCTTTTCTTCAAACCCTTCTCAATGAGTTCTGTTAATCTAATAAGTTGGTGAGCTGTTGAGTGCGACCGTCTGAACCCAAACTGGTGAGGCGGAATGACTTCGTTTTCGAGTATAAAGTCTTGCAGACGAGTGAGTATCACCTTTTCCAGAAGTTTGGCTAGGGTAGATAGTAAACTAATAGGTCGGTAGCTATCAGGATTGTGCTTGTCTTTACCAGTTTTGTAAATTGGTAGTATGTTCGCAGTTCGCCAAGGTAGTGGAAAATAACCCTAGCCTCATACAGCCATTACAAATTGACGTTAGGTAGGCTACTGCTTTTTGGATAGGTGTTTTAATATTTCATTGTTTATCAAGTCTGGTCCAGGGACTTGCGCCTAGGAAGACGCTGTATGTATAGCCTCAGTTCTTGGGCAGTCACAGGGGTTATTTCAGTAGTCTCCCGTATATGAAAGTCAGCTAAAGTGTTTGCTATTTGGGTCGCAAGTATGGGGTCGTGTTCATCTGCATTTGGAGTAAAGACTTTCTCTAGGTGCGCCAATATTTCTGATTTTTCTTCTTCAGATGAGTGGGTCGTTGTTATCTACTAATGGATAAATAACATTTGGTTGTCTTAGCAATCTTTTAGTTGCCTTCCACATAGTGGAGTCACCGGGATGAATATCTTCAAGGTAACTATTGTATCTTATTATTCGAAGGTTATCTAGCTCTTGTTTTACTAAATGATTTAATTTGTTATACAACGTTTTATAGTATGGTAGTCGTGACCTTTGCCATTCTCTTCTGTATCTGTTTTTGATCTTATAAGTTTTATTATATAATCAGGTGTTATGTTGTGCGAAGCAATATTTCTTCGTTTCCGTGGTGTTGTAGCTTCATGTGCGCTTTCTTGTATTGCAACCGTATATTGTGTTATTGCTTCATCGATACACATAGGAGATTGTAGCGGTCCCGTCCAGATTAGTTTTGGTCTAGCTTTTTGAAAAGTTGTCCAGTCGGTTATTCCATCAACAAGTTTAGGAGTAGGTGGCTTTATTTGAGGTATGTCATAGAACGACAAGATTACGGGTAGATGGTCCGAGTCTAGTTCGTTTGTTACCGTTTGTTGGATTGGTTTTGAAGATTCTTGTGTAGCACAACGTCTAAAATGTCAGGCTGATAGTCAGCCCTATACGGATAGTAGGTAAATTCATTAGGTGCTGATATAAGTATGCAATGGTTCGCCGTAATGTTGTGTAGCCTTATACCCTCAGGGTTGCTAGTTCGGCATCCCCAGGTGGTGTTTTTGCATTTAGATCACCTAGTAGCATCGTAGGCTCCGTGCTGTTGAATAATTTACCTATATCGAGGTCTAATAGTCTTTTATTGGGTTGTTTGTACGACAGAATTAATTTTAGGGGCAGTTACTACCCATGTGTACTTGTATGGCTACAGCTTCTAAGTTTTCTATATCAACAAGATGAAGTAGGTGATGTTTTAATTTTTCTTTACTATGATCGCTACTCCCCGGAGGCCTTATCAGCTACTCTATCTTTTCGGTGCACTAAATATCCTGGGATGCGGAATGCTTCAGTGTTAATAAAGTGCGTTTCTGTTACACAAGCGATATCTATGTCATAACGAGTCATAAAATCAATAAAATGGAGCGTTGCATTTTTAGACCATTGGCATTCCAATTAGTCAAGGTTAATTTAGTAACTATTTGCTGTTTATTTGGGTCCATTAGTTAGCAAGGTAGGAAGTATAGATGCTAATAATGGCGTTAGTTTTTCTAGGTGTGGAATGAGTAATTCAACAAGTTTTGTTAATATAGTTGTGATAAAGTCAGTTTCCTTTTGAGATTCGCCCGCCTGGTTGGCATTAGCTTGGGTGCACGTCCTTGGCGTTGACTAGGTGAGGGCGGCTGGTTTACATGGCTCTCCTGCTTATTTAAGGTTGCTTGTGCAAATGTCTTATTCGGTGTTCTGTAGTTGCTATTTGTTGACTGCTTTATCTTAAGGAAGTAGCTGCATCCTCTATAGTTTGCGGGTGTTTTTCCAAACAGTTAACACACTGTGGTTCCTCATTTGGTTTTTGGGGCAGTTATCATATAGATGGTTACCTGTGCATTTCACACATCGTGGCAGAGATTGGCAGTAGTTGCGCGTGTGGCCATATAGTTGGCATTTTTACACTGCGGGATTTCTGAAGATTTTCTTCGTAGTTCAACGTCAATTACGCAATAATTAAGTCTTGTTAAGCTAAAGATTTTCCTACCTTCCTGTGTATTTTCAAGATCCACCGCACAAAGAGGGATTGGATATCTATTCTTGTTATACAAGCGCAATCTTTTAATAGGGTATTTTAAGTCTGTTAATTCGGTTTCTATTTCTTTTCCGTCAGTGATACAGGAATATTCCGGATAATTACCGAGAGATTATTTGTTTCTGGGTCCTTAAAAGTGTGATAACTTAATTTCATTTCACTGTAGTGTTTTGTCATACATCGATAATCTTCTATGCTTGTTAGATTTAATCTTAGTTGATTGTTTTTGTGGACTGTTGTAAATTCAGTTGTGGTTTTATCTTCTAGTTCCTATAGTATTTCCTGGTAATTGAGTTTATCAGCATTATGCAAATATAAAGGTGGAATTTTTATTTTCTTTTCAACGGGTACTGGTGTGACTTGCGTCTGCAGATTAGCTGTATCCATCGCGTTGATTGCCGCAGCGTGCTTGCCTTGATATATAATTTTGCCAGCATTTTCGATTTGTTTTTCATTTAAATAGAATTTGTTTTTTGTAATTAAGTTTTTTGGCTCGAACAAATATTTTTTATTCTGTTCATATTCTGATGGCGATAAATCGTCACTGTTTCTTTTGTTATCGTTAGCGCTCATAATGGACAGGAACCTCTCCGCAGGGGTTCTATTATAGTGAATTTAGTACTTACTAATGTTAATTGTTGTAAGGAATGCACTATCACTAGTAATAGCCGCAGGCGGCGATAACACGCGATAGCCGTTGACACTTGTACTTTCGAGCGAGCGGAACGGGACACCCTGTTATATTTAAATTTGTTGTATGTTCGAGGTGTATGGCTGCTGGATTGCATTCATAATTGATATTTGGGTGTTATTTTGTAGTTAGATATTATAAACGGTTGCTTTTTGCAGGTATGATTGTTGTATAGGCATGGGTTGCGAGTATGATAAGTTTGTTGGTGTTTGAAAATAGGAAATCTGGGGATTTTATTCTTTATAATTGTTTGTGTTTGGTTGGTTTGTTGTATACGACCCTTAAACGGGCCTATACGCCATTTAAGTTGTAATTTTTTATGTACTTACGGTTTACAGCAGATAATTTCTAAATATAAATGTACACAAGTTTGCAACTCGAGTGCACATATATGCATGACATTGCCTTTCGAAATTCAAACAGCGAATAATAGTCGAATATATAAAGCACATGTGTTTCGGTTTATTGTATTCAATAGCTGTTTCTGTGAGTTAATATTGAGTCGATGGTAAATCTGTTGTTTCTCAAGGCTTACTGTTTTTCACAATATTATACTATTGACTTTATGATTGTATTAAAGTGTGTTATTCACCTTTTTCACCTATTTACCTTTTTGAAAGTAGGTACAGTAGTACTACTTTTTCATGCGTCTGATATATTTACTCTTTCTAGCACAACCTAGAAGAATCTGGATCAGCTTCTCTGTATAGGAAGAATTTTTTTGTGTACCACCTAGTTCAAAGAATTTCCTCTTTTTTTAACTTTTTTACTACTTCTGGCAGTTTTTTGTTACTGTTCTACTCCTTTCTGGTTGTGCATTTTGTTCTATTAAGTCTTCAAATGTGTCATAATCTTTCTTTTTATATAGGTCTTTGAAGTAATTTATCCATATTTTTTTATCTACTGTTTGCATTTGTGTATATTTATTAACGTTTTACTTTCTTCTTTCGCAATCCGCATTACTTTTCTTTGGGCATCATATAAATCGCTTTATTTTTTTGTAGTCTTTTTTTAATTGTCGAGTATTTGAATTAACTTATTCCCTATTATAAAGTATTTAGCACGGTCAGTTATGTTATATTTAATATACGCCTTTCTTTTCTCTTATTTTACTTCAAAACTAAGCCATGTAGCACTTTTGTTTATTTTTCTAATTTCCAAGGTTTCCCTAGCCGCTTCATTTATGTTAGTGGTAATCTTTTTTCATTTTACTTATATGTTGTCTTCTGTCATAATGGGGTTTATTTTGATTTCTTGCGCTAGCCTATTTAAATATTTTTGTGCTTTCATCTGTGATTGACTCGACATTTATTTTATAAATATATTATGGTTGTGGTTTCCTCTACAATTAGATTATAATTAATTACAATATTTGTTGAAATTAATGATCTTACGTATTAGCACTGTAATGGGTGCATTGCTTTATTAGATATTATGTAGTTGACCGTTGAGCTGTGATTTCTCGTATTGAACTAAGTTATTTGATATTCTAATTTATGTTTGTAGATGTTGTTTATTCTTGAGCACAAAATTCAGAAATACAAAATTTTGTATTTTTAACTAAAGAGGTCATATATAGAATTGAGTATAGTGATCAATTGTACAATTAGGTCGAAACTTCTGACCACCTTTTGAAACTCATTAAAAGTAGAATATTATCTTGATTAAGTTGAAATACTAATGTTTCCTGCTTTTATTTTAAAGTTGACAATCTCATGAACGATAATATATAGAGTGCTGAGACCTTCATAGTTGGTCTAAGTTTGAGTTTCAAGTAGTGAGTTTCAACATTTGTTACCCTTTCGTGGCATCTTGTTTAACCAACGATTTTGTCCACTGCTTTATATCAAAAGCATGTAAACTATAAATATAAAACTTATCTTTGTTAAGTTGTATTGTTGCCTTAGTGATTCTTTTATTGATATAGCATATATAGTGTGTTGATATTCATTGTTAACTAGTACTCTCACTCTTGCTGTCACCCTTTCGTGACAATTCAAAGTGTGCGTTGTCTTGATGGAAGAGCACTTTCTTTGTTCCAAATGGGCCTTTTTTCAGCAATTGTTGCCTCAAGTAGTCCAATAACAATACGTAATACGACTCCTTTATTGTTTTTGCTTTTTCTAAATAGTCTATGAACAAAATTCTCTGATTATTTCAAAAACAGTCGCTATCACCTTCCCGGCCGATGAAACCGCCTTCGCGTTTTTTGGAGTAGATTTACCCTTCGTAGTCCACTGTTTGGACCATTCCCTCGCCTCGGAAGTGTATTGGTGACTCCAAATTATACCGACAGTTATAAATTGGCAAAAAGTCCGAATTGCTTCACTGAAACCGTTTAAGTAGGGCTTTGGAAATGTTCATTCGAATGAATTTTTGGGCCAAAGTGAGCAAATGCGAGATCCAACGCGTGGGCAGCTTTTTTATGCCCAAATTCTTCAGTCAACATATGACAAACGCATTTCTTTGATATGTCCACATCCTCTGCTAACTCTGTAACCTTGAGTCGACAGCATTTCTAGTACCATTTGGTAAACTTTTTCGATGTTATCGGTGGAAGTCGCGGTTGTTGGCCGTCCCGAATGCTCATCATCAGCCAAGCTGGCACAATCATGTTTGAATTTCAGTTGCCCATCTTTTTACGGTGGCGTAAACGGCGTCTAACTAGGCGTTAATTTGTATAGACGTATTGCTTTTTAAACGCAAATACCTAATTACGGCACGGTATTCGATTTTCCCATTTTGCACAAAAGCACTAACATCGACTGATACAAACGACTGTCACACACAACTAAGCGTTCAAAATGGCTGGTATCTTTCAAAGAATATACAATAGTAGTAGCAGAGTGGTTTTAACAAGTACGGACATCTTCATGTTAAGGGTCAAAAGTTTTTAGACTGCCCACATATAAATAAATGTACCATCTAGTTCAAACAAATTGTAACGTAATGTTATGAAAGTTAAGTCAAATGGATACAAGTAAAAGTTAATATATTTATAATAAAAAATTACGTAAGTTTCATTGGATAAGCCGAAATAAAAACAATGAAAATATTTAAAAAAATTTCAAATATCAATAGTTCCGAGCATAAAATTTCTTTTTAAGTAAAATAAGCGATTGATTAATAAGTGTTTTAATATAAACAACATTGCCGAATACAATAATAAGGTAATATGTAATCTAAATATTTTATATAGATAATGTAGTAAACCAATAAAATATATTAAAATAACAAGTTAAAAGATACTACCAAAGTAATACAAACATATATAACAATACAGAAAAACACCCAAAATCAAAAATAAATATTTATGAGTAAAAAAGAGATGTCGCATAAGAAAAATGTAAAGAAATTGGTATGCTCTTCTAAAATATAAAAATCGGACATTATAACATAATACGCTACAAATATTTTTAAAAACACTTATAGAAATTATATGACAAAAAAGCTTTCACTTAACATGATACGCAGCGCCACACGGGAGTAATTTATCAAAAATCAATCTAAAAGACAAAGGCTGTCGTTGCGTAAGGAATGCTATATAACCGATTATTTTCATTTGATTGTTATTCCTGAAGCACGATAAGGTACGTGGGATAAATAAATTACCTAAGTGTTTATTCAGAAAAAAGTGTGTGCTTTTCGGGTGGCATAGTATTGGAGCGAAAAAGGTTTAATAACATCTTAAACTAATAGAGACCACATTCGTTGTCGATTGCAATATAAAAATTAACGAAGCAGAGATGTTCAAAGGGTTGTAAGCTAACTTAAAGAAATAAATTGTATTCTATCAGGAAGTAATTTGAAAACAAGGAAGCTGACAATATTTTTTGATATTGACTAAAATAAGAACAGTAACAAAATCTTTGTAATAAACAGAAACAATCATCAACCGCATTGCTAATAAAAAGTTAAAGATTTAATTTTAAATAAAATGTGGTTTCAATAAACGATAGTAAAAAATTATAAATAAAACAATTAATTTATGTCTTTGATAAACGTAAGGGAAAAACAAATAAATTCTTCCAAATCTGAGTTCTTCATCTCAAGCCCTTGTCCAGGTGCGTGCCTAAATATTTTATTTTCTGTGCCTGTGCTAGTGCTATTAATAAATACCGGTGGCCTAATACCCTTGCACTTGGTGAAGGTTTTGGTTTATTTAGTTTGATACGCCATTTTTTAGACCACTTCACGACTTCATCTAAATTCTCTTGTAAGTTTCGTGCTGCTGTCACTGCGGTCACTGTGGCAAAGGTTGCAGTAAGAGAGTGTTGATTCGTGGGCATATAAGGCTGTATAAATAAAATATAAGAGCGGACTAAGGACGCACTCCTGCGGTACACCAGAATTTATTGAACGGTGGTTTGTTAAGTATTGCCCAAATTTTACTTAAAAATGTCTTTCCGACAGATAAGATCCTAGGATAATAAAAAAATTTCTTTAGTTTGAAAAGCATGTCTTTGTGCCACACTTCATCAAAAGTCTGAGTATCATCAAGAAAAACAGCTGTACAGTATTTATTTTTCTCGAAGGCTTGGGTAATGGCGTCTACTGCTCTATGGACCTGTTGAATAGTCAAATGACTTTTTCTAAACCCAAATTGGTGGTCATGGATTTTTTTTCTTCTATTATCAGTGTTATTCTTTTTATTGGCATTTTTTCTAATAGTTTCCCTAAAATTGGCAATAAACTAATTGGACTATATACCAGACTTGGAAATTAGGATCACCTGAAGACTTTTAATTGTGCTGGAAAATGTGCTAGCCTCAAAACTGCATTGTATGGCATAGTTATCATGACAATTTCTTTTCGCGGCAGCTCTTTTATTAATTAGCCTGTAATTAAGTCGTACCCAGAAGCTTATTTTGAATTTAGGTGAGATCTGATTCAATTTTTTACTTTTCTTCCTATTCGGAATAAGCTGATGGGTTCTTCTAAAAAGCTTTCTATTTGTAATTTTTTATCTTTACTTATCTCTGATGGAATTGGCTGAAAAACTTTTTCTAAATTTTGCGCAAAAAGATCGCCTTTCTTAAATTCTGTACGTGCCTATAAGCCGTCTTCTTTTTAAGCGAAGGGATTGGTTGTTGACATGTAATATAGTTTGTCATTTTTTGCAGTGTGTAGTTTGTATCTTCCGTGGCGGTCATATTAGCAAGATATTCATTAAAACTATCATCTTAAATTTTTTATCAGCTCTTTTAATTCTGAATTCCAGGCTTTTCTAAGTCGTCGTTTTTTAGCAACTTTTCGTTTCACTACTAATGGGCACAGTTCTCTTGGATTATTTTGATAAATGTTTGGACGGACATCTCAAGTTCTTTAGGTGTTTGTATCCAACTGTTGCTAAACAATATACCTATAGCAGCACCAGGCTGTACTTTTGATAAATAGTCTTAACAACCTTTCCTTTTCTATTACTGTTGCATTCACAATTGCTATCACTAGGGTGTTTGTTTTTGCTTTTCTTCTATCTTCTTTGTTAGGCTATTGCCAGTTCTTTTCCGGTTGATCTAATATAAGAAATTTTTTCATCGGTTCCAAGGTTATCCAACACTCATTTTGCCTCTAGGTGATTTATCTCGTGCTATTTGGAGTATTCTATTATCTTTTATTTTTGACGAATGTTCATCTCATTCTATTCTTCTTTAATGTACCCAGCCGTTAATTGATTCTAACATTTGTTTACCACAACTAGTTTCGCATCAGTAATTAGGTATTTTATTTTGCTGTATGATTGCCTTTAAACATTCTGATACTTGATTTTGTACCAGAATCTAATTTTTAACTATATCTGAATTAATTATTGTAATCCCCAAGAGAGCACCTGCTGATTATGCTTTCGTAGATCTCTAATTTATATCTAATTGATAGTTTATGCATTGCCATATATTTCGTCTTGTTATTATAATTATAAAAATTTGCAAATTTCAAACATTGTGCAATAGACTTTGAAGATTATCTTCATTTGTGTTATCGAAATGGCATCGTTGGTATAGCGCAGTATTGTGATTTTACCTTGATCCATTTTGTAACTTCTCATATCATTTGCGTTGCAAATTATTTCATCCACAATCAGTTAAGTTAAATATAAATAAATTCAAAAGACCTTCTTGTATTCCAAAATTATCAAAATATTTGCACTAAGCTCCACGATGTCCGTTTACTTAAATATAGGCCCTATTTTCGATGCATTTTGTACGAGTTCGGCTAGCTGTTCAAATACTTCTCTGTGCCATAATAATCGAACTGCACCAGTCAATTAAAACTCTAATCGCATCCTCCAGGAGGCTCTACTTCTGCAATCTGGATGTTAAGAGTTCAGCTTTATTCTAAATCCCTAATCAGGCCATAAAGTTTACATTGTATGGTTATGTGTACGTTACTGGTGTTCTAAAAACTTTCTAACACAGCAAATTCACTTCCAACGTCCTTCATATCACTGTCTATCGGAATGTTAGCGGGGGAATCGAGGACTGGCAATTATTCTCCATGGGCCACTAAGAGATTGACAGATGGTATCACAGGGTATTTAGTCTTCTTCTTCTTTTTTGCATTAATTACTTTCTTCAAGCACGGTACAATGCAAAAATAGCAATCAGTGGTATGGTTTGTTGGTTTAAGCCAAACGGCGGGCACATCAATACGCATGGAAACTTTTTTCCTATCATCTGATCATTTGGGGTAGATGTCGTACAACAAGCCCACGATTTATTTTGATCTCTGACACTACACCCGAAGTACAGCACATATGCCTTTTTCAATGCAGAAGTCAATGTCCGCTTTCACAAATTACATTGCGCATATATAGCAAAAGTTGTCCGGCGCATTTATACAGGATCTGCACATTCATTGGACCATAAAATGTATGTAGCTTGTATTTATGTAAAATGTGCAAAATCACTAATGCAGAATTTAGAAACACGCGGCTTAATATGAACTCGCAGTACAAGACTGGGGTCGCCGGATGGAACCAATTTTAACAGTTAAATCACGTGATTTATAAAACGAAGTTTAAGTCTATAGCAGTTTTATCAAGAACGGCAATGCCTGTTTTCTTATTTTTTTTATATGCGTATACTTCACGTATCGTAATTATAACGTATCATATCGTTACATTTGAATGTAAATGGTGAAATTACTTAAAACTCTGAGCCAGAAGAAAATTTTAAGGGTGATTTTCGTGTTCAGTCATCCAAAATTTATAAAAGGTGTACAAGTATAAAATGCGGATTCTTTGATAAAAAGTGGTTTATTCAAAATATGCTCCATTGCTATTTACACATTTTTCCCGTCTTTCGGGTAATTTGTGGACACCACGCCAGTAAAAACCTTCCCCTTTTGCCGCGAACCATTCATAGATCCATTTTTTTTACATCTTCTAACGAACTAAAGATCATCAAGCGCGTAGCCCATCGATGCAAACAAGTGGTAATCGGAAGGAGCCAAGTTTCGTGAGTAAGCCGCAGGAGGTAGCACTTCCCAGTTGAGTACTTCCAATGTGTCACGAACCGGTTTTGCCGTATATGACAGAGGATTGTCATGGAGGATAATAAACTTGTGTTGCCTTTTTCGATATTGTCGTTTTGCCAGTAGCAAACGGTTCAAATCTATCAATTGTTGTTGGTATCGTTTGATATTAACCTTTTCATTAGACTTTAACATTTCGTAACAGACCACACCTTTCTGATGCCACCAAACACAAAACATCGTTTTCCTGCCAAAGCGATTCGGTCTTGCGGTTGATGTAGATGGTGTACCTCGGTTTACCCATGATTTATTGTGCTTGAGATTCTCAAAATATACCCACTTTTCATCTCCAGGAACGTTACGATACCAACAAGACTTTCTTTTGTATCGTTCGAGCAAAATTTCAGATGTGTTGTTGCGCCTTTCCATCTGCCTCTCGTTCAGCTCATATGGCATTCATCTGCCGACCTTCTGAATATTTCCCATCTATCGTAGACGATTGGAAACAGCTTGTTGACTAACGTTCAATTGCTCTGCGAGTTGTTTTTGTGTTTGTAAATCGTCTTAGTTCAACAATGGTTGTAATTCCACATCTTTTTTAACGGTTTTTCATGTTCCTCGTCTGCAACATCAAAATCACCACTTTTGAAACGCCAAAATCATCGTTTATACGTATCTTGCGATGGATCCAGTTTACCATAAGCTTCTCGACGTAATCGGTATGATTCAGCAGCAGTTTTCTGCAAATGAAAACAAAAAATTAATGCTGTCCGCAAATGCTAGCTATTTGGCACAAATTTCGACATATTGAACACAGCAAAACAATACTATGCAAACACTTTTTTAACTTATCACTTGTGAGCGTTGACTCTTGTTGGCACAACAAAATGGCATATACGTCAAATTTTTATACTCCACACTGTATTGGCACATCATTTGTTGTCTCAAATTCGCACTTCATACTTGTACACCTGGTACTACCAGTTTTGTAAAAAAACAAAAAATGAAAAATTTTTGTGTAGTGTTATCAATAGTGAATAGACATGCAAACGTTACGAATGTGTGGTAAGCGTTACTAACTCTAAAGTTTGGAAAAGATCTTATTACTTTGGTTTTTGGAGGTGAATTTATAAATGTTCAAATCTCATTTTTAGCATAAAAGTACCTATCTGTGAATTTATTAATCCTTACTATAACAGGATGATTACTAGACAAATAGACGCATAAACTCTTATAATGGTTTATTCTAATTCTATGCGGAACGCATAGCAGTAGCCGCCCACACTTACTTTTACCATAAAGTAGGCAAAATCTTCTTTGAAATATGAAAACTAAAATGCAACAAGATAAAGATCCACATTATACTGATGGTTAATCTAGACCTAATTAATATATTCCGACAGTGAAATGGAACGAGTAATATAGTATAAATTTTACCATTTCTTTATGTTGCACACTTATGCCTTTATTTCTATGTAATTTATCAAATTATTCATTAAATAAAAATTAAAAAACAGAATGTTCCTATATCACTTTCGTCATGGCGAACGCCAAATGCCGTAGCAATTTGGGGCTGCGACACTGCAATAATTTTCCGAACGGCTTGAGTTATAAGCCGCACGCCCAGCCCGTTATAACTCAACCGTCTTTATCTTTGGAATATATAAATCACGATAACAATCATAGTAATCGTAAGAGTCGTAAAAACGCCGCGCTGGCTGTATTAAATTTAAGTCACATTAACTGCTATCTTGCGCGCAATCTGCCAGGTCAGAGGCCCGGTAAACAGTCTGAGCAGGGAGTTGTTTCCCGCCGATAAAATCTTCTTTGCGCCATTAATTGCGCAGGTAATGTCGGCCTTTATTATGAGCAGCAACAATGTAACAAAGTAATTAGCAGCGTTCCAGCAGTTTCTTAGATTTAAAGGGCTAGTTGATTTTCCACACTTTGTATCAAACGAGGTTTGGTCATGTTAGGGCGGCGTTTGAATTTTGCCCTGCTACAAGGTGAAATTGCGTAAAAATACAATTATTTAAATGTCTCTGGTTTCACCAAGAATGACTAAATTTTCCAAAATTAATCAAGAAAGCAGCATATTCTTAAATTTATATTTCACAATACTTTCGCAAATGTTAGCAAGTATCTTAAATTGATCATAGTTTTAAGTATATTAATCTCATATGAACGTAATAAACAACTTTATCTTGTAATGTTGGTGTTTTATTAACTTTAAGCTAAAGTTGCTATTGTTAAATTATTAACTTTCTACAGCATAGCTTATAGTAGGAAGTTAATGAGATCATCCTGTCTGATGTGTGTCTGGAGACAAGATAACTTCCGATTTATCCAACGGATTCACTTCAAACTTGGCACACACACATCTTAGGTCATTAACTTTCATAGGATTGATTTTCAACCAAATCGGTTAACGGCAACCGGAAGTGACTGTTATGAATTCGAAAATTCATGATACTCACATATGTCGTGCAGCATATTATTCGACAGCATTTTTGACGCTAATCATTATGGAGACATTAATCAACATCTTAATTCCTTTTAAAAGTTTTTATCCTAATTCTATTAGGATAAAAGCACCGCTGTAGAAAGTTTCTTTTACGGTATTGCACCGTTCTTGTTAAAGTAAGAAATAAATAATAAAAATTAATAAAAGAATCAATCGACGTATTATATAAAAACCAAACCATCTCTTATGGAGGTATTTTATTTTTTATGTTAACTGTTTAATCCAAAAATTACATTGCAGAATTGAATAAGAAAATCATAAACTGCCTATTAGGTGTTAATGTTGTTAGGCTTGGTCTAATTAGCTTCAAAAATATTATATACAATTAAGTCAAGCCAAAAGCTTTAATTTATTATAATAATTAGAAAACTAAAAGAAATCAAGTGTTTAATAATTAATTTTTTTGTGCAAACAAAACTAATTCTTAAAAATTTACTTAAATCCAGTAAATAAAACTTTATGTCATTAAGTAAAACAAATTAATAAAGAGATTCTATTTAGTACCAAATTGATCTCATGGGGAAGTTAATCAGGTCTTAACTGTCCATATAAAGCAATAAACTGGGCATTTCTTTATTTTGAACTTTTTGCTGCATTTAATTAAGTCAGTAATGATTTTGAAGATTAAGGCAGAAATTTGTTTTCGGTTATAGAATGCTATTCATATACATGTTTACATTTATTATGCAATTATTGAAACTTTTTTTGACACAATATTTCTTTACGATACGTTTTACAAAAAAAATTACATAACTACAAAAATATTTCTTTTTAATACCATTTAACCAATTTTTACTAACTTATTATTATTACAACTTAATGATACACTGCGTCTGTGGCCATTTTTCTAAAAAGTTAAGATAAACTTGTATATTTTCAGGCGCATTTACTGAATTTATGAGTAAAGCCAAAATAACAGTATCATCAGCATATACAGCTATTAATATATTTTGTATGGTTGGTATGTGTGTTGTGTGTTAGGTGTAGAGCTTAAAACCAATAATACTTCATTGGGGGACTTGATTTGAAAGTACTTCTTAATATGTACATTACCTGAAAATATGGTTTTTGTAAAGCTTCCACTTAATCTTTAAGAAAAAGCTTACGTGACAGACTTTATCGAAAGCCCAAGAGACCTCAAGAAGGGTAAGTGAACAGTACTAGTTCGTCTCAAATGTTTAGCTTATTTTTTCTACGATGTATTTGTATAACAGTAGATTTTTTTATGAATCCAAAATGGCGATGAGGTAGAAGCTTTCCAAAGAGTTTACACAAAGTAGGCAACAAACTAATAGCGCAGTAGGGCAAAAGTTTTTTTGCAAGTTTTCCTTCTTTATGTATCACAATTAATTGCGCCACTCTCTACTGAGCTGGATAATAATATTATACACAGCTGTAATTAGTTTTAGTCCCTTAAACAGAAGTTGCTTGAAAATATTTCCTATAATAAGGTGGGGTCCTAGAGCTTCCCGAGGTTTCAAACTATGTGTAATTGCTTTTACCTCACTAATCTTGATTTCTTCAGTAAGTAGGAATGTCTAACGTCGTTGTGGCAAACATTCATTTAAATCTAAATTCTAAATTTAAATTTAATAAGTTTATTTTATTCAATGTTATCGTAAAAACATATATAGACATTTATCTGGTAAAGTGCTCTCTATCAGGATTATACGCGGTTTATCTGACTATTTCTCAAACAGCTGCAATAATTTTCAAACGATGACTACAGTGTAAAGTCAACGCACTAAAATCAAATTCCAATACTTCAACCTTACTGAGAATGTTTAATTCAAATCTCAACTTCAAACAAGTTAAACTTTAGTAATAATTATATAATAGGTTTTCCCAACCCTTACAAACTAGTTATAACAACTAAAGTGATGACAATAAATATATAAACTTATATCAATAAATTAACAATAACAAACACCACTCATACAATTAAAATAAATTGAAAACATGTTTTCAATTAGCATAATGAACAGATTCCAGGTTCATATTGAAACTAAAAGCAACCTTTAAACTGTAAATAATTTAAATAAACCTAAGTAGAAAACACAATATCCATATCTCAGCCTTCAAATTATATACATATACGGTGTTATAGAGTTACGATGAACAATAAGAAAATTTATAAAATTGAATTTATATAAAATATAAAAAAGAATTTAAACACCTCAATCAAGAACAGCATATAGTCTCTCCAAGATCTGCTGCACAAAGCCCTACGACTGTGTGAGTTGGGAAGCATCCCATAACAGTGAACTCTGCAAAAGAATTAAGAACACACCCGTCATATGTGCTTTATGTAACGTGAGACTTAAAAACTCGAAATATCAACTTTCAGAACAACTAATCATCAGCACTTGTATGATCTCTCTCAAAAATAAGAAGAACAACCAACAATAATCAAATTATAGAGAAACTTACCACATTTTTGACTAAATTTAAAAATATTTTTTCCTAGTTGCTCAATGAAAACAGCATGGTACTAACTATGCTCACTACAGTTGTTAATAAATTGGCACAATAATGATTAACTAAATAAGATAGCGACTCGTAAAGCAAATCATCATCTCTTCTCGTTCAATACGTCTGCCACCTTTATTATACAAAATATTAAAGCGGTTACTGATATACATAATCAAAGAAATAACAACTTCAACAAAGATAATTTCCATTTAACGGTTTGGTTTCCGCGAAGGACATTCAACCATTTAGCAATGTCATAGAATAGTCAACTAAATCGAAGAAATCTTCAAAAAATCTGGTGTGAACATCACACGACTTACCCGCTCGATATGCTATTCGAGAATGATTTTTATTTTCATTATAAATGTAGTCCGCATTTGTATTTCGTAGAGTAAAGACGCTGTGAACGGTCTGCGAGATAACAAGTGCTGTGCGATATGGTGTGACTTTTAGTCAACTTATGATATCAACTTGAAATAGTTAACAAACTGTAAGCGAACATTTTTATTTAAATTCCTTTAAAAGGATTTATTAATAATAACAAAAAATCTAATAAATACCTACCAACAAAATGCTGCCAGTCGGAAACGGCTTTAACGGCGCATGTAACATTAATAACCAACAACATATGAATGGAAATCCTCTACAAATTCCTCAATGACCGTTTTTACCCAACATACAACCCAACTGCTCTTATCAACAAACTCAATATTCATACTTATCACCCCCTAACCCATTCTATTATTTACCACAGTATCAATCAACGTTATACCAGCCACAAATTTACTCTAGTCAGCATCACGATACAACAATCAATGAATCACATCAAGATAAAAGTAACATAAGTAAAATTTCCGAAGACGACGAATAAATGGAAATTAATCCCGCTAATAATTGGCAACGCGTTTCGAATAATAAACGAAAACGGCTAACAAAGATTCACACACAAACTACTAATACTGTAATACTGTAAAGGAGCCAGTAACCACAAATAAAAATAGATACTCAGTATTAACTGAGGAAGATGAATCAAAGAAACAAAAAAACGAAGAACATCAAAACGTAACTGAACATAAACCACCACCAATGTTTGTACACGGTGTTTTAGATTATGGTAAGATGATCACAAACTTACAAACAATAGTGGAAGAAGAACAATACACCTCAAAAAGCTTACGCAATAATGTAGTTAAAATAAATACAAATACCCCTGACACGTACCGTAAACTTATTAAGCACATGCAAGATAGTAAGATTATACATCACACGTACCAAATGAAAGAAAATCGTCTCTACAGAGTTGTATTAAAACATCTACACCACAATACCCCGATCGATGATATCAAAAATGCCCTTAAAAGTAACAGTGCGTAACATTATGAACGTAAAAAACAGACAAAACAAAGATCATTTGCCAATATTCTTTATAGAACTTGAACCAGCTACAAACAACAAAGATATATACAACATACATTCACTGAAAAATAAACGTATTATAATTGAACCACCAAGGACACACAAAGAGATATTGTACAATGTACTCGCTGCCAGAACTATGGACATACAAAAAGTTATTGCAGTAGACCTTTTGCTTGCGTGAAATGCGCGGGTCCTCATGATACAAAGAGTTGTCAAAAAACCCGACAAACTTCAGCTGTATGCATTTTATGCGAAGGGCCCCACTCAGCTAACTATAAGGTATGCTCCATATATCAAGAGTTTCAACGAAAATACCAACCCAACAAGCAGCAAATAACCCCAAGACCTCCAAACCTAACAAGAGAAAATTTTCCATTCTTAAAAACCCAAAATAATCAACCTTACACTAACCCCAGCCAGCCAACACATACACATTTAAATTATGCGGAAGCAGCCCAAAATCAACCCTCATCCTCAGAAGATGTTAGTCTTAAACAGTTTCTTGATAAATTCAAAAATATGTTCAACCAATTACTACATCAAAATAGTATGATATGTTAACTACAGTCATCAACAAACTCATCCAATAATGGCTAAGTTCTTAAAAATAGCACTGTGGAACGCTAACGGACTACAACACAGAAAACTAGAAATTAAAACCTTCATACGTGTTAATAACATTGATATGTTACTAATTTCAGAAACACACTTCACCTCAAGATCTTATCTAACAACACCTCAATACTCTGTATATCACACAACGCATCCAGATAACAGCGCGCATGGTGGCTCAGCTATAATAGTACGTAGCTCCATTAAACATTATCAGTTATCTTCATACAAAACAGACTACCTACAAGCCACTATGATAGAAGTTGCCAGCACCTCGAGTCACAGCAAGTGTTTATTGTCCACCACGTCATAACTTAACTAAACAAATGTTACAACCCTTCTTTGAACTACTAGGACATAGATTTCTAACGAGATGAGACTTCAATGCAAAGCATAAAGGCAGAGAACTACTTAAACTTATAATAGAAAACAAATACGGTTTTCTATCAACGGGAAGTCCAACATATTGGCCCTCAGATTCCAATAAAATTCCTGATTTAGTCGATTTCTTTATTACCCATGGTATGTCAGCAAACTACATGTATTATTCCCAACTATGATATTTCATCTAACCATACGCCTGTAATAGCTACAGTGAGTGCAACTATACTGTACCAAGAACCAAAACCTACTCTTAGCAATGCCAAAACCAACTGGAAAGTGTTCGAAGACTATATTACTGAAAATCTAGATACAAATATAAGCTTAAAGATAAATCAAGATCTAGAGCACTCAACAAACCACTTTACATCAACAATGCAGGAAGCAGGATGGAGAACAACATCACAAACAAACAACTTAAAATGTAATACTCCGAACATCCCCATCGAAATAATAGAGCTAGTAAAAGAAAAAAGAAGAACAAGAGCAGTTTAGCAGCGTAGTCGTAATATTCAAGACTGAAATAGATTAAATCAACTAAAGAACAAACTGAGTCGTCGGCTGCAACAAATACGGAACGAGACTTTTAAATACTATACAAGTTCACTTTCTGTAAATTACCAAACAATTTGGAGAGCAACCAAAGGAATTAAGCGACCTAAAGAGCATGTTCCACCCTTACAAGATGAAACGGGAACATGGGCAAAGTTGAATAAACAGGAAGCTGAAGCATTCGCCGAACATTTACAAAACACCTTTCAACCAAATTCTAACGAACCTGATCAAGAAATTGAAAACTACCTAACTGCTAACAAGAAATCCAAACTCAGATAAAACGGTTAAATAGTAAAAAATCACCAGGTTATGACCTCATAACGGGAACTGTTCTAAAACGTCTTCCCAAGAAATGAATTCGATTTTTACAAATATTGCTTAACGGAGTTCTGCGACTTGTATATTGGCCTTTGACTTTGAAGTTTGCTCAAATTATTTTAATAGTCAAACCGGGTAAACCTCCTAACCAAATCAAATCATACCGTCCCATCAGCCTCCTCCCGGTAGTATCAAAGTTATTGGAAAAATTAATATTACAACGCATAAATGAAAGTGAACTCCAAGAAGAATGGCTATCAAACCACCAGTTCGGCTTTCGAACTAGTCACTTAACAACACAACAATGTCATAAACTGGTAAACACAATCCGTACAGCATTCGAAGACAAAGTGCATTGTAGTGCAGTGTTCTTGGACGTGAGTAATGCATTTGATAAGGTATGGCATAGAGGGCTGCTTTACAAAATTAAAAGTTTATTGCCGCAAAATTACTATCTACTTTTACAATCCTACCTAGCAGATCGATATTTCCAAACAAAAGTAGGCAGAGAAACATCTCAAATAAGAAAAATAAATGCAGGCGTCCCCCAAGGCAGCGTCTTAGTTCCAGTAATGTACTTACTATACACGTTCGACCTTCCAACCACATTATATACAAGTCTAAGGACCTTCGCTGACGATACTGCCAGACTATCATGTAACGAGAACCCAGTGGTAGCATCAGAGTTGCTACAAGAACACATAAGCTTACTAGAAACATTGATGGGAAAATGGAAAGTGAAAGCAAATGAAAGCGAATCAGCACATATCACTTTTACTACCAAGCATTCAACATGCCCCCCGGTTACACTCAACAACATACGCATACCCTAAGTAGATGAGGTCAGGTACTTGGGTCTACACCTAGATCGACGACTGACATGGAGGACACACGTTAATAAAAAACGCAAAGAAATGGACCTACGTCGTAAAAAACTATTTTGGCTCATTGGCAAAAACTCATCCCTTACGCTAGATAACAAGTTAATAATTTACAAGTGCATAATCCGTCCTATATGGTCCTATGGATGTGAACTTTGGGGATGTGCCAGCTCATCAACTCTAAATATTATTCAACGTTTCCAATTCAAAACACTTAGAATGTTATCTAATGCTCCGTGGTATGTGTCAAACATAACCTTACATAATGACCTCAACATTCCATATGTAAGGATGTAATAAAAGCAAGAGCAATAAAACATCACCATACTCTGGAAAACCATCCAAACGTAACAGTAATCCCATTAGCTGACGACCCCCAAACCAGAAGATTGAAAAGAAAGTGGCCAATAGACTTAACGGATTAAAATAGGTGCGACATCACTGGATGTCTTCCCCTCATGACTGTATCAATTTACATAAAATTAGTTCATAGAATATCATGTAAATATTCTGATTGCTAATAAATAAATATTAAAAAAAAAATTATAAATGTAACATCCAGGTCCGTTATTTTCGCTGTAATTCATGATCTTTAAAAAATCTACGGCTTGTATCCATCAAAATTGATTTAAATGCCCAATTTTTTTTAAACATTTCCCAAATTCTTGTTTGTTCTTTTGTATTAATAATTTGTTCGATTCTGCTCGCGATGGCCAATTTTATAGTGGCAATTTTTAGGCAATATGCAAAAGGCCCTTGAAAGGCCGAATCATGGCGTGTAATGTTAACAAGCCAAATCGTAAATTTTTCTAGTTAACTTTTTTGGGTGCAGACAATTTATTAAACTCTTGTGATGTATCACTACATGAATAACATTTTACATTTCGTATCGGTGACTGCATTACAAACTTCCTAAACTATCATAGCCAATAACATATTGCAGTTAACACTGTACTTTCTACGGCCAAATGTTGCTATTGTGGGTTTTAGTTCCTTAGCAGCATTTTTTGCATTACTCTATCTTATTGTTTGAGACATCCACTTTTTTTACGAATCTTATTTGCATTAGTCTGCAATAATGGAGAAGAAGGGTTTGGATTTTACCATGATAGTTTATTATTTGACCCATATATCATACCCAAAGGCACGAGCGAACTTTGAAATATATGTGAATTGCAGCCACTGAAATTTTCGAGTCTTTTGCTTGAATTGAGCTTTTTGTAATCCATCAGAACCCCATTTTTACAAATCATGGTAAAGCCGCTGCATTCGACATCGTCTAATGTGTTTAATATATCTTCTAAGTCTTGAAGTAGTCTCTTAGCAGTTTGGTTAATGACGTCTTGCAACATTTTTTTGTGTGTTGTTGCAGGGCAGTATAACAAAGAAGGTTTTTCGTAGCCTCTTTTATTATTTTATATTGCGTCCTAGTTAAGTTGGCTTCTACAAATATAGCGAGAGCTTTTTCGGGAGAAACTTGCGTTACACAGAATTGGGAACACTCTACTGCTTTAATGTATTTATGAGCACGCTCTTAGTTTACAGAGATTTTTCTCGAGCCCTTTTTATTAGGACTATCACATAAACGTAGTTCTGTTTTGCGCCTTTTGTTTCTATCACTTGCTTCATCAAATGATTTTAAACCCTTTATTGAACCAACTTCCCATTGTTCTTCATAACGGGTTTTAGCTGCATTCTATCGATGTTTTATTTTAGAGTTTGTATAAGAAAATGTATGCTTTGTGGTTGTTTTTTGTTCATCAGTATAAGACTGTTGGGTAATCAAATAATTTACTGCAAACATAAGTTTTCCGTTAATATCCAGGTCATTTAGTAAACTTATCAACGCGACTAAATATTTTTTAATCATTAAATCATTAAAAAAGTTAATCATTAAAAATAAAGGTAGTTATCCACAAAAAATGCGAACAAGATTTTAGCGAGACACAATTCGGATTGTGGGAACCCGAGAGGCGCTATTCACCACAACGATACTATTTCAAAAATGCAGATATCAACAAAAGAGAATTTACCGTGTTTTATAAACTTTGAAAAAGCTTTTGACCTAGTAAATCATATTCAGCTAATGAAGATACTGGCGAGAAAAGGAATAGGTAAAAGTGACATCAACATAATAAAGAATCTGTATTGAAACCAAACAGCCATTGTAAAGTATAATGTCATAAGAACTAAGAACTAACTAATATTATCTTAGAAAGAGAAGTCAGACAAGGATGTGTTTTGTCTCCTCTATTATTCAACTTATACTCTAAACAAATATTTCCAGAAGCGCTAGAACACATGGATGAAGGAGTCAAAATTAATGGCCAAACGATTAACAACCTTCGTAACGCAGATGACACCGTGGTAATTGCAGACAGTGCAGAAGCATTCCAACCCCTGTTAAATGACCTTATTACCGTTGGTGATCAATACGGCCTTACAATATCTACAACTCCTGAACTGCCGATACATATTAGAATATACGGAAGGAACATAGAAGCGGTGGAAAAGTTTAAATATTTAGAAATCTGGATAAAAAACGATTTAGACCCAGAAATCGAGATCAGATCCAAAATTGAGCAATCAAGAGCCACATTTAACCTGATGAAGTCATTCTAATGCAATTCTACAATATCATTAAGTTTTAGATATCGGTTTGTAAAATCCTACATATACCCAGTGTTATTATACAGCAATGAAGTCTGAATCTTAAATACCAATACTATTAAACGAATCAAAGCCTTGAAAATGTGGATTCTACGGAGATTTATGAAGATTTCCTGGACCGCACGAGTTCCCAACAACGATATCCTTAGGAGAGCCAAGTATAGAAGAAAACTGCTATAACTGGTGAAACAAAGAAAGACGGCATATCTAGGACATGTTATGCGCAAGGACAACACATTAATGAAACTCATAATGGAAGGTAATATTGAAGGTCGACGCGGCGTAGGCCGAAGAAAATACTCCTAGCTAAAAAATATAAAGGACTGGGCCGGTTTAAACGCCCCCCCACTATTCCAAGCTGCCCAGAATCGCCAGATGTTTGCTGAGATTGTCGCCAACCTCCATTAGGGAGATGGCACTCTAAGAAGAAGATCTACTCTTTCAGAATTCATAGCACAGTAATAACGTTTCTGCACACCCCACAAGAATAACACAAATTGAAAATGTATCTGTCATCCACAAATCAAGGGGGATATGATTACTGGATACAACGTCCAAAATATGACTGGCTTTCGCTCTTATCGCATGGGGTTGAGAGTGTGAAATCAATGGGGTTAAATCAAAGTATTACATGGCTTTATCCAAAATCAGGTTTTATCTTTTTAAATATAATTCTGCGAATTCCACTTTTGGTCAGCCAGATCGATGAAATACCCGTATGTGCGGCAGTTCTACTGTTCTTTTTGATATTTTAGATATTACAGTTTGTATATTTCTATGATGTCTGATTTTGGTTTACTATCTGTGAAGAATAATGAAAAAGGTTCTTTGTGACGAATATTGTGGATATATTTTTGAGTTATTCTTTGATTTCCTCTACTGAAGTTTCTTGATGAAGACTTCTTATGACGATTTTGTAAGCCCGATCAGTTTGATTACGGTTATAATTTTTTTTAATTACTTGCTAAGTATACTTATTTAGAAGTAGATATTCGTCTTCCTTTTGGTTTTCGATATTGGTAATATAATTATTTTTTTCTCGGCGGGAATGCTTGCGCTAAATTATAATTTGGAGGTTGCAGTAGATTCTGGTAAGGAGTTTGCGATTGAAAAGCTAAGGATGTTTGATTAGGAGAGATAGATACTATTCTCAGATCGGTGGGATTTTGTTGCTAGTAGTATTCTTGATTTTTGGGTATTGCTATAATTAAATACCTGGTTTGGCAGATTTCCAAGTGTAGGTTGAAATTCCGTTGGTATCTGTATGGCAAGCATTGAGATCCGTTTTGAAATTATCGCTAAGTCAGGCAAACGGACTATTGATAGGTACACTTGCCACAAAATTATCATATCCACTTGCTCTTACAGCTGCAACCGAACATAAAGTTTATTTGTTTTCGCTTCTATATTTTAGATCTTATTTTAACTCTTCTTTGAAACTTTGAAACTTCACTATAGGAAGCTTTTTGATAGTATATAATATATAATATGTTCCTAAATAATGAACATGTTTTATGCCAAATGGGTATCTTAAATAAACTCGAGTGGGATATAAAAATTAAAATGGTATTTCTACGAAAATAAGAATTAAAATGTAAAATCAAGCAACTACAAGGTTCAAAAGAATAAAGTAGCAAATTTCAAAACTCGTAAACTCATATCAAGTTCCGTAAACTCACCCAGAAGGTCACAAAAACGATTTTAATGTTGAAAATAGCTTTGGGAAAAAGTTTGTCTTAACTTTATGGGTGGCTAAAGGCTAGTAATACAGATAAATATTATTCAAATGGAGAATCGTAATTATTTGATTAGATGCATAGAAAAAATTACAAATTATAGGCTACATATATAGGAATCCACTATGCAGCAAGCCAGTTACTGTTTATAATAATTGAAATTAATTACTAATTGTAAGGAACAAATAACTGATTTTATTCTTAAAATTATTTGACAAAATAGTAAATATTGTGAGATATCAAACTTCTTTAAATATATCGAAGTTGAAAATTGAATGGCTAAAAAGGCATCTTTATACAGTATCTTGCTTTACTAAAATAAAATAATCGTTTTTATTTACTTTTTAAATTATAATTAGTAAATTTGACCTTACGGGCGAGCAGTTGTTTCTGTTTCATTAGGACTTGACTCATAATGGTCTGTCTGATTATTTATTGAGTTACTTACGGTCCTACAAATACGGTAAAGCCCAATGTAGAAGGCTGTATGTGTTTAGTGCAATACAGCAGTATGTATTAAACATTGTAATACGCTTGTTAGATGTGCATTATGTAATGATCTTGCAATAAGATAATTAATTAATCAATAAATCTAAGAGAAAAAACGCTGATATTTTAATCAAAATAATAATAAGGCAGTAAAAACCGTTTGCTATTATAGCAAAGATTGGAAAAGATGCACGAAGGCTAATTTTTCAACCTCTAATGAAGCATGAAATAAAAGTAAGTATAAATAACAAAATGGTTTTATTACCAAGAGTCACGTACAACCAATGTTCTTTTTCCACAGTCACCGTGAACATTAAGACATTTGTCATACCGGTGAACGAGTTTTCCAATACGTACTCTCTTCATAGAAGCTTGCGGCTAGCGTGTTGAGACAGGTCTGATCTTGAAATGTCCGAAAAATCCACAGATAATTCACTAATAATCGAGCGGGACATCGCCAAAAAGTGGCTTAGAAATAGCAATATGTGACTACGAAGTTCTAGTCGCTAAAACATGTTTATTCTTATGTTTTTGAGGTCGCTGAATACGAATTCGATGGTATTTTTACGTTAAAAATGTGGCGTCTATGTATGTATAAAATGGCTTTTTAGTGAAAAATACGCTTCGCTTTTTCATGTTTAACTCGCGATATCGCCGGCAGTTTTTGATATTCCTTTTTGAAATCTTAATCACATATTCTTTGCGACATGACTTAAAAAACGAGCTCTATCTGAAACTTCTAAGGCGTACTATCGCAAAATATGATATATAAAGAAGTTTTTTGCAAAGTTTCAGCTCTCAATGTCAAATTAAAAAAATATGCGTCGTCCATGTTAACGGGGATGTTTTGAACTCGGTAGTGACAGATGTTATGTAGGGGAAGCTACGCAGTAGTGCAGTGCGCAGATCTGCCTTCTATCGTTTGGCTGATCACCTAGCAGCGCTATCGGAGGTTGAAAAAAAAATAACTCTCGTGATACCTTCACTAAATTATACCTAAGTCACCATAAAGCAGCGATATACTGGAACATCAAACCAACAATGACGTCAATATCTCATTGTATCAATTTGAAGATTAACAGCTTCAGGTGTTTGATTTACTTATTTTTTACTAATTACTATACATAGCCGGTTAGACAAAAAATTTTTGCAGTATCGATTATAATTGTAAACGTCTCGTAATAACTATTAAATGCTAGAGCGTATAATGCTGAATATATTTATTTTAACATTTAACGATTCTAAAACATATTTTATTTGTCACCCATCTCACACCTTCATACAGAAATAACAATACATCAAATTATTATGTGACAAAGCCCGGTACGCAGACTGACAATTTGGTATAATTAGTAAACAGATTAAATCAGGAAATTTTAAAACAGCACTATTAGTATATGTTGCTACCAAAACATTTTTAGAATCCAAACGCGATTAAAATCGTAAAATGTCATAGACACTTTATATTTTTAAGTCAATTAAATTATCGCTTTCAGTGATCAGTTTATTCAACAACTAATTGACCTCTTCAGTACTCATCAATTTTTAAACTTAAATCGAAGTCGCCGTTGTTAGAATGTAATGGACAAACTCGAACGTAATCTAGGTACGAAAATCTTGTGCTGGCTTAAGATGTCTATTCGGATTTTTGCACTGACTCGGTTTGTAAATTGCTTTGAACAATACATCCAAGATTAGTGCTTTTACTGAATTTAATATTTATATTAATTCGATTTGGCCTTGATTGCTGTGATGTTGGTTGTTCTGGTGATGCCTTTTTATTATCATTTTTATAGCAATTAAAGACTTTGAATTTGCCATTAACAACAGAGATGGTTTTTCTAACGTTTCGAACACATAATGCATGCATATGGTTGAAACGTTAGGCTAAACTCATATTTCACGCCTTAAGTATTGGAATATCAATTAACCAACATTCGTTTTTAGATATTAAGGCGTAATAAATGCAACTTTTAAATGTTAACAGTTGTTCTCTATATGCTTCTATAGAAAAATTATTAGACTTGAAAATAAACTGTTTCAGTTTCAATTTATGAAAAGGCACGTATTTCGATTTAAAAATGTTTTCGGTAGCGATATAAGCTAATAGCGCTATTTCAAATTAACTAATTTTATTCGTTCACTAATTATACCAAATCATATTTCACTCTAGCCATCCGCCTTTGTGATGAATGAAGCTTGGAATATATGCACGAGCAAGATATAAAATATGTATGTAAATATGTACTAAAAATCATGCACTAAATATGCAAAATGAAAATACGTAATTTAAATAATTACTTTTATTTTACATCAACACCTATATTATATGTGTACTTATACAAAAAGGTTATAAACGTATTTGTAATTGGGAATAACAAGTATAAGAATATTTTATAAACATGAAAACATAATTAACTTAAATTTTTATTATACATTTTGGCACTGAAACTTATCAAATATATATATATACAAAAGGATCTTCACAGCTGACGCTGTCTTCCTTCACTCAACCGTTTCTTCCACTCCTTCTTGTCTTCCCAATCTCCGTCTGCTAGCCCTCTTCTTTCCATGGCTTCGTCCACCTCATCTCTGAAAGATCTTCGGGGTCTTCCTCTCTTTCGTTTTCCTGGAGGACTCCACTCTGTTATTTTCTTTATCCATCGATTATTGTCCGTCCTTCTAACATGGCCGTACCATATTAATTTCTTTTCCTCGATGTAAGTCAGTGTGTCTTTTTCTACATTCATTCTCCTCTCTATTTCTGTATTTCTAATTCTGTCCAGTCGTGTCACCTGGCAGCACCTTCTCAAAATTCCATTTCTGTGGCTTTTATTTTTCCTCTATTTTTCTTATTAATTATCCAGTTTTCTGTCATAATACTTCTGATAATTGTGTTATATATTCTGTGTTTGTATTTTTGTAATGTGTGTGTTCCATAGAATGGGATGTAGTTGTCTGATACTTATTCTAGTTTGTCCTAACCTGTTCTTTATTTCTTCTTCTGTAGATGTATTTTTGATATAGTAAAGCCTAGGTATTTGAACTTATTTTTCCCTCTTATTTCTACATTGTCGTCTATTTCTAAGTTTTTACCTCTTCTTCTGTAATCGCTAAATATTCTGTCTTGTCGAAGTTTATTTCCATACCGGCCTTAGTGTACTCGTTTTTAGTTTTGTAGCATATAACTCAGGTCCTCTTCATCTTGGGCTATTATCACTTGATCATCTGCGTAGCTTAGTGTATAAAGATGTTCATTGCGCACTGGTATCCCCATTCCTCACATTTCCTTTTCCAATTCTTTAAGGTATCTTCTAAGAATATCTTGAATAGGGTTGGAGATGTGCAGCATCCTTGTAGGAGCCCTTTTGTTGTCTTAAAGTAATTACTGATCGTCTGCCCCACTTTCACTGCCACTTGGTTGTTTCCATAAAGTTGCTGTATTGCCCTGATTAGACTTTTGTTGATCCCTATATTACTCATCGCTTCCCACAGTTTTTTTGGGACGGTCGTACGCTTGAGGTCTATGAAGGCCAAGTGAATGCCCTGTTTTTCGCTCTTTTCTTCGCTATAAGTTGTTGGATAGTATATATGTTGTCTATACAGGATTTTCCGGCTGTGAATCCTGTTTGGTCTTCTCCTATTTTTCCATGAATATTGTCTTCTATTTTGTTTTTACTATTTTTGCATAAATTCTTCCCATTAGAGAGATCACACTAATGCCTCTATAGTTGTCACATATTCTGCGATTACCTTTTTAAATATCGACGTTATATACGCTTTTGTCCATTCATTCGGTAGTACATCCCCATTTAGTGCTTTACGAAACATATGTTGCATCATACGTAGTAATTTCGGGGTTCCATACTTTACCATTTCAGTACTATTCCTCCCGGTCCTCCTGATTTTCTATTTTTAATGATTGTGTGGCCTTTTGACTTCTCCAATTGTTATTTCTACTTCTTCGTGTTCTATTTGGTCATTTTGTTTATTTTCTATCGCTTGTCCTTTAAACTCTTCTCTATTTTCTGTTAGCAGGTCCTGGTAGTATTGCTCCCATTTTTCTTGTTGTATGAAGGGTATGTATGCCTTTTCTTTTGAATTTGTTCTTAACGTTTTTAGTATTCGCCATGCTTCTGAACTCTTTGTTCCCCCTATGTATCGGTCAATGTTTGTGCACATGGTTTTCCACTGATCATTCTTTTCTCTTGTTACTAATCGTTTTACCTCTTTGTTCTTCTCTTTGTAGTTTTGTTGATCTTCTTGCGTTTTGGTGCTTAGCCACCTATTATATTGTTCTTTCTTTTCCTGGATACTTTTTAAATATTTTCCTAAATTGACAATAGGTAAATTATGTCTTCGATCACTTAACAAATGTTTCTATCTTGAAAATGTCCAACTTCGGAAGAAGTAACAAGTACGTACTTAAATGCACACATTGTAATTGAAGAAGGACTAAGACAAGGGTGTGGGCGATCACCCACTTTATTTAATATTTATATCGACGACGTGGTTAAACTTTGAAAACCACAAGTAAACCCAGGGATAAAACTACGAGACGACAAAAACATAAACTTACTGCTATATGCCGATGATTTAACAATAATTCAAAAGAACGAAGACGATCTGCAAAGATCAATTTACCGTCTCAAATTACTCTGCGAAAACTACAATTTGAAAATATCTAAAGACAAAACAAAGATAATGGCCTTCCAAGGAAAACAACCAGTGCGATCGAGAATAATAATAGATGGAAAGACTTTAGAACAGATACCTCATTTCAACTACTTAGGCTGCGACACCACATACGAAAATCATAAAGATGTAGAAACCAAGATTAATAAATTCCAAGCAATTTGCGGGACAATAAATAGAACGCTAAAACACAAAACAAGAAAAGAAACAAGAATGAAATTTTACAAGACCATGGCCGTCCCTGTACTCACTTATGGAAGCGAATCGTGGATAACAAACACAAAAAACAAATCTAGCATACAAGCAGCGGAAATGAGGTTTCTCAGAAATGTTAAAGGTTGCACAAGGAATGATAGGATAAGAAATGAAGAAATAAGAGAAGAACTAGAAATTTTCAACGTTAACGACAAATAGAAGTATACAGAAACAATTGGAGACAACACGTTAATAGGATGACAGAAGAAAGAATAACGAAACAAATCCTAAACTACCACCCAAGAGGACGCAGAGATGTAGGAAGACCGAAGAAAAGATGGTCCTAATCAAATGAAGTTCGGAACAGGCAGAATGGCCTAAGCCTTGACGACAGAAGAAGAAGTAATTGAATCCAGTTCTAGATTATCTCTCTGCTCACCATTTAATACATCGTTAATTTTTTTAAATATGATGTAGCTTTTATTTGTTGTCAAAAAAGTTTAGATTTGTTTCAACTTTCTTTAAAATTTTATCACCTTCAGCAACTGTGCTTTTCAAAATTTCAATAATGCTTAAACTTTTATGCAGTGAAAATTCTCGCTTCTCTATTTTTTAATTGCAGTTGCAAGGCAAACAAAATTAGATTTAATGTAAGCTACCTGCTGTTTAATCGTTGGATCTCTAAAATACTTAATACAATTTTCAACTGCAGCTGAAAATCAGTTTAGGAATCAAACTGACATACGACATCTTTGATTTTAGTGTAATTTGTTGTAAGAAAATCTACACATTTTAACTAGGTACCCCATCTTGCAAAGATCGGCTCTGGTGGTAAAGGGATTTTAGGGTACATTTCCTTATACACTTTAACTCTAAGAGGTGCTTTAATAGATATCTTTTAACATTCTAAACTAAACTATTAACTAAAATATATTTTAGTTTTACAGTTTTAGCAACGCGATTTAAACTGTGAGATGTACAATAAATTTAATTAAGGGAAATTTGTAAAAAAAATATTAAATTTTGTGATGCTTTTATCACATACGGTACAGCATCTGTACCATTAACATTATAATATACATTGGCATTTTATTGGGCAAATATAAATTACCTAACGATTCATCAACGAATGAATCGTTACATTATTGGTTTTTTTCTAGAGCTTTACACTGATCAAAAAACCTGTTCCAGGTTTATTTTCATTTAACATTCTGAACACAAGATACCTGTATACAGACCTTTAACATCAGTTATTTCATCTACTAAAAAACCATACAAATTCACGACCAATGTGTTTTTGATTCCAACCATTGCTTTGTGATAATGTCGACATATTCTTTTCTTAATGTTGAAGAACTAGAAACATTAACAGTGTGTTTAGAAGTTCAATGTTTTTAAAAAAATTTTGATGTAAGGGATGATCTACTTTATAAAGTGAAATATCGTAACAGACAAATAAACCACATAACTCTGAAAAATTTTGTTTATTCCTCTTGTACAGAATTGCTGATATTTGATGTTAGCTGCAAAAAAGCTAATCGTTCGTGACACATCAACGATTAGCTTTTTTTGTATATGCAGAAAAAATTTAAAATTTAATTTATAATCAATCTCCTTTTTTATTTTAAAACACTATAAAAAATTAAGAACCATAAAAAAGTATATTTTAAAATTAAAAATCTTACTAGCATAATTTTAACATCAAATATCAATAAAAAAAACTTACCCTGTTATCACAGACTGTGCACAAAATATGAGAGAAGTCAATAATTTTTAAGTCCGTCTTTATTTAATACCATTCTTTTAATAAAGCACTTTTTGCGGCAGCTTGTTTGAGCATTTTAAAACAAATAGAGGAATGTACTTCACAAACTGCTCAAAGCCAAATAGAATCAAACTAAATTTATTCTAACAAACACAATAAGTATAAAAGTTATTTTCTATTTGTGGATATTAAAGTAATTGTTGTCTGTAAACTGTGTTTCGAAAATCAATAAAATATCAGTCTTTTGTTCTTGAAGAAATAGCTCAATTTTGAGGCGGCGCTGGGCAAGTCCATTGCCGTTCTAATTCATTATTAGGAATCTTTAATTAGCATGTTGAGTAGATTTAACATCAAACTATTCTGATTCATATGTTAAATATGCATTGTTTGAAATTTGGTTAGGAATTAGGGCAGTGTGATGTTATTTTGTTTCCTTGTGTTGGACTGTTTTGTTGACCTGCTACAACATTTCCGTTGTTTGGATTTGCAGTGTACATAGATATCTAAGGCTCTTGTTGTAGTAATTGATACTCGTTTTGTGAGTTCTTTGAGTAACCACGGTTTTCGTTTATTACATTGTAATTGCTGATACACCTCGCAGTTTTTATAATTGGCTAGATGTGCCTTGGCATAACGCACATTTGGCAAAGCTATTTTTGTCTTTTTGCAATGTAATGTGTGCTTATCTACAATTTCATACACAAATAGAGTCTCGGGCAGTAGGTTTTGTTATGTCTATGCTCTTGGCATCACATGCATTGTAAAATTGTCGTCTTCTTTTGTAACGGTTCTATCAATATTTGATGGTTTTATTTCATATATTTTTTTATTATTCACAGCAGGTTTCACGTTTACAAAGAATATAGGTAATGTTGATAATATTGCGCCTTTATGACTTAAGCTAGTTAATTCTTTCTTAATTATTCGATATCCGCAGAATCGTGTAGATTTTTTAACGATTTGATGTGCTCTGTCTTCCTGTAACTGGTGGATATGATAAACAATATTTTCAGTTTTAAGATGTGTGACTAATTTCCTGTCTTGAGTATAAGTATAATTTTTTATTGTATTATTTGTTAGCGCTTTGGTTCACTCTCCAATGAGTTCTTGAAATTTTCGATCATTCCTTTCTAGTCAATAACGTTTTATATGAAAATGGAGGGGGTTTAGCTACTTTTTGCTTGTTGTTGGTATTTGTATTTAGTGCTTTATTATTAAAGTTTTTTAGCTAGTAAATTATATCTATTATTATTGTTTAATAGGCTTTGATTTTTTTATTTGGTGTGATCTTGAGTTATTCAATTATGCTGCAATTGTGCTGCCACTTGTGTGAGTTTTCTATTTCTTTTTCCTCACGTTCATCGATAATTATCGGCTTACTAACTTTTGTTACTTATTTTTTGTTATAAACTCATTTATTAGCAATCAGAAGAAATACAGTAATTCTATGAGCTAATTTTATGTTATCAAATGTTTAATAAAAGTCATAAAGAGAAAGCACCCACTGGTAAATCTCCTACTTTAGTTCACTATGTCTATTGGCCACTTTTTTCTTAATCTTCTGGTTTCGGGTTCCTGGAGTAGGACGTTGACTGTTATATTCGGGTAGTTTTCAACAGTGTAATGATGGTTTGGAAGAATCGTTTGTCCAGGTAGGAGCGCAAAAGCAGGTAGTAATGGTATAGGAGTAGTTTTTTTAATTTTGTACAATAAACCTCTGTGCCAAACCTTATCAAATGCAGAACTCGCATCTAAGAACACTGCACAACAGTAAGTTTTGTCTTCAAGTGCACCGCGTATCAAGTGTGTTAATCGATGGTATTGTTGAATTGTTGAATGCTGGGATCGGAATCCAAACTGGTGATCTAGCAGCTTAGAAATTATTGGAAGTAAACTAATAGGTCGGTAGGATTTTATTTGGGTGGGAGGTTTACCCGGTTTAAGGATTAGTATAATTTGGGCAAATTTTAGTAATGATGGCCAGTATGCCAGACCCAGTTCTATTAAACAAGATTTGGAGATAACGAAGTCCTTTCTCAGGTAAGTGCCTTAATATAATTCCTGTTATAAGGTCATGTCCTGGAGAGTATTTGTTAGGAAGTAATTTTATTCGGGCTTCAATTTCGTGGTATTTGGGGTGATAATTGCAATGAGTTTCTAAATAATGTTCAACCTCCTGGTCTGGTTCATTAGAATTAGGTTCAAAGGCAGTTTGAAGGTGCAGTGCGAAAGTTTCAGCCTTTTCTTTATCAGTTGTCGCCCATAATCCTGTTGCATCTTGTAATGGTGGTATGTGCTCCTTGAGACGTTTGATTCCTCTAGTTGTCCTCCATATTGACTGATCTTGTACAGAGTGTGGTTGTGTAGAGTTGGAAAGTTTCATTGCGAATTTGTTGAAGTTTTCTTTTTAGTGTATTATTCAGTTGGTTAAATATAGTGTTATCTGCAATGTTGCAACTACTTTTTTCCCTTACTATTTCCATTATTGCAGTTGGGATGTTGTGGTTGTAGGACTGAGGTGTTGATTTCCAACCGGCTTCCTGAATAGTTGTTATTAGGTGGTTAGTTGCATATTCTAAGTCTTCGTTATTTTAATACCAGGTACTTGTTGAGATTTTGATTTATATGTGATTAAAAAGATTCCCAGTTGGTTTTTTATTGCTGAGTAGGTGTGGGTTCTTTGTAAAGTACAGTTGCACTTACTGATACTACTACAGGAATATGGTCAGATGAAATGTCGTAACTAGGAACGATATCCATGTAGTTTGAGGACATACCGTGGGTGACGAAGAAGTCAAGCAGGTCTGGCGTTTTATTGGGGTCAGTAGGCCAATATGTTGAGCTGCCCGTTGATAGGAAACTGTAATTGTTATCTGCTATGAGCTTGTATAATTCGCTACCTTTTAAATGCGAGCCCCAGTGTATATTTTTAGCATTGTAGTCGCCACCTGCTAAGAATCTGGGTCCTAGTTGCTCAAAATAGGGTTGGAACATTTATTTGGTTATGTTGTGACGTGGCGGGCTATAGGCGACGGAAATTACTATTGGAATCGGAAGTTTTTGTACTTGTATTATGGTAATTCATGATGTTTGATAGTATTGCGAATTATTATAGCAGAACCACCATGGGCTGCGTCGTCCGGTGTTCTGTATGATATATGGTAAAATGAGATATTTTTAAATATAATCTTGTGGTATAATGGGTTTCTGAGATTAACAAAATATCTATGCTATTGGTATGTAGAAAAGTTTCAATTTCTAACTTTCGTTGAAGCAGCCCGTTGGCATTCCACAACGCATTTTTAGAAATTTAACCATTAGTTGATTAGCTTATTGATCACTGTAGTCAGCATATTTAGTATCATGCTGTTTTGCTGTAGTAGTTGATTGAAAATGCTTTTAAATTCATCGAGGAATTGTTTAAGACTGACGTCTTCAGCTGGCTGGTTTTGTACTATTTGTGAATAGGTGGGACGTGGAGGATTTGGTCGATTGATAGTGTCGTGATTATCTTGTTGCCTTAGGGTAGAAAGTGTTGCCTTGTTAAGTTTGAGGATCTTACATTTGTGTGTTGCTTATCAGGTTGATACTTATTTTGCAGCTCTTGATAAATTGTGCATCCTTTATAGTTTTCTGGGTGTTGTCCCTCGCAGAGAATACATTTTGCTGGGGTGTTTTTGTTTTTTGGCAGCTTTTTGTGTCATGCGGTCCAGCACATTTTATGTGGGCAAATGGTCTATTACAGTACCCCCTTGTGTGTTCATAGTTCTGGCAATGGATGCATTGCCCTATATCTTTGTTTAATTTTGGTGGTTCGAATAATACAGGTTTATTTTATGTTGTAGATTTCCTTGTTATTAGTGGCTGGTTCAAGATCTATGTAAAAGATTGGTAATTGGTCTTTAGTTAGTTTATTTTTTAAATTCATAATGTTTCTAACTATATGTCCTGCTTCTATAAAGGCTTTTTTAATATCATCTGTTGGAGTAGTGTAGTGTATGTGTTTTAGAACTACTCTATATGGGGATCTTCCTTCATCTGGTACGTGTGATGTATAATTTGATTTTACTGCATGTGTTTGATCATCTTGCGGTAGGTGTCAGGGGTAGCTGTGGTAATTTTGACGACATTATTGTGCAGAGTTTTGGTCGAGTATTGTTCCTCTTCAGCAACGGAAAGTAAATTTTTTGTCAATGGGCGGGGGCTTAGGTGTAGTTTGTTGCCGTTGTTTCTTATTGTCATCGCTTGCTTCGTTATCTGGGCTTAGGGCTGCGTATCTATTTGCATGAATTAGTGTTTCTTTTCCACTGACCGTTTGTATATTTGACTTGTCTAATCGTTTTCGCTTTGTGACTCTTTGCTAATCATTAGCAGGATGTTTCCATTTCTTCTTCATCATTTTCATAATACTCATTTGAGGTGGTGTTATTTTGTATTAGTTGAAATGAAGATTTTGCACTCAATTGAAATGTAAAAAGTTGTGTTTGTGGTATCTGGGGAAATTGTTGGTATTGTCAGGTCAATGATGCTGAATTAGGGGGCGGTTTATTTGTGTATTGGGTTTGCAGGTGCACGTTTGGAGGATGGATAATAGGCAGGAAGAGTAACGATTGTGATGGCTTAGGATTTCCATTAATTTTCTTCTGATCATAAGTATTAAATGCGCCATTATAGCCGTTGCCGGCAGCATTTTAGTTTATGTAATATAAATTTTATTGTAGTTAACAGTCATTAAATAATTATTTTAAAAATCACTTACAGTTTATTAAATTTTAAAATTGATATCACAAGTTGAACTCAAGTCGCTTTATCGCTCGGCACTTGTAATCTCGTAGACGTCTTTATTCCGCGAATGTACAATGCGAACTCAACTTTTGTTCCTTGAGGATTTAAGGTTTGACTTTGATCTGGAACTGGTACAAATATAGGTGCATGTTAATAGTTAGGAAAAGCTA
This sequence comes from Sinelater perroti, assembly GCA_036346155.1. Lineage (NCBI taxonomy): Eukaryota > Metazoa > Arthropoda > Insecta > Coleoptera > Elateridae > Sinelater > Sinelater perroti. Next base: position 2,946,822 of record JARFIY010000099.1, read on the forward strand.
CCGCATAATTGTGATTTTGTGATGCAACCATATAATTAGTATTTTGTGTAAACGGTGTAAATACGGTTTTTGGAACTATTTATTGAATTCCGTATATCTGTTGTTGCCGAGTGCACAGAAATTGTTGTGAATAATACATATTCGGATTATTATTTTGCATTTTCTGATAATTCAAAATTTAGGAACGTATTTGGTATTCCCTTTTAATTGCACATTAATAATTGTATTTATTTATAATTAAAATTTTCCTATTTACTTTGGTTCAGAAGTCAAGCGCTTGTATTGGTGCCGAAGAATCTCTGCTAGAGATTAGTGTTACTTTACATCGGGAGTGGTCGTGCTGGCGTTGCAGGTATCTGTTTAGTTCTGCAAGTCTTCAACCACTGGTATGAAAGCTGTTGTGCTAGCAGTAGTCTTTTGTTGTAAACATTTTCACAAATGAAACAGTTTGTATATGCTCTTTTACACGTAATCATACAGTTATAAATGTCTTTAAATTATAAAAGTGTAATATTTTATACGAAGCACAATTTCCTCTTGGCAGTTAACGTTTTATTTGATTTATTTCAAAATATTTATATTTTTTAACTTTTTATTTAATGTTGTCCTTGCTTTTAAAATGACTAATATCCTCCTACACCTTACAACTTCTAACAAAATCTTTCGTTTAGGTATCACTATAATATTATTGCTCTTAAAATATTAAGCACAGTTTTTTCTAGATCTGTGAAGCATAGACATAGCTTTGGTTTTTTCTTATATGTTTTATCTTATAGCAATCTTCCTTCTATGAGCATATTACTACATAATTTTGAAAGTCTTTCATTTGCACCCTTTTGGGATATACCATTTTTAGAGCAATTTTGTCAATTTTGTTCATTTTAACATTGCCATCTCTATCTAGTTCTCTTGTTATTTTGCATTTTTTATAATGTTTGGAAAATTATGATAGAATATTCCAGGAAATTGACTATTCTGCCCTTGAACGTGACGCTCAAAGATTAATCCATCATCACTGTGGGATAATTACCCAAATAAAATATATAGTATTGGCGTGTGTGTGTGTGTGTTGTTTGTTTGTGTGTGTGTTTTGGTTGGTTGGTTGGTTGGGTGGGTGGGTGGTTGTGTGTGTGTATTAGGTCGTCCGAGGCTATAAGGGCAACATTTTTTTTGAATTGAGATACGCATGCCCTCACATTTTTTTTCTATTTGACCCTAATAACTGAAATAATAAATATTATTGCAATCGGATAACGATAACCCGTGCCAAACTTTGAACAGAAAAGTTAGTATGAAAGCCATAGAAGGAGTTTAGAACTTAATGTTTATTCGGTAAATAAAACAGTGTTTTACCTATATCTTATATTTATGAAGTATTTATAATTAAAAGGACATTATTTATTAAATTTTCTCTTTAAAGTTTGCTTTTTACAGTCAGGATATATCTGTCTGTGTTCTTGTACGCAACGTAATAAAAATTGCTTTTGTTCCTCCAGTGATTAAGCCATGAAAGTCTTTTATTAACTTAACCGTTAACTGCTTTCAGTGTCTGCACCTTCTTTTTAGCGTGTGTAAATGAAGCATAGAGCCAGCGTGGTCCCGTGGTTATCGAGAGCTGCGATGCTGATGGACCTCAATTGGTGCTCTTTGAGCGTGGCCTTAGCTAAAATAATTGATATGCGTATAACAAAATTCGTAGTCATCGCCCCGTTGGTGCGACGATCGAGAGCGAACGCGAGCCTTAACCTCTCAGTTCGCAGGGGTATATTATATATTAAATGAAGCATTGTTTGACCATGAAATAGGACACTCGTTGAGAAAACTGTCATCAATTGTGAGTCGATCGAACAAGAACTTGCTTTTGATTGAAACAAAATTATCGATGTTTTTCTCTGAAATTAAAAAGAAAGAACAGTTATCATATATTAAAGTAATAAAAGAAAAACAAAGAAAAACTAACATTTTTACTTGTCAGACTAACCGTAAAGTGGGCCACAAATTTCTTCTTTCGATGGGATGTAGCGTTTATCGTGGGCTGATGGATTTTCTTTGGTTGAGTTAGGAACCATTTTTATTTTAGTTTCTTGGTCTACATCATCGTCAAATAGAAACAAGACAGACACTTCATCAAATACCATAAATGCTGACAGAACTTCTGTAAAGCTGCTTTTGCCGATTGCTTCGTAAGCCTTTATGGTCTTCAAAAAGCACAAATTCTGGTAAGGTGCTTTTACCGCTAAAGTGCATTGCAGCCAAGGCTTCACGTAGGATGTCATGATGTCTGTCTAACAGAGCTGCTTTATCCTTGTTTGAAATTCTGAATTGAAAGCTAAGTAATGATATTTTTAATGAATAAATTGCTCTTGCCATCCATCAAATTTGGTGCATGGCGCCTGGAGGTCAAATCTTAAATTTCTTCTTTGTATCTCCGCCAAGAAATATTATTGAAAGCTCTATTATTTCTCGATAGTCATTTCTAGCAATTTCGTTAGTCAATTCAGTTCGGTAAAATTCTAGCAGTTTGTCAATTTTTGAAACATTCAGGCATGATAGCTTTTCTGTATAGCTCTGTATTCTCTTGGGATTGACATTTTTCCACTTTTCTCGAAACTTTTTAAACAATGGAAGGTCAGGGCTTGTGGTTACTTGGCTGATTTTTACCTCAAACACGCCTTTTAATACCAATTCGTAGACGTGATGGCTGCAAGCAAAAATAAGCATTTCTCTATTCAGTTTATGTTCGAGCACACAGGCACCATTAATACGACCTACATTTGAAGCAGTAGTATCACAACACAGAATCTGCTTTTATCTTCAAGATTCCAGTCAATAGTAGCGTTCCAAACTACCTCTGTCTGTTCTCTTTCTGAAGAGTTGTCCAAGTTTGGCACAGCGATAGGTTGTTCTTTATTATCATAAGAAATAAATATCGGTAGACGTTCTTCTTTAGATTTGCGTGCATCTAAAGCCGATAACAGTTTGCCATCCCACTGGACAGTTACAGTATCCGGTACCTCGATTTGGAATTCAACTTTTATAGCTTCTGCTCGCTCTTTTCGCTTTTCTGTACGAATTTTTTGAATGAAGGACTTGCTTATAGAAAATTCGTCAGTGTTATGTTCAAGGGTCTCAATAGTTGCTTTAATAATAAATACAGAATTTCTTATATTTAACTGACAGATATCTAATGCTGCCACTAATTTTGGAGTGATGAAATTTTTCCTCATAGAAGTTTTATTAGTATCGGGCTCTGTGCTCTCAATTGGGATGGGCAAATTTTCTTGTAAATCCATTATTTCAGAATCAGAAGACGAATTTTCTCGTAGTGATTCATAAGATGATGTCGAAGGAGTTAAGGATGAAAAATGTTTAGCACGCCGCTTTTGCTTCTCAATGTTTCTAAGGCGCGCCTTTTCCTATCTTTCGGTAAGTTTTTTGTCCTCTCCAGCAAGAAGATCCTATGTTCATTTATCTTTATTAATTGAAGCGCATCGGCATGTGCAATGTCAAACAAATTGTCTAAGTTTGTAACAAACTCTTGTCGACGCTGCTCAAACACGTCTTGTGTTTTGTTTGCATTTTTTTGCAAATCTCTCCAAACTTGGTATAAGGTAACAAGTTTCTTAACACAGTTAGCTAAAGATTTAGTCGGTATAAGTGCTTTTTCCCAATAAATAATGCACTCACGAATAGTAAGATTTGCTTCTTTCATTGACCCTTAAATTCACTTCACGAATATTATAGAACATAACTGCCAATACTTGTCCATTAGAGGGAATTTTTGAACCGGTAATTTGATGTTTTACGTCCCCCATTAAAAATATTGCCTTTTTAGAACTGCGTAACTCCACTGACATGTTGACTGAACGAAATCAATGCGTTTACTAACAAAACATACAAGCAACAATAGGCACATCGATACGTTAGCTGCGAGTACTGACATGTTTCGATGCAAGTCGGCACGGGGTGCCGTGGTCCTAAGTACATGAAACTTTATTTAAAATTGTTTTGACATGATTCAAACAAAATTAGAGGGTATGCGTTGAAATAAAAGAACTTATATTTTTTGGGACACCTTTATATATATATATATATATATATATATATATATATATATATATATATATATATATATATATATATATATATATATATATATATATATAATAAAAAATATTAAAGGTACAACCCAAAATTATACTAACATTTATATTTAAAAAAATATTTAATACATTTTACAAAAAACTACATACTTTTGTTTATTTCTCGACATAATTTCAGTGATGTCGAGACATTTATCCCAGCGCAACAGTAGATTGAACATGCTTTCACAGTATTGCTGCTTGTCAAGTTGCTTGAAGTAGTCCAAAACTGTGCTTCGCAATTCTTTTTGATCCGCAAAGCGTTTCTCCGCCAAAAATTTCTTTAACGATCCAAATGAATAAAAGTTTCGAGTAGATAAATCTGGACTACATGGAGAGTGTTGCAAAACCTCCCAATTTCGCTGTCAACCACAATTTCGTTTGATTTGACGTATAGGGTCTTGTACCATCATGCAAAGTAATAGTCCCGGCCTTTTTCCTCTAATGACTATGCAATTTCTGAAAAGTTTATGCAGTTAATGGTTGTGCGTGGTTTAAGGAATTTACACAGCAGTACAACTCCACTATCCTAGAACACGGCGGTTACGTTTTCGCTGGCAAATGGTTGAGTTTTTAATTATTTTTTTTAGAACTGAGAAAACGGGACGTTTCCGTATCATAAACTGTTGTTTCGTCTCTGGAGTGAACTTATAAATTCAACTTTTATCTCAGGTAATAATTACAATGAAAGGATCCCCTTCCTATTGGTATCGAATAAGACTTTAAAATGAAGCACTCATTCGATTGGTTTTTTCTTCATCGGAGAGCATTTTCAGTATTCAGCGAACCGAAATTTTGCGCCCCGCACTTTAAATACACACGCCATGTTTGTTTGCTTTCCGAAAGTTAAATGGAGTCTTGAAAACAACGTTTCTGACATATTTTTTTTATTAGAAAAAAATACATCAATTATCAGAACTATGTACATATTTATACTTAAAATATAAAACACATTAGTTCTATGAGCTGATTTGCTGGCAAGAGGCTTGAGGGATTTAACCTATTGGTATTACCCTGCAGACGTTATTGGTTGAGTATGTCACAAGGCCATTTCTTATTGAGTCTTTTGAAGGCTGGTTCTTCCAGTAAAGGTTCGACTGATGGGTTTGGATGTACTAGAAGACGGGCATGGTGTTTCAGTGCACGTTGATGAATTTCCTCTTTTACAGTTGGCATATCTAAGTCCGTATGTAGAGTTAGGTTGGTGACATACCATGGGGCACCTGCGATCTGCCTAAGAGCCTTAGATTGGAATCTCTGTATAATGTTTAAGTTGGACATGCTAGAGCATCGCCATAGTTCCAATCCGTAAGTCCATATGGGCTTAATTATTACCTTATAGAGAAGTCGTTTGTTATCGAGGGAAAATGGAGATTTTTTGCCGATTAGCCAAGCCATTTGTTTAAATTTGAGGTCCATTTGTTTCCTTTTCTTTGTAATGTGCGATTTCCAGGTTAGCTTTCTGTCTAGATGTAATCCTATGTAACGAGTTTTGGTAGCGTGTGGTATTTCGACAGTGTTAATATAAACAGGAGGACACTGTTGTCTTATTAATGAGAAAGTTACGTGAGCAGATTTGCTTTCATTAACTGTAATTCGCCATTGGTTCAGCCAATCCTACAGGAGGTTTAAATAATTCCTACTTCAACATCCGGGGCTGTAGGCAGATCAGCAGTATAGATTAGATATAGAAGCGGACCTAAAACGCTACCTTGAGGGACGCCTGCGGAGATAGGAAATATCTCTGGTAGTTCTTCGCCATGTTTGACTTGATATGTACGATGTAGTAAATAAGATCTTAGTAATTCGTAGTAGTTATGCGGAAACACAAGCTTGAGTTTATGTAGTAGGCCCTTATGCCAAACTTTGTCGAAAGCTTCCTTCACATCTAAAAAGACAGATGAGCAGTAATTTTTTTCTTCACAGGCTGTATAAATAATATTCGTCAAACGATGACACTGCTGAATAGTCGAGTGATTACGACGAAACCCAAACTGGTGGTCAGGTAAGTGATCCGCTAACAAGTCATCTTCGTTTATTCGTTTTAAAATCAGCTTTTCCAGAAGTTTTGATATCACCGGCAAAAGGCTTATAGGTCGATAAGAAGTTACTTCCGTTGGCGGTTTACCTGGTTTAGGTATTAATATGATGTGTGCATGTTGAAATTGGTTCAGCCAGTAGCTCACACGTAGGATGGAGTTAAATAAGGTTTTTATTAACAATAATCCGGAGTAGAGTAGTTCAGTTAGTACTTTTTCGGTAATTAGATCAAATCCAGTTGACTTATTTTTTTTTTAAATATTTTATTTCATGTTCTACTTCTTGTACAGTGAAAGCTTTAATCGGCGGAGACACCTGAAGAGGAGCATCTAGGAAATCTTCTACTTCTGGGTTTGGATCATTATTGTGGGGTTATAAGACTTGTGCAAGATATTCCGCAAATGCTGCCGTCTTTTCTTGGTCACACCTGGCCCAGGTACCATCAGGCTTACGAAGTGGTGATATGGTAGGGGTAGGACGTTTAAACCCTTTTGTTGCTCTCCAGATTGTATCGTCTTTGGTGCTTAGGTTCTCCACATAGGCTGTGAAAGTGTTGTTTTTGAACTCTCGTAACTTGGTCATAAGCCTGTTATAGGTAGTTTTATCAACGGGATGTCGACTTCTTTGCCATCTGGCTCGCGCTTTTCTTTTTTCTTTAACCAGTTCCATCATTTCCATGGGGATATTTTGCGTCTGTCGTTCTTCTAGTTTATATGTGGGAGTAGCAGACCAAGCCGCTTCTTGGACAGTAGTGATGAGAAAGTTTGTCACTTCCTCTATATCAAATTCTGTTTCTATATGCACCGAGTACTGAGATATTTTATGATCAATCAATTCCTTGAATAGATCCCAATCAGTGGTCTTATTATGCAATGTTGGCTTGCTTTTCTTTTTTATTACTGATGTGCTGATGGTGGTCCGAGTTCAGATCGAAGTTAGGTCTAACCTCCGTGAAGTTGATCGAAATTCCATTTAGTATGTAGAAATCTAGATGATCAGGTACTTTATTCAAGTCTGTGGGCCAATAAGTTGGCTCGCCCGTGGATAAAGTGAGATACCGTTTTTCGGTAATAAGTTTATAGAGTTCTCGTAGCTTCGTAGTTGTTAATCGTGATCCCCAGTTAGTGTGCTTGGCATTGAAATCCACGCCAACAATAAAGCGTTGACCTAGGGATTCAAAGAACGGTTGAATGTGGTCCTTGGTGATGTTGTGTCTTGGAGGACAGTATACGCCTGATATTGTTGTCGGTATGTCTTGCATAGTTAATTGGATTGTTGTTGCCTGCAGAAAATCTCTGTCGCACTTTGGTAATTCATGATGGGCTATAGATTCGCCGACAATGATAGCTGATCCACCGTGTGCGGTCCCATCCGGATGCTGGGTGTGATATAGTATATAATTAAGTATTCTCATATATGATCTCTCAGTGAAGTGAGTTTCTGATACCAGCAATACATCTATGTTATTAGTTTTAAAAATAATTCGATTTCAGATTTTTTTGACTGGAGCCCATTGGCATTCCATAGAGCTATTATTAAGAACTTAGACATTATGGATGAATCTCGTAATGACAGTTGACAACATATTAAGTATCATGTTGTTTTGGTTAAGTAGTTGTGTAAACATTCCTTTAAATTCTACCAAAAAGTGGGAAAGGGTTATATCTAAATTGTTTTGAGGGAGTTCTTCATTATTTTTAGTCACTTGCGCGTAGGTAGTTTGGTTACTGAATTGTCTGTAGTCAGTTATTCGTTTGCGTGATTGCCCTTGTCCCAAACGATATTTATTTTGTAGCTCGCGGTATACTTGACACCCTTTATAGTTGGCTGGACATTTTGCTGGGGTATTCGGGGTTTTCTTGCAAATTTTTGTGTCATGTGCCCCGCCGCACTTTACACAGGCGTATGGACCATTACAGTAGCTTTTAGTGTGGTTGTACTGCTGACATCGTGTGCATTGTATTAATTCAGTGCTTTTTCTCGGAGGCTCTACCGCGATGACTTTATATTGAAGATATTTTAGATTGTAGATCTCTTTGTTATCTCTAGCCGGCTCTAAATTTACAGAAAGCATTGGAAGTGGAGTTTTCGTAGTTCTTTGTCTAATGTTAATTATGTTTCTGACAGGAAATCCCTCGCGTTCGAGATCTTCTTTTATATCTTGAACTAAAGTTGTAGGATGCAAATGTTTGATTACAACCCTATATGGCTTTTCTTCCTTCAGTTGGTATGTATGATGAATAATATTCTGATTTTGCATGAATTTAACAAGTTTTTGTATAAATCAGATGTTTTACGGTAATTTTTACAACGTTGTTGGATAAACATTTAGTGATTAGATGTTCCTCTTCTGTTCTATTAACTAGAGTTCTTAGCATTTGGTCAAGATTAGTCACTCCATGGACAAAAATAGGAGGTGGTTTAGGTGGTGTTATTGTTGGAGGTGTACTTGACCGTTGCATACTGTCAGTGTATGTTTGGGGAGTATTATTCGCTTCTAGCTGGCTGAGAGGTGCAAATCTATTTGTTTGGTTATCTGTAGCGGCATTTTCTCCAGGTGCTCGCCTGGAGATGCGCTTTCTTTTGTTGCTGTGTACGACTTGCCAGGAATACTTATTACTGCTTCCTTCATCTTTTTCGCTGGTTTAGATTAAGTAAGCATTTTGGGGTTCAGTGACAGTGGTTGCACTTTCGGGTTGCTTATAAACTTGGGAGGATGGCGTATAAAATTGTTGCATACCTGAATTGCAGTTATTTTGTTGAAAAGGCAGCTGTTGTTGTGGACCTTGGCTCGAAAAGATTGGAGTAGCAAAGTTTGGCTGTGGTAGGTAACTTATCGGCTGCGATGAGTGGCCGATAAGTCCCGTTCCACTAAACATTATTTAACACTTGGCCTTGCGGCCGCACTTTCAATAAAGTTCGTAATTCTCACCAGCAAACACAACCTTACTCGTTGAAAGTCAAATAACGAATCGTTTCTGACATATGACGGCGATATTGTGCATGCGCGGTTTGTATAACAACTAATCTGTACTTTTAAAATTGGACGCTCCTCGTAATTTATTGGATTTAATATCAAATTATGACAGTATTTTGAACTGTGAATCACGAAAGATCACCCCTGTTAGACCACTGCGCCCACGTAAATATGGGACCATCATTTATAAAGGCAAAATTTCTTCTTATCACTAAATACAATAGGGTGCTATTTCATTTTGCATATGATTGTCCTATAATGTAACACAGGAGATGTGCACGGAAATATGATGAGCCAAAATTGCATATGATCATAGTTCTATTGCAAATAGATAATTTATTTTTCTGTACATTTTTTCGCCCTTCTACTTAAAATGTGACGATTTTAACGATTTTAACTACATTTATGGATTTATTTAATCAAATGGCCATTGTTGATAACATCAAAACTACCGATTCCAAGTTGAGAGTCATTTCAAATAGTTGTAATTGCGCGACTAGAGCACATAAACCCCTTCGTGACACGACTACCTTAGCTGGTTTACAAGTAGACAACAATAAACTTTAGCACAGATTACTGTATCGATTGAGAAGACAACAAAATGATGTTTGAAGGGCTTGAAAACTTAATGAGAATCACTGCAATGGTTTCAGCATGTAAGTACTATGCCAAAATTCACATTGGTATTTTTTTTAGGTTATAACTCTAATAATAAAACAAATAAAAAAGATTTCTAAAGTATATACGGTTATATAGGAAACGTAACCGTCTATTGCTTTATAATCAGGCAAACTTGGGTAATCATTTTATGAAAATCGTTACAAATCGTTTTCCGATGTCTATGTCTTAAGTGCACCGCTACTTTCATCAAAGTAATTGCCTAATCCCAGCACGCCGTGTCACAAATCTGACCCATTTCAGGCGGTTCATGAAGAATGCAGGGCTTCGATTTCATGGCTACGTAAACTTGACCCGCTTTATCGATATCCAGGTCGCTCGGCAGTGCTGCGTGTTATTAGCGCTGCTTACGGCCGCATTAGGGGAGGCATGCACCGGGGAAAGCCCGCGACATTGGCCGCATTGGAAAATTGGCCGCGCAATTCTGAACGTCAATAGGCAGCTCGAGGAGGAAAATATTAAAGCACAAATGTAGGAGCCAGCGTTGCTGCAAAGCAGCGGGTAAATTGCAGCCAAGGCTTTGGGCAAATTACATTTTAATTAAATTCAGGCTTAATAAATTCCCAGGCGGCGCGTGCATGCCGGCAGCGGGCTGTTATCGCTGCTGGCATTAAAAAGCAAGTACAGGAGCGAAAAAAATGTTCCCGTTATATTCTCACAATCTTGCAGCTTACTTAGCGGCTTATTCGCGTTTAATCTCGACTGTTTTTATAATTAATATTTACACGTTTCTGCGCCACGCCCGAAATAATATTTTCAAATGTATGTAAAGGTCAGCGAATTATTTAACATAATAATTAGGGAGCTTTTTATTTTTAACAGTAAAAAATATAAATATTACTAAAAATTTCCAACTCTAAAAACACATAAAACAAAAATAAAATTAAAAAATGCTTTAATCTATTAACAATAAAAATAAATAAAAAATACAAAAATCAATAAATGAAATGATATAAAAATATAAGAAAAATTATGAAAATAGTGAAAGGAGCAAAATTTTGGTTTTCTATGTTTATCATCACTTTTCTTAGTCTATCAAATCTCGCTATAATGATTTTTTGGCTGCGTAAATGTCTGTTTATGTATTTTATTCAATCTATCTTTAGTACGTTTCCTTCAATTCTTATTCTAAAAATCTACTTAAAAGTACCTATCGTTTACTCTATACGTAATCTGAGTTTCCACATCTCTTTAGTTTTTTCATAGTTGCACCAAAGAAACCAATCAGTATAATCGATCAAACACTTTTATAAATGGTGTGTCTAAAAACTGGCGAGTTTTTCAAAATAAAAAAAAAGCTTATTTGGGTATCGATCGCAGAACTGCTGTTTTTGGGTTTCAGCTTGGATTTTGGATCAAACTGGTAGCACCAATTTCTATTCCCTGCGGAAATTATTTGAAAATAATATAGACTACTTACAGAAATGGAAATCAAATATCCAGAAATTTCCACTCGTTTTACTTTCTGCCCATCTGTCAACTTATGTGGCACAAACCAAAAACAAATCTGTGCGAACGATAGGGCACACCGTAGCTTCAGCCATTAATCGTAGAATCCGTCACATATTTTATACCAAGATTTGTTATACTCGCTCAATCATGTCTGAGGTTTTGCTTGACAGCAACCGACTCAAACATGGTTCATCGTTGCTCGTATTCTTCTCGTTGCAAAAGCGTTTGAACCAGTCTTAAACACATTTTCTGCTCACGGCTTCTATTCTATCAATATTTCATATGTCCCTGTCGCTATTTTTTCGAATTTGTAGTAGAATTTGCTGTCCACTCCATGGCATTGTGACCCAACCTTTTACACTGCCCGTCACGGGTTTACCCTAACAGTTACATGTCCTCCAAACTAAGTGGCGCTTCTTGAAGTGTTTTTGGATGGCTATGTGTGCGCACACCTCATCCACGTTATTTCTGAGATATTGGACAATTTTCTAAACAGTTGAAACGCTCTATGTATGTACTAGTTAATCAATGGTGTTGGCAATTTTTTCAATTTTTATTTAGTCTCTTAATGTTGCTTATTTCTATTTCTTTAAATTTTGCTGCAAAAATTATTCTCAACGCTCACTCGAAGCTTTTTATCTTGTTCTTATTTCTCATGGGTATTATCCCAATTTATTTGGGGTCAGCCCTCCTAGTACTTCTGCGTACGGTTGTGGGTTGTCGACCTCTTTTCCGTCTTCTATATTCAGGACTCTTTTAGTGTTCTGGTCATCATCTCGCCTCATCACGAAGTTTATCGAACCTTTTTTGTAATATTTTTTATTTCTAATACGAGAAATAAAAATGTAGTTCACTTTCTCCACCTTTTATATGACTTTCATGTTTAGTCAAGTACAAAATATTTTTGGTAGCTTATTTTTCTGATATTACGGCTAACTATATTTTTTACCTCTTTCCTAGTTTTAACTTAAATTTTCCAGACTTTTTTAGCTAAGGTTCTCTTTACTTGCAAGTTCTAATTACTTTCCTTATCCTATAATAAGGAAAGTAATGTAATCGGCGGAAATTTGACCTATCTAGTTTTTCACATTTCTGGACTAAATATAGCCTCAGGACACCAAAAAAGTTGGTTTGAGCCATTGGTTCCTGTGTGTGTGTGTGTGTCTGTCGGTCTGTCAGTAAACAAGATATCTTGAGAACCGTAAGTGGTAGAGACTTGAAATTTGGTATGCAAGTTACTTGTAGGTAGGGAACGCAATGCGAAGCTTTTGGTACAAAACGACCTAGCCATTTGGTCGCAAGGTCCCCAAATCGGTCGCAAAGCGGTCGCGAATCTAAACGGTTGAAGATACAAAAAATTTATGAGAATAAGAATGATTTATTATCATGAGATAGACATGAATTTAAAATAAAAGTTGGTATAATAGGAACTCGAAAAAAAATTGAAGCTCAGGATTTTTAATATACCGGGTGTTCATAAAATGTTTCGGGAAATTTATATTACCGAATAGATGAAACCAAGACGAACAAAAAATTACAATGGAATTTTTTGATCCGAGGTCAAATAAATAAGTTATAGCCGATTAAAAATTAATTGAACGGATCAATCACAGCGCGCTCGGAGAGCTTCCTGGCCGACTGCGGGAGGACGGGGGGGAGCGCTTGGCCGTTAGGAGGGAGCACGCAGGCGATTATGGCGAAGGCCGTGCGGCTGAGCTCGCACGGTTACCTTCAGTGACGTAGCAAAATTGTAAGTACGAGTCAATTATTGTCTTGTACTGTTTATTTTAATCAGCTTTCGAGTGTTGAACTCGCGTCCTTTTTTAAAGTAACAAGTTCCGGGACGAGAGCAGTGCAGGACCGAGACGATGGACCCGGTATAATATATAATAATAATAGGATAAGGAAAGTCGTGTGATGTTCACACCAGATTTTTTAATATACTGATAAACAGCGTTATAAAAAGATGTAAACAACATATAAGAAAGACCATAGTCGGTAAATGAATCTAATACCGATATACATACAAGCACTTGTATATGCAGATGATATTATAAGAAGCAGTAAACGTATAGACACAACAAATAAAAGCAAAATAGATGGAGATAAATACATCAAAAAGTAAGATAATAAGAATAATAATCAAAGAACATGAAAAGAATATTAAAATTCGCTGCAAGGAAGCAGTACTAGAAGTAGTAGGAGGGTATGAGTACTTAGGTACAATCAGAAACCGAATTAAAAAAGCAACCAACGCTTATTACCAAATGCACAACACCATAGTAGAAAAAATAGAAATTCAAAATAAAACGAAACTTCAGATATATAATGCAGTATATGTACTTATGTTCACATACGGAGCTAAAAGCTAGATTATGGTGGAGAAACACAAAAGCCGCATACAACCGGAAGAAAAATTTTTTTTAACAGAAATGGTCAACAGAACAAGAAGAGATAGAGTAAGAAACACCATAATCAGAGAGCATGTGGAGCAAATACCGCTAAATAAAAGAATAGAGGACAGGCAGCTGGTTTGGTACGGACATGTGCTTAGAATGGATGCAGAAAGAAGTTCCAAACAAGTACTCGAAGAAAATTAGGGGAAACAAAAAACGAGTCAGGCCCAGAATAAAATGGATAGAAGGAATAGCCATAATCGCAAGAGAAATGGGAAGAATTTGATCGAACCAACCGACTCGACGCTTTAGGGCACAAAGGCCATCTGATAAAGAAGAAGAAGAAAAACTTTTATCTCAAGTTTGTCTATATTTTTTAATTCACTAGCTTGCCAATTTTGTTATATTACTAAGGGATTATATGTTCCTATATATGTTAAAATAATTTACGCTAGTTGGTAGTTAATATTGCTCAAATAAGTTTATAAGGGTGTATTTTCAAATTTCCTATATTTTTGGTATTTGAAAACGCCCTTTAAGGACCTATTATTCCGTATCTGTTTTATATACCAGACAACAATAAAAAAATTTTGTCTTAAATAAAAGGAAGTGTAACAATATATCTGTACTGAACTTTTTATGTAATTTACGTCTTTTTCATATTATAGTGTTTTCTTTGTGAAAATTCTGTTTATGGGATTTCTCTTTTGCTGACTTTTTCATCCAAAATTTCAGTAATATAAACTTTGCATGAATTTATGATATATATTTCTCTAGTAGATGGATTTTTTCCATCCAGAGCTTTCACACAATTTGTTAGGTCACATGAAATAGGAAGGTAGCAGGATTTCTTTCCTATTGACAAAACAATCGTATAATACATTCTCTTCCTTAGTTTTGAGTTATTTTGCTACGGGACTCTATAATTGTCGTTAGCACATATACTTACCCGCGGAGAAAATATGAGGACTTAGTATGGTGTAGCTGCATACTTAACTACAACCTTCAGAATGGCGCAGATTTTAGGTAGTACTGTAAACATTGTAAAATATGCTTCATCATTGCGCATTTTTATTTTGTCTGTTCAGTATCAACATTTGCATAAATCTTTTATTATTCACATTGTAGAAAACATACATTTTAGGCTCTAACTTGAGCCATCAATGAAAAGCTTTTACTTCTGTTAATTATAGTAAATTTTCCACGCTACCAATTACCCACTACTGTTGTTGCAAAAACAAATATTTTTATCTATTGCAAAAAGTCACTAACGATATAAAGGGGTATTGAGTTCATCGCAAGTACATTTCACTCTTTAAAGCAAAAATCCAGTTCTGCTTAGAACTTACTAAGAATAAGATAGCATATAAAACTATTAAGTGGTTCTTATGTAGCACAATAGATTTCTGAATTGAAGGCCGTAAGGTTTTTATATTGTCTTACTAGTTCTGTATTTAAGAAGCTAGAGCACAGACAACTCTGAACTGTAGCGAGCAGAACAGAAAAGTATGCAAAGTTAAGATGCCAATTCTATCTTCTTTTTATCATCTGGATTGAGTACAGCAAGTCATCTATGTCGTTCTTGGGTTTTAGCAGATCATGCCAGTACAAATGGCGTAGATGCCATTCTATTCAGCTATTCTCTCAGGTACACAGCACATTTATTGGAGAAGTAAGGTGCCCAAATTTTATTTTGACCAGCCATTTTATAACCAAAGTGCAGGTCATATGCCTTGCAGACATTGAGTTACGCTTTCCTGTGCAGCAAATACAAACTAATCACAAATGCAGCAGATGGCGTCACTTTTGTTTACAAATTGCAAAACTCGACATTGCTTTACATTAAATAAATTAAAGCCTACTTCAAAAGAATCAAGGTCACATTTTCATGTCTAAAATTTCTAAAGTTAGGTTATCAGCGTACCCTAACCTAATACAACATAATTTTGTATCTCAAATACTAAAACCAAAACTCGATTTTTAAAATAAACGTTAAGGTCATCCAAATCCAGTGTTCTCTAACTATACCATTAGTAATTTTAATATCTTATTGATAACTGGTTTACGATGTATTGGTTTAGATCTAAAAACCTACCCGATATTATTGTAAACACTAACATCGTTGTTATTTGGCGAAGAAGCTGCTATACCCCTTGATGTTGTAGTCGATTTTCGAATGACCCTATTTATATGTAATCTTAATACTGCATTTATAGTACTTGGAAACGTAATCACTATTTTTCCGTAAATAAAGTATTGATATTTTACATGAATATCAGTAGTCAGATTTTACTACTATTTTAATGCATTAGCGTTTTTCTCATAAAAAAAAACACAATTTAATATTTTCTATTGTAATAATATAACAAAGTTATAATTTAATAACATTAAGATTCGAAAAAGTGTACGATTATAATGTACACCCAAACTATAGCACAGAAGACCATGTATTTTCGACTAATTTAAATTATAAAATATTTTTTAGCAAAACAAATGTATTTCGATTTCAAATAAAAACAGGATTATGTAGCATATAGTTAGTGGGTTTTAAAATAATATTTATAAAAAAAAATTACTTAATATCCTATAATGGATTAATGTCGCAAGACAATACAATCTCAACACAATATTTGGAGGGGCAGGCGTGTAAATAGCCGTGCCCTCATGGTGCCGTGTGGGCTACGTAGTACGGCCCGTTTGGAACGTCAAGCGATAAGGCCCAAATCGTCCCTCAAACGGCTAGCGCGAAAGCAGATGGGGGCGGCTACCGATATCAACCGAAAGTAAAGCGAAATCGCTCACCTGAATCGGCTTCGGCTTCGGCGGCGATGGTTTCACTGTGACCACCTTGTTGCGATGTCTTCGTGCCTGGAACCGCATTGGCCGAGATGCGATGCGGCTCGAGTATGTTGCGGGATGTTAAAACACGACCGAATTGGCCGCGATGCGGTGCAGGTATGTTGCCGGGCTTCGCGCCTGGCTTAGCGGTAGGTCTTTTGCGAGAAATTTTAATTCGACAGCACTTTTCATATCAATGGGTGTCGCCGACGGCGTATGCAGACTTGCCGGCTGAGCAAAAGCCCATATGCCGTTTTGTATGCGATAGCAAAACGTAGCGGTAGATATCAAAGCCACCAGCATGCCGCCGCGATATACAAGCGGTTCAAGGGCGAAAAGGCCGCCACACCAATATTGTTATTACAATATTCATAACATAAACCAAAAATGCTGTTTAATGTATATAACAAGAAGCAAGAGCCTTTTAAAATTTTATTAATGGCTTTAAAATCGGCCAATTAGTGGCATTTACTAAATTATAAAACAACTTACATACATATCATGAAGAAAAGGGTTTATTAACAAATTTCTAGTTAGGTTTGTATAAAGTTAAGTAGTTAATACAACGCAATTATTTAAATCTTGTGTAAAGTTGTGAGGTCTTGAATCTGTTAGTCCAAGGCTCCTCTTCTTTGCTTTCTAATAAACATTTGACTTTAGCAGATTAGGGTAAGCACTAATTCGACTGTGATAACTCGTACTCCATTACTGCATTTTTTTATTAACTGGCGGATATGCTAATATCACCGTGTATAACCTAGTTGGTCACATACTACGGTACATCTATTATAGATCTAACAATAAGCGTCTTAGCTTCAAATAATTTCAAAATTTTGATTTTACCATTGCTTGTTATACTCCATAGGTATATATCGTAGGTACAAATTACTTTAATAATGATCTTATAAAGCAGTATTATGTTTTCTAAAGAAGTAGTACCCAGTACATTTTATGATATACTTCACCCAGTTGTTAAAATTTTGGCCACATATGTCTTTTTTAAGTTAGTCATCCAATCAGATGAGTTCCTAAATATTTAGCGTTCTCTGCTTGTGAGAGCTGCTGGTTGTTTATTAAGACAGGTGGACAAGCATCTTTTCTGGTTGTAAAGATGACTCGTATCAATTTTGTTTGTTTGATCCTGATGAGGCCTTTTTAAACATATAACATATAACAAATATTTTTAATATATCTAGGTGGCCTCGAAGTTGTTGAATTATATAACTGGGCTGGGGTTACGATGCTGATACGGCCGTGTCATTCTGGTGGTCGGCAGATGAGCAGTATACAAAACATACAATATTGGTTATAATTCTCTTTTCTGTAGAACTCCACAGTTAATAAAAATAATCTCGAAGCCTGACCAGAAAGTGCCTGTTGGCATGATACGATTTGAGAAGTTAATAACAATCTGAAGAAAATTTACTCTTGATCTCAAAAAGTAACTCATTGTACCATAATTTGTCGGGAGCTTAAATTACATCTATAAATATAAGTAAGAAGTACCTATTTGTTTTAAAATACGTGATGATTCTGTTTACGACTAGATGAATTTGTTCAGTTGTATTGTCGAAATCCAAATTGATGATCAAGAATTAAGTTATATATATTAATAGCAAACTAATAGGTTTGTATGATTTCACTTCCTTTTCACCATTTCAAATTGCAAAATTACTATAATTATAGAAACTTCCATCTGTAATAGAGTGTAACCTTGGTATCGCGTGAAAAGATAGGTAATAAATCTATAACCTTTACCTGGAAGTTTTTTCAACACTCCCAGTTGTCAGATAGCGTAAAATACTGTATTGGTAGGTTTTATTGGTAGCAATTTTATCTCACTATTTTTCCACTGGAGTTTCAAATGGGAAGATTTGAAATATCATAGTTAGATGGTTTAAACTTTTTCTTAAACACTTCAGTTTCCAGTACGAAGATGTAGCTTACGTTGTTGCGGTTTTGTCAGCTTCTCGATTGCTTTCTAAAGTAAGCATTCTGTAGCTTTTTTCGGCAAGAAAGATTTTAAATGGGCTGCTTTTTAATATCAAAAGTTGCTTGATCTAACTGTCACTTCTACTGGATGTCTAGTTTATCATCTTCTCCTATGTATACGCTGTCCTGCAATTTCTGTGCTTTTTGTGAAGTTGCCTGTCAAGAAGCCTCTTGCACGACTTTTTTTGAAATGTTCCACTGTTAAAGTCAGTTCTTGATTCGCTTTTAAGGAAACGTTAAGTAATAGTTCATCTATAAATTCTCTAAATAGCTCCAATTCATTTGTTTATTAGGCAAAGTAGGTGTTCCTTTACTGGGTAGCTCGTGTGTTTCCAGGGTTATTATTTTGGGAGAATGGTCAGCTGAAAAATTTAAGCAGAACTCGATCTTTATGTCATTCCAATTGATTCTTTTCAGTATACATGAATTAAATAAATCGAACAATTTTATCTGATCGGTGAGCCAATATATGGCTGTCCAGTGGAAAAATACTGTAAACCAGTCATTTTTATTGATTTCACTAATTCTCTGCCTTTATTCAAGGCGAGACTAGCTCCCCGTTGTGTATTTTTAGCATTAAAATCGCTTTCTGTCATGAATTGGACTCCAATTGTTGTTTGTTATTACATCGCGTAGACCGCCTAAAGCGTTATTGATCCAGTCCAATCTACAACCATAATTGTCGTCGCTTTAAGACACGCTCGTTTGCATTCAAAAAGTTTGTAATGCTTAACTGAGTTTTTAATAATCGCTATTGTCCCGGTATTCAGAATCAGAATAGAATAAGTTCTTCTAAGTTCTTCTAAGTGGAATACGATTTAACAATTAGCATACATTAGTTTGTAAGAAAGGATATTGATGTTTCATTCGGCCAATCTAATGTGGTGCCCGTTTGTTTCATCAGTATTTCCTCTTCCTCAGCTCATTTATGTGCTCCGATAAACCATTTGATAAAATTTGTTGTGTAGGAATCCATGATTGAGAATTACGGGTGGATTATTTCTCACTATCTGGGCACGCTTGAAATTTGGTTGAATTTATTGTGTTAAGTTTTAGGAGAGCGCGACAGCCGCGACGTAAAGGCTTCGGCCTGCCAGTCTAACGCGCGGCGGGCCCTGGGTTCGACTCCCAGGTCAAAATAACGGCAAACATCGAGTGCTCTCCGGCCATCATACAAACACCTTTGGCGGTCGTAAAGTACATTCTCCTGCTTCTAACGGGTCAGACTAGCCACCTGCCCGGGGTACGCCCAACATGGGTCATAGTACTACACGAAATGTGTAGTTAGAAACAGGCTTATAGCCTATATAAGAGTAGAAGAAGAAGAAGAAGTTTTAGGTAGTAACTTCAAACCGCTTCTGTTTAAATATTATTGACGTTCCAGATATTAGTTGCTTGGTATAAATTTCTAATGGCTAACCTAAAAGTGTGCTCCTGTTTTTTGGTAAATGTAAAAGTCTGTATTTTATTTTGTAATGCTCATTTTTATGGTAGAATAGTAAGCTAACGGTTATGTAGTAATCTAATTTCATCATTGTTTTTGATTTTTGTTTATAATAGCTGAATTAAGGGTTAAATGATTTTGATGCCTGCAACAAATATTGGCAAGGGTTTGGGATTGGTCTCCTCTGAGTTTATATTTTGGAGTTCAGCTTCATCTGTGTCAGTGATGCCTAATGGCCCGTAACGGTTGGTGGGGTTCAACCGGTAATTTATACTTTTTGTTTCCTTGATTTGCCATTCAGTGTCATGAATTGGGGGTAACTAATGATTATAGTTGCTCATAAGCGCCACCGTTGCAACTAAATAAGTTTAGAATTGCTCTTGTTTACAGTTAAATTTTATCATTTACAGAATAGCATAAGTATGAACGGTTAACGATATTGATATGTAAGCCTTCATGCGAATATTTATATCTCGTTAGAACAAAGTAGGTATACATGGCACATTATTGTTAATTTTACTGTTTAAATTTACTGTTAGGGCAGGTTAGTAATAGTATGCCATTCTGACCTTAAAATTAAAATATAAACTTATGATTGCAAACACAATGGGTAATCTCCTTGTTAATATATCCCTTTTCAACCCGAAGTTTGCACTTTATCCTATCGCTCGACTCCAAATACACTCGGACACAACAATGCTTATCATCAGGTAAAGTTTTGGTCCTTTTGGGCACACATAAATCGGAGTACGATACACGTCCGCCTGTGTGGAAATATAAGCGTGGAATAAGCAAGGAAATTAGAAAGTAAAACAGCCAAAATAATAAAAGCTAAAGAATCACAAGAACTTTATTAGAGATAAAACAACGTTTTTGTAATTGTGTAAAAATAATTTAAAACAAATTGAATTTCCTAGTCTAGTCCTATGATTTTTGGAGTAATCGCCCGATTCTGTTATCACCGGCAATTCTATGGACAGTTTTTAAACAAGCTGAGTTTAAAAGTAAATTTAATTAAAATTAAACAATACCCATTCTGGGCCATCATAATAGAAGCAAGATGGGATATAAGTTTTATTTTAAATTTAAAATTTATTTCCAATGTAAATGATCAACTGGTACCTTTTACGACTGAATAAAAGAGTTAATTTTAAACATAAGTACTTACACAATTTATCCCTTAAAACTGATAATATTTGAACGATTTCGGTGAAATGTTAATAAAACAAGGTATCGATGTCGTGTGAATAAATAACTTATTTTAATTAAAACTGTGTTGTTTTACCAAAAATATTTTTTTCTGTTTGCGTCATGATGTATATTTGAAGATTGTCCAATTTAGCATTGCGATTTGATTAATTAAATCACATTATATTACATATAGTCTCAGCTCTGGATTTTATAGTTTAATAGAAGTCATCGTTAAAGCCACACTTTTTTCTACTTTAAATATGCCGCATTAGTCAAACCGCTTAGTACATATAAAAACTTACTGATGCGGAAAATATCAATCGATATCAAAATCACAATTGTGTTCTACTGGTAGTAAAAATTTTTAGTAACTAGTCCAGGAGGCCTACTCAATATATTGAGAGCATTCACGACCTGTATATTTGATGGTATATGTTCAGAGAGGGCAGGAGCTCCTGGAGAACTAAACTGATCTTATATGAGAATAGTACAAGACAGTATCAAGAACTTATGATCGTTAGATCTAATGTTGTCTATAAACACAGCTGAACACTGCACAGCAGCATGAATATACGAGAGAGACCACGCACGTAATCTGACGGACGTGCACAACTGGTGGCATGAACTTCTTCAGTCCTGTTCTTATTAGAGTGCTGAAGACGATTAGAAGTTACCGCAGAGTCGTAGAAAACGCATCGGTGTTACTAAATTGCTTGGAACAATCATCACATCGAGTGGCTGAAATTTACCAAAGACTCCAAACACATAGGTATGGGAAGAGCCATTCTGTCAAGGGATGCCAATGTATATTCTGGGACTGGGAGGAATTATCCATGTAGATTTTTGAGGAGCTGGCAGAACACTCAACGCAGATTGATCGTGTAGACCTCATGAGCATCAGACGTAGAAAAAAGATCCGAGCTTAGAGCAGACAGGTTGTTAAATCAGGATAGCTTCTCAAGATAGAACAAGCATCAGGCCAAACCACTTTGAAACCTATCCAGGTGAATATATGGAGACCTTCTGCTACATTCGCCGCATAGTCCTGATTTGGCCCTAAGTGATTTATACCTGTTCGGAAAGCTCAAATCAGAATTGTAAGACATGCAGTTTGCAGACAATGACGCGGTCATCCAATAAAGACATTAATAATCCCAAATATATAACTATTTTTTCTAAAGTGCCTAAACAATCAAGTTAATTAAGTCATAATTTTGTACTTACTATCTCCACATTGAAATACAAAGTAAAATTGCAAGTAGCATATTTTATAATTTAACTAAAATAAGGAGCTTTTCTGTTTTTATTACATTATAGATTTTTATTAAAATTGAGAAAGTATACACTTAATAAGGGTTTCCTTTTTAACCATTTATAATGTAATCGACGTGGTTTTCCATAAAAACATTCAACTAAAAATTAGCAATGACTCGTACTAATATACAGAGATACACATTTACATTTTACATATATTTAGCAGACAACTGAAATTTACAGCAAACTATGTAATAACCCGACGGTACTCTCGCTTGAGGGTTCAAGATGTACGAGCTCATATAGGAGTGATTCTCACTTAGTTTAAGATAATTTTTTCACTCACAGTTGCAAATAAGAGAAAAGACGCACAAATCAAAAACGTCAAGAACAATTTAAAAATTAGCAACTAAAATAAGTGGGGATTTTCAATATAAAAGTACATATTATTTATGTAAATAAAAGTTAAATACAAAACTAAGAGAAGATAAAACATGACAACTGAGAAATTGTACAAACAAATAACAAAATATACAAAGTGGTAAAAGAAGCAGTAGGACACAGTACAAATAAAAAAAATCTGATGTGAACATCACACAAATTTCCTTATCCTATTATCATCCCGGACGAGGCGCGACTCCAACACTCGAAAGCTGATTAAAATAAACACTACAAGGCAATAATTGACTCGCACTTAAAATTTTGCTACGTCACTGAAGGTAACCGTGCGAGCTCGGCCGCACAGCCTTCCCCCCCCCTCCCGCAGTCGGCCAGGAAGCTCTGTGATTGATCCGTTTAATTAATTTTTAATCGGCTACAACTTATTTATTTGACCTCGGATCAAAAAATTTCATTGTAATTTTTTGTTCGTCTCAGTCTGATCTATCCGATAATTTCCCGAAACATTTTATGAACACCCGGTATATTAAAAATCATAAGCTTTTTTTTCGAGTTCCTATTTTACCAACTTTTATTTTAAATTCGTGTTTATCTCATGATAACAAATCATTTTTATTCTCATAAATTATTTGTATCTTTAACCGTTTAGATTCGCGACCGTTTTGCGACCGATTTTGCGACCTTGTGACCAAACGGCTAGGCTGATTTTTACCAAAAAAGTTTCGCACTGCATCCCCTGCCTACAGGTAACTTGCATACCAAATTTTAAGTCTCTAGCTCTTACGGTTCTCGAGATAGCCTGTTTACTGACACACCGACAGACAGACATGTGACAGACAGACACACACACACACGAACCAATGGCTCAAACCAACTTTTTAGGTGTCCTGAGACTATATTTTATCCAGAAATGTGAAAAACTGGGTATGTCAAATTTCCGCCTATTGCTTCACTTTCCTTATTATAGGATAAGGAAAGTAATATAGAAATCATTTAAGCAGCAATAAAGAAATAGCAACTGGAGTGAAATATAAAAAATAATTCTGCATGAAATGACTTGATGCATAAAAAAAAGATAAAATAGATATAGAACATAAAAAAGAAAGTGATTAGTATAGTTATATAAGAAAAAATAAAACTCAAGAGAAAAGATGCATAGTAATGGAATGTCATATGAAAGGAAAAAGATCTGGAGAAGCATAAAGTATCAGAATAGTAATTTTTAACTAGAAAATGAAAAATAGGCTACATTTTTAAGTAAAGAAAGGAACGGAAATATAGCAAAACAAGTGTGTAGAAAAAAAGAAAAAGCAATAAAAATATATAAAAAAAGATAAAGCGCCTGAACCAGATAATATTGCGACTGAGTTAATAAAATAAAATATAAAAATATGTCACATTAATGACAAAGTGGGGATCCATTACCAAATCGAATAGAAAAACCACACATAGCATCAACATATAAAAACGAAAAAACACGTAAGCAAACGTATAGAGAAATATGAATAACAAGTAATAAGCAAAATATGTGGACATATATCAAGTAATGAAATAGTAACAAACACAGAGAGCAGGAATTAGAACATCAAAGTGGATTTAGAGATCATGTACAAACAACTTATTCACTCTACCTCAAATCACACAGAAAGTAAACTACGTTCAGTATTTATAGATCTCACAGAAGCATATGATACTATATCACAACAAAAACTTTGGGGTGCGTTAAGGGTTGGAAATATCAAAACAACTTTAATTCGGGTTGTATACAACTCATATAAAAACCAAATACCAAGGATCAAGATAGAAAATAAGTTATCGGGAGGCTTTAAAATATGTAGGAAATGAGATTCGTCGCGTGAACAGAAGGGGTAGAAATCTCTAGGGCCTTAGGTGTTTAGGCATGCTTTAATATATTATCGTTTATATTAATAAAGTTTTGCGCTTTTAGAAAATACCGCAAAAGCCTGTAATTTGATTATATGCAAATTTAAAGAAATGCTTGATATGTTGCAGTCTTTTTCTTTGCATTTCCATAAAAGAAGTTTGAAATAAAATATACGGTTTATTCCAAAACTATTAAGCCAAATTTAAATAATTATTAAAAATCCGAGAAACAGTATAAGCAGCCTCACAGTTTCAAGCATTATTTTCACTCTAAAAAATATTTAGCCATGTTTAAATTGAAAACGTTTTGAGAAAATCTGGTTTATTAGCAACAGTTCGAAGTAAGCCATTAGTAACTGTAGCACGCCGTTTATTTTGCTCTGCTAACAATAGACAGGAAACGAATTCTTGGCGACATATCTAATGTTAAGATCTACCGTCAAAATTTTACACACGTTAATTTTTGAAATCATCATCTCCTACTTACGGGACTATCAGTCGCCGATTTGGATTGATTACACCCCCATAAACGTTTAACATTTTCCGGTGTTCTGCTTATTGATAGTCTTCCAGAATGTGCACCATTTCTAAATCTTTTGTACCATACGTTTATTGTAGCGTTTTTTAAAATCTTTTAAATCAATCAAATAATTGCTACAAATCAATGTCTTAGCTTGCGAACAAAATTTGATATATTATCAATCATTGCAAATGCGATGATCAAAAACTACATCTGCTCATTCGCCAGCGTTTAATTTCTAATTGGCCCGACCATTGACATTGTTTTTATTTACATATGTGCATTATAGTCTATTCCCATCGATTGTTAGGATACATCGTAACTTGCGCAAATTGTTTTAATTCTATTAATATTAGCTAAATAGACAACCGTTTATTTAACACCCGTGCATTTGCATGCAGTATAGCTTCAAGCGATAATATTTAAATTAATGTATGTTGTAAAACCTCATAAATGTGAGTTTTATTTCTAATTTAATATTATTTACCAATTTTTTTGATATTAATCACTTGTAAAGATACAAAAAGCATTAATGGTCCGATACAAAAATTTTTTCTTGGGCCCGGTGTTGACTCACAACAATCCTGTAGGAAATTACGATAAGGATGCACAATCTACCTTTTTTTTAAATATATGTAAACAAAGCATTATAGCTGTGGAAAAGGATGGGAATAGAAGTGAATGGCATCATTTTATATTGTTATACGTTGCGGAAGACAAAGTTCTTATAGCGCATGATCAAAACGTAATACAAAAATTAGTTGGTGTGGAAATTTGAGGTAAATGAATAAAATGGAATAATTAGTAATAGGACAAAAACTGAAGATCTGAAAATAGAAAATGGGATAAAAATAAAAGATTTGATCATTCTACATATGTGGGGGTCTACGTAAATAAAAATAAAATGGCCGACCGTATAACAATATATGGAGCGAAAGTATGACAATTAACAAAAAAAAAAACAAACAGAAAAAGTGCCAACAGCACTGGAAATGGATGACTAGAAAGACTCAGCAAGAATCTTAAAATTAGACAGAGTTTGGAACAAAACAATAAAGAATTTGATGAAGCTAGAGGAAGACACAGTGAAAGATGTAAAAGTGTAATTCATATTATGAAAATAGATGAAACATGCATTCCAAAGAAGACACTGAAATAGCAGGAATAATGGAAGAGAAGGTCATAGATGGAGAAGAGTGGAGAAATAGAAATAGATGAGAAAAATTATTAGGAATCGGAAGACGATAAATACAAAAAAAAACTCAGAAGAAAGAAAATAAATTTAAAAGAAATTTATCATAAGTATCGAACTGAACAGAATTAAAAAACTGCTCCGGTAGTATATTGAAATATCTAAATACAACTTTCCGGCTCAGAATTTTGACTTTTTTAATAAGGATTAATACCATTGTTTATCACATTTTATTATAATTTATTTCTTTTAAATTAACATACTTATTGTAAACGAGTTGTTGATGTCTTTAGTGAATTACTAGAACCAAAAGATATCTGTGTGACGATAGCAATTATTTTGTATTCAAAAAAAGTAAAATACCTACAATAATAGCATCTGTTATGAAAGAAATTTTATTTATAAGAACAATGGTATTATAAATTAGCTAATTTGCACCTAACCAATGATAAACAAAATTTTTAAATCAAGACTATAAAGTTACTTACAAGTTACTTATCTATATCCCGTACCCCAAAAAGCAGAATTTCTGAGCTTAGACACTATCCGTCAACCCAAAGAAACTTTGACAAAGCAATTTTAAATTATTTGACACTTTTCATAACCTTAACTCCCCCCCCCCCCAAATTAATTTAAACATCTGGGATTTACTTACTGAGATAATAAAATATGATAAATCATCATACATATCTAAAGAGAAAACTGAAAGCCAAAAACGAAATCCTTGTTAGAATCATTCATCTACTACTTATTCGTCGTGTCCCAACATCGTTGTGCATAATCTCTTTGACCTAACTATCCAACTTCTTGAAAAAGATTTACTATTAGATATTATATCTCAAATATAATAATCTATTATCTTCTTCTTCTTTTTATATGTGCTTGTGCCTTAAAGCGTCGGGTCGGTTGCTTCGATCCACTTCTTTCAGTCTTTTCGATCTCAAGCCAGCTTATTCATTTCTCTTGCCATTCTGTTTATTCCTTCTATCCATTTTATTCTGGGTCTGCCTGGTTCTTTTGTTTTTCCTGGTCTTGCTTAGAGTACTTGTTTGGGAATTCTTTCTGCATCCATTCTAAGCACAAGTCTGTACCAACCCAACTGCTTGTTGTCCTTCTTTCATTTAGGGGTATTTGTTCCACTTGCTTTTTGATTCTGGTGTTTTTCACTCTCTTCTTGTTTAATTGGCCATTTTTCTTAAAAATTTTATTTCTGACGCTTGTATGCGGCTTTTATGTTTCTCCACCATAGTCCAGCTTTCTGCTCCATATGTCAGGAGAGGTACATATACTGCATTATATATTTAGAGTTTCGTTTTATTTTGAACTTCTTATAATATTTCCTCCAAGTTTGCAGTATTTATGTCTGTTGTTAGTGTGCTATTTCTTTTTTATATATAGGCGTTTCTTGTTTCATTATGTTTATACCTTCTATATTCCTTCCAGGCTATTTTCTTTTCTCTAATTTTTTGCTTGACTTCTTCGTTTTAGTAAGCCGTTTTTCTTCTTTGTGTGTCTATTCCTTGTTTACCATAAACTTCTTCTGTTGCTTTGCATATATTCTTGTAATATCCCAATCCAAGCCATTTTTATCTTCTTACTCAGCCTTTTTTACTTTGTATGTTTGTTATGTATGCTGTTTGTTTATCTTCTTCTCTTAATTTGTGTATGTTTAGCTTTTTATATAATTTGCATTTTTGCTTCTTAGGTTTATTGAATTTTATGTCGACGACTAGAAGTATATAATCTGTATTCATTTTCGCCCCACTTATCACTTTTACATCTGTAATATTTTTCCTGTTTTCTGTATTAAAAGTTATGTAATTGATTTCACTTTCTAGTTTTCTTTCTTTTGACCTAAAGTTTATTTTGTGAATTTGTTTATGATCATAGAACGAGTGCCCTATAAGCAGTTGGTTTTCAATTCAAAATTTGATCATTTTCTGTCCGTTTCGGTTTAGGGTTTCTTCTCTCCCTCATCTCCCTGTCGTTCCATGGTCTCTATTTAGATCGTTGCCTGTTCTTGCGTTATAACATATCATCTCTTGTTTTATCTACTTTAATTTTCAATGTTTGGTAGATCTGATTTTTCTCGACGTTTGCTGCATCTTCAGTGGTTATTATTTTACTGTTGACTGTTTCCTATTTTCTTACTTTATTGTTAAGGTTTTCTTCTAATACTAGTCCAACTCTTTTTTTCCTGCCTTCTGTTATGCCTGAGTATTTTAATATGTGTTGTCTGCCTAGTGTTTTCTCCCCCTTACCTTTTATTCTAATTTCACTTAGTCCGAAAATATTCAGCCTGTATTTCTGCATTTTTTCGTTTTTTTCTTCTTCTTTACCTATTGTTGTCTTAATGTTTTATGTAGCCATTCCCATATATCTATTTCTCGTCGGTCGTCGTCCAGTGTTCCGTTCTGGACCGAGGCTTCCTAAATTACTTTGAACCATCTTAGTCGTATGTATGGTTAACCCGACGATGAGTCCAATTTAACCACTGGGTTGCCAGAGCCTCATTAATTTCTAGCAGGTAAGGTTGGCTTTTGGTTTGCCTAGACATCTAAGCGCCATCACCCCTTACCCCCCCACCCCTTATTTCAGGCCCTTCAAAAGTTCATCCAATAAAAGCAGACAAGATATAGTCCTACGTATAACCGTGTTGCCCAAAGAAAATCTGAAACCTTCTGAATTACAAGTTCTAAAAGCTCTACAAGCAGAACATTATAATGCTTCCGCAGGCAAAGGTAACGTTAGAGTTATCTTGAACAACTCAAACCACATCGCTAAAATAAACGACTTACTAAAATTATTTGACTATCGCCAAGTGTCCAACAATCTAACAATCTACCTTGAAACGAAAATCAAAATCCTCATTAACAACTTGTACTTATTCTTTGATACCAAAAAGTTCCTCATCCCCCAAGAAAAATCTTTAAGAATACCAAAATCATACGGGCTTCCAAAAATTCACACGGAAAATACGCCCTAATGACCTATTATCAGCTAATCTTTCAGCCCTTCGCAGAACAAATCGAATGTACACTGGAAACTCCTACCACTTTCCAGAAATTCTCACATCCATTCCTATACGCAAAGATAACATAATGGTCAGTTTCGATGTTGTTTCCAGCTTTACTAATATACCCGATATCGCCGAGATTTTGTAACTTCTAAACTTCCATATCTATGTTACCTTTCAAAACAAATTTTATGTGCAAACCAAATGTTACTATAATTTTCCCATTTTTATTTGTCGTATCAAACTTGTTTATGACCGATTTCGAAATATTAACCCCTACTTTCTTTTCCTTGAAAACTACCTCTTAAATCTAAGATACGTTGACGATGAGTTAGTTATCTAGACTTATAATGCTTTTCAAATTCCTTTCTTGTCTAAATAATCTTTACATCATCAAGTTTACAGTGAAAGTTGAACAAAATAATTCCCTTCTCTTTTTAGGTTCCTCATAACAAAAAATTCTTTCAACAACAGTTTCCATCATACCGTGTTTAGGAAGCCTATTATCACCGTGCTCAAATCAACTCAGTTGCAAAATTTCTTAGTACCCCTCATATCCTATTCCACCACTAGAATTGTTCGTGAGGTTATTGAAATAGAAAAACATCTTCAATGCCTCAATACTCCATACGCTGGTCGGCGTTTATCTGTTATTTGAAAAGAAATCTAAAAATAGTCTTGTAAGCTATCAAAAAAATTGTTTGCTCACAGAACCTTATATAAAGAATCGGCAAAAATAATCATTGATAAAAAGACTTCTGTAAAAAGCTATTCAACTTTCACAATAATATGAAGGATACAACAAGTTTATTTATTTATTTATTTAGTTAGTTAGTTAGTTACAGGTTTATAATATAAAATCAGTTATAAGTGCATTACAATAGAGCAAGATGCCGCCTGCTTGTTCCTCATCTCGAAACCTCTCTATCCATTGCTCAATCTTTTTAAGTTCATATTTTCATAGCCCTACGGACATCCTCATTTTATGTTTGGTTTGGTCTTCCTCTGTTTTTCTTTCCCGGTAAAAACTATTTAAAGATCTTCACAGGCTATCCATACTCTCCCATTCTCATTATGTGTCCGAACTATTTTAACTCTCGTCGTTCGATCTTATCTAATTCTGGTGCCCGCATTTTGCGCCTTATCTTTTTATTTTTTATCCTATCACATTCCGATGTGCTCGCACTCCTTCGAAGATAGTCCATTTGAACGTTTAATTTTCGTTTCATTTTAGCCGTTAAAATCCATACTTCGCTACTATAACTCTACCATGAGTTTACCAATTCCTCGTTTGTTTTTTTTCGAAATATTGTTGCCCCATCAAAGAGAATTCAAGCATCTTATTATTTTTATACTATGTAGTATTCTGGTGGTGGTTTCTTCTTTTTCCATACCCTTTCGATTAATTGTGGCACCAAGATATTTAAATTCTTCCACTTGTCTTACTGCTACATCATTACTTATTAAGATTTCGTATTGCATTTTGGAATTAACCACCAAATATTCAGTTTTTCAAGTTTACGCCGAAACTCCATTCCTCATAATATTGATAAAGTTTTTTAATAATATATTCCAGGTCGAAGGCATCTTGCCCTATAACGACTTTGTCGTCGGCAAATTTTTTTTTATTTATTTATTTGTTTCTACAATCTGTCTTGATGTGACATTCAGTAGATGGCTTAACATATATAGAATTAAGTATGATAGTCATGTAAGAGCTGCATCAATTGATTACACTCCTTTATTATCTTAGTCTAGTTTGACAAACACACTGAGGATCGTAACGGTATAGGTGAAACTGTTACTCACTATTGTGGAGTAAGTCTGACGGTTTAAACATTTTTAATCGCGGCTGCCATTCATTGTCATGATCTAGTAATCTCTCCACTAAGATATTAGGAGAGTATTGATGCGGTCACTATACCGCGCACTACATTTTTGAATTTCGTCGTTAACCGTAGGAATTGCAAGGTCGCGTCGTATTGTTTCATTGGGCACGTACCATGGTGCGTTTACTATGGCCCTGAGCACCTTTGATTGGAATCTGCGTATGATTTCGATATTAGATGTACTGGCTGTGCCGTAGGTCCAAGTAGGTTTTAATATGGATTTATATAATAGTAATTTGCTTTCTAGCGAAAGCTGAGAATTGCGCCCTGTCAGCTAGTGCATTTTCTGAAGCTTCAGTCCAAGTTGTTTGCGCTTGGTCCAGATAGTCGGCAAAATACAATAAAGATGGGTTTTGTACATTAACGGGAACCCCCATAAGTCCAACTTTACCTTTCCATTTCTTGGGGACTATTTCAATATATGTATATTAAATAGTAGGGGAGATAAACTACACCTTTGTCTGAGGCCTTTTGTCGTCTCAGTCGGATTTGATAGTTTCCTCCTGCTTGGACGAAGTAACGTTATCCCTATACAGTTATTTTATAAGGTTGATCACTTCTGTGCTAACTCCTATTTCTTTTAAAGCTTTCCATAATTTTTTCTTGGGACCGAGCCGTAAGCTTTTTCCAGATCTATAAAGGCGAGGTGTATTTCTTGCCCTTTGATTATCATTTTTTCCAATAGCTGTTGGAGCACGAAAAGATTGTCTACACACTTTAATCTTCCGAAATTTTTTGACCAACTTTTTCTCTTCATTTATTTTGGATGACTAACTGAATAATCTAAATGTCCTCGATAACACCCCAAATCTTTTCTATTTCCTTTTTGAAATAAAGATGTTATGTGAAAAACCTTCCATTTTTGAGGGATTTGATTTGTTTTACAGCAGTTATTTGTTAATTTACAGATCCTTGCCACCAGACTATTACCTCCATTTTTAATGAATTCCACTGGAACTCCTAAAGATCCTGAAGATCGACCGTTTTTCACCTGTCGCAGGACTGTTATTTCAATTCCTTTATTGAGGTTTTTGTTGTTTTGTATTTTATCCTGCATATATTTCTTTTTCTTTTCAACTAGGAGCTTTGTATATTGGTTCTTCCAGTCCTTTAAGCTAACTTGTTATTTATGTTTGTTTCCATTTGTCTAGCTGTTCTCTATACTTCCGTAGATTTGGCACCTCCAATTAAACTATCTATTTGTATACACCTTTGCTTCCAAAAATTGTTCTTTATTTCCTTTATTTTGTTTCTCACTTTTTATCTTTTTCTTTGTATTGTTCTCGGCGTTCGTATGAAGTGTTTTCTTTAACCAGTTTTTGTGTCTCCTTTGTAATGGTTGAGCTCACTTGTTATTTTTTGTTACTTCCCCTAATACGAAAGTCTACTACTTAAATAATAATTATATAAATTATAATTAATTTTAACTATCAAGACAACACCTTGTTTTATGGACAAAAGTAGTGTTTTGTGGCATCTCATGACCTTAGCAGTAACTGGAAAATTTTGTTCCAGTTACATAAGATCTACCTTTAAGTAGTAATATGATCTTCAAGACGCGTCTTTTTCTCTATAAAAGTTGTAAATATATAATTTTTTTATGGTTTGTCACAGAAGATTTGGAATTGCATGTAGATTAAAAGTGGTCGTTTAATAATATATGAATAATCTTGAAACATCAATTTTTAGTATATTTCTCCACATGGAATAAACATCAAAATAAATTTACTGCAAATAAAAAAGGAAATATAAGAAATATGCTAAACACTTTCCATTAATATATCCAATAAAAATTATGTGTATTTGTATAAAGAATAGTAACATATTGAAGAATATGCAATAGTTTTAGTATTATAATGGTTACTGTAATCGTGTCTCTTATATACTGTGAATAGTACACATATACATTATTCAAGTGAATACACTTCTTATGAAGCGGACATTTTTACCAACAATATCCACTAAAGTTGACATCAATATCAAAGCCTTGTCAATTCTTTTTGAGTCGCAAACTAAACTTCTTACTGCAGTAAACTTAAAATAGAAATAATTCGGTGAAATGTCTAGCCTTCCTTTTTATTGTAATTAATTGCACCTTAATTTCTGACATAGCACGAGCTACAAAAGCAAAGCGAATGCCAGTCCGACCCACGGTATTTGCCCTGCCAATAGATCGGCGGCCATTGCATTGGTGTTGACAAGGTCTGTGTAAACAACTCAGCCAATTGCATTAGAGCGCCCGCCGAGGGCGCCCGTGTAATAATACCCCGGATTCGGTTAATGAATAGTTCGGCCCGCATAATCAAATACGCGAATTTCGTGCGAGCTCTGCCAATTATAAGCTACTTTGCAGCTTAATGTTTGAACAACGTGGGCATTATCAGCCGCCGACTCCGCCGCGATAACCAAGCGCCCAGGATTTGGCCGACGTATGGCTTCATTAGCGCTGAATTGTTGGCACTGCAAAACGCGAAGATGATATTAGCCGTTCAGCCGCAGCGACGGGGCCGCCCAAAGCGCGGACCCAATATAGATGTAAATTTTGACCTTTAAGGAGCTTGCATGCCATGCATACATGAAGTTATGGCCAAATACATTAGCGGAAAAATATTTCCACTGATTCATGGTTTGCTTATTTTTAACTGAAGTTCTCTTGAGGTTGATACAAGGGCGGTTTCTGCTTAAGTGAAATTATGTTTTCAGCCTAAGTTTCGTCAAATAGATTACCAAAGCTTGTTGTATCGTCCGGTTTTTAGCATTATTCAAATTGTCAATGTATTCGTCGTGAGTATGATCGAATTATGCTTTAGTCAAACTGGTGAAAATATTATAGTCTTCATCGCGATCGAACGGTTCGATTAACAAAGAAATTGTAGTTTTACAAATCAGGGTGACTAACCAGTCATGTTCTTCGTCTTCCAAAGTTACTTTCAAGTCAGAGGCGAGTAGTTTCATAGCTGTTGTGTCAGAACTCCAGTGCTTGTATAGTGTTTTTGCACTCGATTGCGAGAGTCAGAGCATCTGCACCCAAAGCAGTTTTCTTCTGTACTTTCCATTTAACATTTTCATCACAATCACCGATCTGTGCCTTTGTTCTTGTTCGGTGATAGATTCTTGAGAGCTGTTGGACACTAATGATTGTTGTGAATGTGTCTGGGTCGTTTTTTATGATTGATGTAGTTTGGAAATATTCGACAGCATTGGTGATCGATAACGACTTTGGTTTTAGACAATTTTGTGATTCTTGTTATAAAACCGACCGCACAAGAAATTGTTTTCTGACAATGATTCGAATTTCGTATCTTCTATATATGTTCCCTGAGACCCTATTTCAGAGCAAATACTTTTGTCTTCGCATTGCTCAACGATTTGCCGCAATCCGCACAATTCTTCTTTGCCTTTTGATTGGAACCACTGAGGTCGGGAAGTAGGTCGTCTATTATCTACAGCAGATGAGATGCTGCATCTACTAAGCAATCTACAATCATCTAACTCAGCTAGCTGCTCTCTCTCCTCTCCTCTCCTCTCCCCCTCTCTCTCTCCCTCTCTCTCCCTCTCTCCCCCCCCCCTCTCTCTCGTACCCTTCGTCCGAAGACGTAATGAAGAAAAATAACATATTCAAAATCAGAGTCACAATGTAAAATGGGCCCTTGATCTTTGAATTCGTCGGTCCATAATATGTTTTGCCAGTATTTAATTATCCAACAACGATGCTTTTACACCGAAGACGCTTAGCTTTATTGGCACACTGTAGCAACAGTTTTTTAGTAATACAACCATGAAGATTACCCTGCTGAAGACAATTTATTGTGCTAATTGGTATTGTTTTATCTGGTTAAATTCCGCATCATTATTTGAAGCAGTTAATCTATTGATCTATTTCGCTTACTCATCGGTTTGATGAACTGATCCTCTGCATCGAATGTTACTCGTGGTAGCCCAGGGCGATAGCGATCCCTAAAACTTCCGGCTTCTCTGTAGCGTTGTACGGTAAAATTCACGGTCGAAGCACAAACTCTTAATGTTTTGCGATGTTACGCACTGATAGTTTTTCTCAATGTTAAGTGAAAATGTCTGAACGAGTTTCTATGGAAAAAGACTTGCCACGGATTATTGAATGCAGAAATTCAAAACCAGATCTAACAAAAATCCAAGTAAGCGACACAAGGTCTGATAATAAACTGGTGAGCTCGGAAGTCAGAGTCCCGGACGACGTAAATATAAACAAACATCTAAAACAAGGGATAGCGACAAAAGGAAAGATTAGAAGTGTTGAGTAATAGTTCAAGGACGTGAAAGTATTGTCATTTTTTTATTCTAGCCCAATAATTTCTTATAAAAAAATCTACAAGTGACCAGTTCATTTTCATTCTAAACAATATTATCTAAAGCGGTGGTAACGGGTTAAACAAAACAAAATTAATTACGAAAAGTGTAATTATAAACTGTTAACCCTTTAAGCAGAACCCTAAGAGAGTTATTTCGCTTTTCCTGGTAATAGTTCTTAATAGCAGCAGTTAGTGAAACCGTTCATCATGTTCATCACTAACATCACCAAGATTGGAAGGGAAAATTTCCAAGGACGAATCGAAAAATTGTATCTTTAGCCTCGTGTTACAATCCGATACTTAACAACTCACAAGGAGTTTATCAACAATGTCTTTATAATTTTTAGGTACTTTATTCTGTAAGAAGTTTTATGTTTCTGCTTTGAGTGCGTTTATTAGAAGCTTAATTTGGTATTCTACAAAAATGCCTTCCTTGCGTTTTGCATCGCTTAAGCCGGATTTTTTTTAAATACTGAAATCTATATCCTTTGTTTATTAGTTTGACAAAATTTTACATCTAGTCCGATTTTATGTGCAACAGCAGCAAAAAAAATCTCTCACGTTCAACAATAACTGAGCGAGTTATATTTTTTGACCAGGGAGGTGCTGTTTTCTTGTTGTCTAACACAATGCAAACTTTTTACCCCTCTATCCCACTCACAAAAAAAACAGTAATGCTTTCTGTGTCTAAGTTGCAACTAGAATTTCTACAACTTTTAAATCGGCGCTGATATATCACTTATACTTTTTGTAATTAAGATTTTCGAGAAAGCGAGCCATATTTTTATAGGATTCCTACGTGTAAACAGCATATCAAACAAAAACTGCAAGGTAGATATTTCCTTTATGTAGAAGAACAGCGGTTAGGCTTAGTTTCGAATAATCGATGAAAATACGCCATTCTTATACATTCTGTGGATAACCTAATAGAAGCGCCAAGTCATTATTATCATTGCAAAAAGGAAGATCTTTAATTGAGAAATATTGTGACATCTTCTATCCTTATAATCATAGATTATCATATCTCTGCTTTAGAGTATTTAATTGTAATTGAGTTAATTAATGAGGTTTAATTTCTTATCACTGCTGGATAGTACCGCACTTGCTCCTTTCATTTCCGTATTATCTTGTGCTTCCATTAAATCAGTTGAATATTTTGGAACGATAGAGTTTTGGAATTAGGTGCGAGGCAAGCAGCAAAGAAAATTGAAATACAAAATTTGCTTCTTGTTCTTGCCCAAAGCCGAAGATTTTAATGCAGCAAATGTAACAATATATAGTATGATTTGTTTGTTCTCGCCATATTATAGGAACTCTAAATGACATAGCAGTGTTCTTACCGTTAACCATCTCTTTAGGATAACAGCCAACGTACACAGCAGTTTTCGGAAATTCAAGATTTGTCTTGGTTTTTAATTTTATGCCAAAAGTAATAGCTGTTAACGGTGTAATATTCTACTTACGCTGCTGAATTACAAGCTACAAATATAACAAAATTATTCGCGTGATTTATGCACATACAAGATATTGTAAATATTAAACATAACAAATAATAACAAACCCACCATTAATTTAAATAACCCTTATTTGCTTTCTTATGCATCCGCATAATCTTATATTTACGAATTCTTAAAATGTAATTTGTTTAAAAAGAAAAAGAGATGTTACGACGTAAGAAGCATGTCAAAACTTGTTTAAACCTGTTCAAGCAATTCGACTAGAACTATGAATTAGAAAAATGTGGACAAATATAGTAAAAGAATTACATATTTCAGGCAAATATTTTTTTGAAAATATTCTAAATTCTAACGAGACACGATAATAACTAAAATATTTTTAAAATTAGCAAAAAAATGCATGCGTTCCACGTTACAGAATGTAGGAAAAAGTTGACGAGTGCCATAGTCGCATCCATTAAATAGAAAAATAATTTCATCCGGCATCTTCTAGATTTCCAACCAACCGAATAAATTGAATGATGATCAAGCAAATCTCATAAACTAGTTGTAATCAACCATTGCAACAAGATAAGATACACTTTGGCTTGAACCAATTTTATCTGTCTTTCCATTTGTTACAGAAGGGTTACTGGAAGCAACCGACATTTTTAGTTTATTATCAGCACACAAAATCCAACGCTGAAAGGTAGAAGGATATGAGAAAGATCAGCATATAAATAATTTCTCGAAAAATACTTTCATTCCTGCGTTATGGTTCCCCAGACAAATCTTTTTTATCTAGAGACATTCTAAATAAAGGCATTGTAGCAAGAACATTACCAGATACAATATTATTTTTCTTTATAGTGTTTGAATAAATTTAATTTTAGACTTTCTCCGAGCATATCAGAATCCAGAGGCTTGGCTATTTTCCCCTGGTATATACCAAATTCTGACAGATAGCCAGCTTTACCATATGCTACACTCCATTTCTTGAAGCCACATTTAATAGGTTACATAGGCATATATTGTTTCAGGTTCATTATTCCTTGGAATCCTATTATACTCTCATTGACTATTAAATGTCTTTAAAGTAAAAAGAATGTCAAAATGTTCTCCTTTGGACGACTAATTAGTAAATTTTGTTAAATCTCAATTTTAGGATTATTATTTTTGAATTGTTGTTTAAGTAGGAATATTAATATTTTTAAAAATCTCTTTAGCGTAGTAACC
Organism: Sinelater perroti; assembly: GCA_036346155.1. Lineage (NCBI taxonomy): Eukaryota > Metazoa > Arthropoda > Insecta > Coleoptera > Elateridae > Sinelater > Sinelater perroti. Next base: position 2,985,126 of record JARFIY010000099.1, read on the forward strand.
TTAGCAACCCTCTTAAGATAAGAATTTGGATCGATGACCGATAGAGTTTTGGGGTATATGAAAAAAAAAGCCTCTAATTATTCTTTGTAAAAATTTAAATTGTTGTGTTATTAAGAAGAATATAACTTTGATTCTTATGTTATTGAAAAAATCAAAGGGAGAGATGTACCTGTTTAAACAATGAACTAGATATTGATTTAAATAAAGTAAAATATGAAAAACGAGAAGATAATGATTTTTCTCGAATTCAAGAAAACGTTATATTGATTGAAAAATTTTCAATCTGGAAGTTGTTATATTCACTTTAAAACAAATCCTTGAAATGAGTGGTGCATTAAGATTAAAATAAACGGGTGCGTCTTCTAATTTTTATATCTCAAATAGAATCTGATTTTGATATACTTCTTACTTGTGATTTTGTTAGTGGCAACTGATCCTCGGTTTTTCAATCTTTACCAGAACTGATAGTAATTTTCTTCGTATGTTACAAAATTATCTAAATAACATTCAACTTTACTGTTTCATAATTTTTGTTTTCTATGTGCCATTTTGATTGTAGTAACTATTTGAGAAAATTAAAAAAACAAGTCTGTCTAAATATTAAGTATTTTAATTATTAAATATTATTCTTTCTTTTTTTGTAAAACTCAGTGAAGATTACAACAAAAATATAACAACATAATGCAAAATGTAAGAAAATAATACTTACCATAAACTATTGCAAGTATAAGCACTAAAATAACAAAATATAAGAACTAAGAGTTAATGTTTACTTATTTTTCTTTTATAAATGTTGTTTCGCTCCGCTGTTTGTTTTCATAAATTTTTCAGAGTAACTTTTAGAAATTATATTTACTGCAAAAGCTTTTGAAATCTGAAAAGAGAAATAAGGTTGAGATTATTGGTAGTTACAATGGAAATTATTCTTTAATATTATCACGGAAAGGGTTAAAATATGCTTTTGGCCAAAAATTGTAAATTACACTCAAACTTAGTTTATGATGCCAAATTATAAATTTTTATTGCCACTAAAGGAATGTAATATTTTTAATAGTAACGAGTGCTTTATTACCCGCTCTCAAACGAAAATTTTCTATCGCTTGCGGTTCTGGAAATATAATACCTCGGCCGCGCCTGCCGCCAAGCCAGAATTTGTCATTTGGAGGCGTTCGGGTCGGCACGGAAAGGCACGAACCTGTGTGACAGCAATAGCTGAACTTTGACCTGTGTGACAGCAGCACTCATAATTTTTTTTATATATATAATTATTAAAAATAATAACTTAAATATTAACGAATTTTTAGTGAGCTATACTTTGAAGTAAATTTTAAACCAGCAATTTAAGAAATTTATATAATTTATCAGTTTATGTCCAGGACGCCAGCATGACCGAGCGACTGAGATGCTTGGCTGCTGTGTGGACAGACCCAAATTCAATTCTGGGATTAAATGCCTGACGGGTGTGACTGGGTCATTAAAAATAATTGGATATCTGGTTCAGTTCGAATAAGGGGTAATAATGCGGTGATCTTAGGCGCGGTACTTGCCACATTGTCCTGTATTGGATATGGTGCACGACAATCGAGTAGTGAGGACAAACATGTGGTAGTCTTAGCTTCTCTGATTCCAGGCCATGCTTCTAAACAGGGCGTAAACCCTCACGACCATAAATTTATATTACTCTTACCTGAGGACCATTGCATCTGTGTTTAACTTATATAAAAAGAGACAGTTAAACTCTAATAGCCACTTTTAGTCCAGCCTTTTAAAGTATCTAGAATACAATTCTTTAGCCTTTAAACGAGTGCAAAAATCTTGAAATTGGAAATTTTCCCAAAGTCAGTTATTTTGTGCCTAGTAATGCCACTACAGTTACGATAGAAAACGTGTCAGTGAGAACTGTTCTGAGTGCCTTTGGGTAATTGTATAATTCTTTGAACCCTTTTAAGCAGTTATTTTATAAAAATAGTTGCAGTACCAAAATATTTCTTATTTCCTAGAACATTCGAATTTTGTACTCAAGCAGTGCAGACGTGCGAATTCAGAGTGTTTTCAGAGTGTTTCCTGCGATTTTCTCGCACGGTATCGGTGACCGCGCCGCGCCATCCGCGCCGCGTCATACGCGCCGTGCCATCTGCACCGCGCCATCCGGGTCGCGCCATCGGCCCAGCCACATACTTGTGATTAAACAGCGCTAGCAAACAACAAAAATGGAAATGGATCAACAAACAAGCATCGCCTACGGATAACCTAATAATTCGAACATCACGCATACGCACAGGGTGCTTCAATGCAACTTCCACTTCCCACCAACCTTCAATTCGTAAGCCAACCGCTATCAACAGGTAACAATTTTAACTTACCTCAAAATCAGTATCCTCCCACCAATCTCAACAACAATTTGATGGCAACTACCTCACAATCTTTAACCAACAACGACAGAATTCTCTATCAAATGACGTTTACTAGTGACGAAGAAATTCAAGAAGTCGTAAACGATAATTCCACCAACACTAACAAATGGCAAACCGTTAAATGCCTTAAACGTAGAAAACTATCCCAACCTATCAAAGAAACTACGCAAATACCTTTAACAAACAGATATAACCAGCTAAATGAAGAAGAAGATGGAAGCACCCTTACCAGACAAGTAAACAATACAACCATAAAACCTCCTCCGATATTTGTATACGGAGTTCACACTACAGTGACATGATCAAAAGTTTAAATACAATTGCGGAAACTGAACAATTTAACACAAAAACGTTAACAGATAACACCACAAAAATAAACTGTCATACTCCGGAAACCTACAGGAAACTAATTCACCACATGAAAGATGCCAACATTGTTCACCATACGTACTAGCCAAAAGAGGACCGTGCCTTCAGAGTGGTTATCAAAAACCAACACTTTACAACCGACATAAACGAAATTAAGCAAGAGCTATCTAATCAGGGACACCAAGTCAGGAATATTTTAAATGGAAAAAGTAGAGTGTCTAAAGAACCATTAAACCTATTCTTTGTAGACCTCGAGCCAGCGGATAACAATAAAGTAATATATAATTTACGAGGTATTCAGAACAGAATAGTACAAGTCGAGCCACCCAGAAAAATCAAGGGCCTTATTCAGTGTACACGTTGTCAGCAATATGGTCATACTAAAACATATTGTAACAAACCTTACTACTGTGTGAAATGTGGAGCAGCCCATAATTCCACAAGCTGTACAAAACCAAACAACACCCCTGCCACATGTGCACTATGCGATAGTCCCCACCCTGCCAGCTATAGAGGATGCGAATTCTACCATACTCTCCTCAAACAACCCAATAATGCCAACAACAGACTTAATATTCAACAATTACCAGCAGCAATACACCCTATCCCACGACACAGAATACAACCAATAATTCAGGCACAACAGGCCAATACGTATTCGAATATACTAAGAAATCAAAACCACCAAAAACCACCAGAGGAAAACTCAATTACTCTCAGCACTTTTCTAAATGAGTTTAAAAATATGTTCCAAAAGCTAATGCAACAAAACAGCTCAATTCTTACCATGCTTACAACGCTCATCAATAAAATTCGCTAAATTTGTACGAATTGCCCAATGGAATGCTAACGGCATCATTCAACACAAAAAATAAGTAGAGGCTTTTCTACATCACAATTCAATGGACATACTACTTGTTAGCGAAACTCACTTTACAGACAGATCCTTCTTTCGTATTCCATCCTATTTAACCTATAATACAAACCACCCGGACAACACTGCACATGCAGGTACTGCAATTTTAATAAAAAATACTATAAGTCACTACATATTACCAAAGTATGAAACAAATCACTTGTTAGTCACTTCACTCAAAATCAGAACGTCCTCCTACGAGATAACATTTTCTGCAGTATATTGCCCTCCTAGGCACTACTTGAAACTCAACCACTTCATGGACTTCTTCAACACTCTCGGCTCCAAATTTATTGCTGGAGGTGATTTCAACAGTAAACATACTCTCTGGGGCTCTCGACTAACAACTACCAAAGGTCGTGAGCTAGCTAATCTAATCCAGGAAAAAACTACTTATTTCTGTCCACCAGTAAACCAACATACTGACCCAGTGATCCAAATAAAACTCCTGATCTGTTGGACTTTTTCATCATCAACGGAATCTCCTCACCATACATGGAAGTATTTCCTAGTTATGATTTGTCATCTGACCATTCCCCGATAATTGCAACTATTAGTACTTTCGTAATTATTAAGAATTTTACACCTAAACTTCATAACAACAATACCAACTGGGATAAATACAAAAATGAAGTGGAACATCGGATTAATCTAAAAACAAGCCTCAAAACCCATAACGAAGTCGAAGACGCTTTGGATGCCCTCACAAGTACCCTTAAACATTCAGTTATGGAAAGTACTTCATCTCTGCCAATAGCTAATACCACAAAATCAATACCACTTGAAATAAAACATTTATTGGTAAAAAACGGAAGGCACGGTCTAGGTGACACGCAACCCAGGCACCCGTAGATAAAAATATACTGAATCGCATCAGCAATCAATTAAAGGCGCAACTTAGAGAACTCCGTGAACAATCCTTCACTGACTACGTGACAAGACTAAATAGATTCGACAACTCTATCTGGAGACCAATTAAATCCAAGAAAAAACCAAAAGAACACAATGCTCCAATAAAAAATCTTGCTGATCACAACGCTAAATGGGCGAGAAGTGACCAAGAAAAGGATGATCTTTTTGCAAATCATCTCGCATCTGTCTTTAAGCCCAACAATCAAGATATAATTAATGACTTCGTAACAAGTTTATCCAACATTCCCCAATACCCATTTCGAATTAAATCCTTCATTCCACACAAAGTTCAGAACGAACTTAACCATCTTAACATCCGAAAAGCACTAGGTACAGACGGTGTGACGCCAAAAATGCTCAGGGAATTGCCGAAAAAAGGGATACTCTTTACTACCTACATTTTTAATGCCATTTTAAGACTGCAGCACTGGCCTTTAACGCTAAAAACGGCAGAAATAATCTTAATAAATAAGCCAGGAAAGAACCCAAATGACGTAACCTCATACCGTCCAATTAGCTTGCTCCCTACAATTTCCAAGGTATTAGAACGCTTATTACTACAGAGACTAAATGCCGATATTTCACCAGATACCTGGCTTCCTCTCCATCAATTTGGTTTCCAAGAAGGACATTCTACAATTCAGCAAACACATAGATTAATCCAAGTTATTAACCACGCTTTTGAACAAAAACATTATTGTACTTCAGTTCTACTGGACGTTAGCCAGGCCTTTGATAAGGTCTGGCATACAGGTCTCTTATATAAAGTCAAGGAAACCCTCCCACTAAAGTATTTCGACATCTTGAAATCCTACCTTTCAGACCGCAAATTTAGAACCAAAGTAGGAGATGCCAAATCAGACTATCATTCCATAGAAGCAGGTGTACCACAGGAAAGCGTCTTGGGACCTACCCTCTACAACCTATATACATCCGATATCCCAACAACCACTGAAACTACGATCTGTACTTTTGCTGATGACACTGCCATACTAGCAGCTCATGAAGTCCCAGCAATAGCATCTAACTTAGTACAAATCCACTTAAATGTACTCCAGGCTTGGTTGCATCTCTGGAAAATTAAAATAAACCAAAACAAATCACAGCACATAGACTTCACTCTAAGACACGAACGTTGTCCTCCGCTTTTTCTCAATAACGTCGAACTCCCTCGAGCTATATCTATCAAATATCTTGGATTCCACCTGGATACTAGATTAACATGGAAAGATCACATTACCAAAAAACGGAAGCAGATTAATTTGAAGATCAAAGAACTCTATTGGCTGTTAGGGAAGAACTCAAAACTTTCCCTAGAAAACAAAATACTGCTATATAAAACGATCATCGAACGTATCATTTGAACGTATGGAATTGAAATCTGGGGTTGCGCAAGCAAATCCAATATAGCATTGCTCCAAAGAAGCCAATCTAAAGTGCTACGTATGATATCTCAAGCACCGTGGTATGTCCCAAACCAAACGCTAAGCGACGACCTGAGGATTCCCTATGTCAAAGATGTCATCAAGCTACGAAGTAGAACTCACCACGATATGTTGGCAGCCCACTCAAATAATCTGCTTCAACCATTACTGGAAAGAGAACACCCACGACGACTACATAGACTTTGGCCAGCAGACCTTCTTGTGGATTAAGAGAGTCCTTCACTGGAAGAGCTCTCGTTACGTCATTTCAAGCTGAAATTCTGATATACAATTAGCCCATAGAATGTAACAGTTCTGATTGCTAATAAATATACATCTATAAAAAAAAAATCCTAGAAAATGCATTTTATCCTCCATAGCTCGTCTGCAATTTCCTTTTGAAGTGTGATTATACGCCTGCAAATTATGATTCTGATATAAGTTTGGGCAATGTGCCTTAATTTGCTTATATTTGTCTGTAACACTTCTACTTCCTTTTACTGCCTTTAATGCTGCACGCTTTGCAACATATTTTAACAGACAACAATTTAGTAGTGTGGTTGCAACATCTGTGTGAGCCTTCCAGCCGCGTTGTCTGTCAAAATAAGTTACAAAACGTGGAAGAATAAAGGGCTGTACAAAGGGAGCTACAAAGACTTTAAACGCTTTATAGACAAGGCGCATCGGTTATTTGAGTGAGTAGAAAAGGTGTACCCCAAAAAATACGGGGCTTATTCTTTATCCCAAATTTTCTCAAGGTACGTTTATATATTTTTCTCTATTTTAAAACATTATAATAATATTTAAAGAATATGTAACATGGTAGAAAATATTCAAAGGATATTGCGATTTAAAAATTTCACTGTGTTACACCGATCTTATGGTGCTTACTACATCTTTCATCAATGCACCAAACAGTCTAGTTGGTGCAAAAAATATATTTTTAAAATTCCTTTAAAACCTGATCCTTGTTTTCCTAGGATCTGCTTTTGTATTATTTTTTATAATAAGCATTATCTTCTCCAAATTCTTATCATGTGACCGAAATACTTAAGTTTTCACATTTTTTTAATTCTGTATAGAACTTCTTGTAGTATAAAGTCGCACAACACAAAAGCTATTCTTCTTCTAGTAGTTGCTATTGTTTACATTTAAGTAAATGGTTTTTAAAGAATAGAGAAATTTTTGAGGAAACAGCTCTTGGTTTTTAAACGAGATAAAATCTTCTGCGGTTTATCTCACTGATCATTTAATTTTTTATTCAAACTGTACATGAACTATCCTTTGTTGGTTTATTATTAGATATTAATTTCGGGCTTGATTTTTACTAATCACACCATATTTGCGTTTACCAACGCTGGATTTAAAACTGTACGTTATGTTAACTTCTAACACTATGTCTATTAATCTGCAAGCTATTTTTCTAAATTTTCTTCTTATTTTTTAAAGCTTTATTGAATACATGTTTAGAATAAATGTTGGATAACATATCACGCCTCTTAATGTATTTATTACTTAAGCCCAATCAGTATTTTATTTTGATATAAGCGGATTAACCCTAATACAATTTTGAAATATGCGCCATCTGCCTAGAATATTGTAGTCTATCGATAGCTGTACAGTAATCTACCAAGGTTACATATATGTTATAGCTGATCTTTCTGAAATACTACAAGAATATTAAGAGCACTTTTCTTGTTTCCATTGAGCTTGAATTTTAAGTGGGTCTCAAGTATTTGCTCTTAGCAAATATTATATATTTTTATGCATTATTTTCAAAAAACAACTATAGTGAATGGCTCATAAAATTACCTAAATTACTTTCACTATTTTACCTTTCTTTTTATATATTGTTATCATTGACCATTTAATATCTTTAGTTATATATTACGGTTGTTTGTTTGACACCAGAATGTTTTTAAAGATTAAAGATCTTCGAATATACATTATTCAATACAAATACTTTTTTTTGATTTTAACTGCTCTAACTATTCTTTAAGGTAATTTTTTTATACTCTTATATTTTTCCATTTTTTCAAACGGTATTTACCTTAGTTTTCAACTAATACTCACTAGTATGTACTATTTTAGGCTATATGGGCTTTTAACTGATACTTATGCTTTTATATTTATTAAAACTAGCATGTTGATAATTCCCAATTTTATTGCCATCTTATTCTAGACTTTGTTTTTGGATTTTCTAATTTTTCATTATATCTTTTCGTAAACTTTAAAACACTTGATTCTATTTTGTCTTTTTTGCTCCATTATTCATAAAACTTCTTCAGTCTTTTAAGGTTTTCTCTTTATGCTCTTGATCGATTTTAGATGTTTCTCATAGATTATTTTAATGTAGTCTTTCATTTATCTATTTCAGTGTCGTGATTTTCTAATAACATTATTTCTATTTATATATTCTGATAATATTTTTAAAATTTTAATTCACTGTACTCTCTTTTTTTATTTTTTCATTAAAATTCATTGTAACTATCGTCATGCTATAATATTTTTTTATATATTTGAGACAACTATCTTCAAACATTTTTCTTGCTTGTCTGTTTTATCTTATAATAATATATGATTCGCATATAGTTTGAATTGATTTGTGTTACCACAGTTTGTTCTGTGATATAAACAAAGTAATTTTTTTCTAAAAATTCTAATAGGATAAATATGTGCTAGTATTTATCTATGAAATGTTACCGAATAGAGCATTTTTATCAGTTTTGCGTTACGTTTCTTTTTAATTTATTTATTTAAAATATAATATTCACATATTTTTGTCCCTGGTGCGGATTATTAGCAATTTCTGACTATATAATACCTGCCAAAGACCGACACTTGTATTTTGAATGTTTTCAGCCATGAAAAATGTACATGATATTTTTCTATTAGTGAAAATTTATTATTTCAATCGTAACCACTCCGGCCTGTATGATTTTTGTCTGTGGTTAGGTTTAGGCAGCGGTTAGCGTTACTCAGTTTTTAGTTTTTAGTAATCTCCGTTCTCACCAACTAGAGAGGTCGCGGATAAAATATTATTAACCCCATACAAGAACGCACGGAAATAATCTGCAAGTCCTTAAAAAAAGATTTAAAACAACGTTTTTTGTAAGTAAAGTATATACTTAACAAGTAAATTATAGATGTTTTGAATATTACCTAACCATTTTCAATTAACAATTGGTAAATTACTGCTAGTCTTATAAGAAAAAGTTTAGAAATTTTTCTGTAATAATCTACGACAAATAAGTAGCATCACCAAACTTCTGCAACTTAAAAATTCATTTTTAAACTAGAAAGACAACCAGAAAGGTAAATTAAGCTCTTTTGTTATTATTAATGTTATTGTTATTATTATTCAATTTTTATATTTCTTTTCATGCGACCCTCAGCCGTTTTTGTGTTTTCTAATTATATATATATATATATATATATATATATATATATATATATATATATATATATATATATATATATATATATATATATATATATATATATATATATATATATATATATATATAATATATTATATAATTTTTTAAAGACAAACCTTAAAATACTGTAATAAAGTAAGTCACTAGAGATGATATTTGCGAAGCTAATTTTTCTTTTCTGGAGAACGCCAAAATTATTTTTGGATTTACTATTCAGCTAGCTCACTACTAACTAATTTATGAGACGATAGGGTATTCCGTTATACACATTAAATTACCTGAACTTCTCTCATGTGTAACGTTTAGTCAAGATATTAAAAATCGCTGGTTGAAGTACAAAATTGAGCATAACAAATTTTAACTAGTCCTCTAATAGTAGTTCCATTCGGTTCCTGGGAAACTATTCAAACTTACGGGCTTCATTCTAACTTTATATGAATGACCTTGGCTATACAAACAGATTGAGAGCTCGTTTTTAATTTGCGCTCCACGGCTAAAATGTCAGTGTATTGCTCAGAACTATATGACTGGCAAATAATATATAATGTTACTATAACGTAACTAGCTTACGTGACATAATTTAACGCCGTTTAAAACATATGTCGAGATTCATTCCAGCTTTTCGTAATATAAATAATACTGTTGCGCTTATTTAAATATTAAAAATGGGGCTGAATTGATAAGGTGAGTAAAGAGACTTCGGCAACCGTGTACAGTTTGCAAAATGTTATATAACATCTCTCCCTCCCCCCATTCTCAAGAATTGTAAAAAAATACAGAAGTTAAAGACATACTGTGCGACGTTAATACGATATTCGAAAGAAGATTTATACAATTAAAAACGTGGAAATCAATGACTATGGATCAAACTCAAAAATTTTTGAAAGGTGCATTTAGAAACATTACGTCACCCTACAAGGAGGAAAATCATATCAGTAATTACAAAGTAAAAAGTGAAAATCTGATGTGAACATCACACGACTTTCCTTATCCTATTATTATATACCAGAGAATCCCGCAGGCTTCGTCGACGAAGCCTGATCTAGACGCCAGGCAGTCGTGTAGAACATTCCACATGTTTTGCGTACATTTAACACTACAAACAATAGAAACATTCGGAGGAATTTCCCTTGTAATCAAAATATTTAAATAATTCAAAAACGGTTAAAGTTAGAAGGCTGATTTTGTGAGCCTAATTAGCAAATTTAGTTGTGAATCGGTTGAAGCGTCTAGGAGGAGAATTATAAGTTTAGAAAGAAATAAAGAAAGAAAGAAAGTTAGGGAGATAAGACAATTATATTATAAGATTATACCCGCTCCATCGTCTCGGCCCTACACTGCTCTCGGCACGGAATTTGTTATTTTAAAAAAGGACGAGGCGCGAGTCCATCTCTCGGCCCTGGGCTGCTCTCGTCTAAAAATTTTTTATTTTAAAAAAGGACGAGGCGCGAGTCCAACACTAGAAAGCTGATTAAAATAAACAGTACAAGACAATAATTGACTCGTACTTACAATTTTGCTACGTCACTGAAGGTAACCGTGCAAGCTCGTCCGCACAGCCTTCGCCATTATCGCCTGCGTGCACCCTTCTAGCGGCCAAGCGCTCCCCCTGTCCTCCCGCAGTCGGTCAGGAAGTTCTCCGAGCGCGCTGTGATTGGTCCGTTTAATTAATTTTTAATCTGCTATAACTTATTTAATTGACCTCGCATCAAAAAATTTTATTGTAATTTTTTGTTCGTCTCGGTCTGATCTATCCGGTAATATAAATTTCCCGAAACATGTTATGAACACCCGGTATATTAAAAATCCTGAGCTTCAATTTTGTTCAAATTCTTATTTTATTAACTTTTATTTTAAATTCATGTTTATCTCATGGTAACAAATCATTTTTATTCTCATAAATTTTCAACCGTTTAGAATGGCGACCTTTTACCAAAAGCTTCGCACGGCGTCCCCTACCTACAAGTAACTTGCATACCAAATTTCAAGTCTCTAGCTCTTACGGTTCTTGAGATATTCTGTTTATTGACAGACCGACAGACACACACACACTCTCACACACACACACGCACACACACACACACACGCACGCACGCAAAATTCAAAAAACTTTATAGTACATTTTTATTCATAACTTTATTGCCACCTAATTGAAAAAATATATATGGAAACAGGTTTATAGTATTTTTTAAAACCTGGGAACGTAGTTTCTCCTTTAGCCCCTTTCTATTGTTCTATTGTTAGAAGTTTTTGTTGTACATAAGTAATTTTGATCACTTTGTACACAAAATCGTAGAACAACAGTCACTTGATATATTGTGTTAAATTGATTTTTGTTATCTTCACAAATATTTTCTTTTTAAATTTAAAAATAAAGTACGCCCAATAAGCTCCTGCAACATGTAAATATGATATAACGATCATATGTGTTATTTTTTCATTAGCTGTAGCTTCAACTTTTTGTATGATAAAGAACTTTTTTTCTTTATCTATTTCTTTATAAGTTTAAAGCTTGTTTTATTCTAGCCCATTCTTTCATCTCTTTCTCGGTCTACCTGGTGGCCTTCTCTCTCTCTCTCTCCCTCTAGGCAACAGGTCTCTAACTTTCTTTACTATCCTTGTATCTTCAATTCTAGATATATGGCTATTCCATTTTGACCCACTCGTCGATCTTTTGAATTTTACAGTTTTGTTTCATTTTCTCGCTTCTTATGTGATCAAGTTTAGTTATATCCACAATTTTTTTGTAGTGTCCTCATCTTCGTTGTTTCCATTATTTATTTGGTCATTACCGTATCTGACGTTGTCTCGATTGCGTAGGTCATAATTGTCTTTAAAATTTGGCTTCCCTTCTTAGATGTTTGTTGTTCCATAAAGCATTATTTAGGCATGGAGATATTTTTAATTCTTTCTGGGAATTTTCTAAACACTAATTATTGTATTTTAGTTCATTTCAGAAACATTTTTTCTTTTAATAAATATTTTTAATATCTACGTATATATTTATTAGTAATATTCTAAGCAGCCGTTTTGTATGTCTCATTTTATTTCTTTTCCATTAGTCTTTTCTTATATTTTATATTTGAAATTTTTTCTATGTCAATATTCGTAGTAAAATACCAAAAGCAGTAAAAATGTTTTAGTTTGCTTTATCGTACATCCGTATATAGACAACAAAGCATTATTATATAACTCTTATATGAAACCGACATTGCTTCTTTCCAATAACATACTTATTTGCATAATAAATTACCGAACTAAAAATTATCGCTGTAAATTTTTCGTGTTATCGGAAATATAAAGCAAATAGATTTAAAATAAACAGAAAAGAGAAATTGTGATGGCATGTTTAACAATCTTACGTTTCATTGGAACTTTAAAATACTGTTTACCAGCGAGAAAGATATCTCCAACTCTGCTCCGTGAGCTTACCAATCTTCTTATAATTTTGCTTTGGGCGCATTTGCAAATTTCTTATATTTTTATTTTATAAAAATATTTCTTTTCAAATCCTTATCTACTTTAAATATCATGTTGTTTACGCGTTTCATACGAATAATTAAGCGATTTTCTGCTGCTTGGGAAATAATAAATGTTAATATTTCCTTTTCTAGTTTGTAATCAACAGCATCATGTTAGCACTTCTACTCTCTTCTTTTTCGTCTACTCCTGACCGTACACTTTGTTATATTTTGTGTCGTCTGTCGCTAGTTCTTCCTAGCTTTCTGTTTAATATCGTCCACCTACCTTCTGGGTGGCTTTACTTTCGTTTCTTTAATTTTGCCCCCATTTAAGAATATGTTTTGTCCATTTTGTTGCTTCTTTTCTGACTATATATCCTTTCTATCTCTAGTTTGACCATGCAGTTCTTTTTATGTTATCTTATAATCCAGTTCGACTTGGAATTTCCTTGTTTGTAATTCTGTCTCGTAAGCTTATTCCTAACACGACACGCTGATTTTATAGATAGAGACATAGATATGTGGAATACTTTTTTCTTTAAGTTAATTGGTGGTTTTAACTCTAGCTTATTAATGGCTTTCTATGTTATTTGAATTTGTCTGCCTGTTTCGAAAGTTTGATTTTCTTTACAATGTTTTACTGTGTAACCTAAATGGATATATTTTTCTACATTTTGTAAGATGTCATTATTAACTCTGAGTATTAAATTTGCTGGCCACACGACTCAAAAGTCAACATAAGAGAGACAAATCTTTCTTATGTTGAAAAAGAAGCCTATTTTGTGAATACCGTTTTATGTTTGCTCAACATTTTTTGCAGTTCTTTGGAGTTGGTATTAACTAAAACGATATCGTATACGAAACGAAGGTGATTTAGGGATTAACTGCCAATATTTACATCTTTTCTATCCTAATTCATGTTTTTAACTTTATTCGAGAGCAGAGGTAAGCAATTTTGTGAAGACTGTATCTCTCTGTTGTATTCCGCAAGCTCTTTTGTATGATAACTCGAACTGTAGAGTTGTTTATATCTGTCTATACCTGGAATTTATTCTATAGTTGTTCATGGTCGTAAAATTGCTTCAAAATTTTACCGAATCAAATGTTTTGTTATGATCTACAAAAGTCAGATGAAATAAGATGTTGTATTTATTACACTACTCTATTAAAGTACGCATATTATTTAATTGTGTTGTACCGTACCGCATTCCTTACTTTCTGCTCAGGTAGAATTTATTAGATACTTCTAATTAATGTGCCAATATTTTTAAATAGTTTGTATGAATTAGGAAAAAGATTTATAGATCTATAATTATTCAGTTTTAGGTTATCCTGTTTTACACAACAAGATAACATACGTTTTGGCAACTTTTAGATATTTGTTTAATAAAATTTTCATTGCCTCAATTGCAGCAACACCGTCCAATGTTTACATCTCGGTAATTATAGCATCAAATATTGGTGTCCATTGATTTTTTATTTGAATGTATTTATATGTACTGCATTACATCCATCGTAATGACCGGAGTCTCTTCTAAAGCGGCGTTTCTTATACTATGGAAATATACGTTTGGTAAATGAGAATCGCTAAACCTTTATAGCTATATTAGTACACGATTCTAATTTATTTTCTTTTAATGTTTTATTTTCATGATGCAGTAATTTTCCTTCTAATGAACATCATCAACAATTAATGATTTTAGGGTGTTGCACAGGTTTATAATATTCCAATATATTTTTGAAATAGTACATATGATTTATAAGCATAAATCAGATACAAATAGAAGCAGCGAATAATATAAAACCCATTAAGGTAAATTGTATTCAAGATGTCCAAGACCGCAACAAATCGAAAATGTTAAGAGAAACCTATAGTCAATATTGGTCAACTACGGAGGCTATATATATATATATGAAGATGGTGTCTATGATGATAATGTGCTGATTTTATTTTATATATATATATATATATATATATATATATATATATATATATATATATATATAAGTCCGCATTATGTATTAAATGATAGCAGGAGATTGTTTTTTTTTTATGTAACAATTTTGGAAAAAAGTGGGTGTCGGAACCGCAATAAGTAACATTCGTTATGTTTATTTAGGCAGTACCCCTTTTCTTATAATAGGAAAAACGTTGTCTAGTAAATTTCAAGATACCGACTTTCTTCTTCCAGCATTGATGGCGTTGGGCGTTACGAAAAATAACTTAAGAATTATTTATATTATAATTAAGTAGATCGCTTACAATCTAAATATTAATAATTGGCTGCATATTATCTTTATACATGGTTGCTACACTGTTAGACTGCTAGATCGCTTCTATGAGGCTATTTTATGGAAAACGGATCCTGCACATTCTTCTTCTTCTTGCGGTTCCTATCCGTTCCGGATGTTGGCAACCATTTGGGCTATTATAATTTTGGTGACTGGTGTCTTGAATAACTGTGTTGCGGTCATAGAAAACCATGTTCGCAGGTTTTGAAGCCATGATATCCTTCTTCTACCCGGACCTCTTTTGCCTTGTACTTTTCCCTGCAGTATAACTTGAAGTAGTTGGAATCTATTTTCGTTCCGCATAATGTGTCCTAGGTACTGGAGCTTTCTTGTTTTTATTGTAGTCAGTATTTCTTTTTTTTTTCATTCTTTGCAGAATTTCGTCATTCCTGACTCTCTCTATCCATGACACTCTTAACATTCTGCGATAGAGCCACATTTCAAATGCCTCCAGCCTTTTTTCTGTTGTTTTTGTCAGGGTCCATGACTCTACTCCATAAAGAAGGATAGGGAAGACGTAGCATCTCAGAAATCTCATCTTTGAATTAATTGTTAAATTGTGGCTTTTGAAGATGGTACTCATTTTGTTGAACACGGCTCTAGCCTTTTCAATGCGGATCTTTATTTCCTGTGAGTTATCCCACTGGTCATTAATGGTGCTCCCAAGGTAAGTATACTTTTCCACTTGTTCTATAGATATATGGTTTATCATGAGTTGACATCTGGGGATATTATTTTTACTGATGATCATTAATTTCGTTTTGTTTATATTGATGTCTATGCCCTGTCTCTGACTACATTCTGTTACTCTGTTTAATAGTACTTGTAAGTCCTCTAACTTTTCAGCAAAAATGACTTTGTCGTCCGCGTACCTGATGTTATTTAATCTTTCTCCATTTAAGAGAATCCCTATATTTGTGTTTTCTAACGCTTCTCTGAAGATGTATTCTGAATAAAGGTTGAACAATAGCGGAGACAGTACACAGCCCTGTCTCACCCCTCTCTGGATTTTTATATCTTCGATGTTTTCTTCTTCTAATTTCATTGATGCCGTCTGATTCCAATATAGGTTTATAATAATTCTTAGATCTTTTCGTCTAGTCCTATGTTTCTTAAAATATCTATCATCTTTTGATGTTGGACTCTATCAAAAGCTTTTGAAAGTCTATGAAGCAGGCATATACATCGCAGTTTACATCCCTGCAACGTTGAATTAATACTTGAATGCTAAATAGGGCTTCGCGTGTTCCGACTGCGTTCCCGAATCCAAACTGTGTAGGTGCTATTTGTTCTTCGCATAGTTTGTATATTCTATTATGAATTATTTTTAGAAATGATTTTAATAGGTGGCTCATGAGGCTTATTGTTCTATACTCGTTGCACTTCTTAGCTCTGGCTTTTTAGGTAGTAGAATGAATTCAGATTTAAGCCATTCTATAGGTATTTTCCAGTGTCATATATATATATATAGTTGAATAGATCTGTCAGCCATTTCACGTTTTCTTCATCTAGGAGTTTCAAAAACTCTGTCTGTATGTTGTCTGGGCCAGGTGCTTTGCCTTCCTTCATACTTTTTATTGCATTTTGTACTTCTTTTACTAGTATTTTTGGTCCGGTTTCGCTGTTTATCTGGAGAGGTTATCGTGAAATAGCTGTTCTGTATATTTTTCCATGTTTCACTTATTTCATTTTTATTGATAATAATTTTCCCTTCCTCATTCACTAGTTTGTTCACAGTTCTCTTTTTATATTTCCCAGTCACCTCGTTAATTTTCTTATATATATTAAAATTGTCATGTCTCGCTTGTAAGGTTTCTATTTCCGCACATTCTTTTACCTCGTTTTCTTTTGCTTCTCTTATTTTCAATTTTATTCTTCTATTAATGGTATTATATTCTACTGGATGGCTTTTTGCGAGTCTTCTTTTCTCCATCAGTTGTAGGATTTCATTTGTCATCCATGTCTTTTTCTTTACGGTGTCTGGTTTTAAGAATTCCTTTTTGATACTTTCCACAGTGTCTTTTACTTTTTTGACCTCCTCTTCTATATTTGATATATTGACAATATGTCTATTTATGTTTGTGTTTAATCTAATCTCGTCGTTTAACCTTATCTTTGCTTTATGTTTTATTAGTGGTTCTTTTAGTTTTCTTACATCATACTTATTAGTACCTTTCTTTCTTATTCCTTTTAATTTAACTTTAAAGGTGCCCACTAATGGGATGTGCTCTGACTGTATATCTGCACCTGGATATGTTTTTACACAGGTGCAACTGTTTCTGTATCTTTTATTTATCAGGATAAAGTCTATCTGATTTCTAACAACGTTTTCCGGTGAGTCTTTAGGCGATTTCCACGTGTAAAGTCTTCTTGGTGGAAGTGTGAAAAATGTATTCATTATTGCTAAGCCTTGTTCTCCTGCAAATATGCTTAGTTGGTTTCCACGCTCATTCCTTTCTCCTAATCCGTGCGGTCCTATGAGATCACCTTCCCGACCTTTTCCGATTTTTGAATTGAAATCTCCCACTAGTATATTTAGATCTTGTTTTGGCAAGCTTTTCAGTATATCTGCGATTTGAAAGTAGAACTGTTCCATTTATTCGTCTGTGTGTTTTGTCGTTGGAGCATATATTTTAATAATGTTTAATGTTGTAGGTTTAACTTTTACTTGTAGTAGCATGATTCTTTTTGAGATTGGTATAAAGTTTGTTACACTTTCTGCGATTGATTTACAAACTATGATTCCTACACCATGTTAATATTGCTCATTTGATGAACCTGAGTAATATATTCGATGTTTTTTTATATCACAGTAACTTGCACCAGGCCATCTCATTATCGCTTATTCCCAGGATTTTGATTTTCAATCTTTCCATTTCTTGGATAGCATTGTTAATTTTTCCGGTTTTCGCCATTGTTTTTACGTTCCATGTACCTATTTTCATATTTATTTCTACCGACTGGTTGTTTTTCGATTTCTCGACTTCGTTCATAACGCCCCCGGAGATCCGATCGGGGACTTGAAACTCGGACAATTTTGTTTTGAACATAGCCTTTTCATGGTGATACTAGAGAATATCCTTAGGATCTTTAATGCGGTGATTTCTCCTTGTCTTCCGCATTCCTATGCCGTTGACTGTATGTGGTTCATCCGCCTTTGGGGTCAATTTCTTAGCCCCAGGGCAAAGAAGTGCCCTTCTCTTATCGACTCATCCATCCGAAGCTGTTGGCCAACAAGAGGTGTCCGTTTATACCGACGGTTTTTCGGATCAATTTCGTTTTGCTAGTTTTGGTCCACCCCGGGTATTTTATTTCCCCGGTACCCGTCATATCTGACGAGCGTTCCCCTATCCGCCACCTGGGGAGGCGCCCGATGGAGGACTAGCAACCCCACACGGGATCCTACACATTAACGTACAATAAAAAAGGAATATAGTAAGTAAATGAAAGTGTAGAACCTGCAACCAAAAATGATTTAATATCCAAAACAACTGTTGTCACCTGTTTTGGCCAGTCAAAAAGTTTTCCATAACAGCAACCTCAAAATTGAATACAAAATTGAATGGAAAATCCTCCTGCACGATGTGTATTTGACATCTTGTACCTATAGAATTTAATCTCTCTATTTCTGCTAAATAGCTTGATTTTGTAAAAGCTGTGAAAGATAGCCTCGTCGATTTTTTTTTGATGAAAAATACGCATTTTCTACGAAGAATAAATCGTAGAAATTAATGGTAACTATATAAATGATTAATAAAATATATTTTCTTGTTTACTTGATATTTACAAATTAAGCTCAAATTCTAGCAATTATCTAATAAAACGACCAGCCTTGCTTTTTTTACAATTAATTTATCAATAATTTTGTTTTGTGCAGCTAAATGTAACTTTTTCTTCATTCTGCGGAGCATACTAAGGTTACATAATTTGTAAACTAATGATTTAAAATCAAACACATTCCCCACTTCAATCTAATAATTGAAATAATCCATCAAATCCTCATGTCAACCCTAGAAAGTTTCCAGTAAAATAGAAAAACAAGAAACCCAGCCCGAAACGATTTCCTTTCATGCTGCACTCCAGCTCGCGTGCTTTTTAAACATAAAGAATGTGTGTAGCATTAGTCATCAGCCTTAATGGTATGCGAACATTAGAGCGCAACGCGGCTTGCCTTGGCGTTCGCTCTGAACGGCGCGTGCATGGATCCATTGTCCTTACCGCAGTCCCGGTTTCAGATAATGGACGACCGCTGGGAGAGCGAGGTGATAGAGTACGGCGCCATCAACATCACCGGCTTCCGCATCGTGGACACGTCCAAGAAGTACGTCAAGGACTTCCTGGAGGGCTGGAAGCGGCTGGATCCAATCTCGTCGCAGGGAGCCGGCCGAGAGAGCATCTCGGCGCAGGCTGCCCTCATGTACGACGCCGTCTTCGTGCTGGTGGAGGCCTTTAACAAGCTGCTGCGCAAGAAGCCGGATAGGAGGGCACAGTTCGTCATCAACGGCAGCAAGGGGCTCGACTGCAACGCCTCTAGCGGCTGGGTGACGCACTGGGAGCACGGAGACAAGATTTCCAGGTTCTTGAGAAAGGTATAAGCCCTTCTAGTACTGATTTACACAATATTCAACATAAGCCTTTTCTCAAATATATTAGTTTATTACCAAATTTAAGGTTATTAATATTTTTAATTTGTGTTTTCTAACCACTCATAAGGATTTTGACTGGTTCAAATTCTAGCAAACATAATACAAACCATCTACGTACCATCTAAGAGAGTAAAATTGAGGGGTGAAATACATTAACTTAAATTAAAGAAATTTTCTGACAAAAAGGTAACTTTGAGAGTTCAGTATTTATTATTTACGGTTTGAATGCACTATAGAATGTTCTTTATATATCTTTTTGATAAAAGTTAAATTCAGTAGCATCTAAATGAAGCAATTTCGACTAATCCACTGCCAGTAGTCACGTTAAAGATATGTGTATTCAGATGATGTTCAAAAATTTTTCTAGTACACAAATAGTATATATTGCTAGAAATAAGCTATGTGTATTTAGTTTTTTCTTTAAACAAAAAAAAAGATAAAAAATATTTTACATGTAATTTTTGACTACCCGCACAACAATTTTTAAGGGGTAATCTTGAACTCAAAACTTACCTGAAATGAACAGATAAAAGAAATTTAAAAAACGTGGAAGTAAGACTAGTGCCAGCTAGAAAAACATGGAACCGAAATTTATGTGTTGGGTACATACGTTACATGCAGCTTTAGTATGGTAAACGAAAATGCGCACAGAACTACTATAACTGTACTAAGAAGGATGAATGTATGACAGGGTCTAGAAAAGGAGCAAACATATACATATTCAAATATGACCGGAACTCATTTTTCTACAAAAAAAGACTAAATTTTCATACACATGCACATGTCAGCCTTCAATATACTCCTCTCCAAAGTAATCATATTTTTTCTAACGTTTTAGAACCATCCTGATGCCCTTTTCCAAAAAAGCTTTTGATTGACGGCATATTCACTCCCGAACATTCTGGATGACGGCGTCGTTGTCCGCAAACCGCACGCCTTGCAAGTCTGATTTGAGCCTTCCAAACAAGTAGAAATCACTTGGGGCCAAATTGGGATTGTACGGTTTTCCACCCGTCTTCCGCTTGAATCGGATTTTTTTTTCACGTTTGTTGCCAGGAGGTTTGTGTAATAAGCTGGCATCCGTCAAAAGGTCTACATGGGTAATCCTCTACTAGTCTCAGGAAAACTATAGACTTTGTCTTCAAACTGCTGTAGAAGACGACTGGGGGCTTGCACGCGCATCATTTTGTTCACGCCCGTCAAAGTGCATGGTAGCCACCATACATTCACCTTGCGATAATGCAGGTGTATTTTTATGATGTCTTCTATACTACCAACACTGATCGACAGCACTTCTATAAGTTTTTTGATCTGCATGATCAATGTTTGGCCGACTATTATGCGGTTCATTCTCCACGCACTCTCTGCTCTCTCTGAAGCACTCCAAACCACTAAAATACACAGATCCATAAGATACACTTCTTTTCATGCTGCTGTTGAAGTCTGTGGTACATTTATTGAACGGGACGTTTTCTTCAACGAGAAATTTGATCAAAGTGCGTTGTTCCACGCTCCCCGGTACCTTATGTTTATCCATCACTCTAGCAACTCCAAAACGAGACTAAACAGGTTCTAAATCTAACAGGAGAGAGAGTACAAGTTGTGGCTCCATTCTCTCAAGGTCGCACAGTGTGACTTGTTTACACACAAATCAGGCCCGGTGATATTTGAACCACCTTGTACTACGAGGAAAAGTTGCAGTTCAATTTTGCACTAGGAAAATATATATCCGTTTGTGAAGCAGAAATATTTACTACATTACAGTGCGCTAAGCAGGATAATTAAAGATTTTATTTAAATAAACAAATAGATATATTTATAGACAGTCAAGCATCACGGAAGATGTTAAAGAACCCGAAGGTAACATCCAGGTTGATATGAAAATGCCACAAGAACTCAGCGTCCCGGCAGACCACAAGTAAACTCTATTATGGCTACCAAGATACTGAGGAATTGGAGACGATGAGAAATCTGGTGAGTTGGCACAAAAAGGATCATCAATTTTATATAGAAGATTCTAATCGGGCCAGGGAGTAGCTAAAGGTGCAATATAATATTAGATAGGAGAATGGGTTAGAAAACCATAAAAATAATGAGAATATGTACCGGAACAAAGATATGGAAAAACCTTCATAAGAGGCTATCTCGTAAAAGAATTGGATAACTGTTAGTTCAAAGCAAGAATCAGTTACAAACTATTACAAAACTTCTTAAAGGTTTTTCTTAGAGGAGCTTATTGCAGCAATTAACTAAAGACATCATGTGAAGTTTAAGGTTTTAGTTCACAGAAGACAAGCTACCTTAGGAAAATCAATAATGGATCTAGAAGAATACAGCAACTATCCAGTAAGAGGCTTGTACAAACTAGTATAAGATATATGATGTATTGAAAAAATGTAAAGAAAATGAGAGAAGTACAACAAATGAGGCTGCAATGCTACCGGAATCGGAGATCAAATGGCTTTCAACAAATAATGTGTTCTCAAAAAAAAGATATTTTTATCATTAGTAAGTAATTCTACAAGCTTTAGATATACAATTATCTAATAATAAAGTTATGCTTTCCGTTTTGATCCCATTATCGTTTTATTCTGTTATTTTATTTATCTGTTATTTCACTGTTGGAAGCAATGCTGCAGATTTTTTTACCAGACAAGAACTCATAGAAATTTAAATTTTATTACCTCTACTAAAATAATCACAATGTTAACAACTTTAATAATTGCATAACCACATTTTAAACAACTTCTTCAATTTTTCAATGTAATTAACAATTTTCTTCAGTCAAATTGCGTCAGATATTTGTCTTTAATTTGAAATTTTTGAACTACCTCAAACTTAAGTGCAAAATTATATCTTTTCAAATAAATTGCAGGTCATAATAAATTTTATATTGCTATTTCGCTTAATTGTACACTTGATGTAATTATTAGTATATTTAATTTATATGGTTAAAATCGTTAGGGTAAATGGAAATACCTATGTTGTCCTACTCCTTATTATACTCTTAAAATCACATAAAATTTGTAAAAAATATTCCAATTTTTATAGTCTCACCTTATATTTTAGTAAAACAATTACTGCTACACATTTTTCTTTATTTATTTCCTTTAATCACTAGTTTAATACTAAAAAACATTGCAATCTAACTTTTTGTTGTCTAAAAAAACTGATTGCCTAATGGTTAGAAGAGTGTGATATTGTCAACCGCAGGCGATTTTATTCGGTTATACAAATATTATTATCGAATAAGGATACCGTAACAACCACGTTCGCTTTCTATATGGTTTGCCTGTGATCCATATTTCACAAGCAGAGGACAGTCCTGTTGAATTTAACAACGATTTTTTGATATGCATGGTAATAACGTTATGAACAAAATTTATGAGAGAAGTTGGTAATATCAATTTAGCTGAATTTTTTACATTGATCATAGTATAAGTACAAAGTAAAGCTTTATTTTCAAAATATCCGCTCTTGAAATTATGTAATTAGCAAGGAATGTATATAGAACAATTACTAATATTGTCATGTAACGATATCCATATTACTATTATTAATAAAACTTTATGAACAAATAAATTACACTTTCATTTAGGAAAGCCACGTCAACTTGGTTGAATTTAAATAGATGACATCTGGATATAATAACATTAGAATACAAAAGATTTATTTACAAGAAACTTAACATAAAATAAACAGTATTTAGAATCCCTGATAATCCTCATCAAGGGCCACAACCTTCTCGAGGCAAGACCTAAACCTGCTGCATGCCAACATAACTTTCTCCTTGTCCATATGTGTCATTACCTCCATGATGCATGTCCTTAAACTGTCATTGGTGTTGTGATGCCTCTCATTAATTTTTACCTTGACCAGTTAGAGCTGGAGGGTGGCTACAAGTTGGAGGACAAGTGGTAATACAAATTGTTGTATAGTCATGTATTGGTCTTCCTTGGCTTGTGGGCTGGAATGGAGTTTTGCTTCAATACATACTCCCGTCCAGCGACCACCTCTTCTATCTACAGCACGTGATTGCTTCCAGGCCTTTCTTAAAGAAGTAGGGCGCTATAACATCACCTTTGCTTCTTAGAAGCCCTAGTACCATCGCAAAGAAGGAAAATTTTGTATTTATTACAGAAGGCACTTCCGCGACATCTTAGGAGATCAAGGTCATGTTTCCAAATCACCTTTCTGTTACGGATTACGTTCTTTTTGTCTGAAAAGAATCTCAGGAAGCCAGATCTGTCGTGTTTGATAGTGTTCAGAAGTGCTTGGGCCTTTAACTTCCCGTGCATCTTGTTCTTCTCAGTCAACAGCTGGCGGTTATTCATGACGAAACACTTGTAATGCAGGTCCTAGTGTACTGCTAGTCTAACCATCGACATTGACTTCGTCCAAGATCGTGATCAATATTCAATTTGCGCACGAATTAATCAGTTTTCTTGCGATCAGATCGTCTGCTATAAATTGATATGTCGTTCGTTAGCTCTTCCTAGCGGTTAGATTACCTGTACTGTTTGGTCACGTCGTAAACTTAAGCGAAACAATGAAATCATTTCTATCGACGATTTTCTAGCTTAAAATGTTTTGAGTATAATATCTCTGCCGTTATACTTTTGATTTATTTTGTTGACAATTGTAGGTTGATTATTTGAAGCTAATTCGGTGTGCTACCTAATAGGAGGCAATTCGTAGAAAATGAGTAATATTAACAAAAAAGTTGTAATATCTTTTATTTGAAATATTGGTGAAATATCTTTTATTTGAAATATTGGTGAAGACAAACATCATACATAGTAGGTATTCATGCAACTAATAACAAGCTTCAAATAAAGTATTGCAATTAAAGATGACAGTATTTTGAAAAATTTATTTTTTAGAATGAACTCAGTATGAAATCGAATAGCTACATACAAGGCGTTCATATTTATCAATTACATATTATATCAAATGAGTGCGTCATTTGTGATAGTTGCTTTTTAAGCATTTCGTTCTGTTAATCAAATTTTGTCATGGAAGAAAGTAATAGTGATTATGGCAACCCCGGCCTCCATCAAATGTATAAATAGGTGTAGATTAATCACATTTACTAAATATCACTGAGATGATTTCAAAAGTTTGTTTGCATAATGATCCTCTAGAGCACGAGCTGGACTATCTTACTTTGAGTAAACGGATTCTAACCACTATTGAACAGTTTGATTAGTTTATTCTAGCTTTTCGTCACATAAAATCTTTAAATCCATTAACAAGCTACAGATAGTAACGCGGCAACTTGCAAACAAACCATTGTTAGGATACTAAGTGGTTGTGGCGCGAGGTCGTAAGTATTCTCTATATATCCATTGTCAATTATATAATTATAAAACTTGATAATTTTAATAGCTAGTATTTTGATAATAAATAATTTGCGAAAGAAATGCCACTTTTCTTTTACCTACACCATGATTAAATATTTTTAAAAAAATTCAACTAAATCGGTGAGATTAATGTGCTGGGCTTTCTTCATTAGAAAATGTTGCAAAGAATTTAGGAACAGACATTGAAAAAGAGAAATTTTGATTGATTTACATAAATTTTTAAGGATTTTGTTGTTAATTGTTATAGACAAACTACCAAGGGAACTAAGTGATACAAAGCACAAAGAAAAGTTCCTTTAACGTAGCTAGGAGACAAGAACAAATTTCTTAGTGAAATTGTAAATTACTTTTGTAAAAGAGTTAAACTTAAATATATATAATACGAGGGTTATCCAATAATTAAAGAGACAAATTGGAGTGGGGAAAAGACTGTTGGTAGTACAAGTTTGATACATTTAGGATCTTAAGTTGGCCTTACTGGAATGAGTTCTAATCTGCTGATTGATCAACATTGCTTTGTTTATAACCTTAAAATTAAGTTAAACGATATCGGGTCTTCTTGAAAATTCCACATTGGTTGAACAACGTTCTGTGATTCGTTTTTTGATTGCTGAAGGTAAAAAACCAGCTAATATATACTCTAGAATGACTAAAGTGTATGGTGAAAGTTGTATGAACCCTGGAAACTTTTACAAGTGGGTAGAACAGTTCAAAAGTGGTCGAAAATCAGTGTCTGACGAACACCGTTCTGGCCGGCTTATTGAAGTTTCAAGTTCGTCACTTGAAACTCGAATTATCTCGAGGAACAGCTTACAATTACCAGCCAATACTACTCAGATATGCTTTTGAAGAAGGTGAAGTCAGCCATGAGAGAGAAACGTTGTGGATTTCAGAGGAGAGATGTGATTCTCTAGCAAGACAACGCACGTCCTCACGTTGCTCAATTAATCCGTGAAACCATTGATAAAATGGGCTGGAAGGTACTTCCTCACCCTCCTTGTAGCCCCGATTTATCACCCTCTGATTTCCATTTGTTTGGTCCACTGAAGGAGAAATTATATGGGAAGAGGTTCCAGGATAACGAGGATGTCAATAAATTTATGGGAAATTGGCTCCGACACCAAAACAAAGAGTTCTTTGCAGACGGTATAAAAAAGCTAGTAACCCATTGGGACAAGTGCATAAATGTTGATGGTGATTATGTTGAAAAGTGGGAAAAGCCTTATTTTGTAGAACTAAACAGTTTTTTCGCCAGGTCAGTTTGTTTCTTTAATTATTGAATGACCCTCGTAATAAATATAAGCATGAATACATCAGACAGTCAAATATCATGACCAAAACACATTTTTCACTTTATTCCATGCTAGTAATACGTTTTATTTATTTATTTAATTTAAAATCATTGTACCGCTAGGTGTTGGACTATATATTTTACATTTAGATTTTTACATTATATTTATTTTTTGTATTTAAATTCTAAACTTTATCCTTATGTGTCCTTGATTTTTCTTTTCCATCGGTTCCTGTCCTTTGGCATTGTACTTCGCATCAATATGTACCTCGATTTTCGTCACTAGTTTGAGTTGTACTTCCCATCATTTTTGTGGACGTCCTACCTGTTTATTCTTTGCGTCCTCGCTCCATATACTTGTGTGGCTAGATTATCTTCTTTCATTCTACGTAGGTGTCCTAACCAACTCAGTTGTCTTTCATCCATCTTTTTCTATTACTTTTACATTCAACTCTTCAACTATTACTATGTTTCTTATCTTACCTTTTCTAGTAATCCCTTGAATTGTCTTTAAAAATTTTTAATCTCTGCGGCCTTGATTTGATTTTTATTTCTTATTCTTAAACTCTAGCATTTACTTCCATAACTTAGAGAGGGCCTTACAAATTTTGGTATAACTGTTTTGATTTTTTTTTTCAAAAAACGAATTTCTAAGGATATTGTATAACTCTTCCTATTCTCTCTTATATTGTTTTACTTTTCAATTATATTCTATTATTGTTCCCAAATAGTTTATTGCAGTAATTTGTTTTAGTGTTTGTCTTTTTACCTCTATCTTGTGCTTCTTTTCTTTGTTAGCCATTATCATCGTTTTGTCTTACTTGCATTTATTTAATTATTTATTCGTTTTATTTTTTTTGTATTCATTCAGATAAACTTGTAATTTTTCTTCTGATTTGATTACTAACACCATATCATCCGTGAATAACATTTCTTGGAGTTGAATTTAATTTACTTTCCAAGTTCCTATTCACATACTTGTACATTTTTCTTAACATTTCCTTATGGCTTTGTCTACTACTACTGAAAATAGCAATCGGCTAAGTACGCACACCTCCGTTTCAGTCATATCTTTCATATGAATTATTTCTGTTCGGCGTTGTGTGTTCCTACTTTATTTTGTTAGTTATTATAGAATGCTTTAACTATTGTTATCATCTTTTTCTTTATTCCTTTTTTCCTTAAGCATTCCCAGACGTTACTTCTTCTTATCTTGTTAAAAGTTTTTTTTCAGAGCTATGAATACAATATGTATATATTTTCTTTTTCTTAATAAATTTTCTCCTATTTATCTTAATAGGAATATTAAGGTCTTGAGTACTTCTGACTCTTCTAAATCCATGTTGTGCTTCTCCTATTGTTCTTCTATTTCTCTTATGTTTCTTGTATAATAATAAATATGTCGATATTCCAGTCTCGTGGTATTTTTTTTGTTTTTATGATATTATTTAGTAGACCTTTAATTACTACTTTTGCTTTGTTTTTCATGTATTTTAAAATTTCTGTTGTAATTTCTGCTGCTTTTTCTAGTTTGAATTTGTCAATGGTTTGATTAATCTCCTCTTACGTTTTGTACTGTTTTTTCGTTATTTTCTACTAGTAATATTTCTAATTTTTGCTCTTCAATGTTTGTTTTTGTTAGTTTTTCATCTATCCATATATTTCTCTTCTGTTAATGTATTTTATTTTTTATTTTTTTGCGTTTATCAGCCTCGGTGGTTTCTTTTGTCTGATCTATTTTAGTATATGCACCGTACAATAATGTCTGGTTTTCTATTATTCTACATACTTTTTCTTTTGTTTCATTTTTGTATTAATTTCTATTATCGCTGATTCCCTTCACTATCAGGTCTTCTTCCTTTTATTTCCCTTTCTAAGTTTTCTATTCTCTCATTTTGTTCCGTCACCTGACTTTTTAGCTTCACATTTCCTTTTTTACCTGCTTCATTTCTAGTGCGGAGCACCTAGTTTTCATTTTTTTAAACAACTCCTTTATTTTTTTATGCTTTCTTACAACGTTTCTATCTCAATAACCCGTTCTGGCGTTATGTTATTTACCTACTGGCACCAGAGCTCACCCCACGTCAACCGTTCGTAAAGGTAACCTCTATCAAAATGTATCTCAGGACAGGAATTTTAATTTCTTAAAATAATATGGTTTGTATACTAGTTGTTTTTCAATTTATTTGTACTTTTGAGTTTGAGTCGGTGCTTACGGTCCTTCAATCAAACTTTGTGACGATGCAGAACATTCTGTTGTTTATAGATTGATATACATAGTGTCTCAGAACTTCGTATACAAACTTAGAGGGGAGGTAGATAACATCGTTAGAAAACAAAATTACATAGGAAAGCATATGCGAAAACATCACTCTCACGTGATAAAGAGACACAAAGACATAATAAGGCCACAACACAGAATGTAGTATAAAGCGCTTTATTACACAACAAAAGACTACAATGCACGACTTACAAGCATCACAAAAAGTGTAAAAAGTTTCGCTCATTGGCACTGATGCACACATGACACATACGCGACATGGATTGCAAACATTTTTGAAGATACCTGGCGTTTCGCTGATTGTCGCAGCATCGATGGAAATTCGTGCTATCAGGTCTATTTCAGAATTTACGGGCGTGTCGTACACAATGTTCTTTATAGCACCCCAAGAGATAAATCAAGGTGATCTGGGAGGCGGAACCGCCACGTCCAATCCAATTGTTTCCAAATGTTCACATACACACGTTGCGTAATGACATGCCGCCCCATCATGTTGAAACCACATTCTGCACCGAACATTTGCAGAAACATCGTTAAGCATTTCCGGAAGTAAGACGAGATACTTACGATCGTTTAGTCAAGGTGGTAAGACGTATAGCTCGACTAAACCGTCCACCACGACACCCGCCCACACATTAACAGCAAAGCGTTCTTATGCGGCTTGTTATTGGGTTCCGTGTGGGTTGTCTAAGGCCCACATGTGCGCGTTGTGGGTATTGAATACTTCTTTACGTAAAAAGGTTGCTTCGTCACTGAACATAACAAAACTGGAAAATTACGTAACGGCCGCACTTTGCTGTCGAAACCACTGTGCAAACGCGACACGTCATGGGTGATTATCCGGCTGCAATAACTAAACTGTATAAAGATAAAAGAAATGTAAGGCTTCTTCCTGCAGCACACGATGGACAGTTGATCGAAAAGTTCTGGTGGCAGCGGCAAGCTAATACTGGTTAGTCTGATAGTAACTTATTACATTGTACCACAATAAAAAAAATTATTGTTTTTATTATAACTTTATTTTTTGCTATACACGTTTGTAACTGCTAAAGCATTTTTATTTTCTAAACTGGATAGTCATTTTTTATTACTTGGGAAGAACCGTTTTAGACAAGTTCTAGATTATTTTCTTGTTAAAATTGTTGTTCGGTAGTTTTATTTAAATTAAAAATATGTTTGGTATACAAAAATAATATTTTGTGTCTAACTTCTTTTTATAAATAGTTACGCTTCAATTTTACCACCAAAAATCGAGCTCCTATACAAAAATCTAGTATGAGGTTTTGTTACTTTAACTGGTGGAACAATGTACGTAGAGTTCTGTTAATAAAGTCCTCAAAATGTTAATTTTGGCAATGTTAGACTTATAAATCAGTTGTCCTACTATTAGCTTAAAATTCTTTTCGACTATTGCATTATATTTTAAATTAAAAAAATATTCAAATTTCTCTAACAAAACTTATACAACCAACAACTCTATGCAAAACTTTCTTTAATTTTTTTAAATGTACTGGCCTCGCAAACCAAAATATTCATTTTAACATTATTTAACATTATCTAGTACATAAGAATTTTGTTTACTGTTTTTAGGCACAATTTTAGACAAGCTGCTTAGTTCTCTGCTACCAAACGTAAAAGCAAAGTTTTCCATTTCGGGTCGTTAATTAAATTGCCAACAAATCTGACCCTAACTGGAGCAGGCCCCATCAAACAACTCCGTAATCCTGAAATTTCAAAACGCGGTTATCTCCTGCCACCAATTTAATTAGGAAAGGTCGGAGACCAGCGGAGATTGGATTATATTATGATTAAGTTTAGAAATATGAAGAGGTTCTAGTTTAAAGGGGTTCTAGAACTGCATCTTTTAAAATAATTTTGATTAAGATTAATCTAAAAAATAAACATTTAGTGGGGGTAGTTACCTACACAATCTTTTTTCTTTGCGTAAATAGTGATAAAACAGCCGTAATGTTCAATCAAGGAGTTTATAACGACATTGAATTTAACTGGAATGTTTAAAATCTAATTTGAAAATAATATAATTTAAAGAAATCATATTGTGAAGTCGCTTTTACATAATTAATAAAATTGAAAATGTAAATATAAATTAATAATAAAACCACTAAGAAACATAATTTTTGGTTTTCATTTTTCTTGCTGTTTTCAATTCGTATTTTGCTATTATTTTGAAATTTGTCAGCAGCAATAGCCTTTTCCACTGCAACGATCCAAATTGGATCAGTAGATTATTAATTAATAATTATTAATAATTAATTATTAAATTTTTGAGGGGCCACAAATAACTTGCAAATTTTCAAATTTTGCTATTTATCAAAATATAGTTTTATCTTTACAAAAATAATTTTGTGTTTTTTTAAATAATTGAAAGTTTCTTGATCATGATGGTTTCTTTTCAGCGTGTCCATTCAGAAGTTGTTAATTGGCGTGCATTATAGCACCTGCTACATTTATCTGAAGAAACTAAAATGAATTATATAGTGCTTAATACTTGTACCTTCTAAGGTAACCTAAAAAAATTAAAAAAAATAAAAATTTAGAAAATTATATAATTTTAACAGGCAATTTCTTTTTCACTGTTTTTTAGTTCTTTTATTCAATGAAAAAGTTCTTTCTTTAATCAAATTTTAAAACATTTAAATGCACATAGAAGCTTATAGTATTAGAAAGTGATGTTCAAAAATTCATTTAATCGGTTGAATATTTTTCAAATGAGAGTGCACGCCGATTTTGGAAACACGAATTTGAGAAAAACGCGTTTAAAAATTCGATAGGTAAAAAGGGTTTTATATTTTTATTTCCAATTTACCTATTATACAACGGTTCCAGGGACATATAATAATCCTTCAGCCTCTTCAATAAATTATTTTCGTCCATTGGTTGCTTTTTGCAGGCTATAGCTTTTTGGGAGATGTAGAGCTGCGTTGCTCCTCTCGGTACAGCCGCCGTTTGTCATAATCATTGGCGTATTTTATGCTTTGGTGCCCAATAGCTATTTATAGCTTTTGCATAATCTACAGTATTGAAGAATATCCTTCATTGAAGAGTCCAACACTAATATAAGTTGATATTTCAACGATTTCAGGTGCTTTGCGGCTAATATCCAGATGGTTGAATTCAAACTTTCATTTATGAGTTCCTAAACATCGTTGCAATAATTCTTTTTTGAAAGATCAAGTGGCATAGGATGCTAAAAAAGCTCCATTTTTCTTTATCAGCCAAACTTCTTTGCCAAGTACACCAACTGTCTGTCTGGTGGGCAGTAATGATGATGTGGATTTTCATTAGTAGAATATGAATGATAGTAGGTAGCCATGATATTCCTTCTCATTTCTTCAACTTTATTTACATTTCTTCTAACAGCTAAATCATAGTAAGTTGTTAATTTTTTTATTAAAGTTTCTGTTAGCACTCATCTACCGCTCAGCTTTTCTCTTTTCTTTTTAATTTTAAAGCCGAGTGCCAATTTGCTTGGCAACGTATCCAACGTACTCACTTTTTACAATTTGTAAATCTGATTTAGAAAGCCACGCCCCTCCACCCCCACCCCCACCCCCTAGTGATCGCGTATACCTGGTACTCGGACAGCTGCTCGGTTTAAATGCCATATCTCGCTTAATATTTGTTATATATATATATATATATATATATATATATATATATATATATGTACTATTTAAATTGTACAGACATATTTTTAAAGACTTAAGATAATATATATTTTACAGAAAAGTAATTTGTTTTAATTTTACCTGTATCGCCCCCCATAATCAACAAATGGGGGTGTAAGGGGCAAGGTAATAGGTCAAACCAGCCCAAACGTCAACCTCACCTGCAAGAGTGGTGGTTCAGGCCACCCGGTACTCCCTGCTAGATAACAGACGAGGCCCTGGCGACCGAGTAACAACGGTATAACTGTAAAAACATGATCTGAGAAAATGCTTAGCATAAATAGACCACTCGCCAACACGCCTGGCAAGTGTGGCGTTTTAATGCCACCCCCCTCCCCCCAAAGAAATGATGAACAGACACAAAGAGAAAAGGCCCTCAGTCCTGGAACCCTTGGTCACGACAGCAACCAAGCACGGGAAAGGACAGAGGGTGCTAAGGATACCTGCGTTAGGAAAGGCTGTCACAGAAAGACAAACCTGGCAATAATGACGTACAATATAAGAACAATGAGCACAGACGATAAAGTAGAAGAACTGGAAGAAGAACTGAAGCAGATGAGATGGGACATAATGGGGCTGTGCGAGATTAGAAAAAAAAGGCGAACAATGCATAATATTAAGATCAAACAATGTACTATTCTACAAAGGAATAAATTAGGAGGAACAAGAAAACATCGGAGGTGTTGGCTTTATAATAAATAGAAAGATAACTAATAATATCCTAACATACAATGCAAAATCAAATAGAGTGGCATATATTATTGCAAAAATAAACTAAAAATTATCCAAGTTTATGCCCCAACATCCACATATGAACAAGAAGCAATAGACACTTTCTACGAAGAGGTAACCGACACAATAAATGAAAACCCATGTCATTATACTACAGTCATGGGAGACTTTAACGCCAAAATAGGAAGCCTATTAGACCCCAACGAAAATAAGACAGGAAAATTTGTACTAGGTACAAGAAATGAAAGGGGTAACACATTAGTAAATTATCTAGAACATTTATAGATAGAAATTATCAAGAGCAATTATATGCTATCTTTTCTTCTACAAGAAAGCTCACAGAAAATGGACATGGGTTAGCCCGAATGGTAAAATAAAGAATGAAATAGATTTTATACTATCCACAGAAAAAAAATTGTAAAAAATGTAACAGTCATAAATAAAATCAACCCAGGAAGTGACCATAGAATAGTGAGGGGAGAATAGAAATAAACAAGAAAATGGAAAGAAAAAGATTTACGACAAACGACAAGAAAAAAGTAAACACGCGAATCCTACGAGAAAATAAAACAAAATATCAAAATGAAACAAGCAAAGCAATAAAAAGCCACGGAGATTTAAGTCATAAAAACATAGATGAAATCAATGATATATTGATAAAAACCATAACAGAGGCGGCACAAAAGGTAGCTAAAAAGAAAAAAAACAAGAGCGAAAAAATTTGGATCGAGAAAACGGAACAACTATTAGAAGAAAGAAGAAAATTACTCAGAGAGGATAAAAGAAACACGATACAGTAAATAGAAACTAATAAAACGCTGAAAAAATTAATCAAAAAAGACAAATGAAAACAATTGAAACAACAGATAGAACAAATAATAGAAGAAAACAAAAATATGAAAGCAAAAAAAAAGCCTAGGAAAAGTAACAAATAACAATCTAAAAGATGAAAGTGGGCAAGAAATAAAGGATCGAGGCGGAATACTAAGAGTAATAGACAACTACTATCAAAAACTGTACGAATCAAAAAATGATATATCAGAAGAGATGAAAGAAAATGTAAAGAGAAAAGTTCTCAATGTCAACTCTGAGGAAATACCAAAAAGAACGGTAGAAGAAATTATATCAACTCTGAAAAACATGAAAAATAACAAAGCTCCAGGCGCAGACAAAGTGCTAGTTGAATTAATAAAGAAAGAAGATGAAACAGTTATACAAATTTTAAAATTAATGCTAAATAAGTGCTTAGATGAAGGACAAATACCAATCAGTTGGAATAATTCCGTAACAATACTGTTGTTCAAAAAAGGCGACAAGAAAATGCTAGATAACTATCGGCCAATATCACTATTGTCGCAGATGTATAAGCTATTTACTAGAATAATAACCAACAGACTAGAAAACAAACTGGAAGCTAACCAACCGATAGAAGAAGCAGGTTTCAGGAAAAACTTTAGTACCAGTGACCATCTGCTAACTATTAGAACGCTTATTGAGAAAGCCACAGAATATAATCTAACGCTTTATTTAATATTCATAGACTATCAGAAGGCATTTGATAGTATTGAAACCTGGGCGGTAAAAAAAGCTCTGAACAACAATAGAATAGACTATACATATACACAGCTAATAAGGTCGATCTATAATAATACGAAAATGACAATAGAAGCGCATGAAACAACGAAACTCATACCTATAAAACGGGGAGTACGCCAAGGCGATCCAATGAGTCCTAAACTATTTAATGCCGCATTGGAAGAGAGAAGAATGGAAAATGAGAGGGGAGGCCTATATCCGACACTGGATGTAAAGAGAGCTAAGAAGATGGAGAATCAACAAATAGTGAATCTAAATGTTGTTCTTTTTTAATCAAACAAGTATTGCTAACCTTAATTTTATAGTAATAACAATGCAGTTCAATTAACAATTTCTAACTCACATTGTATTAACAAAACTAGAACATTGATTAAACAATGATTGAATATAACAGTAGCAATCGTTGCTACTACGGCCCTCTAACTCACTGTTCTTGCTTTTTCTTGTACTTTCTTAAGCATTTTCTCTACTTTTCTCTTATACAAATATCATAATCTCGTCAGCAAACCTCAAGTTGTTAAGCCTTGGTACTGAATTGGTTTTCAATTAGTTGTTTAATTGTAAGATGGTATGTCGTACTGTACTTTTTTCTGAAACCTGTAAGCTACTTTAGTTGATATACGTCTGTTCTTTCTAATTTACTTGTTGGAAAAGTAATTGGAAAAGAAATTAGGACCATTCTACTGCCATGACTCTATACTTCGGCTATGTCGAATAAAATAAACCTAGTGAAGAAAGTAGTCACTCCGATTCCTTCATGGTCAACAGAGTGGTCAAAGTTAAAATTTTTTTTTCGAGATATCTAAAACGGCAACAGATAGTGAGATGCGGTTTTCAGTATTATTTAGATAGATTCAATTCTACAGCGTTATTAGTTCGACCGCTGAAAAAACGGAGTGCGCTAGAAACTTGTTTCAAAAACTAGCCACTTACAGATAAGGAACCTCTGGAAGTTTTGTGACTTTATTAATTCCCTAGTAGAATTTCTTTCTTTGGCAGATAGCGACTTCCGGTAAAGACCAAACTATACAACTATAAAATTAGTTTAAAAAATTCTTAATAAATCATGCTTCCCATCTTCCTGTCGAAAAATGGCTCTGAATTTTAAGAAATTTAGTTTTTCGCTTATATTTTTGAAACAGCTATTTACCAAGTTATAGGGCCTAAAGAGGGCACTTTTGTAAATAAATTTTTTACGCATTTTATACAGCGTGGCCGAAAAAAATACATTTCCGAAACCGGAAGCGATAAAAAAAATCCTTTTGCTTCATAATGGCAAGGTGGTTCGAAACCACTCGCATGTCAAATTTCATTTCTACGGCCATGTTTTCAGTCATTTTTTGGAATTTAAAAGTTAAAAATTTGGCTCCCGGCGGGAATCCGCTCGCTGCGACAGCTATTCGCTGGCGAATTTCGATCGTGCCCGCAACAATGTTGTTTATATATATATATTGTTATATATATATATATATATATATTATATATATATATATATATATATATATATATATATATATATATATATATATATATATATATATATTGCAGAAATCAAAAATGTAAATTTTTACCAATGCCCAAAAAGCTCAAAATAAAATGTACAAAATTTCTCAACAAAAAAAACAGTCAAATTGTATGGTTAAATACTCGCTTATTATTATTGTCTCTAGATAAACTTGAGTCGCTTTTACCGGGACTTCTTGTAGAGTCTTCTGGTCGAATCCAAGTTGTTCAGATAAATTCCGAGTGCTTGACGATGGTTCGGCATCTAAACCCCCTTGCAAGTCTTCGTTGTCTAGAACAAATAGTTCCAGAACGTAGCTGATTTTCAAGACCAAAGTCGCTAGAACCAAACTATTTTCACCATCTTGCAATGTTTCTAAATCTCTTCGTCTTCAGCATCACAAAACTTTTAGTTAGCCTCCCTCGATGAAAGTTTTTGCTTCCAGCATTAACGTATCAGAATTAGAAGCTTAGCTTTGCTAAAAGAAAACCTAATTAAGAAATTATAAACACAGAGAAATAATAAAAATTGCACAAAAATTAATTTTTTCTTAAGTATGACAAAACTTTCTCTTCTGTCTTTTTTATATAATATGTATAATAACAATATTAGAAAAAATATTGCAGCTCATAATTTGTTCTTTGATTTTAATAGTTGTAGATTTACAATTGTAAATTGTAAATTTAAAAACACCGCTTAATTTAGTAATAGATTTAAAAAAAAAATTGAAGTTGATAAATTAAAATTCTATTTGCCATTTCACTGTTGTGTGCTATTTTCTTGACTGTGAAGTATGCGTTAAACTCATCTTTTTATTTAGAACTATTGAGGTTTGTCTACAATTGTAATTTATAAGTTCCCTTCCATCTTTGATTTTCACATCATGATCTCCAGAGTTTAAATATTCCATCTCTGGACATACGTTTCCCAAGCTGTCGCCATGCATTTTCAAATTGTTGCCTCCCCAGAATCTTCGAGGCAGACCGGAGTACCGGTGTGGGATTGCGGGCGATTAACCCTACCCATCTGGGGTAATTGAGTTTTAAAGTTCTTCTCCATGTAGAGTTACTTGGAGATGGTTTGATATTAAAACGTCACGCTTACGGAGCCGTTGGAATTCTTCCTCTGTAACCCTGGATAGGAGTCCTTAGAAGGTACCACCAGCCGGACTAGCTGAACCCTGGTTTTTAGAGAGCTTGTTACTCCTCCCCTCCTCTTTATCCTGGCTTGGGACAGGCAGTGATAATACCGTCTGTCAGATAAAAGAATGGCTAAAAAAACAAAATATTTATTTAAAAAAAGTTACATCAGTAGTGCGTCCAGTTTCCATCAGCATTAATCATTGTCTGGTATCTCCGAGGCATGTTGTCCACAAGGTTTTCAGCGTATTCGACAGGAAGGACATTTAACTTTTTTGAATTTGTTGCGAGAGCTGATCCAAATTGCAGAGTCCTGCGTAGTTCTATCTTAATATAAGCCCATTCTCGATGAGATTGAAAATGGCTGTTACGGCCATTCCAAAGCGACCACGCTATTTCGCTCCTCCCACAAATTACACACTTTACTCCGATGTTTCGGGTCGTTGTCTTCCGGAAGACTCCAATCCTTGTCCTCTTTTCCAAACCAGCGTTCTGCAGTCGGTAATAAAGCTTTACAGTAAATTTAGTTCATTTTTTTGGCGTTCACGTTGTCGGTGAATAGATACACAGTGTCGAAACCCTTTTGTGAGACACACTCTCCTCCAAACATTGACTTTGAGTGTGTTTTACGGTTCGTTGGAGCAAGCTGCCTCTCGATGTTGTCCAGTAGCATTTCAAGATCAGAAATCCCTAAAAAGGTGATTCGTCGAAAAGATTATGTTGCTCCGTTCACGCCCGAGTTCTCTTGCGTCCACGCGAGGCGTTTCGCGGCGTGTTTTTCACTCAACAAAGTTTTTGCAAAGTGCTTCGATATTGTACGTTTTTAGCACGCAAATGCACACAAATAGTATCGTACGATATTTCGACACCTTTTTGAGTAACATTTCGGCACTTTTGCGTAGAGTCAAGTTAGAATTTTTTGAAAACAAAGTGAGAATAATTTTCTCGACTTTCTTCGACATTTTGTCAGAGGACCCACGATTTGGAAAGTCATCGACATAATGTACTGCCAAATACTGATTCACCCACTTGCTTACAAATTGCCGTGATTTTCCCATGTATTTTGCGGCGGCTGTATGAGTCATTTTCGGGTGTGAGCACAAAAATACAGTCTTTTAGCGCGAAGTGCAAGCGACAATCATTTTGTTAAAATGTAGCAAAATTAAATTAAAAGCTAATTTCTTTGATAAAGTATTACGACAAAGGGTTCCTCTACATTTACAAAGTACAAAGCTACGATGAACGTTTTGCAGAAAATCGCTTTTATCTGATAGTTCTGTATAATGATCACTGGCGGCGTTTGGTTCTAGTACAACATAAAAGTTCAATAATATAAAAGCAATATCAATTCCATCTATTACACATTAAGTATTAACCATAAATTCTTAACAGTTTTTAATAGATATTTATTACTATTAGATAAATACATTTTTACCAGAATTTTTTTGTTGTCAACAGCAAGAAAAATATTGTATTTATCGTAGCCATAAACTTAACGATCAATCCCTGCAGCACTCAATTAAAGAGCTCGCTGCTTATTTCCAAAACAAAACTCATTTAGAAACAAATTACGGGACATTAAGACAAAGCAGGCGATTTCGTTCCTGCAAAGCTCTTTATCGCGACATAAATCCACTCGCCTGCGCGCGAGCGCTAAGCCGTGTCACTCGGGGGAGCGAGCGCTCTAATTTTTATTTAGCGCGGCGGCCGTTTCCTGCTAATTTGTATAATTTGGCGCGCGCCTGAAATGCGCAATCAATTAGAGGAAGCACAGTATCATCAGCGCCTTATCTGCAGCCGTTCGTGTGCAAGCGCAATAAGGCGGCACGCACGAGAAAAATCGTTCGTCAAACCGGCCGGTGGAAGAAGCTTCATTAATCTCCATTAGCGGCCCGCGCTCGCGGCCGTTTGTTTCAGCGGCTACCCGGCTGAAAGGGCGTCCCGACTTTCAGACGCAAATTATGACATGTCTTGCTCGTTTTACGGACATTACGGCTGCCGATCGATGCCATTGCGTTACCTACACTTTGTATGTGGAAGTGCATGTTGCAGAAATCAATACTTTTTTAGAAGAAAAACACTAGGTCATTTGTAAGTTATACTGTATACTATATATGCAAAATAACTTTTAAAACTACACATTGTAAGTATCTCAAACCTTACTCTAATGGATTTAGCAACATGAATATTAACAAATGCCACTCAATAATAATACATTTTTTTGTTTATTAAAATTATTTGTTTGTCGTGGAAATCTATACTGATTTTTCTATTTTGATATATATTTTATAGTTTTGATTAGATGAGATAGTATTCCTTTTTAGATAGAATATTTCATAGTTTATATCTGATAACTCCGTCAAATGCATTTAAAAATAAATACTTAATAAATCAAAGAATAAGACAGGATATACGATTTTGCCCATAGCTTATAATTTATATCTTCTTCTCTTCTTCATAATCAGACTGTATCCATCCACTCCTGAAAGTAGGCGTCTCTCAAATTTTCCCATGTCTCTTTGTTCGTTGCTTTACTTGTTGTCTTTTTTATATCACCCAGCTATCTTTTTTGTGAACTTTCCACACTTTTTTGGATGTTCTTGGGCACCAGTGTACACCACCCAGTGGGTGGACAAATTATTATATTCATTTGAAAAATTACAGCTTTCATACATTTTTAGTTTAGCTTACTATTAAACTCATAATACCGTTTCAATTGTTATCTTTATAGGCTTATTAGCTTAGGACAATACAAATTCATTAACACAAATACAATTTAAAATACAATTTCAATATTTGGCGAATCCTCCATTTCGGGCAATCACATTTTGGCAATGCATTTTTTGGCTATTTCTTGAAGTGCAAGTGTATTCTGTCATGCTTTAATAATATTTTATATCAAGTGCCTTTTGTTAGTATTTATTTTATCTTTGCAAATTCTTTTTTTTAGGGCCACCCATACATTTTCGATCGGGATGAGGTCTAGCGAGTCCAAGGGGGTAATTTTTTTATCTTTTAAGAATTTCATAACTTTTTTGGCCTTATGGTATGGTGCCGAGGTCTGCATAAATTGCCATCTAGAAACCATTTTATCATTTGTGGAAGCAGTCGGGTTAGATGTTAGATGAAGGGCATGTTTTCTATAAGTGTTCGGAGTGATTGTAGATGATTTGTCGTACTAAAGCTTTTTGGGAAACTTGTTTGTTCTACAGGTTGATATAAATTAAACTTATTTGTTAAGCGGCTAGTTATTGTTTTAATTAATATTTTATATAAATGAGATAGCAACCAGTTGGTGTTTTCTCCCGTCAAGGCATTTATTTAGAAGAATTTTTAAAGCCTCAAATATTGTTTCGCCATCTTTAACATTTCGCAGGTAATTTCCCTAGAAATTTCCGATTTTTTATCTGTTGTAGGGCTTTCCTTATTTCAGTGGTCTATTTCGGGCATTTCTTCTGATGACGTATGTAAAATGATGTTTTTTCCATCTTCTGGTTTTTGATATTGAGGTATATATATATATATATTTCTGTAGAATGTTTCAATGAAGGTAACGGTCTCTGTTTTGTTTGTTATTAAAGTAAAATATAACTACAACAAAAAGTTAAATAACGACAAGCAACTAATCACAAGCAAAGAAGATCTAAAACAAGTATGGGAAGAATATGTAAAACAGACCTTTAAAGATGTGAGAACTGAACAACTTATAACAACAACGGAGCATGCACCAAGTATATTACAAAGTGAAACAACAAGAGTAATACAAAATTCTAAAAA
Organism: Sinelater perroti; assembly: GCA_036346155.1. Classification (NCBI taxonomy): domain Eukaryota; kingdom Metazoa; phylum Arthropoda; class Insecta; order Coleoptera; family Elateridae; genus Sinelater; species Sinelater perroti. The sequence continues at coordinate 3,026,372 of JARFIY010000099.1, forward strand.
CGCAAAGCAGCTGGACCGGACCAAATTCATAACGAATTTTTGAAACTTCTAAATGAAGAAAACATAATATTACTTACTAATCTTACTTACTTAATCCAAAACCTTTCTACCTTTCGGTGTAAGGTTATTGAGCTGAGTTGTGCTTTATGGATTCGGGCTTGTCTTGCACAGTTCTCTCCACTTTTTTCTATCCTTTGCTGTTGTGCGAATTTCTTCCCACTTTATGTTTCTTGATTCTGCTGCCTCTTTTAGTTCCTCTTTCCATGTTTTTCTCAGTCTTCCTATCCTATTTTTCCCTTTTGGTCTTGCTTCAAACACTTTTTCACTGTTCTGTTTTGTCCATTCTTATTATATGTCCCAACCACCTAACTGTCTCTCTTGCACTAATACCGCTACCGCTTTAGTTTTTAAATTTTCTCTAAATGTTGTGCTCCTGATGTGGTCTCTCTTTGTTTTGCCCTCTATTTTAGCAGGAATCTCATCTCCGTACTTTCGACCCTGCTCCTATGTTTATTCACTGTTGTCCATGATTCACTGCCATAGATGAGTATTGGTGTTACAACTTTTTTGAATACTTCTACTTTTGCGTCATTTGGTACTTCCTTTTTTCCTAGAAAAGAGGACTTTATGGAGTTAAATAGTCGTCCTGTAATTCCTACTCTTTCATTTATCTCGTCATCGAGTTTTCCATTTCCCTGTATCCATACCCCTAGGTATTTGAACTTCTCTACTTGTTCCAATTTTCTTCTCTCTACATATATACGATGTCTTCTCTTGTCTGGTGCTATTACCATTGTTTTGGTTTTATCTCCGTTTATCTTCATGTTTTTCTTTTTAGTTCTAAGTTGTATACATTGATATTTTCTTGTAGGTCTTTCTCACTTTTTCCGAATATAACCATATCATCAGCAAAAGTAATTCTGATATGTAGATTTTTCCATATTCCAGCTTCCTACATGGTATCTTCTTGTTTTTTCTTGCATTCTTTTATTGCCTCATCTAATACTAAATTAAATAGCAACGGGCTGAGTACACATCCCTGTCTTAGGCCTATATTGGCCTTAAATTCCTCCGACTGCTCGTGTCTTGTTCTTATTATGTTTCCGCTATTTTCGTATAGTGCTTTGATGGCTGCTACTTCTCTGTAATTTATGTTTGCTTTTTCTAGACACTGCCATGTTGTCTCTCTTTCTATTCTGTCTAAGGCCTTTTCCAGATCTATAAAACAGAGATGTATTTCTTCCCCTTTCTCTATAACCTTTTCACTTAGCTGTCTGATTGTAAATATGTGGTCTTGTACCCCCCGTCCTTCTCTAAACCCACTCTGGGTGTCTTCTATTGTCTTATCTAGTTTGTCTCTGAGTCTAGTTTCTAGAATCCTTGCGAATACCTTCCCTGGGATGCTTAGTAAGGAAATTCCTCTGTAATTACAGCATTCTCTTCGGCCTCCCTTCTTATATATGGGTATTATGATTCCTATTTTCCATTCCTTCTGTACTTTTCCTGCTACTAAGATGTCGTTGTATAGTTGTAGTAATCTTTCCTTGCCTGTTTCTCCTGTGTATTTAACCATCTCTGGGGTAATTTCATCTATGCCTGGGGCTTTTGTTAGTTTAAGTTTCCTTATTGCTCTATCCAATTCTTGTTTTGTTATTTTGCCTTCTGCGCTATCTTCCTCTGTTGAGTTCGTATCTTTTTCAAAGTCTGTATTTTCCCTCCCTCTTCTTTTTTCCAATCCTCTCTGTTCTTCCCCTGCTGCCAACAAATCTTCGAAATATTGTTTCCATCTTTCCATAATATCGTTTTCATTTGTCAGTACATTTCCCTGTTTATCCTTGATGTTTTTTGTGGGTGTAGTTTTCTTTTTCTCAGTTGCTTCAAAGTTCCGTAAAATAGTTTCTGGTTGTCAAATTCTTTTTTCATTTTGTTTCCAAATTCTTCCCACGTTTTCTGTTTTGCTTCCTTCATCTTATTTTTTACCTGCGTTCTTTTCTCTTTGTACAGATTGTAGTCCTCTTCCAATTTTGTTTGTAGATATTTGCGCCAACATTCTTTTTTCTTTTTTACCAGTGTTTTTATGTCAGTTGTCCACCATGCCGTTCTTTTAAAGTCCGTGTTAGTTACCTTTGCCACTCCGCAACATTTGCGCGCTGCTTTTATCATACATCGTTTTATCGTTTTCCATTTATCTTCTATATTTGGTCTGATATTTTTTGTCTCGTACTCCTTTTTTAGGATGTCTTGGTATTTCTTTCTGATGTGTTTTTCTTGTAACATGTGGCTTTTAATTTTCTCCTTAGTTACTTTTCTGTTTCTCTGTCGCTTGTTTTCGGCTCACCCTCATATCCATTTGGAGTAAGTAGTGGTCGCTGCCTATTTCCGGTCCTCTCTTCACCTTAACATCTTTGATTTTTCGCCAATTCTCCCCGTTCACTAGAAAATAGTCTGTAATTGATTTCTCGTTTCTGCTGTGTTGCACCCTTGAGTATTTGTGTATGTCTTTATGTACGAACTTTGTGTTCGTTATTACTAAATCATTTGCCACGCAGAACTCTACAATTTTCGTACCGTTTCTATTTCTTTTGTGCTCTCCTTGTCTTTTCAAAATTCTCTCTATGCCTCTATTATCCTTTCCTACGCTTCCATTTAGGTCCCCCATAATTATAATATTGTTTCCTTTCGTATCTATTACTTTTTGTAGTTCCTCAAAGAACTGGTTTTTATTTCCACTTTCTCGTCTTCATTAGCTCCGTACGCCACAATCATTTGCCATGTTTCTTCTTTTTCTACTGTCATTATTCTTTCATTTACATACCTTTCATTTATTATTGTTTCCATTTTGTCAGGGTGTACCACTAAACCCACTTCCGCTTGTGCCCTTTCAGATTTTTCTATTCCTGACCACAGCATCCAATATCCTTTGTGTAGTCTCGTATGTCCTTGCCCTTTCTTCTTTGTCTCTGTTATTCCCATAAAATCCAGCTTTTGTTTCTCCATTTCTTCTATGAGTTCCTCCTCCTTTCCGTTTATACTTCTGATGTTCCATGTTCCTATTTTTATATACTCCTGCTTTCCTCTTTTTTGTTTCATTTGTCTACTCGTGTCCGTGTCCTTTGCTCTATTCGTCATCTTTTGTGTCTGTTTTTTTATTTCCTGGGTGCTTAGTTTTTTGAGGAGGGAGTCTCTTCTATGACTCTTTGTTCTCCTTCTCTCCACTTGTAGCAAGTTCCCTCTATTATTATCTTCTGGTATCCAGTTTCTACCTGTTTTCCTTCTGCTCTTTTCGCTCTTGCTATTTTCCTGATTTCTGCTTGTATTCTTCTCTCGTCCTGTGTTTGATCGTTTTCAATGTATATTCTTGTTCCTTTCAAAGATTTCTTGTTTTGCATTACTTCCTGTTTTTCATTCCAAGAATCCATTTCCACAACTGTTAGTGCTGGCTTTATGGTATGTACATTTTTTACTTTGGCCTCCACTTCGAGGAACTCCATCACGACTTGTTCCTTATTCTGTCCTTCGAATTCAACCCCTTTTATTACAATATTGCATTTCCTTCTATTCTTTTCCATAGTCTCTAGTTTTCCTTCCAGCTTTTCTATTCTTTTGATTAGGTAGCCTTTTTCCAGCTCCCACTTCTCTTCCTTCTTCTTGAACTCCTCTCTAAGCTCCTTGTTAGCTTTCGTGTTTTCCTTTATTTCCTTCATCATCTCTTCAAACATTATTTTCAGCTCACTTATTTCCGACATTTTGGTATTCACTGATCCTGTAATTTTTAACAGGGGGGATTTGATAATGTTTTTTCTCTTGCTTTCTCTACAGAGTTCTTGGTCCAATTCTGTGCTGCTATTTAACTCCCGTTCCCTTTTGTTTGTGTTTTCCATCCAGTTAGCTCTCAAATGTGATCCCCTAAAATTTGTTCAATTTTTATAGCACCCTTATTTGTTTATTTGTTTATCTTTCCTCTGAACTCCGTTGACCGCGACCTTTATCGCTATCCGCACTTGCACCGCTCGCTTATCACACTTTCGCCGCCCGTTCGTTGTCGTCCGCTCTAGGTATATTCACTGCATTGTACGCGTAAAATCCCAGAACACTGCACACAAACCCTTTGTATTCCTCTTTTTTCTTAACTTTTCGCCACTAAATCCGCTTTGTTTTATATGCAAGTTTTACGTCGCGTTGAAATTTACGAATTTCATTTGGTGTGGTATATCCCGTATACGGTACTTATATATCGCCACCTGCTATAAAATTCGCGTCCGCGCCGTCCGACATCCAAAACTCCACTCCTTACTAATCTTTTTAATGCAATCTATCAAACTGGGAAAATGCCTTCTTATTGGATGACATCGGAGTTTATCACTATACCCAAAAAACCCAATGCAAATAAATGCGATGATTTTCGATTCATAAGCCTGACGAGCCTCGTTTCAAGTTATTTCTAAAAATTTTACACATCAGAAATGTGAAATAGATCTGAGCGACTCCCAATTTGGATTTAGAAAAGGGTTTGGTACCAGAGAAGCGCTATTTAGCCTGTCAGTTCTGCTACAAAAATGCCGTGACCAACAAAAAGATATCTACGTGTGCTTCATTGACTATGAAAAAGCCTTCGACCGTGTAAAGCACAACGAACTATTGAGAGTATTGACTGAGAAAGGACTTGATCAAGAAGACATAATAGCTATTAGAAACCTATACTGGAACCAAAACGCCACAGTGAGAATAGATAATGAAAATACGGAAGCTACCACAATTAAAAGAGGAGTGAGGCAAGGTTGCATCCTCTCACCACTATTATTTAATATTTATTCAGATACAGTTTTCACCAAAGCCCTAGAAAACTCCGAAAACGGAATAAAAATAAACGATAAACTTTTAAAAATATAAGGTATGCTGACGATACCGCAATAATCTCGGATAGCCTAGAAGGACTACAACGGCTGATGGATGCAGTAAGCCGTGAAGGAGACGCAATAAGGTTAAAGATAAATACTAAAAAGACAAAATACATGATTTTCAGCAAAACAACAATAGCATAAACACAACTTATAATATATAATCAACAAATAGAGAAAGTAGAGAAATTCAAATACCTGGTAAGCTGGCTGACAGAAAACGGAAATAAAAATAAGAATAGAAACAGCTAGATCAGCATTCCAAAAACTCAAGAAACTACTTACCAACCGCAGTCTTCGTCTTACAACCAGATACAAATTTGTACAGTGCTACATATACTCAATACTATTATATGGTGCTGAAGCGTGGACCCTCAAGGCTAATACAGAAAAGAGAATACAAGCTTTTGAGCACTGGGTGTTTAAAAGAATGCTACGTATATCTTGGACGGAGCATATCACAAACGAAGAGGTCCTGAGACGAATAAATAGAAGACATGGATTCCTATTAACTATTAAAAAAAGAAAAATAGCTTATCTTGGACATTTATATCGGAATGACAAATACAATACATTGCAGCTCATTATGGAAGGAAAAGTTGAAGGCAAAAGAGGGCGAGAAGATGCTCCTGGCTTAAGAACATTAGAGATTGGACCCATATGAGTACACATGAGTTGATAAGAGCCACTAAAGATAGGCAAAATTTTGCCTCGATTGTTGCCAACATTCAATAATTAATAAGGCACTTTAAGTAAATGAAAGTAGAATCATAGAATTTTTCTATATCGCTAAATTGGCTGGTAGGTGCATATGCTTAAATTACTTGTAAATTGTACCTTTCTTTTAGTTTTAGTATAATGTATATTATTCTATTTAATGTTGGGTACATCTTTATGAACAAGTGCTCTATATTTTTGTTAATGAGGAAAGCTACACCTCACTGTTGTTTTGATACAGAACGTGTCCTGATTTTATTATGGTACTTTTTTGTTTTAGTTGCGTTGTTTCGCAAATCCCAAGAATATTCCAATTGATTTGTTGGAATTCTTTTTTAAGTTCTTCTAAATTATCGCCCGTTCTCATCGCGTGTATGTTATATGATAGAATTTTCTTCTTACGATGTTTGCCCTTAGTTTTGATCTTTGAGTTTTGATTTTATCTTTCTGCCAAATTATGCTTTCCCCAGAATCCACGAGACTGACTGACAAATCAGCGTAGGATTTTGATCTACGAGCTCTACCCACCCTTACATGAATATTACTCCAGAAACATGCCATTATCGTCATTTCAAAATTTAAGTACTTTTTAATATCACATTTGCTTTACAAAACTCATTTTTAATATGATCACTATTATGTATAATATGTACCAAAGCATCAATGTATGATTTATATAGCGCTTAGCTGTCCTTAGCGCAGATACTCCATCAGGTTGTCAAGAAAGTTTCTTAAAAATAAGAAAGCCTTCTTAAGATAAAACTACAAAATATCTCGTCTTTTGGTTATATATGTATATAAAGCTTTTCAGATTTAGAGCTTGTTGATAAGTTTCCATTCTTTTGAGTTTTTTGCTTTGGCTTTCCAGTTAGTTATTTCATTCTCCAGTAAATCTTCCAATACAACCTCTCCCTACCTTTTCCTTGGTCTCACCTTCTTTCTTTTATTTTTTTTTACTACTTAATCTTTCCTCAGTCGTTCCCCCAATGAATCCTAACCACCGTAATCTTCTTGCTTTTACAGTTATGTCTATTTCTTCATTTGTCCTTCTTAAAAGTTTTTTTTTCCTTGTGATTCTTTTTCAATACTTCGTTTATCCTTTAATTGAGTACCCAAGTCTCACATTCATATAATGTATTATTAGGCTTTTGTATATTCTTCGCATTGTTTAGCCTTTAACTTCACGATTCTTGCTGCTTAGCTCTCTCTGCTTAGGTTTCTATCAATTTCATTATCTTCTTTACATTTGTTGATTTTCGCCTCCCAAGTGAACAACCTCCTTATATTCCTTAAATCTGAACGTTTCACCCCGCGTTTTAATTTTTTTCCTATCTATTCTCATTACTATGCTTTTTCTTGGTTTACTCGTAATTCTATGTTTTCTACCTTTTCTACCATTTTTCCCGTTATATATTTAATTTATTTTTTATTTTTAGCTATATTATAGCTCGGCTATCTGCATAACCTTCTATTTAACGTCTTTCTCTAATTAATCCACTATTTTAATTATTCTTTCTAACGCAATGTTAAATAGCAGGGTTGATAAAACAGCCTAAAGTCCGTTTTAATATCAAAAATCTTTGACGTATCTTCTTTTACGTTTACATTGTTCATGTTGCGTTTCAGTGTCATCTTTTTAATTTCTTTTGTACCTCAAATACTTCGAGTATCTCGTTTATCTTGGTTTTTTTTCATACGCTTTTTTGAAGTTGATAAATAAAACAACCTCAGGTATGTTGTACACATAGTATATTGTTAAGGTTTTTTTTTATAAACAGCTGTTCCGTTGTTCCTCTGCCTTTTCTAAAACCGGCTTGGTACTTTCCTATTCGCGTTTCTCCCGTCGCTTTAATTTTCTCGTAATAAGTGTTGCTACTATCTTGTAGGTTACGTCAAGTAAACAGATCTCTCTATAGTTATCAGTCTTATCTCCTATTTTTTATAATTGGCACTATTGTGGCACTTTCCCAGCAATCTGGGATCTTCTATTCCCCCCAGGCTCTTTGAATTAGTTCACATATTCTCTGTTTTAAAACACCTTTAGCGTACTTTAAGGTTGTTATTATTTTAACCAGGGGTTTTGGTGTTCTTTATGCTACTTAGGATCTCTTCTTTTGTTGGTTTCGGTAATTTCTTATTTTCGCTTATTACTTTTCTTTATTTTTACTACTGCTCCTCCTCTTTTTCCTTTTTTTTTCGTCCTCGTTCAACAATTTATGCCAGCGGTAGTCTCATGGTTGATGGGTGGGCGGATGTACCTGTGTTCACTCGAATAAGGGGTAATAATGGCGGTCACCTAAGACGCGGAGTTTGACACATCGCCTCATACCAGAGATGGTACACGACGACAGAGAGAGACAGAGAGCGAACATATAAAAGTCTTAACTTCTCAATTTGCAGGCCGTGCTCTCACGCGGGGAGTAAGACCTGTACCATTATTATTTTTATTTTTTTATTTAACAATTTACAGATATACTCACTCCACCTTTCCTTGATTTTTTCTTCTTACCTTTCTCGTGTCTAATATATGTCACAGTTATAACTTTTTTCTTTCTTGATTTCTCTATAAAAGTTTTTAAGTTTTGTTCTTAAATACTGTAATTCTAATTCAATCACTTTTTGTTTGTTTTTGACCCTCTTCGTTTTTTTATTTAACTGGTTTATTTTTGCTCGTTTTCTGTGGGCTTTGTGATGATCTTCTCATTTTGTTTATATTAGTTTCATTATTAATTTCTTTCTTTTTCAGTTTTTTTTGGCATTCTTCATCCTACCAGGTTTCTATTTTTTATTGTTTTTTGAGAGGCACCATTTTCTCCGTGGCTTTTTTAATTATAGTTGATTCAAATTGTGGTTTGCACTGTTGAATCTCCCATAATTCTTAACACTTTGTTTCAATTTCGTTTTTATACTTTTCTTGGATGTCTATGTTTAATAACTTCTTTATATCAAACTGTTTTTTTTCTTTTTGTTGCTTTTTCTTATTTACTTTCTTTATTTTTAATTCAATTCTTACTAATAGGTGATCCGAGTTCATATCCGTTCCTCTCTTGATTATTCTATCTATAATTGCATGGTCTAGTTTAAATATTTTCCGTTTGGTGCCGTTTACGTGCCTTTATCAATCTCTTTCCTTTTGAATATTGTGTTTATTGCTCTTATACAGTTTTTTTCCTCAATTCAATAACTCTACTTCTATTGTCATTTGTGACTTTATGATCACTTTCATTCCCTGTTATATGAACCCGTGTTCTTTCCATATTTTTGCATTTAGGTCTTTTATTATCATCTTGTTGTTGTATTTATGTATTTTACTATATTCCACTTTCCAACCTTTCATACAAATTTGTCTTTCATTTCATTGCTTACTAAAAAACCAACTCCGTAAGTTCGTTTCTTCTCCGCTTGTCAACAGTATCGAATTCTCTATGTCGTTTTGTTTTATTTTATATGCGTTTCTTAAGTTACAATTAAATTCATCTTATATCTTATACTAAGTCTTTTTACCACCCCTTCTTACATTACTTGTACATCCCAATTGCCTAACCTGAAATATTTATCACTAGTCTTCTTTTTTCCTTATCTGCTTTGTCTAATTTTCTCAATTTGTCTTAATTATCTTCTGTTCTTCTATACTTTCTCCGACTGTTGATCGATCTTCTGGCGTTGTTTTTTGATTGTATGTTTCTCTTCTGTATTGTTCTAATTATGTTTCTTTGATAGCCCACTACTCCTTATACTTCGTTTACTATTAATTTATTGTACTTTCTGCATACTCTATGTCCTTTACTTCTCGCTTTTTTAGTCTCGGAATTAGAGATATTTTTTCTTCTTATATATTTTAAATAATCTAAATTAACCCATATTTCTGACCTTTCATTTTTTTGTGTTTCTTATGATTATTTTTTAGTTTCACCAAAATTGGTCTGTTTTTCCTTTCTGTATTTGCCTATTCTTCTTATTTCGTCTACCTATTTCCGAATTTTTATTCAAACTTGATCCTATTTATTTGCATTGCAAGGTTTATTTTTCTTTTCTTCGTTTTCACTTTTATTCTTTTCATCTCTGATTCCTTTTACTACTATATTTTTGTTTCTAATTTTTTTCAAGTTGTTCTATTCGTTCTTCGTGCTCTTTTATCTTTTCTTTTAATTTGCCGTTTTCTGCCTTAATTTCATTCGTCTTTTTTACTAAATCATCTAACTTTCCGTTCATTTTCTACAGATTTCCATTTATTTGTTGGGACATTTTTGCTACTTTTTCTATTTCACTCATCTTTCTTTGTACACAGCCCTTGAATGCGGCAAATCTATATGTTCTCTTTAATTAATTAACTTTGTTTGCCTTTTTGTGGATCTGGCAACGCCGCTTTCCGGCCGGCGACGATTTTGTTGTTATCTTGTCATTTTTTTGTTATAGGTAACCTGACTTCTACTGTTTACTTATTCACTTACCTTTTTCAAGGTTTGTTTATTTTGCTATCTGTCTTGCACTCTATTTTTACGGCTAAATTTTATCTTAGTTTTTCCTTTATGACAGTATTTGATTTCTTCTGTACCTCCTGATTTTCAAGTTTCATGCAGTGGAAAAACAAAATATGTATACACACTTACCTTAAATCCTTGAGCATCCCATCTTTTAATTAAGGAACTAAAATACTTATAGACTTGTTGTTTAAAAGAAAACATTAACAGAATACTTGCTATAACTAGTTTTAAGGAGTGGTTTGCGCAAGGAATGTATGTAGCCAGACAATTTTTTTTTATTTTAATCTAAATAGCTTTCCATCTACGGTTGACATTAAAATATTCATCATCTCTTCACCTTTATGGTCACAATTAAAAATAAACGTCAAAAATCGTTTGTATTGAGTATTGTGGACTCAACAGCATTTGGCATTTACAATCTCTTTGACAGTATCTGTCTTAGCTGTCCGCTAACTGTATAATAAATTCATTGATCTCTTCCTTTATTTTCAAATGTTGAAGCATGTTCGGCCATAAAATAATCCACTCTTAAAATCAGTTTTTCACAATCAAATAAGTTATCATTTCTTATAGAGCCTAATATTTCATTATGGCCATGAATTGGCGGTTCAAGCTAAAAATTTTACAACGCCAATTCCTTGTACTATTCTGCTATTCACTCTTTGTAAAATTCGACTTCTACCCATACATTTTTAAATACATTCTTGTTGTTTCTCCATAGAGTTGTACAACCCGTAACATACTCGTCCTTTTAATTTTGCATATTTCAACAATTTTTGTGTATTCTCCATTTATTAATTATTTATGAAACAACTGGTTAGTACAAAATATTTTTTGACTAACATACTATTTTTGAGAGTTTCTATTCAAAAATATCGTTTTGTTGAATGTTGTAGGTCACCAACTCATAAATTTTATTAATTACGGACCACAATACCGGGTCATCGAGTGATATACTTGGGCCTATCTCTTTAAGAGCATTTTTAGAATGAGTATTATGAGGTCAATACCGCTGGCAGCTGTACATTTAATGCACTACAATTTGGGCCTGAAGTTGCCGAGGTCTATGGCGATAATTTTAATTGGTATACACTACGAGAGAAACAAGTTTAGTTTTTGGTATTTTCTTGATTACTTCATACTGTCGTTCCAGACGCTCCTTTCCTAAATTTTTTCAAACTTTAATCATCTTTGCCGTTCATTGTTCAGCTTTTATAATAAATAAAATGTAAATGGAACAATCTTTTAATTAAAAACTAAACTTTTGTAAACTATTGTAATACTACGGTCAATGGTAACTATAACAACACCATCGTTATTTGTTGTATGACTGCTCTTATTCGACTACCGCAAATGTCCATCTGCTTTGCCTTATAATCAAACGCGTGGTTCTAGAACAAATGAAAAGGTTCTGGACTATGAACTTAAGGGCGCCATTACAATAACGGTGACAGTGATCGATCATTCTGAAAAGTTTGTAAATAGTTTATTTGCAATTTGTTTTTTCTGTTACGATATAGGTGTTTTTAAAAATTTATTATACGTCGATGAATGGTAACTGTACGATTTCAAAGTTTAATAGTTACAAACTATCCAATTTTTTTTTCGTTTACTCAATTCAAAATTTTGCACCTCCCAAATTCTGGCGCCCTAGGCTTTAGCTTACTCAACCTGTAGGTTAATCATATTTTGTTGATAGAATTTAAAATACACACACAGCTCGGAATTTCTTTAAAACACAACCACTGCATCAGCTACCACGACCTAGCTAACATCGCCGAGTCATAAGGTGATCTTCGACTAGCAATATTTAATTTTTCTCAAATTTTATAAACTATAACTGTAATAACTTTATAAGTAAGACAAAAGTAGTGGCTTTTAAGGGAAAATGGACATTATAATAGAATACTGGAGTCTAGAACAAAGGTGGAACCTAACATATGATAGAGGCAAAGATGTAAAAAAAATTATAAATTTCAATGTGGGATATTGTAACACTCATTTAGAGTAAAGAAGTACAATAAAATTCTATACTAGTATGGCAGTACCCAAGCTGCTTTATAGGTCTAAAACGTGAATTATACTAAGGATTCAATCGACTGAAATTTAATATCTAAAAGTCAAAGGCTGTACAAAGCTAGATAGAATTAACGACTTCGTTAAAAAGAAACTCAATGTTAAAAGCTTAAAAAACAAAATATATAAATATAAATCTAGATGGAAGGAGCACATAAATCGAATGACAAATACAAGATTTTTAGGTCTAGCAAATGAATATAAACTGAAAAAATAACGTTATATGAAAAGACCAAGAATGAGGTATAATATAGAGCCGAAACAATCCTTAAGACCTAACCCATGAATATTAATGATTTTTCAAGGACATAATTTTCACCATAAACCATAGCCTCCGAAACAGATTTAAATCTAAACCTTTATATCTCGGTCCATTTGATGAATTTGATTGTAATATTTTACGGGCACATTCTTAGGATTCCAAACTTTAAGAAAATGCTAAATAAAAAAAATCGATTTTTTGTACCGGCTAAACTATAATACCCCCTTAAAATGTTTTTTTGTCTTTTTTCTTTCGCCCATTTCTTAACAAACACGAAGTTTTGTACTATAGATACGATTAAATAAATTAAGCGATCTTACTCATGCTGTTCTTTTCCGTGCTTAAAAAACTAATAAATACAGCTAATAGAGGAACTTTAAGCATTGAGTTTTGAAGACATTTTATTTATGGGTGTTTGTATAGATATTTTAGTAATTACTATTGAAACATACAAATTTAGTAGATAAAGAATAAATTCCGGCGGCAGAGTAGACCACTTAAATGTAGAGAACCTGAAAATCAACTTTAAAAGAACAGATAATTTTCTTCATGAAACCAATCCCCTATTATAGTTATTTTTATGGTAACAGACGACAACGGTTAACAAAAATTTAGAACTGGAAACAAGTCGGACAACAAACATTTTTGTTACAGAGATTTATGTTCAAAAAACAACAAATGTTTGAATAACAAATACCTTACAGTACATTTGTGGAATTGTATGTGTATTTTAGTCACATATAAACGGTTTCTGAAGTGTAGTTGAATACATAATTTTTGTTGATTTTCGTTCTCTGAATTTTTGTAAGTACTTTTCTGAACTGTTTATATAAATAATTGAGGCTACTATAGGGCCTAAAAGGAGTTGAGTGTCAAGAATTCTGCTTCTCATACAAAACCAAGCAAGAAATAATAGGCAATGTGGGGACGCGGTGGCTCAAATGGTTCAACCAGTCGGCTCTGTCCTCTAGCCGGTGCGCGCGAGTTCGAGTCTCGCTCATCCCATGGGTGTTTGTGAATTTCTTAGCAATTAAGTGCATGTTAGTGGGCACAATAAGCCCTTGAGGCTGCAGAGCCTGTAACTGCGCCAAAAAAAGGCAATGTAGAAAGTGGGCAAAAGATATCTACAGTCGGCACAATCATAGCTAAAAAAGATATCATCAAGCAGTTAAGGGAACAGCAAAAATCCCTCTGAGAAACAAAGATGTACTACCTATAAAAAATATAAAGATTTCTATTAGTTTGGATAAAAAAAGGAAATAAAAAGAGATGTAACTAGTATAACTATTATTTAAGGAAAAGCTAGGGACAGTTTTGAAGAACTAAAGGAACAAACTCCAGATTCTTTATATAAAGAAATAGAATTTAAGGCTACAACTGGACGACTTGAAAAGTTAAAAGAAAATTTACCATTAAACATGTGGTAATGTATGGTGAATCTGCTGGTGTAGATAAAAAAGTTCTCTGTTAAACTTCAAAAATCAAGAATTACTTTCAGATCACTGAATTGTCATTGAATCACTGTTACTACTGAATATGGATCGGAACACCCAAAAAATCTTAAAGATAATTTGCTAAGAGACTTTCCCTGGCTGGTAGTTCTCCAAATGCCACTTCGTTGATTCAGCCGACAGATTAAGAGATTGTTGCAGGTTTTAAAAAATTGTACACTCGTGCGCTGTTTCTTCAATGTTTTGAAACACACATTAAAAACTTTTTGAAAAAATGATATCCCGGCTTGTGGTCAAAAGTCACTCAACTACAGCTGAATTCTTTTTGGCAAAAGCTATATCAATTCTGCATTCAGGGAAATAGAAATGACGTCCCCGAAATTATAAATAAATTTGCGACAACTGCTAGAGATCTGGAATGGAATGAAGATGATATTGACGAGCTCAAAATGGAACGTAAAAATAATCAAACGACAAAAAAAGTCAAGGTTTCTTAAATGAAGAACACACACTTATTCAGCAAAATGTCTTTACTGGAAAATAAGGCGAAAAAGGACCAATTTCGACATTTACCATTCAAGACACTTTAAAAAAGTGAGAGGATGTCAGAGCAACGGTCTTAGAGTGACTTGGGATAGGCTTGGGACTATGCTATTACTTCCGAAAAAAACTGAAGAAAAGAGAAAAGCAATAAATCTTGGACATATTTAACACCCCACAAACAAAAAAAAAACAAAAACAAGACTGTGTATGCATTATTATTATTACATATAAATTAATTTTTTATTTATTTATTTTTTTGTTATTTGGGTTTCCAGAACAAGCTAATCAAATTCCTATAAAAGTAATAGACAATTCAGGTAGGGAACATTGTCTGTGAACGTTTTATGTTCGTTAAATGATTGCCCACTATATGTCATCTGAAAAGCTCGAAGTAGGAATCTTTAACATAAACGCTAGTTTTTTCTGATCTATGTTACATGAAATATATAAATGAGCGGAAAAGAAAGCCTAAGTTTTTATAAACCAAAAGCTTTATTGTTCGACATGATTATGAGAAGCTGATATCTACATGAAAAAAAATTACTTTTTTTTATATAACTCCAATATTTATACAATCTGCCAATTAATATTAGGCTATAAGTATTCTATAGGACTAAATATAGGTAAATGAGTACAATAAGACATGTGGGGTAGAATTCCAGCGAAAACTCCCCTTACAATGTTTTAATATAATATTCATGATAATGAGGAGTACAATGTTGTGAAAGATTAATATACAATGAGAGTTAGAATATAGTAGGTAGATCAGATGGCTTAAAACGCTTGAGTCTTTTGGGTTCGTTGTTATATTCCATAAGGTGCTGCACAGAAGGGTTGGGATGAGCGAACAGTCTGTCTTTATATCTCTCACTGAGCTTTTTAATTTCACTTTTCATTGTGGGAATTTGTATGTCACTTAAAATCACATTATTGGGGACGTACCATGGCGCGTCAACGATCATTCTGTGTACCTTGCTTTGGAAGCGATCAAGCATAGCTAAGTTGGAGGTAGCTGCAGTACCCCACAAGGAGATCCCATAGGTCCAAATGGGTTTGAGAACTATTTTGTAAATTAATAGTTTATTTTCTAATGATAACTTGGATTTTCTGCCGATAAGCCAGTATAACTTTTGGAGTTGAAGTCCGAGTTGCTTGCGTTTGGTGAATATATGATTTCTCCAGGTCAGTCTCCTATCTAAATGCAGCCCCAAATATTTAACTGTCTCTGTATGTGGTAGGTGATGACCATTGAAAGTTACTGGAGAACAGTTATCTTTTCTCATAGTGAATGTGATGTGTTGTGACTTAAATTCATTCATTTTGATTTTCCATTTATTAGCCCACAATTGAATTTTGTTAAGGTGGACCTGAAGGTATCTTGAAGCAGGTTGTGGGTTGATATGAGAGGCTAGAATAGTCATATCGTCTGCATAGGTCGCAGATGTCGTTAGACAAGATGTAGGTAGGTCTGCTGTGTAGATCAGATACAATATTGGACCCAAAGCACTGCCCTGAGGGACACCAGAGGAGATGGGGTGAATGTTTGTAGTTTCGTCTGTCTAAAAAGTGCCTATTTGTTAAGTAGGCTCTCAGGAGTTCGAACATCTGGTAGGGTAATTGTTTTTGAGTTTCAATTAGAGAATTTTCCTTTAATTTTTAAATACTTAATAACCCAATTTACCTTTTTGTGGTTCTTGGATTATTTTTAGTTTTCCGGACTGTCCTCCTTTGTTTTGCCAAACCTTTTATTTGTTTAAATTTAATTTTTTCAAAATTGGCTATTTATTTCAATTAGGTTTAATTTTTCCAACTTGTTCCTTTAAAATTTTTTTTTCTTTTTTCTTTCAAGGGTTTATTCTTTTCTTGTTTTACCTTAAATTTAGTTTTTGGTTAATTTCCTTGTTTTCAATAATTTAATTTCCTTCCCTTTTAATTTTTTTATTTTTGGGAATTTTCTTTTTCTTTTTAATAAATTTTTTTGTAACCCCTTGGTCGGAAATTAGACCCCAATTTTCCTTTTCTCTTTAATTAAGGGGTTGTTTTTGTGGATTTGGCAAAGGCCCTTTCCGCCCGTTTTATTGTTACGCTTTTTTAAGGAATGGGCTACGTTTATTTTCCTTTATTTCCTCCTTTCCGGCCGAATTAATTGTATTAAAAAGGTTGAGGTTCCTTACCCAATGTTCTAATTTTTAAAAATTAGAGTGTCGGCCTTATTATTTTGGTTTCCCAACCTTGAAGTTGTCGTTTTGAGAAATGCGCGTTTAAAGTTTTCTTCTACTGATTCTGGATTTCTTCGCATTTCCAAGCTGTAGTACGTATTTAATTATTTTCTAATAGCATCTGTCAATTTTCCTGTTCCTTTTGCATCGATGCCTTTGTTGTTTTTTTTTATCATACACTTTTGTACGTAGCTAACGCATTCTTTTTTTTCAAGGACATAATTTTCACCATAAACCATAGCCTCCGAAACAGATTTAAATCTAAACCTTTATATCTCGGTCCATTTGATGAATTTCATTGTAATATTTTACAGACACATTCTTAAGACCCAAAAATTTAAGAAAATGCTAAATAAAAAAAATCGATTTTTTGGACCGGCTAGACTATAATACTCCCTTAAAATGTTTTTTGTCTTTTTTCTTTAGCCCATTTCTTAACAAACACGAAGTTTTGTATTATAGATACGATTAAATAAATTAAGCGATCTTACTCACGCTGTTCTTTTCCGTGCTTAACAAACTAATAAATACAGCTAATAGACGAACTTAAACATTGAATTTTGAAGACATTTTATTTATGGATGTTTGTACAGATATTTTAGTAATTACAATTGAAACATACAAATTTAATAGATAAAGAATAAATTCTGGCTTCAGAGTAGACCACTTAAATGTAAAGAACATGAAAATCAACTTTAAGAGGACAGATAATTTTCTTCATAAAACCAATCCCCTATCATAGTTATTTTTATGGTAACTACTGGTAACAGACGACAACGATTAACACTGGAAACAAGTCGGACAACAAACATTTTTGTTAAAGAGATTTACGTTCAAAAAACAACAAATGTTTGAATAACAAATACCTTACAGTACATTTGTGGAATTGTATGTGTATTTTAGTATCACATATAAACGGTTTCTGAAGTGTAGTCGAATACATAATTTTTGTTGATTTTCCTTCTCTGAATTTTTGTAAGTGCTTTTCTGAACCGTTTATATAAATAATTGACGCTACTATAGGGCCTAAAAGGAGTTGAATGTCAAGAATTCTGCTTCTCATACAAAACCAAGCAAGAAATAATAGGCAATGTGGGGACGCGGTGGCTCAAATGGTTCAACCAGCCGGCTCTGTCCTCTAGCCGGCGCGCGCGGGTTCGAGTCTCGCTCATCCCATGGGTGTGTGTGAATGTCCTAGCAATTAAGTGCATGTTAGTGGGCACAATAAGCCCTTGAGGCTGCAGAGCCTGTAACTGCGCCAAAAAAAGGCAATGTAGAAAGTGGGCAAAAGACATCTACAGTCGGCACAATCATATCTAAAAAAGGTATCATCAAGCAGTTAAGGGAGCAGCAAAAATCCCTCTGAGAAACAAAGATGTATTACCTATAAAAAATATAGAGATTTTTATTAGTTTGAATAAAAAAAGGAAATAAAAAGAGATTAACTAGTATAACTATTATTTAAGGAAAAGCTAGGGACAGTTTTGAAGAACTAAAGGAACAAACTCCAGATTCTTTATATAAAGAAATGGAATTTAAGGCTACAACTGGACGACTTGAAAAGTTAAAAGAAAATCTAGCATTAAACATGTGGTAATGTATGGTGAATCTGCTAGTATAGATAAAAAAAGTTCTCTGTTAAACTTCAAAAATCAAGAATTATTTTCAGATCACTGAATTGTCATTGAACCACCGTTACTATTGAATACGGATCGGAACACCCAAAAAATCTTAAAGATAATTTGCTAAGAGACTTTCCCTGGCTGGTAGTTTAGTTTCTATCTCCAAATGCCACTTCGTTGATTCAGCCGACAGATTAAGAGATTGTTGCGACTTTTAAAAATTTCTTCAATGTTTTGAAACATACCGATTTTTCTCAACGATAACATTAAAAACTTTTTGAAAAAATGATATTCCGGCTTGTGATCAAAAGTCACTCAACTACAGCTGATTTTTTTTTGGCAAAAGCTATATCAATTCTGCATTCAGGGAAGTAGAGATGACGCCCCCGAAATTATAAATAAATTTGCGACAACTGCTAGGGATCTGGAATGGAATGAAGATGATATTGACGAGCTCAAAATGGAACGTAAAAATAATCTGACGACAAAAAAAGTCAAGGTTTCTTAAATGCAGAACACACACTTATTCAGCAAAATGTCTTTACTGGCAAAAAAGGACCAATTTCGACATTTACCATTCAAGACACTTTAAAAAAGTGAGAGGATGTCAGAGCAACGCTTTTAGAGTGACATTAATTCCAGGTTGAGGTCAATAGGCTTGGGACTATGCTATTAATCACTTCCGAAAAAACAACTGAAGAAAAGAGAAAGCAATAAATCTTGGACATATTTAACACCCCACAAACAAAACAAAAACAAGAAACAAGACTGTGTATGCATTATTGTTATTACATATAAATAAATTTTTTATTTATTTATATTTTGTTATTTGGGTTTTCAGAACAAACTAATCAAATTTCCATAAAAGTAATAGACAATTCGGGTAGGGAACATTGTCTGTGAACATTTTATGTTCGTTAAATGATTGACCACTATATGTCATCTAAAAAGCTCGAAGTAGGAATTTCTGATCTATGTTACATAAAATATATAAATGAGCCGAAAAGAAAGCCTAAATTTTTATAAACCAAAAGCTTTATTGTTTGACATGATTATGAGAACCTGGTATCTACAAAAAAAAAAAGTTACTTTAAATTGAATAAATTTATAGATAAAAAGTTAGTAGTACAATATAATTTTGTCCATACTATTGCAAGTGAAGTCAGGTCAAGCTCAATTGCAAAGCTACATAAAACCTATCGTAATGCGGTTGTTTTGCTGGCAATATTGATATGTATTTCTTTGGTTCTGTTTGATTGGGTAACATTTAATTTAATTATTAAACACATAGATGATTTGCCGCAGGTTAATTATTCACTATGTTATCACATCGTTTGTCAAATGAGTAACATATGATGTACGCTGTATTTATTAGAGCTTTGCTGTAATTGTAGATATATTACAGCTAAATTTACTTATATACTAATTAATTTTATACATATAAACTTTTTTTAAAAATCTCATTTATACTGATATAAATGTTTTTTAGGTTGAGTTGGAAGGATTAACAGGAGAAATCCGATTCAGCGAGGAAGGCAGAAGGCAGAACTATACCCTGCACGTGGTGGAGATGACCGTCAACAGTGCTATGGTGAAAGTAGCCGAATGGAGCGACCAGAGCGGTTTCACCCCCGTGGCAGCCAAATACGTAAGACCCACCTCCCACATAGAACGAAATCGCACCTACATCGTCTCCACCATAGTCGTGAGTGCAACCTGGGGAGTGTAAGCTCTTTCGATGACGCGGCTCTGTTTCAGGAGGAGCCGTACATCATGCTGAAGAAGCCAGATCCGGGGGAGATCCTGGTGGGAAACGACCGCTTCGAGGGCTATTGCAAGGACCTCGCCGACTTAATCGCCAAGAAGCTGGGGATAAATTGTGAGGAAACGCGGCTCGGGTGCGCTTTTCGCTCATGGCCATTTCAATTGCAGATGAACTGCGGATCGTGAAGGACGGCAAGTACGGGGCCGAGAACAGCGAAGTGAAGGGTGGATGGGACGGCATGGTGGGCGAGCTGGTGCGCCAAGTGAGTAGCAGAAATTCTAATTATAAGTGTGAATCGATAGCCGGTGCAACTCTCTTGCGGGGAACTTGGGCGAGTGCAGCCACGACTTCAAGGTTTCAGCGACGTTGCATGCGATTTAGCGCCCGCGTGCCTATTAGTAGCTTTCCTTCTGCACCCGAGTTAAATTGGGTTTTTAAATTGGATTAGCGGCAGTCGGTATGGTTGCGAAGGGAAGGTGCATTCCGTTGTTTGATCGCACTTGATCTGGAAATATTTATCGAATCGATGTTTTCTTTAAAATAAAAAAAAAACTTTATTTCTTGTAGCTTTAGTTAAAATAAGTTAAATGTATTCGTATGAAAGATGGTGTGCCACAAGATATCTTTTTGGGCTCAGTGATGTTCGCCAATAAATTAAAACCCTCCTATACATATATTTGATATTCTATTTTGTCATAATCTGTACATAAAGGTTAGAATTATGGTTTTCCCACTGCGATAGTTTTGTCTTTCCTAGTGAATCCTCTAAAAAGAACGATTTTTAGTTTTTTTGTTTTGTATTAGTATTATGTATTCGATTGTAAGCTGTACTTTGGAAATATTTTGTATGTGATTTTGCTTGTTTTCTTACTCTCGTTATTTTGTCGAATTAATTTCGCAATAGTATCGGCTTTCTATAAATAATTCATCTTTCTTTAGTATTTTATCATAAATATTTGGTAGTGGCTTATTGCGGTATTTGTTATGATAAAGTTGTGTCGGTAATGCTAATTTATTGCTGATAAAAACTCCAATTCTACTGCTAGAACAATGGAAGGGGAAAAATAAACTTTCAACAACATTTACAGGCGAAAATAAACCAAATGCATAGCAGATTAGTGAGAGTTGGTCCAAAGAGATGTTACTATGCTTTTTATAATATAATCAGTCTTGTTCTCATATCTTCTTGCACCTATTTGAACCATGACTCTTCCGGTCAGCGCCTTTACTTTTTTCCTTCTGTTTTTCATTTTAATAGTCGCAAAGGCCATCATTGATTGTTCATATTGCTAACGTGTTTATACCAAATTAATCTCCTAGTTTCCATCTTCTCCGATGCTTTGATAAATGTATCCATTCTTCTACGGATTTCGATGTTGTATACATGCTCTGATTTTGATACTCCACATCGTCGCCTCAAAGAATTCATTTCCACCACCTCCAATCTTTGCTTATCTCGTTTTGTTTTACGGACCACGTCTCCGCTCCATATAAGGGTATACTCAGTACTACCGTATTCAGTAGTTTTATTTCTAGGAGATGAGTATAATCCTGGACTTGATCATTTGCAAATGATAGTGTGGATGCATTTTTATACCCGTTTGTTGGCATATTCTTTTCCATCCATTTATATTATATTTTAAGAGTATTTTAAACAAAGTTGGGGTTAAGCTACATTCCTGTCCCAATCCTATATTAGTTTTAAAAGTCTGTGATGTGCTTTTTTTGAGTTGCATTATACTTTGTTGGTCTCTGTCATTACCTTTATTGTATTTATTGCATTTATTGATACCAGCTGTTTCTATTATTTCAAACAATCGTTGCAGTGGACAGTATCGTATGTTTTTTCAAGGTCTATGAATGCTAAATAAATTTCTGAAATTTGTTTTTTCCATTAATTATCTTATTGTAACTATATTATCTATACATCATCTTTCTGCGCTAAACTTGCTTTGGTTCTCTTCAATGTTGATTTCTCTCTCTAATCTCTTTCTAACTATACACCTGTACAGTCTACCAGTTGATGTCAATACACTTATTCCTCTGTAGTCTTCAGAACTTTTCTTTGATCCTTGTATGTGGATTGGGGGTAAAAATTCTAACTTCCAGTCATTTGGAAGGTCGTCTACATCAGTTAGATACTTATTAAAGATCTACATTAGTTTTTTGTATATAACTTCTAGTGCATGTTTTAATAGTTCAATTCATATGCCTCCTGGACCCACATTTTCTCCATTTGGTGGTATAATTGCTTTTCCGCGTTTCTTTGTTTTTTCAGTAGCATGTCTGAGTAATATTGTTGCCATTTCGCTATTGGTATCATGCTGCGATTCTTAAATTCACTTTATTTTCTTAAGCCTTTATCGTCTTCCATGCTTTTTTGTTTTTGTCCCTCCTATGTACTGTTCCACTCCAAAGCATCTTTTTTCCAAAGCTTGGTTTTTTGTCTCTAGAACTATTTTCTTCACTTCTCTGTTTATTTCTCTGTATCTTGCTCTCATTGCTGGTTTGTGACCCAGAAGTTATACACCTTTTTCTTTTCTTCTATTATCTCTTCTACTGCTTCGCTAAGTTAAATTATCCAAAGTAGGGTTAAATAGTCAACTCGTTAGTCTGACGTTATTTGACCTATATAATGATGCGTCCGCGTTTAGTACCTATCCATATGCCCACACATTATTATAGATTGCACAAGATTTTAGCTCTCCTGTATAAAATAAGTCTGCTGTATGACCAGAAAATGGCTGTCGTCATTTCGTAAAGAGGCACCGCAGAGCAATCGATGTTAATTCGTGTGAATATTTGTTTTGTGGTCTTTTGCGTAATATATAGTTTACCTTTACAATAAATACTAAATTCCAGATGCGATACGAGGCAGTACTTTAGAGCTATGTACTTTGAGTTTTTGCATTACGACTTCGAGATGCTAGCAGTGCTTTGGTTTGTGCTAAATGTGGAACAGAAAACTGCTGAAATTTTATTCTTGCAACTATATTATATCTGTTTTCTAATTTTGGACAAAAGCCTCCTTTCGTTTCCAGTTATCCCTAAACATTATTTTTCTAAACCATGTTTTTCCAGTCACCTTTGTGATTCTTGACACTTTTGCTCGTTATAGCCTACCATTCGAGAATTTCTCTACTTTACCTTCCATCTTGACGTCTAGCAAGGAGACCGGCCCAGCTCAGTTTAGTTTGCAAATTCCAGTAGCGATGTCTTCTAATTTAGTTCGTTGTCTAACCTACTAATTTCTCAGATTATTCCTACTTTCGCGGCATTAGTTCCAGTTTATATATTAATATATTAGTGAACTACCAATTTTCTGGTCCGTACAAAAATATTTCGAAGATAAATTCGTTTTAAACTTGTTTCTTAAATATTGCGGAATGTTGATTTTGAAAATAATGTTTTCCAATATGCCATATCCTGCTCGTTGTAGTCGTATTCGCCTGTTTAATTATTTTTCTTGTTCTTGCTTGTCTAAGCTAACACATTGATCTATGTATATGTATTCTTCCACCCTTTGTAATATTCTTTCTTCTATGATATATAATAATTAATCGAAATATTTGTTTTCTCTAGATTTATACGGAGCCTGATAGTTTTTGCTACTGCATTCAGCTCTAATAGAATTTCGTTCGGTGTTTGTGCTATTATGACAATGTCATCCGCAAAACGAAGATGGCATAGTGACCATGCCAATGCCGATGCGATATTTATTAACAACCGTAGCGTCTTCCACCATGTGTTTTTTGTTCTCATTCTTCGTTTTGCCATTTGCACTTTCCCACGTCCATCGTCAATATTCCTTCTTTTGGAAGAATGATTTCTCTATGTACAGGTGTTGACTTTCTGAAAAGTTTATAAACAATTGTCTCCGGTTATTCTTTATTCTTGTTCTTGTATTGCTATAGAATATGTATTTTATATTTTTCTTATTTGCCAAGTTTCGCGTTAAAGTCGCCCATTACAACCAAAAAATACTACTTACTTTTGCTCATATTTTTTTGTATATCCTCATATATGTCTTCGATGCAAAAAGGCTTTGGCTAATTTACGTATGAATTATGTAACAAGAGTTGTAATTCGTTTTGGTGACACAGTTACGCTAAAATAAGTATAGAATAATAATATTTTGATACTAAATTACTGGCCAACGACCACCATTAACTTTTTACGTTATTCATTTTTGACAATTACAATTAATATTAAACAAGATAGGTCTTACTTGGAACAATTACATAATTACAACCGTATTTCTTAAAACAGAAATAGTTTTAGAGCTACTCACACAATATCGATTCTTAGAATCTGAATATTAACCTTGAGAACTTAAAAGTACAAAACAAACTTTTAATATCACCAAAGTATTTATTAATTATAAAGATATTTTCTCTTCCTCAATTCAAATATTTATATTGTCCGCAAATGCAATTAACATTTTTACATTCTACATTCTAACTAAATTTTACATGCGTAGAGCATCTACAGCAGTTCAATTTTCCAAGACATTGACTAATATTACTGCACATGCTCATTTAAGTTGCTTTTGGTTAGTTTGAATATGGTGCTTTCTTGTTAGTTAGAGCCTAATCTACATACTTTAAATTTATTTATTATATTTGTAAATTAGTTTTTTTACGTTACAATTAGAATTATCTTAATTTTTAAAATTCTGTTGTTTATTGAAATTACAACAAGTAAAAACAAAGTATATTGCACTGAAACTATATTAAGCATACTATAATCAGAAACGATTGAAGTTTGACAATCACACATTTAAATTTTCTAAAATTTATTATATCACTTCTTACGTACGAGATGTAAGTTTCAAAGTTAATTAATTTCAAATAGGGGTGTATTGTTGGACCATATAAAGGAGATGTTTCTTTAGAAAAATAAAGTCACTAATTAATCGCCTTAACATTACTGTGGTGGGAATATGGAACAGTGGATCGCAGCTCTTTCGGTTCTGGGGCGATACTCAGGACAAGCGACCGGAAATATCGTGATCTTCAAAATCTTGTGATTACATACTAGCCTAACTTCAACTGACCTAGAGCAACAATGGTGGTCTATTACATGGCACCGATTATCTATCTCCCCAGTTCGACGTCATTTACTCGCAATGGAACCTACAGCAGGAGATCATTTCTTGCGGTTACCAGTAATTTTTCTGTGCCGAAAACGAAGGTGGCATAGAATTGTGTTTTCTGATAAATCTAGATTTTGTTTAAACCGAAAAGATATTAGAATGTTCTTATGAGACATGCAACACTAACTATAGTTATAATGGTATGAAGAGCTATCACTTATGGTAACAGAATTAGAGGCAACATTACAAGTCAGCTTTTACAGTTCGTGGTACTTTATTTTCTTGAAAGCGTGTCTCAAACAATCTTTTAACAAGATAATTCTTAAGCACATCCACCACGTAACACAGTGAACTTTCTTCTTGAAAAAATGTAAACGTTTGTGGACAAATTTATTTGTCTTATACTATTATACAAATTTGCCAAGTTTCAATTATTAATTGTTCCTAGTGTTACAATTTCAGTAAATAGTATTATAGTTACAGGACAACATTTGAATTGAAATTCAAGTCTTATTACGAGAAACCCTAAAAGAATATTTTACATATCAAACGCAATCGTTGATAGCTGAAAGCAAAAGACATTTGGGTAATACTATATTTACATTTAATGCCAATGAAAACTATATCTACAAAGATTACGTGTATAATTAATATTTTAAAGTATGTTCACGACGAAACATTTTATAAATACTTCAAACCATCTATGAAGTTTTGGTTTACTCTGCATTTTTTTATTTTACATATATTAGTGCGTATCTTAGTTTAAATATTAATGCTAATTAATGTTTGTTACTTTATTTTTGTTGAATATTAATTTGAGCTTTACTAATTACAATGAAAATAACTATTTTTTATTTGACACAGTTTTTATGTTTCCTAAAAATCTTTTAAAATGACAACACTGAAATATGTTCACCCTAGGATGCATAAACCGGACCCTCCAGGCGCAGAGAGATTTTGAAATAATTTCAGTCGGCTTGAGCATTTAGATATGCTCTAAGCAGGTCTTTATTTAACACACTCGATTGAAAAACATTTAAATGTATTTAGAAATTGAAAAAAAACTTATTTTCCGTTAGCACCCCGTATTTACATAAACCGGGTCTTTGAAGCCCGTCAATTTATAATTTCTATAAAATAAGTATAGACTTGTTCATAGCCGGCTAAGAGTTAGCAGATATTGTCATTCAGTTGAAATAAAAGTTGCATTGAGTGAACTTGTGAGACACATATGATAATGGCATCAAAGAAGAGTGTGAAAAGGGTGAGAGTTGGTAGTGTCGGCTATGAAGAAATACTGTTGCAATTGGCAGCTGAAGATGATGATTGGATATTGGTAATTCGACCTTTGCTTCAACGAACAGTTACATTGCTCCAAGCGGTCTGTATTGGAGTTTGGAACCCCCAGAAAAAAATAAAATTCAACCACATAACAAAAGAAGCGTTTCAACTATTTGTAACTCCAGTTATGATACAAGAAACTGTGAACTGTGAACTTATAGGGGGAAAGGGTTCACGGAGCAAAAGAAAAACCGTGGAAAGATGTGAACGTTGATAAACTTCTTGCATTCTGTGGTTTACTTATTCATGACAGAAGCTGGGATGTTCCTACAAGAATGGAGAATTTACTAATCCATATATCGAGCCACAATATCCATATTTCGCTTTGAAGAATTACGAAGATTTATCAGATTTTTAGATAAGATAACGCGAAATACGCATTTGAAAACCGATAAATTAGCAACGATATCCTATGTTTGAGATTTATTCATTCAACAATGCAAAACCTGCGGTCGTCCCAGATACTAATGTAACTATAGATGAACAACTCGTTGGGTTTAGAAGTAGGTGCAGATTCGTTCAATATACCAAGTAAACCTGCAAAATATGGACTTAAAATATTTTGGATCTAAGTCTGGTTATGCTCTGGATGGTTTAGAGTATGTTGGTCGCCAGTCCAAAGAACCTTCGTATAAAAATCTGATGCTTGAATTTGTACAGACTCTTGTGCGTGGCGTTCATAATTCTGGTCTCAATCTCATGCTAGATAATTTCTTTACTAATGTTCCACTAGCAACTTATCTGTTGGATAAAAATATTACTGTTGTGGGAACACTACGTCAAAATAAGCGTGACATTCCGAAAGACATGAAAGCCTCAAAAGATCGTGCAGTCTGCTCTTTATTATTTTGCTTTCGAAATAAGTTATCCATAGTTAGATACGCACCTAAAAAGAACAAATACGTAATTTTACTAAACACCATGCGCCACGACGCATTTATCAATGATGACGCTAAAAAGAAGTCCGAAATTATCTCTCATTACAATAAAACAAACTGCGGACTTGACATCATGGATCAAATGGTTTCGACATACACGTGCAAGATGCAAAGTAAACGGTGGCCCATGACATTTTTTTTCTACATTATTGATGTTGCAGCACTGTATGCATATATAGTCTTTACGAAAAAACATCTAAACTATAACGTAGGAGTAACTCACAAGCGCAGCATATTTTTTAAAGAGTTAGCGAAGGTACCAGTGATACCTCATATGCAGAGAAGATCTACTAACTCTAACCTACGGCGTAGTGTCCGGAAGTGTATGGGCAGATTTATTGACATCTCTGGTCCGCTAGCCGCTCAAACAAGTGTAACGAGAAAAATATGCTCAACTTGCCCGTCAAATATTGAACGTAAAAGTACAATGATATGCATTAATTGTAAAAATAATAACTGTAATGAGCATAGTGTTAGAATGTGCACTACCTGGTTCTCTAACCCTAAGATTTTTATTTTTATTTTTTTGAAACAATGTTCACTTTCATATGTAATCTCACGTTTGTAATGTATATGTATAAATAAATAAAGTTTTACTTCAATATTTGTGTTTTTATTATGACTATACACAAATTTACATACATACATTGGTTAAGTATCCTAGGGTTAAGAGAACAGACCATAATTTATGTAGAAGAAATTGTATACAATACTAGAATATAACATAATATGTTAATAAAAAAATATATTTCATCTAAAAAATTCAGGAATTTAATTTAGTCTAGTCCCTGTGTGGGAGCACGGACTGTGAACTAAGAGGTTGAGGCTCTCATATGTTCGCCTTTTCGTGCACCATCTTTGTGAGAGCATGTGGCTAGCACCGCGCCTTAGAAAACCGTCATTATTACCTCTTGTTTGAGTTCGCAGCCCGCGCCCCAACCGCTTGGACCACTCTGGCATAGTTTAGTCGAGTTAATAAATTAATAATATCTTTTGAATCCTTAAGTTTACTCAGTGATTTTTCTACAGCCTTCCAGCACACATTCTCTGACACCTTCACTGTGCTTTCAAAAAAGTAGCTTTTACTTTTATAAATCTACATTCCTGAAAAACGAATACAATGGAGAATGTGAAAACGATGTTACAGTGACCTTTTGTGATGATAAGCGGATTTTGCTGTCTTATTCTGATCAAAACTTATTTGAAATTTAGCAGTTACTAATACAGTCACTTTAATAATAAAGTGACTGTTATAATTCTGAAAAAGTAGATGTATTTTTTTATTAAATTATACATTATGAGCTATTGCACAATTACTAATATCTAGTCCAATGACCTCAATGATTGATTATAGCTTTAAAGTTTTTTTGGTGCTTTCCATAATGTTTTTTTTTTATAATAATTTCGGAAAGAATTTTCTTAATTTTAAACTACAGCTAATTCAGCGAGTCCACTGGTTTCTCTTTGAGCTTCATCTATTTATACATTTGAACAGAAAGTAAATAAAAAATGTGGAGTAGCTCTTGGTCCTTGATTTACAAGAGGAGGTCTATGCGTAGTAAACAAAGACAGCTTATGCATTTTAACGAAAAGTAAACAAAGACGGCTGATACGAAATTTGGCGTGTTGTGTTCTGAGCGCTTAATTTACACGAAAAGGTCCATATTTTTGTGTATGCACGTCGGGATTGCTCTCGCTCCTTACCAAATAGCCGGGCGGCCGCGGCTATTAAGCTTCTGCATTACCGAGCGCAAAAATCACGTCTGTTTTCTTCCGCTGAGTTAAGTTTCGATTGTAAGCTTCCATTCATAATAAATGTAAGCAAAAGTCGCACATAAGATATACGTATAATGCAAGTAAGCCTTATGTAAACATTTGAAAGTTGGGCATACCCAAACACAGTAGCGACAGCAATGTCCTTCCAGGCATTTTGCATAATTATGTTGCCTTTGTATCTGTTATCTCTTTTATAGTATAGAAACAGATGCATATTTACTAACTTAATTAATAATTCCCTATCTTTTGTAAAAACGAAGCCGAAATGTTCTCAATACTAAAGTTAGGTTATGCAATTTCCAAATATAAACAAATATTCTGTTGCTGCTGCCAACATTAATCTAGAAAAAAATTAATAATCATTGCAAATTAACTAAAGAAATACTTAAATTTGAACCCATTTCAACGATTTCTTACGTTTGAACGTAAAACATAAAAATTACCGAAGCGAAGCTTTGCATTAATTCAACTTCACGTATTATATATTTCTTATAGGCGGCTTATGCTTACGTCCATTATGAACGGATGCTAAATTACATTGTTCCACGTTTCCGATTCATGAAAAAGCCGATCCTTTAAAAAATATATACATTCCCACCTTGTAAAAATTTGAGAGAAGGCTGGCGAAAAATTGTCAGCTTTTGATGCCAAAAATACTTTTGGGGGGAAACCCCTAATTTTGTTATACGGCATAACATTTTTAATGGAATTAACATCTAGAAACATTGCCAGCCGTTCTATTATAGTGATGTTAGTTTGTTATTGCCACAAACTGCACAGTTTGCTGTAATATGTGAGGTAATATTCTTCTTCCACCATCCAACATGTTTCAAAACCGAATTTAGCAGACTTCAAAAAGAATTTTTGGTAAATGGTGCAAATTTGCTCGGCGTAAAAAGAAAGGAACAACCAAAGCCGTGTTTACAATAAGATCCTCAAATAAAGAACACCATGTCTCATTCCCGAACTAAGCTTTCCGTTGCCCACACAAGTCGTTTCTCTACGTCTCTTTTTGATAATAAATATTACTTCAAAGTTGTTGGAAAATATTTATTTCCGCAAGCGACCTTAAGTCGTATTTAGAGAGGCATGAATTCCATAATTTAAAAGATACCTAAGAATTTCTATTATTCAATATTTCTTTAATTCTCCTATCCCTTTACTTGTCGAACTTAAAACTGTAAAAGACGTACAGACAGAAAAATAATCATTCGAACAACATTTTAACACAGAACTTCTACAAAAGCTATTGCTTCAACTTTCGATAGCGCTGCTAAATGACCAGCCGAGCGATACGAAGCGGTTCTGAGCACTGTGCTACTGCGCAGCTTCCCCACCATAGCATCTGTCATCGAATAATCCAAAACATCAGCTGGATGTCTCCGCAAGTTCATCTTATGTTTGCGTATTATCTTCATCCTATAACGCTTGCATATCGGCGTTCTCAATTGTTTTTGGTCTTCCAAAGCGCACCTTGTCAACAGTGTCAAAATCGCCACTTCTGAAGCGTTTAAGCCAATCTTCACAGCTAGTTTTTGATTGTGTATGTTCGCCGTACGTCTCCTCAAGCAAGCGATGTGCTTCAGCTGCATTTTTTTAAGTTAAAACAGAAAAGCGAAGCTTTTCGTAAATGCTGTTTATTTGGCACAAAACTCGCCATCTTCGTCCTCTTGAAGAACTTGCATAACAGAGGAAATGTAAACTCACTTCTTTAGAAAATGAAGCTTGCTTACATAAGTATTTCTGTACTTGTTTAAATTTTAGCATAAGATATAAAATGTGCAAGCATATTCATTTAATCTGTAAATATCGAAAACAGTTTCGGAACTCTACAAGGAAATCTTCCCTGGAACCGCAATTGGGTATTATGTTTTTCAAAAAAACTAAGGATGACTTCTAATATTAATTTTCATATTTACTCTATCAAAGTGCCAAAATGTAATTATGTGTGTTTTTAGGTAACTTTGCAATTCCTCCTACAATTGTAAATCGATTTCCAAGGTTAATACCTCATTCGAACCAATTTGTTGCCAAACTTCGTACAAAAATTTTAGATTTTCGATTTCGATCACGGTTGACCTTTTATAGGTCAAAACATAAATGAAGTAATTAGGAAGTTTGCGAGATTCTTGCCGTTAGTAGGCGCATGCGGCAGAACTCTGATTTATGTGAAACCGGATATAGCCGAACAAATGTCATCATGCTTAGATATAGTTGATAAAACGATTATTGGCTTATTTTTTCTTCAATTATTGGCAAAACTCTAAACCACGTATTTAGCTTGGGTTGCCCGTATTTGGAACGATCCTTTTTATTAGTGAACAATATACTAGTGAAGTATAAAAATTTAACATTTATGTTGTTTTTTAAAAGTTAAAAGCAATCATTAAAGTTCATGTAGTTTTCAATAAATAAATATAACAGAAACCACCACAAATGCGTAACCGGTTCAAAGGTCTTGACACAAATTCTTATATATTATGTGTAATAAACATAAACAGCCTTATACATTAGTACCGACATTAATAGTAAGCAACAGGCACTAATTTTTGTCATTAAAAGATATAATTATGTAAGCTTGGCTTTATGTTTTCCAACATTTATTATTACATAAGTAATAGTTAATTTACAAATATCTCTTCTTTTCGATGTTTTAGTAAAAATATTTGGATGTAAATTGTGGTTTGGTTTAATAGCAGGTAGTAATTTTATAAGGCGGTAGTTAATTTAATATGCTTTTTATAATCGATGAAGTTATGCGCATATATGTTTGGATATACTTTATTCTTTTCAAAATACTAGTAACAAGGCCCGAGTCAAAAACGGGAAACCCAAGCTAAATTTTTGATTCAGAGTTTCGTCGACAATTGAAGAAAAAATAAGCCAATAATCATTTTATCAACCTTATCTAAGCATAATGACATTTATCCAGCTATATTCGGTTTCCCATAAATCAAAGTTTTGCGTCATGCGCCTACTAACAGCAATAATTAGTCACGTAATCCATGAAACACCGATAGGTAGCGCATACTATCTAATTACATCATGATAATTTATGTTTTGACCTATAACAGCTCAACCGTGACCTAAACCGAAAATCTAAAACCTTTATACGAAGTTTGGCAGCAACCCGGTTTGAATGAGGTGTTGACCTTGGAATAACTGTAGGAGGATTTGCAATGTTAGTTGCAAACAAACACATAGTTACATTTTGCAGTTTTATAGAGTAGATAAAACCAACTTAGCTACTGGTTGAAACAAAAAATAACTAGATGATAACGAATCTAATTGTTTCTTTAAGTAACTTAAGAACTTTTTGCGGTAAAGCAAATAACAACTCCAACCAACACTGCATGCCATAGAATAGAACAAATTCAAGTTGATAATCAAGTAAATATTCCACTTAATGAAATATTTTCGACTATTTTCAACGCACAAGAAGAATAAAAAAAAATAAAAAGCGTTTAAATAAACCTCTCGCAATTAATGTCCGCAGCATTGCAATACAAATATCAAATTTAAAATAAGACGTTAATTTGCACTTTGTGTTTTATTTTTATATAAAAATACACTTACAACACAGATAAGTTCAATTAGCATTCATTTCTGTTTGTTTTTCGCGCGAAAAACTGTGAACGAAGTACGCAAGTGCAAAGGCTGCCATCCAAATTATCCTAGTCCCTCAGCTTAAACTTATCTTCAACAAAAAAAACGCACTTTATATGACGAAAAAATCTTTAACAATCCCAAATTAAACGGTCTCCTAAAAATTCACAAGGAAAATACAACTTTGTGGTCTACTATCGGTTTTTTGGTTTACTTACAGATAACTTAGCTAAATACCCGAATAAAATCATTCCTAAACAAATTTTATGTTAACATCAAGTTTAAAATGAAATTTTAAACCTCATAACAAAAAATGACAGTTTTCTCATACTATCTACAGAAAATCTACTCAAATCCATTAAGTTTAAAAGTTTGTTATTACCAGATTCCCCATATTTTATAACACTATAAATCGACAAACTAATATTAATACTATCACCAAAACCCTAATTCAAAACGAATAATTTAAAAACCGATGCACATTATTAAAAATACTGTAACAAACTGTCGAATGCCCCCCGTAGCGCGGTTGATTGATATCTGTATTGAGTCAGTTCGGCCCCTTCGGTTCTTCTAGGAATGCTAATGCGTCCGCGTTTCGAACCTTCCACAAGGTTCGATTGCGGCGTTTTCTCGAAGGTTCGAGGCCAAGGCAGATTTCGAATTGAGGCTCCAATTCCGGTTTTAAGTGGAGTAAGCGAGCAAGTATAGACGAGAGCTGCGTTTACATAAATAATTTAGTTAGTTGTATATAGTGCGTGTATACATAAATAGTTCTATACATTTTTACAATTGTAAGTACAATAGATAAGTAGTTTTAAGTAAATTAGTACGTTTTATTTACCACTACCAAGAGCGGAAACGTTGCAATATTTATAAAATCAAATTTTTGTTTTATGCTACTGACAAAATAGGCCACATATTAAACAAATAAACTATACAAACAATTTTCGCAACAAACAATAAAACGACTACTTTATCCGTTCAGTTAAAAACTGAACTGTGACAGAACCTACATAAGCCAAACAAACAGACAAATGTCAAGCCACATATGCAAACATTGTTTTACCGTATGAAAAGCCGACAATTCTTCATAACATGTCAAACATAATAAATCAATTTTTTTTAATCAGAGACTTTCGTTCCCATTTTCCATTCCACCTAGTAATAATCATTCGTCAGTCTATTGAAATAGAAAAGCATCTTTGATGCCTCAATACTCTTGACGATGGTCAACATTTATTTATTTAGAAACAAATTTTCTCCTGTTCAGTGCATTCCCCGCCAGACATTCATTTCTGATTCAATAAATAGGAAAGTAGGACACACAAACGGCCAGCCTTCTTCTGAATCCAAAATTTTCTTTAAGGGGTAGACAGATTTAGATCTCAAGTATAAACTAACTTCAATCTCCTGATAATGGCTTCAAAACGGAAACACAAATTGACAGCAAAGTTGAAACCTTTTTCGAGAGTTTAGATAGCCGACTTAAAAGATAGTCGGGGACGTTATATATAGCGATGTTGAGACGTGACAGATGGGTAGTAGCATAATTTAGAAAGCTAACATATATGATACTTTACGATATCTCATCCTAGTGAAGAAATTTCAAGTAATAAGATCAAAATAGGAGAAGGTGGGATTATGAAAAGTGTCATACAGTTTACAATTTGTTTGTTAATATTTTTTTCAAATTAAATGGATGGAGTGTAGGAGAGGTTTGCTCATTTGCGGGTACGTAAGATAAAAAAATATTTTTGATAATATTTTCAAGCAACATGCCTTCAACTTTAATGTGAAATGTAATAACTTATTAAGGGAGCCTTAATAGTTAATCTAGCTTCGTTTAATGATATTCAGGTCTAGGAACTGGGCGGGCCAGAAAAATGTTGAATCTCATCAACACCCTCTTGAACAGAACCAGAGATGTGAGTAGGGCCATTATCATCCTGGAATATGGCATTCCAGTCTGAAAATAAATTTGGCACCATTGGGTGGACCTGGTTACCCAAGAGTTCTCTATACACTATAGCTGTGTCCGAACATGTAATGTGACAAGAGGGGAGGGTGCAGAACCCAAGACTATAATAGAGATGCTGCCACGTCTGACAGTTGGATGGAAACAGTCCATACCATATGTTTCAGATGTTGTTCGCCAGACAAACACGCGTCTAGTGGTGGGTAAGGGGGTAAATGGTGATTAGTCTGACCAAACGACACGTTACCAGTCTAGTTTTTGTGTGAATTGTACCATGCATGTCGCCTTTGAGCATTCGTGTCTGTTAGGGGCTTGGCAATAGACCTATGTATACCCATTTTATGCAGATCTTGCCTCACTGTTTTGGATAATACTGGGGTGTTTAGATGCTGATTAAGTTCTGTAGTCACTTTTTTGGTCGTTGTTTTCTTCTGCGACGTTACAATACGCTTTAAGATCCTGCAGGAGCTTCGTCTTTCGACTACTATTATACTTCGCCGACCCTGTTTTACCGCGCACTGTGTCATGACTTTTGGTACCGTGCATTGTGTTACACCGCATAACGACGCTGCTTTGCTCACAGATGCTCTAGCTACACAAGCACCAACAATTAGACCTCTTTGAAACTTCGTCAGGTTGGGCACACAGGCATAACGTCCACAACCGAACTTCCTCACTCTATTAGTGCACAGTCCATCTACCTGCAACAAACAAGAGACGGTTGATTTACGTAGTACTCATTATTACCAGGCACAGTAAAAATATGTCTCACTTTTAACAAGCGTTTCCATTATTTTGTCCAATACCTGTAGATATGCCAACAGTAGCATTTATCTTGGGCTGAAAATATTGTATTGATACTTACTGGTTTTTAAAGTTGACTTGCTAAACGCATGATATTAATTTGTATAATTGCAGTTGGACTCTTATCTTATGCCAAACTGTTCACATTATTTGTATACTTTTACTATTAATGTCGTTATTTTTACATTCTCTGCTTTCAGTGTTCTCATAATTTCAGCTAGTTTACAAAATATGACTATATAGCTCTGTTTCACATCTGTTTGCAGTATTATTTAAAAAAAACTATTTTGCATTTAAAATGCAATAAACTTTGATTTTTTATTCTTGATTTCTTTCCAGTTAATCTATGAAGTTTGTTTTTGAATGAGCTTTTGCAGCAGGATGGTCGGAAAGTAATAAATCAAATATAATGTTTGGGAATTCATCTGGTACGTTGCATTTTAGAATATTCCAAACACTCCCTCTAGCACAAAATGCACCCCGTTAAGCAGAAGCAAGACGCTCGACACTATTTAATAACAGTGTGCCAAGCTAGGGACCGTAAAACTTTAAGCAGCCGCGCTACGCGACATCACAGCTTTATAAATATGTTAAGAAGTATGTGGGCATCAAAAATTTACCGGAACAATTCCACGCGACCACCCGCAACCCGATGCCTCTTGTAAAACGCCGCATCCGGCTCTGCCCTGTTTGACATAATAATTTACCCGTATGTCACGAACAATTGGTGTCTGGTCTTGTAAATTTAATATGGCGACGCAAGAAAATTGTGAAGGGAAAAAAGCGCGCCGCCGGGTCGCAGGTAAGCTTTTCTGGGCTTTGCCAGTCAAGGTTTTTCGTCACAAGTAATACTCACACATGTATGTACAACTCTAGGGGAAATTATTAATAATCGGTTTTCTTGTAACACAAAAAATAGTAAAATTAAAATAGCTGTGCTTAAGTAAATTTGTAAAGGGTAAACATTATTTTCATCTAATATAGGGCGGAGAAATATTTAATATTTCAAAAATAACATTATTTACTGAAATGTCTAATAACATTTCAATTTATGTAATATTGCAGTCGCTAAACTAACAAAATCCGGATTTGCAGCTGCAATATTGCAGTTGCCCCGGGAGAGCTTGCAACTTGCACAAACACGATTGGGGAATACTTTACAGATATAGCGGTTTCCAGGCAGCGCTTTCTGCGGGCCAGTATTCATGCAGATAAGATGTGAACCAATGATGCTCATTCATACAAAGTGCTTAATTAAAGCTTGTAGTTAACGGATTAAATAAATATAAAGAGAATAAAAAGGCGTAAATGAAATTTTTGTATAAGATTCAATCTTATAGTGTGATCGGGGAAAACAAAATTTACAATTTTCAAGATCATAACAAAAGGGAAACGTTGGTGGATAAGAAAGTAAGAGATGTAGTAAAGAAGAAAAAGACACATACGAACGGGAAAAGAGAAAGACAAAAACGTTTATAATGTAAGAAAACAAGTGAATAAGGCAATAAAAAAAAGCTAAAAAGGAATGTTGGGAGTAGTTTGAAGAGGATCTTAGTAAAGAATATAGTTTAAATAAAAGAAGTTTCTAGAACAGAGTAAGAAGAATGAGAGAAAGGAATAGGAAAATAATAAAGGGCATAAGAGATAACAAGAACACAGAAAGATATTGTTAAAGTGTGGAGAAACTTACTCCTTGGCCCTGACGGTCCTCCTAGGACCTTTCTTTCGAGCTTTCCAACTTTTGATACCTGGACAGGCTAGTTAGACCTGCGTTTGGTCTTGCACTTCTTTTGTGTTTTCTCTTATACTTCTCCATTTGGTACGGTCCTTTGGTAGTGTTCTTCAGTTTTTGACCCCTGCTTCCATTTCGCCCTTAGTCTTGCCCTTGGTCGCTTTTCTTCCAGATTTCCCGTGAAAATCTTCCTAGCACTTCTTTCTCCTTTCATCCTCTGTAAGTGACCCAGCCACCCCAGCCTACTACTTTTAATTTCACTAACTAGACTAGGTGCGTAGTACCTGTCCCGTAACTAAAACTTATATCTCCTACGCCGTTCCCACCTATTCAAAGCTTTTATTTGTCTTTTATCCGATGTCCATGCCTCCGCCCCATACACTGCAAGTGGTCTTAATGTAGTCTTATACAGTGTTAACTTTGTGTTAATTGAGATGTCCTTATCTTTGAAAACATGTTTTAGTATGTAATAGCATCGGTTTGTTGCCGTCAGCCTCGCTGCTATGTTTTGTGATATTTGATTCGTTTCGGTTATTACTGCTCTGAGGTATTTAAATTCCTTCACCTGCTCAAAGTTGTTTTAATTTATTGTGAGCGGCTGCTGTTGTACGGAGCCCTTCCTTGCCGTGATTATATATTTACATTTTGTTTTGTTGATTCTAAGCCCTACCTTGACTTCTCTTTTTTCTAAGTGTTTATACACCTCCTTATACACCTTAGCTCATTAATCGATTAGGCCTCCCGTATTACTCTGAACTCTCCTTAATATTGCTTCTAAAACTACATTGAAGAGTACGGTCGAGAGAATTATTATTTTTTCTTTCACATTTTGCTCTTTTAGTACTATATATATTTCTTCTCTTATAACATAGCCATAAGCGTTGCTGAAGTCAATAAAAAGAAGAAAGAGAGTGATATCTTGCTCATAGCTCTTTCTAATATCTGCATTATCGTGAAGATACGCTCAAAAGTTGATCTTCTAAAGCCGCACTGGTACTGGCCTACTTCTCTTTCCATTATTAATTCTAGTCTTTTCGTTATGTTGCACTTAAAATTTTGTATCCTACGTTTAACAGTGCTATTCCTCTACAATTTTTTAATACCCTTTTGCCTCCTTTTTTATGAAAACGGCAAATTAATACTGTTCTCTATCTGATTGGCATATCTTCTTCTTGCCACACCCTTATTATAATCCGGTACATTTCTTTTTCAGATCTTTTCCCCCGTATTTTATTATTTCTCTTGTTACCTGATCTATACCTAGCGCTTTATTATTTTTTTGCTTATGAATTATTTCTCGCATCACGTCTTCTGTTGGTAACTCTATTTCTTCTTCAACTGACTTTTCCTGTTTGGGTTCTCTTGTTACCGGCTCTTCACGAGACTTACTTCCGAGTTCAGAAATGATTCAAAATATAGTTTCATATACTGCTGTTTTACTTCCTACCAGGTTTTTCTGTATTTTTAAATAAATTTGCATAAAATTCTCTTTTATCCTTCTGTTGCTCGGGGTTTTCTAGCAGTAGAAGCGTTTGTTACTCGTACTGCTTTTTTTTCTTACGACAAATATCTTTTGCTTTCTCTCTATTTTTATATGCTTCTTTATTTTCTTATTTTACTAGGTTTACCATTTTAATCTGCGCTTCATTTTTTGCTCAATTGCTTTCCTGCATTCTTCATTATACCATTTCTTCTCTTCTTTCGCTTTTTCTTTTCTTACTATTTCTGCTGTTGTTTTAATTACTACGTTCTTACTTGTTCTCATTTTTCCTCTATGCTCTTTTCTCCTTCATTTTCTTTTCTTTCACTAATCCTTTCTAACTTGTCTGATATTTTCTGCGTATGCCTTGCTACTAATATTCTTCTTTGTTCAGTTTGTCTGTATCATACTTTTTCCTTACTTTCTTCGCTGTTTGTTCCTAATTGCCACCTTCCGTTTATATTTAACTCGTACCAAAAAATGATTTGTATCACAATATGCTCCTCTGCAGCTCCTTATATCTTGCACATCTGATATATGTCTTGCATTAATTATTACATTGTCAATCTGATTTCTCGTTACCTATAGGGTGCAACCACGTTTCTTTGTGGTTTTTTTGTGCTGAAATCTTTACTTCCCGCTAAATTTATCACTTGTGTTCCGTTGTCGTTACTATCCTCATACAGACTGTGTCTTCCTGTTATTGTTTGGTAATACTCCTCATTGCCTATTTCTGCATTAAAGTTTCCTAATAGTATTCTAACATTATGCTGTGAAATTTTATTTAATATTTCCTGTAATTGTGCACAAAAATCTTCCTTCTGTATATCTTTCTTCTCCTCTGTAGGAATATGTACATTACAAATTGATATTTGCAAATTTTGATTTAATTCTTAAAATCGCTATCCTCTCATTCATCAGTCGAAATTACATGGTTTCCTCTTTTAGTATATTACTAATCACGAAACCAACACATTACTCTCCAACTTTTGTTACACTAGTTGCTATCATATAATTTCCCGACTCTATTATCCCAATTTCCTTTCATCTCATTTTCTGTATAGCTGCTATGTCTAATTTGTAACTATTAATGACCTCTTTAAGATTTTCTAAAGCCCCTACGCGAAATAAACTTTTGACATTTGATATTGCCAACATTGCACACTTTCTTTGCTTCTGGAGTTATTTACGCTTTTTTTTTTTTTTAATTAATAGCGTGTTCTCATTGTCCTTATCATTGCGGTCCGTCATTTTTTTTCCTGTTCGATTTTCTTTTATTAGTTTTTTGTTCTCCTTGCTGTATTAGTAATATTTCTCATTTGTTTCCTGAACTCTTCATGTTCTGTATTTTCTGGCGATCTTACACTCAAAGTCCTAGCTTTTGAAGCCTTATCTTCTTTGTTAGTCTCTTTATCTGTTGCGTTCGTCTGTATTTCGCCTAACGTATAGCCCTTCCCACTTACTATGAGTTTGTTGTAATTTTTTTTGTACTTTGTGTCCTTTTTCGTGAGTTTGCTTCGCAAAAGAGGTAAGCTTCTTGCGCTGCTCTCGTACTTTCATTAGGAAAATTTTCAGAAATCTATAAGTTTGTACCTTTTAATTTCTTAGTAGCTCTTAAGACCTCTATTTTATTACTCCAACCTGATAGTTTCACTAATATTGGTCTGATATTTTGTCACTTCTGGTATTTTCATAGCCTCATTGCCTCTTCCCCTTTTATCATATCCTTTTTATTTATACCCCTTTTTATGAAGACTTTACCTACTTTTACTTTCACTGCTTCCCCTGTTTCCTCTTAAGAGTCTACTACCCCTTGGACTACTATTTCTCTTTCTAGACTTTCTAACCTTCTGTCCTGCTTTTCCGTCTTCTTTCCAGATTCTCTTTTATTAAAGTTCTTAATTTTTTTGCATTATTATCCATTTTTTATTTCAATCCATTAATTTGCGTCTTCATGTCTTCTAACTGTGTTGTAATTCCGCCTAACATTGCTAATATTTTTTGTATATAATTTATTTTTACGTATTTCTAGCTGCACTGTTCGTTTACTATCGGCGACAAATATACACTTGACTTTAATACTGCCCTGCATAGTGTTTCGATTTCTAAATTGATATCTGTATATTTTCCGCGCGCACTCAACACACCTTATCAGCGTCAGATTTCTAAATTTCTGCCTTACTTTTAACTGTTAATACCTGATCCTCCACCCCATAATTAATCACTTTCACTTCTTTTATGGTTTATTTGCGCTTTTAAGTACCTTTTATAGTTTTTATTTTACGTACTTCACTCCCGTGTACCTTGACCGTTAGCCAGAATCAGACCATGGAGGGACTACTCTAAAGAAAATTCATGACGATAACCGTGGCAATTTAAGGAAGGAGACTCAAGAGGGAAGATGAAAAAGGAGAAAATAACATACATTTGCTCCAGCAAATTGAAAATAGCTAAAGCGGGCGTTTTGGTAGGATAAACCCAGAACTGATAAAATGGCTAGGGAATAGTGAAAAGGGATAGCTACTGGAAATTTTAAGAATAACATGAAGAACAGAGAAAATACCAAAAGACTGCGAAAAAGTATTATCCTGCTTATTTACAAAAAAAGGATGATAATGTAGTATAATTATAGAGAAATCTGTCTCGCAACAATAATATTAAAATATACACAAGAATATTAGAAACAAAACTAGAAGCACTGATAAAACCAAAATTAGAAGAACAGGTTGTATATAGAAAATATATACAAACAACGCACATTATTTTTGTTGTAAAAAAGGTTATCGAGGGAATAATTCATAGATATACAAGCAGTCTTTGATTTTATAGATAGTAATATAATATAGAAAGGCCTAAGAAAACTACAAAATGAGAAATTCTAATAAGAAAAATCGAGAGTATACATAAACTACTTAAAAAAAATTGAACTTTAGAGAGGGATCAAACAAGGTGATAGTCTTAGCCCATTACTTTTTAACCTAATACTGGGCAGAATAATCAAAAACACGAATAAAACAAACACAGAACAAGAAGACATTGCTAGGATATAAGAACTTATGACCGATAGTTATAGTTAATCTTGTATATGCCGATGATATATTTCTAATGGCAGAAACACCGAGTACACATAACAAAAAAATAGAAATACGAAATAAAGTGATAGAACGAAACGGTATGAGTATGAATTTAAAAAAAAAACGAAAATCTTGGTTATCAATAAGAAACAAAGGGAAGAAGAGGGAAATATAATTATATGTAAAAGAATACATCTGGAAGAGGTAACGACTTCTAACTAGCTGGATACTAGAATTACAAATAATGGAAAGATAGAAGAGAAAATTGCCAATAGAACAAAACAAGGAAATGTGGTATACTATGCGCTGATGAAAACAATATTTCGAAAAAAGTCAGTTGGAAAATAAAATTATACGTCTATAAAGCAAATGCAGTTCTGACCTTAACATATTCTAGCGAAGCATGGACAAGAATCAAAAAGCGTCACACCAATGGAAATGAAAATACTTATGAAAATAGCGGGAGTGAGAAAATTAGATAAGGAAAACTTTATAAATTGAAACACTAGTGGATGTAACAGAGAAGAAACAATTGAATTGGTTTAGACATGCCTGGAGAATGAAAGAAAAGAGACTCCCCAGAAGAGTAATAAAATTAAGGAATATAGTCAAAAAGAAGAAGAAGAAGAAGGGGAAATAAAAAAAGATATGGACAAGAAAAAGATTTTGACAAATAAAGCAAATGACCCAGGGCCGTAAAGCATGGAAGAAGTGGACGAGTAGTTAAACAACAGTTCTTTCCGACACTCTGTAAAAAGCATAAGGATCACAAAGAAGAAGAAAAAGAAGACACTTGTAACTTACAATGTAAGTGATAAATAAATTGTTTTATTTGTAAGTAAAAATAAATAGCTAAATCAGAGGTAATATTCAAGCTGGCAATAATAAAACCCAAAAAATCATTAAAATAAGAACTAAATTGAAATGTAAAATTTATTAACAGTTTTGGCCATAAATAAAAGCGAACCCATATACTTCTGACCAAATTAATAAGATAAAAATAACAGATATTAAAAAACAATAAGACTATTAAAAAATAATAATAAAATAAATCATTTCTGTTAAAATAATAATGAAAGATATATGATTAAAGTTAAAAAAGTAGATAAACGAAGAGCTTACCTAATTTTATTTACAAAGTTTTATAGCTCATGTTATGTTGTTTGAATGGACCTGCCTATTTTCGGATTTTAACC
Organism: Sinelater perroti; assembly: GCA_036346155.1. Lineage (NCBI taxonomy): Eukaryota > Metazoa > Arthropoda > Insecta > Coleoptera > Elateridae > Sinelater > Sinelater perroti. The sequence continues at coordinate 3,069,429 of JARFIY010000099.1, forward strand.
CAGCAGTTTGACTTCTAGTAGTAGTATGTAATTTTCATGCAACTGAACGGGATCACCCTAATACGTGTGCAAACAAGGTTGAGCGCATTAACAGATGGGGGCGTTACACGTTTTGATTACTTTGGAAACCGTACACGTTCACTTAAAGTGTCTATAGAAAGTTAATGAAAAGGTATGAAAAATGTGGTCCATCAAATGTACGAAAATAATTAATGCCATTAATGCCTATTAGCTTATTCCAAAGGATTGTCCGAAACATCTTGATATCTGTTGTGCACGACTAACTTAAAATGTAGAAAACTTCAACTCAAATACAGAATTATATGAGTGTTTTTATTAATCTCCTGCAACGTCGTAAGTAGAATTTGATAGATTCGTAAATTGAAAACTAAAGTGTCAAGAAATATTTTTTCAATCAACAAATTCAATGTTCTGATGTGTTTTGCATAGCGAGTCTTACTTGTTTTTTATTTATTTATTTCTCGACCTTATATTCGCCTAAAAATTTCTTCCTCGATGAAGACATTTATTTCTAAGAAAAGCTAACTCTGGACAAGCTGTAATCAGAGAAGAATGGCGAAACAATTGCAACTTTTTCAGAAATATATGATCAGATAATTAATGCATTAAGCTTTAAGGCTGCAGTGCTAATGAGTTTACACCCTATTTTATTATCTATCTAGAGAACTAGCTTTGGACAGGTTATAACTACAGAAGGAGGAAAATGAGACTTATATTGGTAAAAATGACAAACACACCAACTGAATTGATGAGTGATGCAATAATCTTTAATAAAGCATTACGGATTGTTTTAAAGACTTATTATCGGTTAACCTTACTTTCCTCCCAATAAAAGATTACCATTAGAAAAGCCAAAGCTTTAAGTTGTCCCTATCAAGTAAAAGAAATTTACAGCAGTACATTTTCAGTGATTTTGGGTCTCTCACCTATTCGGAATCATAAAAACACAATAACGCTGCTGTGTGCTGATTGATAAAACATAACAAGGAATATATGAATAACGTTTGAAAAAAAAGTTACCATGCGCATAGCTCTGTGCATTCTTCAGAAATATTGTAAACTTATCTATTAACATCACCGCCAGAGTGGTCCGGTGGTTGAGGCACGGGCTGCGATGCGGACGGACTCGGGTTCAATTCCCGGTGCTCTCTGATGCCTGGATGATGGCCTACTCAGTCACTAAAAATAACTGCATTCACTTGAACAAGGGGTAATAATGGCGGTCGTTTAAGGCGCGGTGCTTGTCACATCGGCACAATGGTGAACATATAAGAGCCTTAACCTCTCAGTCTGTAGGCTTCACGCGGGGCGTTAGAGCTGTACCCTTACTGTTAACGTACCGTAAACTGGGGTGAGATTGGGCCAAGTCCTGAAAATGTTTGTTTCCGGTGATGCTGTTTAGCAGATACATTTATTTAATCAGTCTTAGCACTAAACGGTAGGGGACAATATTTACAAGTGATCGGTAGTTAGTTCAGTTGATATTTCAACTACTAGCTGTAGCGTCACTTAAGCAAACATTTGTTTTTGACGCGTAAAACGTACCCTGCCAACTTTTATGTGTACAGATGACTTTAAATTTTCCTATTTTACGGTACGTGAATTTTTCTATACTTACATATTTATAGAACATGGAAATAATGTGGAAAGTTGAAATTTTTCCACCTTGTTTAAGCTGCTGGTTGGTATGACTTTAGCCCACGATTTTGGGTGACCTTGGCCTAACTTTCTTTGTTTTCTTTCATAATAATGCTCTGCACGTTTCCAAATGCTTTTTTTTTATTTTAGCAAAAGCTTGTACGATTTCTTTGCCGTCATGCCACGGAGTCACCAAAAAGTTGGGCCCGCGTTCCTACAAGAACTACAATTCGCAGGTGTTGCAAGAATGCCTGGAAAGTATTAGGCCTGAGCAACTAACTCAACAAGCTGCTAAAATAAAATACCAAATTGCGAGGTCAACAATTAAGAGCAAGTTGAAAGGTCTGCACAATAAGCCGATGGGTGGCTCTCGCGTGTTCAGTGTCGAAGAAGACGCTGCGTATATTCAACATCTGATCAAAGTGTCGGACTATGGATTTCCAGTTGTCGCTTCAAATTTTCGAATAATGGTTAAAACTAACATTTTTACTTGTCGGACTAACCGTAAAGTGGGCCACAAATTTCTTCTTTTGATTGGATGTAGCGTTTATCGTGGGCTGATGAGTTAGGAACCATTTATATTTTAGTTTCTTTGTCTACATCATCGTCAAATAGAAACAAGACAGACACTTCATCAAATACCATAAATGATGACAGAACTTCTGTAAAGCTGCTTTTGAGATGCTTTTGTCGATTGCTTAGTAAGCCTTTATGGTCTTCAAGAAGCACACATTCTGGTAAGGTGCTTTTACCGCTAAAATGCATTGCAGCCAAGGCTTCACATAGGATGTCATGATGTCTGTCTAACATAGCTGCTTTATCCTTGTTTGAAATTCTGAATTGAGAGCTAAGTAATGATATTTTTAATGAATAAATTGCTCTTGCCATCCATCGAGTTTGGTGCATGGCGCCTGGAGGTCGAATCTTAAATTTCTTCTTTGTATCTCCGCCAAGAAATATTATTGAAAGTTCTCGATAGTCATCTCTAGCAATTTCTTTAGTCAATTCAGTTCGGTAAAATTCTAGCAGTTTGTCAATTTTTGAAACATTCAGGGATGATAGCTTTTCTGTATAGCTCTGTATTATCTTAGGATTGACATTTTTCCACTTTTCTCGGAACTTTTTGAACAATGGAATGTCAGGGGTTGTGCTCACTTGGCTGATTTTTACCTCAAACACGCCTTTTAATACCAATTCGTAGACGTGATGGCTGCAAGCAAAAGTAAGCATTTCTCTATTCAGTTTATGTTCGAGCACACAGGCACCGTTAATACGACCTATATTTGAAGCAGTAGTATCACAACAGAGAATCTGCTTTATCTTCAAGATTCCAGTCAATAATAGCATTCCAAACTGCCTGTGTCTGTTCGCTTTCTGAACAGTTGTCAAATTTTGGCTCAGCGATAAGTTGTTCTTTATTATCATAAGAAATAAATATCGGTAGACATTCTTCTTTAGATTTGCGTGCTTCTAAAGCCGACAACAGTTTGCCATCCAAGTAGATAGTTACAGTATCCGGTACCTCGATTTGGAAATCAACTGTTATAGCTTCTGCGCGCTCTTTTCGCTTTTCTGTACGAATTTTTGAATGGAGGACTTGATTATAGAAAATTCGTCAGTGTTATGTCCAAGTGTCTCAATAGTTCTTTAATAATAAATACAGAATTCCTCATATTTAATTGACACATATCTAATGCTGCCACTAATTTTGGAGTGATTAAATTTTTCCTCATAGAAGTTTTATTAGTATCTAAGTTGGGATGGGCAAATTTTCTTGTAAATCCATTATTTCATAATCAGAATTTTATCGTAGTGATTTATAAGATGATGTCGAAGGAGTTAAGGATGAAAAATGTTTAGCACGCCGCTTTTGCTTCTCAATGTTTCTAAGGCGCTCCTTTTCCTATTTTTCGGTCCACTTTTTTGTCCACTCCACCTAAGTGACCAGGTCGACCTAGATCTCTCTGCCGCTACAAGAAGATCCTATGTTCATTTATCTTTATTAATTGAAGCGCATCGGCATGTGCAATGTCAAATAAATTGTCTAAGTTTGTAACAAACTCTTGTCGACGCTGCTCAAACACGTCTTGTGTTTTGTTTGCATTTTTTTGCAAATCTCTCCAAACTTGGTATAAGGTAACTAGTGTCTTAACACAGTTAGGTAAAGATTTAGTCGGTATACGTGCCTTTTCCCAATAAATAATGCACTCACAAATAGTAAGATTTGCGCTTTCATTGACCCTTAAATTCACTTCACGAATATTATAGAACATAACTGCCAATACTTGTCCATTAGAGGAAATTTTTGAACCAGTAATTTGATGTTTTATGTCCCCTATTAAAAATATTTCCTTTTTAGAACTGCGTAATTCCACTGACATGTTGACTGAACGAAATCAATGCTTTTACTAATAAAACAAACAAGCAATAATAAGCACATCGATACGTTAGCTCCCGCGCGCCTTAGTATGCAAGTATTGACATGTTTCGACAATGTTATACAATTTATGTATGCAAAAATAAAATATCAAAAGCTTGTTTTGCAAAAAAGACAAATTTATATATTTTAGTCATATAGGAAGGTTCATATAGAAACTTAGGATATAAAATAACAATTTGTTAAAAAAATTAGTAATCTAAATAATTAAGAAACAGAATAAATAAACAAAGAAAATTAAAGAAATAATAAATGAAATATAAATTCAATTAAATGAGTGATCGAAGAAAAGCAATAAAAAACAATAAATTAAAATAGAGCGTAAAAAATATGTGATATAAACAATAAAGAGAAATAGCAACATTAGAATAGTACAAAGAAAGTGAAAAGAAAACAAATATAAAAGCCCGTTAAAATCAGGAATAACTATTATTATTCAAATGAAAAAGGTATTAAACACATAAAAATTTGCACAACCAAAACAAAATTAAAGTTATCAAGGTACTTGTAAAAAAATTATAATAAATAGTAGTTTTTTATTTTCACACTATTTAGACTATACTGTTTTTTAACTTAAGCAACTATTAAATTAAATTATTGTGTAACTATTTAACACGGTTTGCGAAAGAATAATGCCATATAAAGTATTCTAAGCTAAGACAGCTATTGAAAAATACATAATAATTATTATGCAATAGACATTTGAGATTTGAAGAATATAGTTGTAATTGAGTGCAATGCATTTCTTTCAGCAGTGTTTTAGTGTTGCCAATCTTTCAAAGGTGATAATTGGTACACCCTCGTTCAAATAACGTTTCTCACCAGTGGAAGTTTTCATCTCAACTTATAGACTACGCACGATTTTTTCGTCGCGCTACTAAGGTTCAACGATTTGATAAGAAAATTATGTGGTGAAGGTTGTGTTATACAGTCGCGAACTTTTAGTCTAACGCGACAACTGTTTTTTAAACTGAACCAATACTTTGAAATATCTCTCACTAAAGCCGAAAAGATTACACTAATGACAAGGAAGAAAATATAAAAGCAAATTACCCTTAAATTATAATTAGGGGTCAAAGAGTGCTTAGTAAATTCTCCTATTGGTCGTACAAAATTTCTTAATTATTATGATGAAGGAGAAAGTATAAAATTATGACTCTTTTATTACCTATGTTATACAATTGATTGCTAAATGTAAAACAGTATAGATCGGCTAGCCTCCTTCTACTAAACGTATTCATTTATGTAACAAAATTTTTAAATTGAAACTACACTATTGTTTATTGAAATTGCAGCACCGTGAGAAGCAAATTGTATTTTAGTGAAACTTTTATATTAAATTAAGCATTCTATAAACAGAACATTATTATTGTTTATGTCTATCTAAGATTTGGTTATGCCATATCTTTAATATAAAGTGTAAAAATGCCTCATCGTCGACAAAGAGTACATTATCAACAAGTTGATGGGATAGAAAAATACGCGTTCTACATGAAGACGATGCTTTAAAAAATAATAATCCGGAGAATTGGTCGCGACAGCAGTTATGTGAGGTGAATATGAAACCAGCGAGCCGATTCGCTTAGACCGGTGTCCTGAGCAGTATGCTGGACAACCAACTAATAGCATTGTTATTTTTAGACTTGCGACTACGGACAGTAACGCGACTTCAAACGCTTTAGCGTAACAATGGTCTACCATTGCATGGTACCAATTGTCTGCCTCCTCTGTTCGACGTCGATTACTCACAATACGATTAAGAACATGATGTTCTTTCTTACGACTACTACTGACTTCTTTGCTTCGGCAATAAGGTTACAATTAGCAACGGAAAAGCTTTTGTGAACGCACAAATGGCACAGAATTGTATTTTCTAATAAATCCAATTTTTTCTCAAACCCAAACGATGGTCGAATGTTAATACGCTGTAGACGCGGAGAAAGGGGGCAAACAAGTGCATTAATGAGGCAGGCAACGTCAACTGTAGATAGACAGCAGGTCACCTCTACTAAAAGTTAGAAATAACATTACCAGTCAGGCCCACATTAATGCGGTCATACAGCCCGTGGTATTTCCTGTCTTTTAGTAGATGCTCCAAGTAATGTTCCACCACATATAGCCCGTAACACATTAAACTTCTTTCAACAAAACACATTTAAAACACCTGACCTTTAACCAATCGAAATAGTCTGAAATATCATTGCGAGAAAGACACACTGGTATCCATATCATACATGCAATCTGACTATATCATACAAGCGTGTCAATAATGAATGTAATTTAGACCACTAAGATATCATTTGAATATTGTTTAATTTGATACAACAAGGACCTAAGGTGGATCTATACATTAATGAATAAATGAAAATGTTTTTGGACAAATTGTACGCCCAACAGGGCTCATAGTACGATTGTGCGGTTAGAAACAGGCTAATAATCTACATAAAAGAAAAAGTAAAATAATACTAAAACAAACCATACAGTATTGCTGGTAACAAGAAAAGAAGCCAAGAAAACATGTCGAAAGAGTGCATAGAGAAACTGAGATAAAAAGGATAGAAGAAAATTGGCAAAAAGAATTTAAAATTTTGATAAAAAAATAAAGAATACGAAGAAAGAGAACACACATGAAATAATGGTTTGTAAAGACAAAGATATTAGAAAAATGGAGAACACACTTTAAATAGTTGCTTAACCAAACAACGTCCTGCAGAATAAAGGCGACAAAAATAAATACCAGTAAGACAAGAAATTATAGGAGTTATAGAAGAACCAACAGAAAAAGACATAAGCCAAACAATATATAAAATAAAAGACATAAAAGTTCAGAAAAAAGTAATATCAGTGCAAAACTATTCAAATATTGGGGAGATGAAGTAATAATGCGGGTGTATTAAATAATTATGGAACTAAGGAAATCAGAGAGCATGGTGGAAGAGTGGAATTAAAATAGAATTATATAAAAATAAAGAGAAAGGTCCGTACCAGAATTTAGATATTAGTTACACTAGCAACAGGTTGCAAGAATATATCTCTTTTTCCTTATGCTCATAAGAACATAGAATATATGTTATTAATTTTATTCTTTTACTTCTCATCTATGGATCCATTTCTTCTACTTCAATCTGTTTGTAATTGATTTTCCCATCTGTCCTATCATTTTTCCTCTTTTCTTTCCCATTTCTGTCACCACTTCTATCCACATCTTTCTTGATCTCTTTCTTTTCTTATCTTTACCAGCATCCGTTAATCTTTTAATGAGTCTGTATTCCTTCATTATAATTAAATGTCCTAGCCATTATTAATTAATCTTGTTCTATTCTACTACTAATTTACTCGTTTTTTTGGAATCTAATTTTGTTTTTTCATACATATTTCATTTCTACAGCATTTTTTTTTAAATAGGTTTTTTGAGTACCTGAGATTCATATATAAGTGTAGATATATGGCGTTGTACACATGTTTTTTAATATCTAATTTGATTTCTCTATTTTCCATTATTGTTTTATTTATCACAAAATCTAATATTTTGTACTCCACTTACAACTTTACAATTTATTTTCGATAGTTCTTTATATACTTCTCCTAAATATTTATATTCTGTCTTCATTTCTGAATCTTGATCGTTCCACATCACTTTTAACATTTGATATTATTTTGTTCCTTTATATTTACTATTATTTGTTTGGTTTTGTTTATATTTGTTTTAATTTTTAGTTGTTAGATTTTGTTATTTGATGTATTATGTAGTTTTTAAATGTGTGTTAATTAATTTGCTGGCAACACAATAACATCTACATAAAATAAACTTTTTGATTTTATTGATGTTAAACATTTATAAGAATACATTAAACCACAAAATAAGTAAATATCACGCAAGCTCTATAAATACTAATAGATTACAGTCAAGGAATTACAAACTAAATGTTAAAAAAGAAGAAACCTGACAAATATGGTGAATATAAATAACAATCCACCAAAAAAGTTTAGCGTATGAAACGACTTAATTCGAAGTGACTCAATGTTCACTGTTAGAACAAATAATTAAAAGAACTGGCATACGTAGACCATACTAAATAACTCAAATTAATGTTTGGCTTACGCCGATGCGATTGTGTTAATGGTTATAACGATCAAAGTACTACGCAAAATAGTAAAAGCTCTAGAGACAGAAGCAAGAAAATGGGATTGTAAATTAATGAAGAGGATTAAGTACATATATGCATATAATTCCGTGTAATGTAAAGAAATAATTAAAAATGTAGGGCTATAGATAAGAAATTAAAAGAAAATAACACTAGAAAAAAAATGAAACTAGAAGATAGCAATGTTTTTGTTTTGGGGGTGGTAAAAATAAAGGATGGAAGAAATGAAAAGAAATTCCTAGTTTGAAAGGAAAGTTTTGCTAAACATTTTATTTTGAAAATTCATTCAAAAACAATCATTCTTCAAAACAAAGACCATAATTCTTTATGACCGTTTGCCACCGAGCTGGTAAAGTACCACTCCGCCGGCTTTGAATCGAATTATTCCTGACACACTTCTTCGACTTCATCGAAAGCTCCGAACGAACGAGCGCGCAACGAGTGCGTGAAAGAGGCTGGGTGTGGTCCAACTTTCCGAATTTCTCTTTGGTCTTCTTAGAGGTTTGCGGCTTGGCATTGTCCTGTTGAAACAAAGCGTGTTTTTGTCAAACCAATGTCGGGTATTTCTTCTTCAGCTGTTCGTATACACAGTTCAGCTGCTGGCAGGGGAGCTCGATTGATAAAGCGACTATTCGATTCTAGTTCGGAACTGATAGCAAATCTTAGCTTCACTAAACCCACTTCTCTTACCGATCCTGATTGACTAAGTAGATCCATTTTCGCCCGACGTCATAATTTGCTTCCAAAAACGACCGTTCAATGTCTTGTTGAGCAGCTGGTATTAAATTGCAATTTGCTTATTGACTTATACTAATCCAAGCTTTTCGACCAACCTCTAATTTCTCGAATATGGTTCGGCATCCAAAGTGGCTTGCAAGTCTTCGTCATCTAGATCAGTTGGTCGGCCAAAACTTGGCTGATCTTCAAGACAGAGGTAGCCGGAATCAAACGTTTTGTATCATTTTGTTACGATTTTGTAACTTACTGTTCCTTCGCCTTTAGCATTACAAATCTCTTTTCAGTCTTTCTCAGCGAAAATTGTCGCTTACAACAATAATGTATTTATTTGCTTTGTCTATCTAAAATCAAAGAAGAAGATAACTAGAATATTATAAACACAAAAACAAACAAAAATTGCGTAAAAATTAAGTTTTTTATAATTGCGACATGCATTTTAAATGGAAAGTTAAAAATTGAAAAATAAATCCACAAATATAAAAATGCACATTTATCAAACTCTACTACGACCAACTATTACTTACGCAAGTGACACATAAGTGCTAAATAAGATTTAATAACAAAAATTGGTGATATGGAAATGCAAAATTTTAAGAAAAGAGGCAAAAGGGCGGAAATAGGACAGAAAACAAGGAAAAATGAAAAGTGAATAGTTTATATGGAGAGTCAAGCATGTGAAAGCACAACGAATCAAATGGTTAGGTCATAATAAGACTATAAAAGAATAGTTGAAAGTATTTTTGCAAAACAAGGCGTAGAACAAGAAATAGAGGCAGACCTACGCAGAGACAGAGAAAGACAATGGAGGAAGACTTACGAAATATATTTTGACATCAATGAGTTCAGTGTTTAAAATTAACATTTTTTCCGTACAATTAGGTATCGCTCAGTAACAACCTTTCTTTATTTGGTTTTGAGAAATTGACTTCTTAGCACAAGTACAATTTAGTGAAAATGCACTTTAAAGAGATTTTAACATTCTCATATATTGATGAATTAGAACAGACATTTTACGACTTTGTTAATCTGTCTTAACGCATAAAGAAAGCGAACAAGCGATACGTGCAAAATAATCTTGAAGCTCTGGCTGATAGATATGCCTTAACTGATTCGCTTAATACTTTAAAATTTCCATCTTTAATGAGACTTCTGCTCTTAAATTTAATAAACTTCAACGCGCATGCTAAGGCATCAAAAAAATTAGTGAATTTTGGTAAAATCAATTTTTGACAATTTTTTTTTTGAATAATAGTAGAAACCTTGATATTACCTAAGACCTTAACAAAACTGATATTATGTTTGGCAGTTGTTTAGATTGCCCGAACAAGACAACAATAAAAATAAAACTTTTAAATATGATATCAAAAGAGGCACTCTAGATGGGACATGGCAATCTGATAAGTTTTCAAAAAGATAAGTTTGCATTCGTCGAAGATTTATTCACTCACCTTTTGAAACTAAAGATTCATCATTTTATCTCAAAAAGTCAGTCTCTGTCACTGAAGTGAATGGAAAAAAAATTTAAGATAGGATAAGCACATTTGTTTGGTTGACTTTTGGTTGATTTTAAAGTTCCTGTTCAAGATGCTATTTAACTTCATCATTGGAATATCAAGCAAGTCACTTTACATCTTGTGGTATTTTATGTCAGCAGCACTAGCGGTCATATTTTTGTAGGTTCTTACTATGTAATAAGTGAGCACTTAAAACACAATGTTTTGGCATTTTCACTTTCCAACAAGATTGAAATAATTCAGAAATTGCTGCCTAACGCAATATAAAAAGAACCATTTTATCAACCTTCTGTTCTGCAAATTAGACCATAATTTCAAGGTCAAATGGCATTTTTTTTTGTTTTTGTCATGAAAAAAGTGCATGTGAGGGAATTAGTAGAACAGTTAAGGGAGATGTTTGTTTTTTTGCGCTTAGGGTATGTCTTCCTCAATGGATCCATGTTTACTGCAGCCTATGGCTTATTGTGATTACCCTAATTAAATAAATTCACAACCAATCTGTAATTGATGTCCCCTGAATCAACAGACACAGGTCCTTTACAGGGTGTGTGGAAATCTTTCGGTTCCAGGATTGGTTTGCCGAATATATGTTGCTTTTTCTTACACAGCGCATCGCACGTGGATAGGATTTGTAAGGCTGTTTCTGATTCCTTGCTGCAAAGTCTGCATGCGAGATATCCATTGAATTTACCAATTTTCCAGAGGTGTTCTTTAACAGTCGCATGTCCAGTAAGAAACTTTATGGTTATCTTTAGCTGTGGCCTACTTAGGTTAAGGAGTTCTGCAGCTCTCTTTTGGCAAGGTCCCTTATTAAAGGTTGCTCCTCGATGTTAATAGTTTACTTTTGTAAGCAAACATCATTTTTGCTTGTCCCATCTTCTGAGACTATACTATCTAGGTATTTATAAGGTTTGACCTATTTTAGAACTTCGTTTTTATTTTAATTCTTATTTTCTTAGGTTTTTTAGAACATACTCTAGGTGACAGATTACACCCTTCTCTCACCCCCTTCCTTATTCTTGCTTTATATTCGAAATTCAATTTTTATTATTGCTTCTTGGTTTATGTTTAATTCCCTTACGATCCTTCTTTCCCTATAATCCATTTTTAACGGTTTCCAGTATTTTCATCATTATGGTCCAATTCACATTATCAAAAGCCTTTTTATTATTGTATTAACTTTTATGATATTTTCAATTAAACTTCTGAGACATAATATAGCCTTTCATGTACCCTTATTTTTCCTAAATTCGAATTGGTTCTCTGCTAAGTTGATGTTTAGTTTATTTTGTATTCGTTTTTGTATTATACCCGTAAAGATTTTAGAGGCATGTGTTAGTATACCGAGCATTCTGTGGTCTTCGTATTTCATTACTTTATCTTTTTTTGGTAACATTACCAATTTACTTTTTTTAAAATACTGAGATAGCTTTCCTCCTTGTGTATATGTCATTTATTAGATCGTATATTGTATTTTTACCTTTTCCACTTTATGCGTGTATCAGTTCTATTGGAATGTCATCAACTCCATACGCTTTTCCTGGCTTTAGTTTCTTCAGGGCATCTTCAAATTCTTCTCTTGTTACAATAGGGCCTAGCTTTTCCCCTGTTACTGTTTCTTCATTTTCCAGCATTGGCATGTTATCTGTGGAGTTGTAGAGGTCTTTGACATATTGTTTCCAGTGTTTACACTGTTCTTCCATTCCTAAAATATTTTTTCGTTTACTTGTTTTTAGCCTACGATTTCTGGCTTTAAATCTTCCACACTATTTCTTAATGAGATTGTTTTTAGTATTTTCTTTGTTAAAATTTTCTTCAATTTCTGTGCAGTAACCTTCCAGCCAGACTTTCTTTTCTTTTTAACTGCTCTATTTAATTGATTTTTTATTTCATTATATTTGGTTTTGACTTTTTTTTGTTTATACTTTCTACTTTTCTCGATTATCTCTATTATGTGGTGGTTGATCCATGGCTTCCTTGGTTCTTTGTAAAGTTGTCCTAGAGCCTCTTTGGAAGCAAACATTACATCTGTTTTTATGTTGTTCTATTTATGCTCTGTTGTAACTTTCTTTTTCCCCTTAAGGTTTTTGTCCACTTCCCTTTGGTATTCCTTTCTCGTTTCTTCAATTTTTAGTTTGTTCGTTGCCTATCTATTAGTTTTTATCTTGGGGCTAAAACATCGTTTATGTTTTATATTACAAGTCTACTACTGTGTTATGATTGCTGTTTATGTTCGCTTCAAGATAGTTTTACATTATTTAATTTGTTTTTTGTATTTGTATCTTGTTATTATATAATCTATTTGATACCTTTCAGTACCTTCTGGCTTTATTTATGTCTTAGTGGTTGTTGGAACATCGTATTTGTAATAATTAATTACTTCTCCATACAGAATTCTACTAGTATTTGCTTTTGAAGGTTCCTTTCTTCCAAACCATATTTTCCCATTGTATCTCCCTCCCTGCCTTTGCTGTCTTCGACCACTACAGCATTCCACATTCTCAATATAATTAAGCATTTCTTGCCATTTATGTATTGTATTAGTTTTTCAAGTTGTTCATAAACTTGTTCTGCTTCATCATTGCTGTACCCCGTTGATGGCATATATACCTGTATTAAAGCTATGTACGTTAGGTAACTTTTTACTTTTAGTTCCCATTCTTTAGCTAGTATTATTCTTACCCCGATGATTCCATTATTGTCGCCTGAGTCTATTATTTGGTAGTTACTGCTCCAAAAGTCGTCATTCCACTTTTTTTCACTCATTCCCAGGATTTATATCTCTAACCTTTCCATTTCTATTTTTATGTTTTCTAACTTTCCATATATATCCAGTGATCTCACATTCCACGTCGTAATTTTTCTGTAGTCTTTACCCTTCTATCTTCCCTTCATTTTTATTTGTGAGTTTGGATTTATTTCTCTTCTAAACAATGATGATTCTCTTTAGAGCTGTCCCCCGGAAATCCTATTGGAGGACTATTTTACTTCCGGATAACTTCGTCCTAGATTGTGCCATCCTTCTTTTATACATATTAAGCTGCTATGAGAGGATGATGTAGTGGCTTCTTCTTTCCTTCCACATCGCAGTTCAGTAGCCGGTTGGATAAATTCATATTCGCCTACTGATATTCAATGTAAGTTCTCATTTTACTTTCGAAGCGTTAAGTCGTACTCGGTTCGCTCAGCGTAAAAAAGTGTGGTCGCTTATCGGGCACGATAAATGCGAGGCCGCTGACCTTCGTATCTATTATAAAAGGACATTTATTAAAATAAGTGTATAATTCAAGTACAATCAACATTAGGGGTATCTACAGACAACACAGCTACGATAGCTATGTAAGCAATTAAATAATATGTATTCTTACGGAAATAATCCAAACTACAACAATATTATAAATAATCAACCAATTTATCAACAATAAAGCATGCAATGGCAGCCAACAATTAATACACCTCCACTTATACATACACAACCACCGTTATCACAGCAAAGACACGCAACACCTCGGTAGGAATAACCACCAGTGGCGTAGACAGAGGATATCAACTACAAAGAATGACGTTGACCAGCGAAGAAGAGGAAGAAATACAAACGAACAAAAATAATGAATGGCAAGAAATGAGGTACAAAAAAGGAAAAAAATTCAAAAAACAAAACTAAGCACTACTACTAATATAATTGAGACTAACAATCGCTACGACCTGTTGACTCAAGACGCAAGAACAAGCAATGAAAGCACAGAAGTCACTACAACACCAAGACCTCCCCTATATTTGTACAAGGAGTAAAAAATTACAATGAATTGATAAAACGAATTTAAAAGGTCGCAGAAGCTGAACAGCATCAGACAAAGACGTTAGCTGTCAAAATAAACCGCCTAATCCCAGAAACATACAGGAAATTGATTCGAGAATTTAAAGAACAAAACATTTAGTACCACACATATCAAATTAAGGAAGAGAGGGCCTACAGAATAGTAATCAGATACCTAAACCACTCCACAAACCTCGACAATATTAAAAAGGAACTATTTAATCTAGGACACAAAGTCAGAAATATAATAAACGTACAACACAGAATCACAAAGCATCCCCTTTTTTTTGTAGACTTGGAACCCGCTTCAAACAACAAAGATGTTTTGAATATAAAAGGACTTCAGAACATGATAGTACAAATATAACATCCTCGCACAAACAAAAACAACATAATACAATGCATCAGGTGTCAACAGTACAGTCACACTAAATCGTATCGTAATAATCCATATTTATGCGTGAAATGCGGAGGTCACCACAGCACCGCAACAAAACAAGAGAAAGTCCCGCAAAATGTGCATTATACGGAGGGATCCACCCCGCGAACTATAGGGGATGCGAGCACTATCAAAGAATCTACAAAGGGAACACCAGAAACCACTGAAAGGTGAATACAGCCCCACCAATATTTACAAACAATGCTTATATAAGGACCTTACAAGAACCTTCACTTTCTCAACAAGAAGCTACGCGGAAACAGTCAAACAAAACACAAATAAAAGCGGAAGCACAACTACTATACTAACCAAATTCTTAAATGAATTTAAAACATTATTTAATCAGCTACTATAACAAAATACCACAGTCCTAAATATAATTACAATGTTAATCAATAAAATTAAATAAAAATGGTCACTGCAAATAGTCCAACGGAACGCCAACGGCCTTCTAAGCCATCAAGAAGGAATAGAAATATTTCTAGACAATAATTTTATAGACATATTACTGGTTAGCGAAACGTATCTCACAAATAGAAGTTACTTCAACACACCAAAATATAGATTTTACCACACCAACCACCAAGATGAAACAGCACACGGAGGCACCGCAATACTTGTCAAACAAACAATTAAGCACCATGAACTGCCAAAATACGAAGAAGAACATATTCAAACAACGTCAGTACTAATACAAACACTTCCGTACGATTTAACCGTCACAGCAGTCTACAGTCCTCCACGACACAACCTAAAACAAAAACACATTGAAAGCTTCTTTAAAACACTGGGACAATCCGTTGCAGGAGGGGATTATAACTGTAAACATACGCTATGGGGTTTGCGACTGACTACAACTAAGAGTAGAGAACTAGCAAACGTTCTGCAAGATAAGAATTACCAGTTTATTTCGTCGGGAACACCAACATACTGGCCATCAGACCCCAACAAAATTCCAGACTTATTAGACTTCTTCATTATTAACGGCATAGGATGAACAAACATAAACATTACACCCAGCTACGATCTGTCTTCGGACCATAGCCCAATCGTAGCTATGCTAAGCACATCCGCAATCTACAAGAAACACAAACCATACTTGCACAATTCCAAAACAAACTGGGACACATATCGGCAAATACTACAAGACAACATTGTACTATCCACTCGACTGAAAGAACCAAAAGAAGTCGAGGAGAAATATAATAACTTTGTCAATGTTCTACAACAGGGCGCGAAAACAGCCACTCCTAACATCGAACACAAGAAATCAACCAATAATATACCTCTAGAAATCAAAAAAATTGTATCTGAAATAAAGAGCCAGATCAACTTGGCAACGAACTAGAACACCAAATAATAGAGTTAAATATAACCATCTAAAAAACAAGCTAAAAACCAAGCTGCGAGAATTCAAAAACAACTCATTGCTACATACATTTCTAACCTTTCAAGGTTCCACAACTCCATTTGGAAGCCCATAAAACAGAAGAAAACCTTTAACATCTCCCGCCATACGGAAATACTCAACACCACCAGATGCATGAGCAACAAATGATAAACAAAAGGCCGACCTTTTCGCCGAGTACCTTGCAGCGGTCTTTCAACCCCAAAATAATGATCAGGTACAGGAAGTCGAACAGGTTCTAAGTACGCCTACACGAGCACAATCCTTAAAATTATTTACTCCAAAAGAAATAAGGGACGCAATAAATACCCTAAATCCCAAAAAGGCCCCTGGCATAGACCTCATTACAGCGAAAATGTTAAAAGAACTGCCAAAAAAAAGGATTTGTAAAATTTCTGTACATCTTCAACGCAATAATTAGACTCGATTACTTGCTTACATTACTTAAAGTAGCTCAAACCATAATGATACTAAAATCTGGCAAAAATCTGTCAGATGTCACATCTTATCGCCCGATAAGTTTACTACCCGCAATTTCAAAACTACTCGAAAGACTTCTTCTCAACAGACTGAACACAGATTTAAATTTATGGGATTGGATCCCAAACCATCAGTTCGAGTTTCGTCATGCTCACTCGACAACCCAACAATGTCACCGAATTGTCAGCATTATAAACAAGTCATTTGAAGACAAACAATACTGCACAGATGCATTTATAGATATTAGTCAAGCTTTTGACAAAGTATGGCACCTTGGACTACTATCAAAAATTAAAAGAATCTTTCCATCCTGCTACTTTAAACTGATGAAGTCATACCTACAAGAACGCGAAGTGAGAGTAAACGAAGCTACACCAAACCGACAACCAGTCCTATCAGGAGTACCGCAAGGTAGCATCCTAGGACCACTACTATATATCCTATACACAAACGATTTACCCACAACAACACTAACAACAGGCACCTTCGCGGACGACACCGCTATATTCTCAGCGCACGAAGATCCAGTAGTAGCCTCCTCAAATCTACAACACCATTTAAACTTAGTAAGCACATGTATGGAAAAATGGAAGATCAAAGCTAATTAATCCAAATCGACACAGGTAACCTTCACCCTCAGAAAAAGTACATGCCCACCTGTAAACCTCAATCAAGTAATACTACCACAAAGCGACAATGTAAAATACTTAGGCCTAACCTTCGCCAGTAAATTAAATTGGAAACAACATATTAAAAAGAAAAGAACTCAACTTGATTTAAAAGCTAAAGAATTTTCTTGGCTTATTGGAAGGAAATCCCGACTGGCAATGGGAAACAAAATCTTCTTCTTCATCTTTATCCGCAGTGGAGGCATCCACTTGTATTATGTTTAGTATTCCTTGGACTGTTTGAATTCTTAGAATAATTACCCTATTTGAGAAATGTATTAAACTAATTACTGACTTACTGAGGATTTTGTCAATTACTACCGCTACACCATTTCAGTAGTGTGAGTCTTTATTAAGTGCTTAGTTGATTTGTATTTCTCGTGGTTTCGCTGAGTCTCAATATAAATATTTACTCTAAGGCGTTGCATTTCTTGAATAACTTTTTTTTTACAAACCCATTTTGATGTCTTTCATTCTTCTCATCGCTTTATTTAAAACCACCACCCCCTCCCCATCCCCGGAGATTCGAGCGGGGAACTAACTCCGGAATCTTTTGCTTAGATTCAGCCATGTGGATTTGACTAGGGATATCCATATCGAACAATGAAATTAGAAGAAATGATAACAGACCTAAACGAAAAGGCCAAAGACATAGGATTAAAAATGAACAGAGGAAAAACTAAAATAATGATAAACGCTCTAGTAGATGAGATAGTTGATATACAGATTGACGGGGAAACTTTAGAACAAGTAGGAAGTTATATATACCTTGGACAATACATCTCACTACAATCGGATAATCAAACAAAAGAAATAGAAAGGCGAATAAAACTTGGTTGGGCCGCATTCGGTAGATGGAAAGAAATATTTAAAAGTAACATAGACCAAACACTAAAGACTAAGTTATACAACCAGAATATACTCCCTGTTTTAACCTACGCAGCAGAGACATGGACGTTAACGATAAAGAATATGCAAAAACTGAGGGTAGCGCAGAGAGGAATGGAGCGGGAAATGCTGGGAATCAGTCTAAGAGATATGATGACAAATATATGGATTCGAAATAAAACAAAAGTAAAAGATGTAATAGAACATATATTTAAAGGGAAATGGCAGTGGGCCGGACATATTGCCAGACTAGAAGATAAAAGATGGACGAAGAGCATGCTGCAGTGGAGACCAAGAATAGGCAAAAGGCATAGAGGCAGGCCCCCCTCAGGTGGACTGAAGACATCAAAAGAGTAGCAGATTACAATTGGATGCAGAAGGCAAAAAACAGGGACCAATGGAAGATGCTTGGAGAGGCCTACGTCCAACAAAGGACTGAATTGGGCAGATGATGATGATGATCCATATAGATCTTTAATGCAGTGGTTTCCTGTTGCCTTCGGTATTCCCGGCCATTGACCTTTAAGTTCGTCCCCCTTCGAAAGCGGGTTTTCACTCCAAATGCAAAAGAGTGCCCTATGCTCTCTACCACTCTCAAAATGAGGCTGTTGGCAATACAGAGGGCGATCACTTAAACCGCCGATAATTCGGTAATTCAATAACTTTTAAAAGCGAGTGAAATTAAGGAAACGGAGCTTTACTTTTTAAAGTTAATTCAATGTCTAATCAGTAAAAAATTATTATCTCTATAATCATATTTTGCTAAAATTGGACGATCTATCGTGGAATCACCCTTATGTAAATCAAAAAATTGTATTTTCAACAAATGGAACAAATGAATAAATAAAAATCATTAAAACTTATGCTTTATCCTATAATATTTACAACAAGTGCACAAATGTATTTGGCTTGCTAAAATTATACTTGTGAATTATATGGATATATAGGTATAAGTAATCCTTGACCTAGTTTTTAGCTTGAATTTTATTATTCAAGCTTTAATTTGCATGTAGGCATTACTTTTAGTTATAAATATTGGCTATGAATTAAGCTAAAATATTGAAATTATATATGTACATATAGGATCACAATATGTTTACTTGCAAACATACAAATTCCACGGGTTTTGTCCAAACGCCGTATTCGAGATAATTTCGATGTTGACGCGCTCACAAACCAATTTTAAAGTATAAAGCACATGTGCGTGGCGTATTTGGATAAACCGCCCTCGAAACAAAAAGTAACACGAACTTGGCGAGCAAACAAAAATGGCGCAATTCCTGATCCATTATTTTCAGTGTCAACATTTCTCTCGGCCGCGCCCAATCAATACAGTACACACGGTTTGAGACGAAACTGTTATTTATATCGATCTCATCATCATCAGCTGAAATCCAAATATTTGTGCCGCTTTCCGCATTTTGCTGTGCTTGGTTAAATAGCGCCGCGCAAAGCCGGGAAACCTTGGTTTGTATTACCCGACTAGAAGGCTTCCTGGAAAGTTTGTCCTCAAAATATTTTTCCAAACAAGTTTTTTGTCGTTCGCGTGTGGCGACGGTATGCAGCGAAGTTATTCGCTTTGTGGGCGTTCGATTTTTATATTACGTGTGTGCGCTTAAAAAAATGGAACTAGGCAACGCATGCTGGCAAACAATTATTTTTTGCCGTATTAGACTAACAATTCTTATTAGCAGACAATACAAATATTAACACTTAACCTAAACAAAGTTTTATTATAATCTTAATTAATGCTATTACTGTATTATTGATAATGTTATATAAAGGCAACATAAAAAATAATGTTGATTGTTGCATTACCAGCTTTAATTGTACATACATATCCATGTGTCAGTACAATTTAGTACATACAAAAATAAATTTTTTTACAATATTATTTTTTCTATTTACTTCTATACAAAGTATTAAATAAATGTGCTGTGCGTTATTGGCTTGCTAAAAAACATTCAACAATGCTTTTCCTTCCCTACTGTTATCTTATTGGTGTAGCAAGTCTTAGGGTCATATTCTGTGTGGTCTTTTTCTAGTTAGGGCATTGGTGTAGAGTTAGTCTATCAATTTGCTATCTGGTTACTGTAGGATTCAGTCATTCTCGCTATTTCACTTGTGCAACAGAAATCTTCAAGTCATTATGAAGTATCTGATTGTAAAAGTATCATGAAGCGTTTGATTTAATTTCTGCGTGATACTGATTACTGACAGCTTAACACATCCCGATAGTTGGAAACCATACAACCATATAGGTTTCAGTACAATTTTGTACAAAAATATTTTGTTCAGAGAGTGCTTCGATGTTTTATAGAGAACCCATTGCATTAGTCGAAATTTTATATGAATTTGCCTTCTTGTAGATTGGATGTGTTCTTCTCAAGTGGGTTTTGGTCGAGGTGAAAGCTCAGATAGGTATACGCTTAATGTTTACTATTACAAGTGGACATGGTTCACAGATACTAAGTAGATTTGATTGAATTAACTTTTGCTCGCCATTTAGTGTACCAATTGTGAGCAAGTTTGAGATTATCAGAGGTGTTAAAAGGTTTCTCGTTTATAGCAATAACAGCTACATCATCAGACAAGATGCGATTTTGATGTTACCAATTTCAGATATATTGACTATATAAATGATAAAAAATAGTCGTTCTAATACACGACCTTGGGGGACTCCAGATTTAATAGAGTATAAATTTTGATCATCTGAATATTTAACATGTATATTTCTATTAAATAAATATGACTTTATGAGGAGATAGTAGCTGTAGGATAATCAGTTTTTCAATTTAAAAAGCAATCCTTTAGGCCATACCTTACAAAAGGATTGAGAAGCATCAAGAAATGCTGCGTTGTAAACATATTTATTTTTAATACTTCAATGCTTTCTGAAGACTTCGTGGGTTGTGGGATCATTATCATCATCACCCAGCCGTTTATGTCTACTGCTGGACATAGGCCTTTCCTAATCGTCTCCATTCACTTTGGTTTTGTGCAACTCTAATCCATTTTCCTACTACTCTTCTCATATCATCGGTCCATCGGGTAGGGAGTGTGCCTCTGCTTCGTTTGTCTTGACGGAATCTACATTCGAAGATTCTTTTTGTCCATCTTGCGTCATTGACCCATTTCTATTTGAAGTTGGTGATTAGGTGGATTATGACACATATGCCGGTTCTTCGCCAAATGTTAATGTTTTGGATACGGTTTCTCAGTTTAATGCCTAACATGACTCTCTCCATTTCTCTCTAAGCAACTCTCAGATTGTTAACTGTCTTTTCGTTAACGTAAGTGTTTCTGATCCATAAGTCAGAACGGGAAGGTTGTATACTTTCCGTTTTGAGACTTATCGGTATGTCGCTTTTAAACACGTCTCTTAATCTACCATAAGCTGCCCATCCCAGGCTCATTCGACTTTGTCGATCGTATGTTTGGTTATCTCTGGCAATTCTTAATTTGTAACCCAGATATTTGTAATCTTTGACTTCTTCTAATGTTTCAATAGTTATTTTTTCTAGCAATGATTAGGTGTGTCATTACTTTTGTTTTAAGCTTGCTGATATTGAAGCCTATTTTTTGTGTTGCCAGAGATAATTCATTTACCATATCTTGTGCTTCTTTCAGGTTGTCTGTTATAATAACAATATCGTCAACGATACGAAGATTACTTAGTTTTGCACCGTCAATGTTTACACCTTTTTCGTTTTAGTTTAATGTTTTAAACGTATATTCCAAAACTGCGGAGAATAATTTTGGCGATAAAGTGCCTGACACCCCGTTGTAATGGAAAACTGTCGGTATTCTTATGTAATTTTATGTATGCTAATGACTCTTTGTATATATTGTGGATTAAACGGGTATATCTATAGTCAATATGACTTTGATTTAGAGCAGTTCATATAGCACTTGTTTCTATCTTATCGAAGGCCTTTTAGAAGTCGATAATCACCAGTACCAGGAGCCTATTAGATTCTATTGTCTTTTTTATTAATATTTTTATAGTAAGTAAATGGTCATTTCTCCTCAATCCCGATTGGAATCCCGCTTGTTTAATGAGTTTGTAAAAGTCAAGCTTCTTTTTGATACGATGGCTTATTATTTTTGTGAACAACTTGTATAGATGAGAGAGCAAGGTTATGGGCTTGCAGTTTTCGACGTTTATCAGATCACCCTTTTTGTGAATTAGTGTCGTCATGATAGTGTTCTATTTCTTTGTGTTTTATATTAGGCAGAGATTGAAAAGGTCCTTTATTTCTTCTAGTAGAATGTCTGCACCTATCTTTATCCCTTCAATGGCTACCTCACTTTCTCCAGTAGCTTTGTCGTTTTTTATTTTATTTATTGCGTATTGTATTTCCTTTACTTTTATGTCAAGCATGTCTTTAGATCCCTGATTGATTACTCCGCTTGTCTTTCCGATTTATTTGGGTTGTGGGATAGGGTTCTCGAAATCCAAATTAGTGATTATAAAGTATTGCTGATAACGTATGATTTATGTATAATTTCTTTAGTAAAATCTTTTGAAAACTATCCTTGTGAAGGTTCTTGCGGGGGCTTCTCCTGATTTTTAAATTATTATTATTTTAGAGTACTTTCAGATTGTAAAGAAATATCATAGCGTTATGTCGTCATTAAATACGATTGTTAAGAGAATGGTAAATTTTTTATGCAGGTGTTAGAGTCCTTGAGAAGTAATTAGGTCATATTCTGAGGCTTTGCGTGCGTTTAGTTGTTTCATTTCTTCCTTTATTTCTATAAGTGAAAAAAACTATTTAGGTAGAGACAGGTTGCGCCAATAAAGTGTGTTATTTTTCAATCCGTATGGTCTGGTTGGATTTTAAAGACTTAGGTTATCTTTGTTTTGTCAGAAGAAGACAGCTCGTTATTAGGTTTACGAATATGAAATACAGATGCCTCTGTCTTTTACATTTTTTGTAGCTTTCCACAGTATATGATCATTTGCAAATAGATTGGCAATGCATTGTTCAAAAGTGTTATCTTGTACATTCTTGAAAGCTTTGTTTAGTTATAGGTTAGCCGATTAAAAACATGTTGGTCTGCTTCTAGCTTGACGTTTTTCGGATATCAGTTGATGATTGTGTAGTGACACATTTGTGATATTTTTTGTATTTTGTGGAGTTTATTTTCAGACTGCTTCTTGTACTGCTTACGTAAAGTACTGTGTTGGGTCGTAAAGATTTTCAGTGAATTTTAAACACAGATTGGAGTTTATATTTTCTAGGTAAAAGTGATTTTTAAATGACTGTAGTGATTATGCTATTTATAACTGGAGTGACGTCACAGTTAGATTTTTATTCCACGTGTCATATAGAAATCCAGATCAGAAAATTTTCTAAATTTGCTTGGCTAGTATATGGGCTTATTATTACTAAAAAAAAGTTACTGTTTTGTTGTAATTATTCTCTACTCTCAGGACGTGCGTTTAGTATTCTAGTCTTGTATTTATCTGCAGATATTGTGTACTGTAGCACAACAGTAAGAATGAAGTACCATGGATTGGTCTTTATTTCTACGATAATTGCCTGTATTTTATCTGATTTGAATTTAAGTAATTAATGGTGCGAGATATATTTACGAATAGTTATTATGAAGCCTACATGGGTCTCACTCTCTAGATGAGTAATACTGTAAGTGATTCTATTGTCACAAGGGTGAAGTGTGATTCAGAAATAAAGAGAATTTATATTTTTCTTATATATTTAAAAATGTGATTTCCTGCTTAGGATTTATCAGTATAAGTATATTTATAAAATTAGTTTTTTGATAACTGTGGTTATTAATTTTAAAGGAGTGCTGTTCTGGTTCATTAGTTTTTAAATTTATTTAAGAAAGTTAACAATTGGTTTTCTATATTTGTTTATGGCCCTGTTTAGTTACTTTTTTGCATTGCTTGGGCATATGTTCGTTGATGGTAATATGGAGTGGTAGTTTGTTGTAGGTTGGTATTTCTGTAGATGTGTTTATTTGGAATGATTGGCTGTAACCGAGTTTATTATTCTTCTCTAGCAGTGCCTGTATATAGTGCAACCCTTATAATTTACATACAGAGTAGTCTGCGATACATTGTCTTTCAATTTTTTGTATCTGAATCGCGGAGTTGACCACATTTTACACAGTAGAATGGTTTAAGGCAGTAAGGATTCGAATGGTTATATGACTGGCATTTCGTGCACTGAATTATGTTATGATTCTTCTTATGTGATTCGACAGTTATTTTAGAGTTGCTTATAAAGTTTTGTTTTTATTATTTTATTAAAGTTTTAGATTTATCAAAAATAACGATAAAAATTCTTTGGGTGCTTTACGTTTAACGTTCATGACTTTGCGGAATTTGATGCCTACAGTTTTCTAGCTCTGATTTTATTTCTTCTTCTGCTTGTGCCGTATCCTCATTGGACGTTGACGATCAGTCTGGCCCATCTAATCTTGTTTATCGCTGTTCGGAACAGGGCGACCGATGTCATTCCTGTCCACTGCCTAAGGTTGCGAAGCCATGAGATTCTTCGTCTACCACGACCTCGTTTGCTTTCGATTTTTCCTTGCATAATCAACTGCAAAAGACGATATTTATCATTTCGCATGACGTGACCAAAGTATGCTAGTTTCCTTTTCTTAACAGCATTAAGGATCTCTGTCTTGTTCATGCGCTGAAGGACTGTCTCATTTGTTACATGGTGTACCCATGAAATTCTGAGCATACGGCGATAGCACCATAGCTCAAAAGCTCCCAATCGTTTGTTTGCAGCTTCTGTGAGAGTCCATGCTTCTGTCCCATATAAAAGAATTGAGAAAACATAACATCTAAGTATTCGAGTACGAAGTTGCAAATTTAAACTCAAATTACAAAGTACTTTCTTTAGGCGGTTAAATGCACTCAGCGCCTTTTCGATTCGAACTTTTATTTCCTGAGTATGGTCCCATCTCTCGTTTAACGTACATCCCAAGTATTTAAACGCCTGTACTCTTTGTAAAGGGGATTGATTTATGTGGAAATTCACGTTTATGTTGGCATTTTTACTCATGATCATCACTTTTGTTTTACTTATGTTAAGCCGCATACCGTAATTTTTACTAGTTTCTGTTACGCGGTCTGTTAATCTTTGCAATCCTTCTGAAGTGTTGGCCAGCAGAACCGTGTCGTCCGCATATCTAATGTTGTTGACTATCTCTCCGTTTATTTTGATTCCATCTTCTGCACCCTCTAGGGCTTCTTTGAAGGGGTTTTCAGAGTAGGCGTTAAATAACATCGGGGACAACACGCATCCTTGTCGAACACCTTTGGGGATGTGAAATTCTTCTGATGTTCTGTCCCCTATACGGATTGTGGCTTTTTGTTGCCAGTACAAGTTGGCAATGATTCTGGTATCACTGTTATCTATTCCTGCTGATTTTAATGTTTGTATTAATTGCTCGTGTTTTACGCGGTCAAACGCTCTTTCAAAATCAATAAAACAAGCAAATATGTCGTAGTTGACATCACGCGCTCTTTATATTAGCACTTGTATCGAGAATAAGGCTTCCCTTGTTCCAAGGCCATCTCTGAAACCAAATTGCGATTCTCCGATATTTTGTTCTAACTTGCTGTATACACGTTGGTGGATGATGTGTAGAAAAACCTTTAGTATATGGCTCATTAGACTAATTGTGCGATGATCTTCACATTTCTTGGCCCCTGGTTTTTTGGTAATGGGATGAACGTAGAGAGTAACCAGTCATTGGGCATGTTTCCTGTTTCGTATATTCTATTGAACAAATCTAATACGGCCTGCGTGTGGTCTTCTTCCAATAACTTTAGAATTTCTCCATGGGTTTCATCTGGTCCTGCTGACTTGTTGTTTTTTATTCTCTTGTTGGCTTTCAACAACTCTTGTCTAGTTATAGTTGGTCCTAATGTGCCAACTATTACATCAGCGACATCTCTATGTTCATCCGAAAATGATTCCTCCATGTACTCTTTCCATCTTTCTAGTATTTTCTCTTTGTCGAATATTGCTTTATTATCTTTGTCTGTGACTATTCCATTGGATTTTGTTCTTACTATTCCTGCAGTTTCCTTGATCTTTTATGTAGGTTTAGTGTATCATGTTTTCCTCTAAGGTTTCAATTTCTGCACATTTGCTTCCTAACCAGGCTTCGTTCGCTTCCTTGATTTTTTGTCTAATAATATTGTGTATTCGCTTATAATTTAGTTCACTTTTAATTCTATATCTGCGCCTTTCTTCCATAAGATCTAGTATTTCGTCCGTCATCCAATCATTGTTTTTCTTTCTTGGGTTCTTTGCTAGCTTATTCTTTGCAATGACGTTCAGCGTTTCTTTAATTGTTTCCCATTTTTGTTCTATATCGTTGCCCGTACTTATATTGATTTCAGAGAATTTTTGATTTAGCTGTTGTTTTACTTCCTGCCGTACATTCTCTGTTTTCAGTTTCTGTACATCTATTCTTGTTTGTCTCGTACCACTTGCCGTTGCTTTCTTTAATCGTAACCTGAATACAGCTAGCAAGAGATTGTGGTCAGATCGAACATATGCGCCAGGATATGTTTTAACCGATGTAATCGAATTGCGGAATCGTTTGTTTATCATTACGTAATCAATCTGATTTCTTACAATGTTGCCGTTTCTATCAGCGGGGGATTTCCATGTATATAATCTTCTGCTTGATAATTCAAAATAAGTATTCATAATAGAAAATTGTATTTCTTTACAAAACTGTACCAGCATTTCTCCACGCTCATTACGTATTCCAAGACCATATGTTCCTACTATTCCTTCGGTTGCTTCGTTGCCAACTTTAGCGTTTAAATCTCCCATAATTAAGGATATGTCTTCTTTCTTTGTATATTTTATTGCTTTCCTTACGTCGTCATCAAATTGTTCAATGACTTCATCATTGCTGTCTGTTGTTGGCGCATAAGTTTGTATTATGTTCAAACTACAAGGTTGTGCATTTATTTTTAACATAGCAACTCTATCCGATATTGGTAGGAATCCGCTTACTGCTTTTTGAACGTCCTTTGTTATTATAAAACCAACTCCATTGCGATGTTGCGGACTATCATCACCAATATAGTATATTTGATGTTCATCTACCACACACGTTCCTTCGCCTGGCCATCTCATTTCGCTGCATCTCAATATGTCAATATGTAGCCGTCGCATTTCTTTAACCACGTTGGCTGCTTTCCCTGCTTGAAACATGCTTCGTATATTCCACGTGGCTATGTTCAGTTTTTGCTTCAGTTTTAATTTTGGGGCAATATTGTCTCTTATTGTAAAGGGATTTCGCTGGCTGACGACCTGGGAAGCCCTGTGATCGTCCCTAGCCGGATCTTGGTTTCCGAGCCCATGATCAGTACATTCTTTAACATTATATTTCTCTGCCATCCTGATTTTTCTTGAGAATATAATGAGGTAGTTTCCCGTTGCTTTCCTCATCGCAGTGTTACAGCCGGGTGTATCATAATTTGATAACCACCTGTAAGTATATGATGACAAGCCTGTTAACTGCATATCCTAGTGGTACATATTGCTGAGAATTCAGCACCAGCTACTTATCTAGATCCTTATTGTTAGGTGTACATTTTTTTCTCTAGTCAAAATTAGTAAGCCACTGGTGAATCAATTTTAATTATCAGACCACTTGCAAACGATAAGTACACAACTGATAACTTGCTGTTAACTATACTCATGCACTCTCTTAGAATGTTTATGTGAAACTTATGATGTTATTCAATACAAATTTAATGCAATCTTAGTAAAAAAATGTATTTAAAATTAAACGAGAAAGAATTTTAAACGAACATACAATACAGCGGTGGGTTCACAATTGTATCTCAGGGGAGTTAAATTTGAAAATATATACCAAGGAAATTATTAAGGACCATTAAGGACCATTATGAGCACACTTACAATATTCAAAACTTTTAAAGGACAAAATTAATTGTTGCCTCAAGTCTTCTAGAAAAAAATATAGCATATTTGAAACATCACCTAATTACCAAAGAGCTGGTTGATATTTGTTTACAATTACATCCTTTTTTCATACATTTGCCCCGACCATCTGAAATTACTTTCCAAGCGAATATATTGGTTGTATTGGTAGTGTTGTGTTCTTTTCTTTTCTCGCGTCTGTTATTTGCTTATCTATTTTTCCGTTCGTTTTCCTCTTCTTCTTTTTTGTGATTTTTGTTGCCCATGTTCTTTTCACTAAGTGTTTACTTTCCTATTATTGTTTCTGATATTACATGTTTATTTTTTCTTTATATTTGCTGAAGTCTTCTGTGTTTCACATATTTCGTTGTCTATTATTAATTTGTTGTATCTGAAGTACGCCTTTTAGCCTTTTTTCCGTGCCACTTTCATTATTGGTATTAATTGTTTTCGCTAATTTTATATTTCTTTCGAGTAATACTTATCTATCGATACTTCTGTTTCTTTTATTTTTTTAATAATTCAAGGCGAATATTTATTTCGGTTATCTTATTGCTGACTCCGACCGGGCCTTTTCAATATTAATGAGATATTTTTGTATTTATTTTAACATAAATCTAATCCTACCTTAATTTTGGTTGTTATGTAATCGTCATTTATCCTTCTATTGGTTTTCTCACCTTCCCTTTTATTTTATTGAACACTATTTTTCTATTTCTAAGCATACATGTTTGAAGCAAATTTCACTTGTCCTTTCACTATAAGCCAGGTTCTTACTGAACGGATATAGTACAAAAAACTAAATTAATAAAAACTATATATTTAGTAAAAATGGTGCAACATACAAGAACATTGTAACTATCTTAGGATTTCATACAATTTTTTTCGGATTTGCAGACCAAGATATTTCTATTGGGTGATTAAGCTATTGTTTCACAAATTATAGCCGTAGGTCAAAGTTTCTTCTCCGATTATCATCTTTTTAAGAAATTTAGTTCAGCCTGGAGAAAATTATTGACAACTGCAGCACTCTGCTTTGGTAATAATAGCCGCTGAACCAATTTTGGTATAATATATTTCATGTCAAAATCTTTCGTCAAAATTTTACACAAATTTGGAACCACCAACTCATTTTTAGTTCCCAGGCTCAGTCTCTGTTTCTTACTAATTGCAGCCCGTTCAAGTTCTACATTTTTAGTGATCTTGTATTGGTTTTTTAAAATGTAGATCACATAACAGTTTTTTTGCTCATCTCTGAATTGTTTGTACCATGCCTTTATTTGCACTGTACTTATTAAATTGTTTTGCAAACAAATGTTCTAGCCTTACACATAATTTGATACAAATTCATTGATCAAGTTGCCTTCATTCACGCATGTGTATTACAGTTCACTCTCATTTAGTGTCGGGTTATATCGCGATTACAATTATTTTTATTATATTAACATTGGTTTGTTATTTTTGGAGCAAACCTCGCATGTTCGTTATATGTGTATTTACATGCAGCATATATAGTTTAAGATTAATTTAAATTAAATTAAATGTAATGTAAATTAATATAATTTACCAAAAATCGATGTTATACTACTGTGTAGAAATATACCCCGGAATTTTGTTATAATTTTTGAAATCCTTATTTATTCTTAAAAATCTATTTCATCGACTTCGAAGTAATCCCCCTCGGCTGCAATGCACTTATGGCAGCGAATTTTCCACTCATCAAAACGCTTTGAAAAGTCCTGTTTCGGTATGGCCTTCAGCACCTTCTTCGATTCGGCTTGAATCTCTTCTATCTTGTCAAAACGGTGTCCCGGGAGCGGTCTTTTCATTTTAATGAATAGCCAGAAGTCACATGGAGCTAAATCAGGCGAATAGGGCGGTTGCGGAACGATATGGGTGGAATTTTTAGCGAAATGGTCACGAATAAATTGAGGTTTTTTGGAACCAAACGAGATTTGACTTTTTTGAGGCACAAAACTTCCTTCACAATGGTGCTGACTGATCCATTTGAAATGCCAACGATGTCAGCAAGCTCTCTAGTTGCCAATCGACGATTTTGGAGCACCAATTCCTTAATTTTCGCGACGTGCTGTTCGTCAGTTGATGTTCTTGGATGTGGTTTGTCTTAAATGCCTTCACGACACTCTTTGAACATTTTATGCCATTCGTATATTTGTGTTTTAGACATACCCTGTTCACCGAAGGCTTTTGTCACATTCTGAGCGTTTCTGCAACAAAAATATCATTTCTAACACAAAATTTAATCGAACTCCTTTGTTGAATATTTTCTGACATGGTAAAAATCGAAAAAGTTAATTTTGGTTGTTTCCGAAAACGAGCGTCACTCTTCAACTAATTGAGATATTAACCTAAAATTTGACACAGATGTCAGTAGCAGTCCTACCAACTTAAAACTAAAAAGGTTTGTGCCCAACGAAATGCCCGCGCAGTTTAAATTAAAAATTCCGGGTTATATTTGTACACAGTAGTATATGAGATAGACTCTATAAAGGTCTTTTTTTTAATCATAACATCTTAGCAGGTGTTACGCATAGAATATTATATAAAAGTTTGAATTTTAAAATTTAGAATTAATTTATTCTCATTTTTACTTTCCCTATCCTATAATAAGGAATGTAATGTAATCGGCGGAATTTGACCTACCCAGTTTTTCACATTTCTGGACGAATTATAGCCTCAGGACACCAAAAAAGTTGGTTTGAGCCATTGGTGTGTGTGTGTGTGTGTGTGTGTGTGTGTGTGTGTGTGTGTGTGTGTGTCGGTTGGTCTGTCAGTAAACAAGATATCTTGAGAACCGTAAGAGCTAGAGACTTGAATTTTTATGAGTTACTTGTAGGTAGGGGACGCAGTGCGAAGCTTATGGTAAAAATCGGCAGAGCCGTTTGGTCACAAGGTCACAAAATCGGTCGCAAAGCGGTCGCGAATCTAAACGGTTGAAGATACAAAAAATTTATGAGAATAAAAATGATTTATTACAATGAGATAAACATGAATTTGAAATAAAAGTTGGTAAAATAGGAACTCGAACAAAATTGAAGTTCAGGATTTTTAATATACCGGGTGTTAAGAAAATGTTTCGGGAAATTTATATTACCGGATAGATCAAACCGAGACGAACAAAAAATTACAATGAAATTTTTTTATCCGAGGTCAAATAAATAAGTTATAGCCGATTAAATATTAATTAAATGGACCAATCACAGCGCGCTCGGTGAGCTACCGGGCCGACTGCGGGAGGATTGGGGGGAGCGCTTGGCCGCTAGGAGGGAGCACGCAGGCGATAATGGCGAAGGCTGTGCGACAGAGCTCGCACGGTTACCTTCAGTGACGTAGAAAAATTTTAAGTAGGAAACAATTATTGTCTTGTACTGTTTATTTTAATCAGCTTTCGAGTGTTGGACTCGCGCCTCGTCCTTTTTAAAATAACAAATTCCGGGACGAGCAGCGCAGGCCGATATATATATATATATATATATATATATATATATATATATATATATATATATATATATATATATATATATATATATATAGGATAAGGAAAGTCGTGGATGTTCACACCAGATTTTTACGATTTTGTTTAAGACGGGCGACTTTTCCAAATCCCCCTTTAAGAATATTTCTTATTATATAAGCACAACGTATTGGATTATGTTCAAATTTACGCTTTTCTTTTGCCTTACCTTTTATAAGTAATTTATGATATAAAATAAAAATTTCTTTTTGAATGGAAACGGTATGACAAAATGTTTAAAAAAATTTTAGTCATTCCTTTTCTTGTGTATATTTCAAATGCATCGATGCCGACCTGTTACTTTTAAAATTCAAGTTTCTGTGCCGCTATACAATATCAAAAGGTCGACAAATAGATAAAATTAATTTTAGTTGATAATGTAACATTTCTACTTATCTTTTAGTTGAGGTATGGCTAATAAGACAAGAAACTTCTATTTTGTCATTTCTAATTTTGTTAAGAGATATATTAGTTACACTTACATGTGCTTAATTGTTGTTATTTTTATTATTTTATATATAGCCATGTTCAATCTGATTACGTAAATACAACTATTTAAAAATAAATTTTTAAAGATTGAGAATGAAATTATATGCTTTTTTCTAAAATATTTCTTTACTTAAAATATCAGTATTTCGTTGACCCCGCCCTTTAACTTTAAACTGCATAATTTTTTTTGCTTACCTACTACAAGATTATTTTATTATTTATCAAGCTTTTTTATTCTTAAAAAAAACGTTTTAAGTGTATTTTGTAGTTGAGTGATGCCATATCTTTTTCTTTAATATAAATCTTAAAAGTTTGATTAAATTAAGGTTTATACACTATATAAAGCAGACATATGACAGTAACTTTAATTTTGCTAAAATTTGACGCCACGTATACTGTGTCCTAAAGACTTTTGAAAATTACAGTTCCAAAGACGTTTTGAAAATTTTTATATATTTTGCACCATCCGCTCGGCCTTTGCAGACATATTTTTTTCGATTTTGTAGACTCCCATGCATCCCCATATTATAATATTGCTGCCTCCATTATTTAGTGTTGGCACAATGCATTCGGAGCTACCAGCGTTTTTGCTAGCTCGCCGTCTAACAAAAGGCGCACAGGGAGTGCGAAATACCTACATAATAAAAAAACAGCAGGTAACTGAAGGGATGACTTTTTACGATCTTTCAAAAATTCTGCTTTGAGTAGTTTGCAGCAAGATCATAGTAATAGTTAAACTAATGATTATAGTTGTACGAAAATCATTTATATAAAATGTTTCTACCTCCTGCAATCATTCCCCCTTCCTAAATTTCAGAGCAAAACAATTGAGTTTTGAAAGAATGTGTATCTACTCCGTTAGCATTCCAAGTAAAGTTCAGTATTTTGTTTGAAAGCTTGAAAAGTTAGGTTTCAAATGATACTACTTTGAATCGGACCTGTCCTGATAAAGTTATAGGCCTAAGAATATGTATAATATAAAATAGTTGAAAGGAAAAAGGGGATTATAGAAAAAAATGAAATCCTCAGCTGAAATTCATTTAATGATTTTTTCAATAAATGGTGTTGCCACCTTTACTCCTAATTACACTTTCCAAGCTATTACAGATGGATCGGATGGCTTTTCCTATGCTGTCTTGAGGGGTTGCTTCCCACTCTTCAATCAACTGCGCTCTCAGTTCTATCACGCTCCCGGGTGTAAGATTTTTGGTCCGGATTCTTCGCTTAAGCTCATTCCAAACATGCTCAATTGAATTCAAATCTGGGCTACACGGAGGCCAGTCCATTTTCGGTATACCGATGTCAGCTAGATAGGTAGTGGTCACTAGTGTGCTGTGACATCGCACATTGTCGTGCATTAGCATAAAGTCCTCGCCAACAAATTCCGCAAACGGAACAATATGTTCCTCTAGAATGTCCCTGATGTAGCGGTCAGCTGTTAAACCTCCTCCGCGTCCTCTACTAAAAACCAACTCAGTTTTTCCGTGCATAGAAATGCCCGCCCAGAACATGCAAGAGCCACCTCTATATGCGACCGTTTCTTGAGTATAGCAATAAGAAAATCGCTCTCCTAGCCTTCGACGTCTCCTGTCATTGTTACATGAGCACATCGTCGCTAAATAATATCCGACTCCAATGGCCGAGGTCTCAATCGAGATGTTTGGGAGCAAATTCCAGTCGCTTTTGTTTTTGGCCTGCGGTCAGCTTGGGACGTATAGCTGCCTTTTTGGGGGTCAAGTTGGCTGCCTTCAGTCTTCTCACTGTCCAAACGCTGGCGACTACACCTCTGACCACACTCAGCACTTGCTTGAAGTCAACGTCAGTCGTATGTCGATTTTTGTTCGTTGTCACGCGCCTATGGCCATGTCCTTGCCGGTGGACGTAGCCACCGGTTTCTCGGTACCAACGCCACACTGTTAATACAGCTGATTGACTCAAATTTAGTCGATCTACCACGGCCCTCTGACTGGAACCCTCTTTCAACAATGCAACTGCCTGGGCTGCTGCGGTTGCTGTGGCATCTATTTTTTTTGCAAATCACTCGAGTATTTACGTCACTGTTTTATTTACATCATCTTTGGATAAGTAACTAAAATAAATTATCGGATTGCAAGCGTACTGTAGGTCAATTACAGGCATCGCGTATGTGCATTCCAATTACAAAAATTTGTAAAACCCAGTTTGTGATGTATATTTTTTTGAATTCGTCATCCGATTAATGCAATCGCAACAGTTTTTTAAAGCTCAATAATAAAGATATTCCATGCACGTTATTGGTTTTATTTTTATTTTTCTTAGACTGAAGCAGAAGACAAAAATGCGTGTGCAGTTAGTGAGGCGATTGTTTTGCTCTCAAATATAGTTGTTTCAAACATTGCGCATGATGTATTCCCTAAATACATATGTTAAATAAAGTTAGAGAGAAGACGTGTCTTTGACAAATTTATTTGCGCTTAGTACATGAATTTTGTTTGTAATTATTTACCTTTGCTATTGCAGAAGTGTTTTCTTACAGACTTTGCATTACTGATACAACATTTTGGTACACCCATTTTTCCAATTTATTCCATATGACACTTTTAGAAACTTTTGAATAATACATAAGGTATAATTAAATAGAAGCAGTAATCTTCATTTTTTCATTAACTGTCTAGGATTTAAAATTTGTTATTGCTGCAGCTTGAGCCTTTCAAAACTAGCCTATTTTAACGATATTTACCATAATAGGTAATGCATTTACTTCAATGTAATAGTACAACTAGTGAGAGTTGCGTTTGTAGCTCGATTTTTATAATAAGATAAAAATAAATATTTTCTAATTATTATAAAGGGATTACAAATCAGTCTCCGTTGTTTTTTATAAAAAATTGGGAATTTATTGTGAAAGAACGGAACCTTATGTTTTATTCAAAGTATTGTCCAATGCATTGTGATCAAATTGGAAAAAACAATATGGAATAGAGTATCTCTCACGGACTCGCGTGTTTGAGTGATGTATAGTAAGTGCTTCAGAAAGGGTAGAGAGCGCATGGAGAATAAACCGCATAATCGTCAGCCGCGAACATCC
This sequence comes from Sinelater perroti, assembly GCA_036346155.1. Classification (NCBI taxonomy): domain Eukaryota; kingdom Metazoa; phylum Arthropoda; class Insecta; order Coleoptera; family Elateridae; genus Sinelater; species Sinelater perroti. Next base: position 3,104,672 of record JARFIY010000099.1, read on the forward strand.
GTCACCAAGCCAAACATTGATCGTACATATGCGCTTATTCGTGAGAATAGGCGCAGCACTATCAATAAACTTGGAGCAATACAGTTCATCAGTGTTGATAGTGTAGAAGACAATGTGAAAAACCACGTCCTTTGACGGACTTGAACAAAATTGTGCACGTGCAAGCTATCAGTCATTTCTTACAGCAGCTTGAAATCAAAGGTGATGCATTTTTGAAGTCTATAGTGACCACCGATAAGACATGGGTGCACTACTTTATTCCTGAGTCATCACGTGAGTGGCGGCATACCAGTTCTCCCAAACTCAAGAGAACGCGAAGGACCCGTTTGTCAGAAAAAATGATGGCAACGTTCTTCTGGGACTGGCAGAGGGTTATCCATGTAGACTTTGTAACAGATGCCAGAACAGTCAATATAGCTTATTATTCAGACCTCCTGGCAACAGACGTGAAAAAAAAAGATCTAATCCAAGCGGAAGACAAGTGAAGAGCAGGTACCCTTTCTTCAAGACAATTCACGTTCCCATGCAGCCAAAACAATAATGTAAACCTTTTGGAAATTGAAATGGAACTTTCTGCCACATCTGCTGTGTAGTCTCGATTTGGCCCTGTTCTACCGGTTCGGAAAATTGAAATCAGACGTGCAAGACATGCGATTTGCGGACAATAATGCCGTCATTCAGACTGTTCGGGCATCAGATTGCTCCCAAAACGTTTGAAAAAATGTATTGACTCCGGATGGGTGTATGTTGTAGATTGGCATGTGCAAGTAATTATTTGGTTATTTGTTGTTTTTTTAAATTAGTCCCGGTCGTATTTGAAGCACTTTGAATTTGGCTACCTTATTTATTAATAAAATTATAGAAGATAATGCCTTTCAAACTATGGTAAGTAATATATTTTTTAAAGATAAATTTTTAAATTAACAACGCAATTATATAGATAATTGTAAACCCAAATATTAATAAATGTAAATAAATTACATAAAATTGATAGTCATTCTCTTCAGATTTCTAAGATTTTTTCTTTTTACCAACGTCTTAATATTCATTTAATTTCTGTAAATTTTATTTGTTTGAACATTTTTGTATTCTTTTAACATACTAAAACCAAGTACTTTTTAAATTTTGTTGCTACCGGTTCTAAATACTTACGATTCTTCCACATCGTCAAAATTTTAATTTTGCTATTTCTTGTCGTTTCTCTTGTTCTACTTAAACTACAATTCTAGCTATTGCAGCATAATTTTTATGCTTTTTGCTTTGTTTAATTATTTTTTTACTAAGTCTTGTTTATGCCAGATATCTGCTGCATTACATGTTTTTTATATTATTTAAGTTAATTTTTATTTTTTATTTCTGTTATTTTGTTTTAGTTATTTAACCATTTGTTATAATTACTTATTGTTTTTCAAGTACTATCTTCTAATTCTTTTGTAATATTTTTATGCTTCGAATATATATCTGTATATTTTGGTAATTAAATTTGTGTTTTTCTGAAAGTTTATTTTTCTATTAATTTTTTTTGCTAATTTTGTTTAAGATTTCTTGTATTATATTTTATTTACATTATTCATTTTTATTCAATATTATTTTTACTTTTGTATCCACTTTCCATTAGTACAATTTTACTGTAGATTTGATTTTCATTTTTTGCTAATTGAATTGCTCCTTCTACGTTTTTTTCTGAAAATTTGTCTTCAATCTTGCATAATTTTATGCAATTATATTTTTGCCATTTTTATTTTAGAATTATCAGTTCGCTTAATTTTATTTATTATAAAAAAAAATTATTTATTTCTGGAATTATTATTATGTACAATAAAACTATAATGAGCAAGTTAAACATTGTGAGAAATCAAAAAAAATCGCAGAAAGAATTTTAAATAAGAGAAGATTTAGGAAGCTTATTATCTGAATTGCGTCATTTAGATTGTAACCTAGTGCGCTAATTGTAAAGAGAGTACAAATAAGTATCCGCCATTTTTTATCAAAAATTGGGCATTTATTGTGAAAGAACTGAATCTTATCTTTCTATTCAAAGTATTGTCCATCGCTAGCCACTACTTTTTCCCATCTTTCTGGCAACATACGGATACCGCGTCGGAAGAACGCTTCATCTTTTGAGGCTATCCACGAATCGAACCAATTTTTGGTATTTTCATATGATGTGAAGTGCTGCTCAGACAGCCCATGTGCCATCAATCGGAACAAGTGATAATCGGAAGGGCCAATGTCTGGTGAATATGGCGGGTGGGATCGAACTTCCCAATTGAGTGTTTCCAAGTAGGTTTTCACTGGCGCGCGGCGCCGCAATATGTGGACGAGCATTATCATGCAGTAGAATAATTTTTTCGTGTCTGGACTAGTAGTGGGTGCGTTTTTCTTTGAGGGCTCGGCTCAATCTTATCAATTGTGTTTGGTAGAGAGTCTCAGTAACAGTTTCGTTCGGTTTGAGCAACTCGTAATACACAACACCAAGCTGATCCCACCAAATACACAACATTAGTTTTTCTCCATAAATATTCGGCTTGGTTGTTGATGTTGAAGCATGGCAGTCCCCGTGATTTCCTCTTCTTTGGGTTATCGTAGTGGATCCATTTTTTTATCACCAATGACTATACGATGCAAAAAACCCTTGTGTTTATGCTTGACAAGCAGAATTTCACATGTGCAAAACCGGCGTTCAACGTTTCTCGCCTTCAGTTCATATGGAACCCAATTTCCTTGCTTTTGAATCATTCCTAACGATTTTTGAGTTACTCCTAATGTAAGTGCAAGTTTTTCTTACATTTGGTAGAAATCTTCCTTCAATAATGCTTCTAATTCCGCGTCTTTGTACACTTTCGGCCTTCCGCTACGTTTATTTTTTATTTTTTTATCTTCGACGTCAAACTCACTATTCTTAAACTTATGTAACTACGCACGACAACTTCTCTTACTTAAAGCAGCTTCACCATATGCTTCTACAAGCAATCGATGCGCCTCAGCTGCAGATTTCTTCAAATTAAAGAAGTAAATAAAAAGTTCCCGCAAATGACGCTTATTCAGCTCAAAACTCGACATTTTGTATGAAAAAAAAATTATGTGATGCTGATACAAAATCGCTAATATATTAAGGTTGTGGTATTGCTAGATGTCCAACCTTACGATATGATGTTTTACATCTTACAATTTCAACTATAACTTACTGGTGGGTCCATCTTTTACTCCATTCGCTTTGCGACCATGCCAGTGAGTAGATGTGTACGCTAACCCTCCTGCTTTGAAGGACAACGGACGGATCTACAAGTCAGCCCGTGCCTGTGTTATCTACGGCAGCGACCGCAGCCTTGCTTAGGTCAGCCGTATTTTACCTGTTCCAATTTATATTTTCTTGGGATAACGTGACCGCGGGGTCAGCTTAATATTTTCGTGCTCAATAAACTACTTATTATCAGTGTATAATAAATATTAAAACTTCTTAAACTCTAAATATTCACTACAGACTGCAAGTAAGCAGGTATGTAATTAATTCATTATTATAATGTTGCCGTTTGGTTATGGGATTGGTCCATGCAACATAAATAATAATCAGCAAATGTATACACAGTCGCATACGACAGCCATGCAGTGGCAACCATCGACGAATAATCAAGTACATACATATCAATATCCGTTACACCAACAAACTCCATATCAACAAATGCCTTTCAATTATTTATCTCATAACACACAATTACCCACAACAACAAACAGCGCCCTGGTCAAATCTTTAGTCATAAACAAATTCAGCGAATGGCATCCACTAGCGAAGAAGAAGAACAAGCAGAAGAAGATAGCCACAAAAATAAATGGCAAATTATAAGCGTGATTGAAACAGATTTATTGCTTTAGAGAATGTTATAGAAAATAACACAAGTGAAGGAAGTACTAACACCACAAAAACCCCAAAACCTCCTCCAATTTTTGTGGATAGAGTAACAAGCTATCCACAAATGATAACACAATTAAATGACATACTAGAAGCTGAACAGTATTACACAAAAATCCTTGCAAATAATGTTGTTAAAATTCATTGTGGAACGGTAGACTCATATCGCAAATTAATAAAACACTTTCAAGAAACAAATGTGTATCATCATACTTACCAAATAAAGGAGGAACGGGCCTACAGAGTAATCATAAGATACCTACACCACTCAACTCCAGTAGCAGACATAAAACAAGAGATAGAACAAATGGGACACAAGGTTCGAAACATAATTAATGCGCAACATAGGGCCACCAAAGAACCATTAAACCTATTCTTCGTTGACTTAGAGTCGGCAGAAAATAATAAAGAAGTCTATAAGCTAAGAGGACTACAAAATAAAATAATACAAATAGAACCTCCCAAAACTATTAGAAACAATATTATACAGTGCATGAGATGTCAACAGTTTTGACGCACAAAAACGTACTGTAACAAACCATATTTATGTGTAAAGTGTGGAGGGCACCACAACACTACCGAATGCACTAAAAATAGAGATACGCCAGCCAAATGTGCTCTATGTGTAGGAAACCATCCAACAAATTACAGAGGTTGCGAATGCTACCAACAGATATTAAGGAACAAAAATCCGAGGCAACAATTAGTGAAACAACCCATAACTGCTTCACCAATATATGCGAACAACATCCAGCTCCCCAACACCTATTAACCCTCAAAAAGTTATGCAGAGGTAGCAAAATCCAACCCGGAACCAACGGATAAAATTACTACAACGTTATCCAAATTCTTAGACGAATTCAAAAACTTATTTAATCAGTTACTTCAGAAAAACAACCTAGTTCTCAACATGATCACACATGGCCTTCCATGCCATAAAGACGAAGTTAAGTTACTCCTAAAACAAAATTTCATTGACATTCTTTTAATCAGTGAAACACACTTTACCAGTAGAACTTATTTTGAGATACCAAATTACAAATGCTACTATACAAACCATCCTGACAAGACAGCTCATGGAGGAACAGCCATACTCATCAAAAATTCGATAGTACATTATGAACTACTAAAATATACAAGCTACTTCAGTACGAGTTAAAAGCCTTCCATATGAAGTTACCCTCACAGCCGTTTATTGTCCGCCTCGACATAATTTAAAAAAGGAACACTACAAAAAATTCTTTGCGACACTTGGTCCAAAATTTATAGCCAGAGGAGACTATAACAGCAAAAATATTTTATGGGGTTCGCGCCTTACAACTGCCAAAAGCAGAGAAATGGCACAGGTATTGCATGATAATAACTATTCTGTCATCTCAACCTGCTCCCCAACTTACTGGCCTACTGATGTTAACAAGGCTTCTGGACTTTTTTGTAACGAATAGTATCTGTCCAAATTATATAGACATAACATCAAATTATGATTTATCCTCTGACCATAGCCCAATTATTGCAACAATAAGCACAACAGTAATCTCTAAAAAGTTAACACCCAGACTCCACAACATGCCCACAGACTGGTAAATTTTTCCTCAAACACTCCAAAATACCATCAACCTTTCAGTAAAATTACAGGAACCAAACGACATTGAAGAGGCTTGCAGCAACCTAATCGACACTCTCAAACATGCTGCAAAAACTGCTACGCCAACAACTGTCCAAAAATTTAAAACAAACATTATACCTCTTGAAATAAAGCAGTTGGTGGCAAAGAAAAGAAGAGCCAGGTCGATTTGGCAGCATACACGTAATACAGATAATAGAAGAGAATACAATAGAATTAGCAACATCTTGAAATTAAAACTTCAATACATCAGAAACTCCTCTGTGGAAAATTATCTTACCAATCTTTCAAGATACGACAACTCTATCTGGAAGCCAATAAAAGCAAAGAGAAAACCAAGACACTTCCTCTCCTATTCGGAAAAATACAGCACCTCCAGGCCCGTGGGCAAAAAGTGACAAGGAAAAAGCGAACTTATTTGCGGAACAACTTACGGAAGTATTCACTCCTCACAACAATGATCGAGTGCAAGAAGTGGATGATGAACTTTCCACGCCGATGCTAACACAAGACCGAGTAAAACTCTTCACTCCAAAAGAAATACAATAGGCAATTAAGAAACTGAATCCAAGCAAAGCCCCAGGGATAGACAGGATAACTGGCAAAATGCTACATGAACTTCCCAGAAAAGGAATACTCAAGATTTTATATATCTTTAATGCAATTCTTAGGCTTAATTATTGGCCAAAATCTCTTAAAATTGCACAAATCATTATGATACCCAAACCTGGGAAAAATTTGACTGAGGTCTCATCATATCGACCAATAAGTCTTCTGCCAACAACATCTAAGCTCCTCGAAAGAGTCCTCCTCAATCGAGTTAATCAAAAGCTAAATCAGCAGGCATGGATACCCGATCACCAATTTGGTTTTCGCCAAACTCATTCGACTACACAACAATGTCACCGCTTAACAAACATCATTAACAAATCAATGAAAAACCGATATTATTGTACCGCTGTCTTTTTGGACGTGAAACAAGCATTCGATAAGGTGTGGCATCTTGGATTTTTGTTCAAACTCAAAAAAACACTACCACTACGATATTTCACCATATTGAAATCCTATCTGGAGGATCGTTACTTTGAAACTAGAGTTAACGAAGAAATATCCAACCGTCATCTCATACCCTCTGGAGTCCCGCAGGGGAGCATTTAGGGCCCAACATTATATGTGCTATACACAGCCAATCTTCCAATGACAGACGAAACAGCTTTTGGTGCATTTGCTGATCATACGGCGGTTTTTGCGACACATGATAACCCTGTTACAGCTTCATCCAATCCCCAAGCACATATAAATCTCATTGAAACATGTCTAAATAAGTGGAAGATCAAAGTTAATGAAGCTAAATCTACACATATAACCTTCACACTCAGAAAAGGTCAATGCCCACCAATAACGATGAATCAAAGTGAAGCTGTCAAGTATCTAGGCTTACACCTAGACAGTAAACTTACTTGGGAACTACACATATCAAAAAAACGTAAACAACTAGATCTGAAAGTACGAGAACTTAATTGGCTCCTTGGACGTCAATCCAAACTATCGCTTGAAAATAAAATACTAATCTACAAAACAGTAATACGACCAATCTGGACATACGGGATAGAGTTATTGGGTTGCGCTAGCAAATCAAATACAGCTATAATACAAAGAGCCCAATCCAAAATTCTAAGAAACATTGTGAACGCACCATCCATATGGACCTAAAAATCCCCTACGTGAGTATAGTTATCCAGGAGAGCAGTGCTAAATACCACAATATGCTCAACTACCATCCCAATCCACTCATACCTTTCTGAAAACAGAAGACTCAAACGTCAATGGCCGCTCGACCTGTCTATCTGAGGTGACATCGCTGGATGTTTAGTTCTTCACGTTATTTAGTGTACATATATGTTAAATATTGTACAATATATCACATTAGCTTATAGTTTGTGTATCTTACTGATTGCTAATAAACAAATTATAAAAAAAAATCTTTTACTCCCTTTAGAAAACCTTTACAAACACGATATTTTATTTTTTTCTATTTTTCTGTAATCTTTTTTTCCAGTAATCCCTAGCTTATATAATATTCTTGTAGAGTATTACGTCTGCTTTACAATATTTACATTGATTGATATTTATATTAAAATACCTCCTTTTCGTCTTATATCTGTGTTGTAATTTTTTAGACCATATTTCTAACTATCCTGCTTTTTATTTTATTTCCTACTTTCCTAGGTGTTTCATTTTGTAACACTTTTGTTCCCCTTAACCGGTTTCTTAACTTTCTAATTTATCTTTTACTTTTGATTACTATTGCATTTTTATATGATTTTGTCTTATTTTACGATATTTACTTGCTTACTATAACACTAGTTTAAATACTAACCTTAGTGACGTTTGGTATATAAAAAATGCTTAACACTATTCTATCAATATTATCCAGTGTTTCATATTCTACTAAATGGTATATGTGCATGGAAACAGTTTTAATAAATATTTTACATGTAGATATTCCAATCAAATAAATCATAAGTCGTCAGCGACATTAAACAAATAATAGAATTTAGTATGCAAATAAGAAAAAAAATGCATATCGATTTTGTTATCATGTCCTACATATTCTAATATTCGTGAAACGTATACTTCTATTTTTATTTGCGATTTATAGTTAAATGAATCATTTTTATATTATACAAATAGTCGCAATAATTTAAATATAGCATCAACTTCAATAAAAAGCGCAGAAATTAATTAAAAATAATTGGCGTTTTCTTATTTTGTTTAGTATAAATTTAACAATCTAAAAATGTTGTGTTAGAAATTACGCAAATCCTTTAAAACTGTGGATTTTTATAACGCCACAATTTTATTATAAATAAATGTTAGCAAAAGTTGTTTTTGTGTTAAGGTGCACTTAACGCTGATAATTACCGTAGTAGACAGCTCTATGCGGTCAAAGGCGATTTTGTAGAAAAATTTAAAATTCTGTTACTTTTTTATATGTTCCGCAAACGTCACGATGGATTAATAATATTTTTAATTGTTACAGTTATACACTTACTGAATTTACAATTGCTTCAATGCTCAACCTTCTACTGATTAGAGATATTCCTCGGAATACATTTTTATTTGTATATATTAATCAATGCAAGAAAATTATTTTTCGAACATCTTAATAATAAACACACACACACACACACATATGAGCTTCAATAATTCTTTTAATATTGCCTCTATTATAACTTTTTGGTTTATTCCGCACTAAAGAGCTTAAATTATCAATTTTTTATTAGTTACTTATTGTCGTTTTCCTTTTTACTTTTCGTATCCTATAATAAGGAAAGTAATGTAATCGGCGGAAATTTGACCTACCCAGTTTTTCACATTTCTGGACGAAATATAGCTCCAGGACACCAAAAAAGTTGGTTTGAGCCATTGGTTCGTGTGTGTGTGTGTCTGTCTGTCAGTAAACAGGATATCTCGAGAACCGTAAGAGCTAGAGACTTGAAATTTGGTATGCAAGTTACTTGTAGGTAGGGGACGCAGTTTGGTAAAAATCGGCCGAGTCGTCTGGTCGCGTGGTCCCAAAATCCGTCGCAAAGCGGTCGCGAATCTAAACGATTGAAGATACAAAAAATTTATGAGAATAAAAATGATTTGTTATCATGAGATAAACATGAATTTAAAATAAAAGTTGGTAAAATAGGAACTCGAAAAAAAATTGAAACTCAGGATTTTTAATATACCGGGTGTTCATAAAATGTTTTGAGAAATTTATATTACCGGGTAGATCAGACCGAGACGAACAAAAAATTACAACAAAATTTTTTGATCCGAGGTCAAATAAATAAATTATAGCCGATTAAAAATTAATTAAACGGATCAATCACAGCGCGCTCGGAGAGCTTCCGGTCGACTGCGGGAGGAAGTACGCAGGCGATAATGGTGAAGGCCGTGCGACCGAGCTCGCACGCTTACCTTCAGTGACGTAGCAAAATTTTAAGTGCAAGTCAATTATTGCCTTGTACTGTTTATTTTAATCAGCTTTCGAGTGTTGGACTCGCACGTCGTCCGGGACGAGAGCAGCGCAGGGCCGAGACGATGGACCCGGAATAATATATAATAATAGGATAAGGAAAGTCGTGTGATGTTCACATCAAATTTTTTATAATTCTCTAGCAAACACATATATGTTTTTCATTTCAATTTCATTTAGTTAGAGTTATTATTTTTTAAATAATATAATTAGAGCAACCATATTCTATTAGTCTTTGTCACTCTAACTTTCAAATCTGAGTTATATTTTATGCAACGTACTTTGTGTGATTTAATTGAAAATCTAATAGGTCTTTCTTAGATGGGTTATTAATACTAACATACATATAAGTATATTTATTTAAATATTTTAAAACTTTTGGTTTATTCCGCACTAAAGAGCTTAAATTATCAATTTTTATTAGTTACTTATTGTCGTTTTCCTTTTACTTTTCTTATCCTATAATAAGGAAAAATGTAATCGGCGGAAATTTGACCTACCCAGTTTTCACATTTCTGGACGAAATAACCTCAGGACACCAAAAGTTGTTTGAGCCATTGGTTCGTGTGTGTGTGTGTGTGTGTGTGTGTGTGTGTGTGTGTGTGTGTGTGTGTGTGTGTGTGTGTGTGTGTGTGTGTGTGTGTGTGTGTGTGTGTGTGTGTGTGTGTGTGTGTGTGTGTGTGTGTGTGTGTGTGTGTGTGTGTGTGTGTGTGTGTGTGTGTGTGTGTGTGTGTGTGTGTTGTGTGTGTTGTGTGTGTGTGTGTGTGTGTGTATGTGTGTGTGTGTGTGTGTGTGTGTGTGTGTGTGTGTGTGTGTGTGTGTGTGTGTGTGTGTGTGTGTGTGTGTGGTGTGTGCGTCGTGCGTGCGTGCGTGCGTGCGTGCGTCGTGCGTGCGTGCGTGCGTGCGTGCGTGCGTGCGTGCGTGCGTGCGTGCGTGCGTGCGCGTGCGTGCGTGCGTGCGTGCGTGCGTGCGTGCGTGCGTGCGTGCGTGCGTGCGTGCGTGCGTGCGTGCGTGCGTGCGTGCGTGCGTGCGTGCGTGCGTGCGTGCGTGCGTGCGTGCGCGTGCGTGCGCGTGCGTGCGTGCGTGCGTGCGTGCGTGCGTGCGTGCGTGCGTGCGTGCGTGCGTGCGTGCTGCGTGCGTGCGCGTGCGTGCGTGCGTGCGTGCGTGCGTGCGTGCGTGCGTGCGTGCGTGCGTTCGTGCGTGCGTGCGTGCGTGCGTGCGTGCGTGCGTGCGTGCGTGCGTGCGTGCGTGCGTGCGTGCGTGCGTGCGTGCGTCGCGTGCGTGCGTGCGTGCGTGCGCGTGCGTGCGTGCGTGCGTGCGTGCGTGCGTGCGTGCGTGCGTGCGTGCGTGCGTGCGTGCGTGCGTGCGTGCGTGCGTGCGTGCGTGCGTGCGTGCGTGCGTGCGTGCGTGCGTGCGTGCGTGCGTGCGTGCGTGCGTGCGTGGGTGGGTGAGTGCGTGGGTGAGTGCGTGCGCGTGCGTGGGTGCGTGCGTGCGTGGGTGCGTGAGTGCGTGCGTGCGTGCGTGCGTGCGTGCGTGCGTGCGTGCGCGTGCGTGCGTGCGTGCGTGCGTGCGTGCGTGCGTGCGTGCGTGCGTGCGTGCGTGCGTGCGTGCGTGCGTGCGTGCGTGCGTGCGTGCGTGCGTGCGTGCGTGCGTGCGTGCGTGCGTGCGTGCGTGCGTGCGTGCGTGCGTGCGTGCGTGCGTGCGTGCGTGCGTGGCGTGCGTGTGTGTGTGTGTGTGTGTGTGTGTGTGTGTGTGTGTGTGTGTGTGTGTGTGTGTGTGTGTGTGTGTGTGTGTGTGTGTGTGTGTGTGTGTGTGTGTGTGTGTGTGTGTGTGTGTGTGTGTGTGTGTGTGTGTGTGTGTGTGTGTGTGTGTGTGTGTGTGTGTGTGTGTGTGTGTGTGTGTGTGTGTGTGTGAATCGTAAGAGCAAGAGACTTGAAATTTGGTATGCAAGTTACTTGTAAGTAGGGGACGCAATGCAAAGCTTTTGGTAAAAATCGGCCGAGTCGTCTTGTCGCGAGCTCACAAAATCGGTCGCGAAGAAGATACGGTTGAAGATACAAAAAATTTATAAGAATAAAAATGATTTATTATCATGAGATAAACATGAATTTAAAATAAAAGTTGGTAAAATAGGAGCTCGAAAAAAATTGAAGCTCAGGATTTTTAATATACCGGGTGTTCATAAAATGTTTCGGGAAATTCATATTACCGGATACATCAAAAAATTACAAAGAAATTTTTTGATCCGAGGTCAAATAAATAAGTTATAGCCGATTAAAAATTAATTAAACGGACCAATGACAGCGCGCTTGGTCACTGGGGAAGGCTGTGCAGCCGAGCTCGCACGGTTACCTTCAGTGACGTAGCAAAATTTTAAGTACTAGTCAATTATTGTTTTGTACTGTTTATTTTAATCAGCTTTCGAGTGTTCTACTCGCGCCTCGTCTATTTTTAAAATAACAAGTTCCGGGACGAGAGCAGCGCAGGGCCGAGACGATGGACCCGGTATAATATATAATAATAGGATAAGGAAAGTCGTGTGATGTTTACACCAGATTTTTTATAATTCTCGAGCAAACACATATACGTTTTTCATTTCAATTTCATTTAGAGTTATTATTTCGTAAATAATAAAATTAGAGGAATGTTAATCAATTTTTCTAGCAAACCATATTCTATTTTTCTTTGTCACTCTAACTTTCAAATCTGAGTTATATTTTATGCAACGTACTTTGTGTGATTTAATTGAAAATCTAATAGGTCTTTCTTAGATGAGTTATTAATACTAACATACATATAAGTATATTTATTTAAATATTTTAAAAAGTTGGGTATACAAGATTTAAATCAACAAAGAGCTTTAACTTTTATTTCTTAATTTTTTTAACTGGGTGTCTGCTACCATTATTTGTAACCAATTCTAGTAACTTTGTTCGCAGATTAAATCACGTCTTTGTGAGATAATTCCTGTTGTTTTGGCTTTAAGTTTTCACTTAAACCCTTAATCTCCCTAAAGGATATAATAGTAGTCATTTATTGGATTCTTGCCAAAGTGGTCTAGCGATTGAGGCGCGGACTGCGATATAAACGGACCCGGGTTCAATTCCGGTGCTCTCTGATGCCTGGCGGATGGCCTACTCTGTCACTAAAAATAATTGAGAACCTACCTGCGTTTACTCGAACAAGCGGTAATAATGGCGGTCGCCTAAGACGCGGTGCTTGTCACATCGCCCCCGCATCAGAGAAGTTGCGCGACACAGAAAACAAACGTGTGAGAGCCTTAACCTTTCAGTTTGCAGACTGTTTCCACGTGGAGCGTTAGAGTTGTACCATTATGATTTATTGGATTTGAAGTAAAAGTTTGGTGGGAATGTTGTTTGATAGTTGTGGAAATTTCTTTGATTTGAGGATGCCATAAATGGTGTATTGAAGCATTAAGAGAATTTTTCTGTCTTACGTGCTTTATAAATAATACCGCAAATAGTACCGGAAATGGGAACAATGGTTTTTGCACGGAAGAAATTAATTTGAGGTCTCTTTGTCAAGGCGCATTCGATTCGTAAGAGCATCAGAAAAAAATGTCACTACATATTTTTTTATTATAATGCGAAAGTGCATTTGTGCACGCACAAAATGCATTTATTTGATGAGCTTTTTGCAGACCCAAAAGAATATTTTATTCCCGCTTAATATTGACCAAAATAAGCTTATTGCCGTTACTCGGAGGTTTTTGGGGTTGCTGATCACGAATACGATGCTTAGAAAGTGCCTCAATACACTTGGGAGCATAATTCTGGGGATGGTGTTGATTTTAGAAAATTACCTCAAATTTGTTTATTTTCCGAGTTTAAACTGTCTATATAAAGGTTTTTGGGTTTGCTGATCACAAATATGATGCTTAGAAAGTGCTCATGCACTTGGGGGCATAATTCTGAGGATGAGGGTGATTTTAGGAAACCAACTCAAGTTGCTTGTTTTTCGAGTTTAAACTATCTGAATAAGGGTTTTTGGGTTCGCTGATAACGAATATGCACTTAGAGGGAGGCATAATCATGGGGATGGGGGCTATTTTAAGAAACCAGCTCAAAGTTGTTTGTTTTTCGAGATTAAATTGTTTGAATAAGAGTTTTTGAGATTTCGGATAACGATGTTGGTTCTCAAATTAAACTCCAATACACCGAAGTGAGAAAATGCCCTGGGGCACTTTGGGAAAAGGATACCCTGTGGCATCAAAGTATGCGTAGGACATTTTTTTCATTTGAGCATAATTTTAATTATTTTTAAAAACGATTTTTTTTATATATTATTTCTTTTCTTTCTTTAGCCTTCTTCAATCCATTTGCGGATGTAGGCCTCCCCTAGTTCCTTCCATCGTGTCCTGTCTTGTGCAATTCTTTTCCATACAAGACCGGCGTGTAGTTTTACATCATCTATCCATCGCATCTGTGGTCTACCCCTTGTTCTTTTGCCTAGCCAGGGTCGCCAGTCCTGGATTCGTGCGTTCCATATATATTATTATGAAAAAAAATTTGCAGGCACACAGACAACCCTATCAGTGTCTACGTTTTAACAGTATTAAATAAATAAAGGTTTTGAAGGTTTCAAAATTGGTTTCCTATGTTCTATTTAAGTAAAAAAATCATAGATAATACCATATCATCAAATTTGAATTTTATATAATTTTCTTAGCCTTTTATCAAAGTAATTTAAAATTTTCATAAAACAATTTTGAACAACAAATTTAGAAAGAAAAACGTTACAATAATTTAATTTTCAGAATCAATTTTCTCTGTTGCAATAATAATCTTACAAATGTATATTCATTTTCCATCAGCTAAAAAATAAAATATCTACCGTGTGCTGAATCGCAAACTGCCAAATTTAAAAAAATGCTGTCAAATATAGACAGTTTAATCTTGAAAAACAACTTTGAGCTGGTTTCCCAAAATCGCCCCATCCCCAGAATTAAACCCCCTCACCCCTCCTAAGTGAATCGGGGCACTTTCTAAGCATCATATTCATGATCATCAAACCCAAAACCCTTATATAGACAGTTTAAACTCAAAAAAACAAACAAATTTGAGGTTTTTCCTAAATTCGTCGCCATTTCTAGGATTATGCTCCCCTCCAAGTGCATTGGGGCACTTTTAAACATCATATTAGTTATCAGCGACACTAAAAACTTTTATTCAGACAGTTTAAACTCGGAAAACAAACAAATTTTAGGTGATTTTCTAAAATCACCCCATCCCCAGAATTATGCCCCCTAAGTGTATCGAGGCACTTTCTAAGCATCGTATTCGTGATCAGCGACCCCAAAAACCTCCAAGTAACGGCAATAAGCTTATTTTGGCCAATATTAAGCGAGAAATAAAATATTCTTTTGCGTACACAAATGCACTTTCGCATTACAACAAAAAAATATTTTTTTCTAATCCTCTTACGAATCTAATGCGCCTTGGAGCGTCTCGATACGTGTACCCGCTAAAAATGTCGAGCGTTTTTATTAATTTGCCTCGACTACAAGCAGTTATCGCATTTTCGTATGTCCACAAAGTGTTTATATATTCAGCTTAATTTTTTCCTGTTTAATCCATACTGTGGTAATATCCAAAGGAATTTATATATTCTTTAGTATTTGTCAGGGTAGCTATCCTTAACTGGAAGACTAGTTAGATATTTTATTGTTGGTCGTAATGATCATATGTCTGTATGTTTTGCCTCATTAATATGCGATTTATTTTACTAAAAAAATGCTTCTGTTAATATTTCTAATTATATGGAATACGAAATTATTGGAATACTCATTGTAGTAAGATTATGGAAATAGTTTTAAATTTTATTTGTCGGTTTTCTACATCGAAAAAGTTGATTAATTTGGTAATGAAAAATTTTGTAACTGAATGGATTTGAACAGGATGACACTGAAATTTGACTTATAGGTAGCATTTAGTATGGGTGAAACATTTTCATAACAAAAAGTCCTTCAAGCGACAGCCTTTATGACACTGTCTATAGAAAGCCTACCCACTACCAGGAGTTTTCCGCAAAAAGGTATTTTTAGCGTCCTAAGCCCAAAATTTTTCACCTGCCTTCCTTCAAATTTTGAAAAATGAAATTATTTCCAAATGGTAACATAGGATAAGTCGGTATGGTGACCTTAGATAGATATGCAAAACAATCTTAAATATAGCCAACCAAATGTAAGCTCAGAGCTTAGCCACGCTACATTTCATATTAACTGTCTTTGTTTACTTTATGTTCAAATGTATAGATAGATTATTACCGTTAATTTTATTTATAAATATTAGAATTTTTTTATTGTGTTAAAAATATGCTTTTATTCTTTTTCCAAATTTCATATTCAATATTATTCCAATACATAAATTATCTTCTACGGCTGATTACTCTAGGAGTAGCGTATTACAATCATATATGTTCACTTACACTTTAAATTTGGATCAAATTTTCTTACCTTCAAAACCGTTCTTTTATTCCACGTTCCTATATTTCCAATATATACATTACTGTTGAATCTTCTCTAGATGTCTTTATCTGGAGATTCAAACGGAAAACTGTTTAAACTTGTTTTTAACTTGGAAAGACCTATCACTGTTATTATCATTTTCTGTTTTTTCATAAAAAAGTTTTTATTCTGTGGTTTACCATAATCTTTGTAATATTCTTGAATATTAAAGGCCTACGAGAGCATTTCCTCTTTTATCCAATTTTATGTTTATGAGTAACTTGGCATTCCTGCTCATCAGAGCTTTATTTGCGCAAATAAGATATATCAACATAAAGGTGAGAGACTACATATATATTCTGCATCACTACCCTTGATATTCCACTGCTACTTTAAACATATCATTGGTACAACCACATCTCCCTTATGGTGTAATAAGGATTCAGATTGAGATTTACTCCAAACGCTTACAAAGAAAAAACTAACCATTTCTTTATCTTTGTAAATTAAAAATTTTATTGCTAAAGCAATTGAACATATAAATACAATGTAACTATTAAAGTTCTAGTCGTTTTTAATGACCAAAAAGAAAATGATTTACAGAAAGTGTAGTCTAATTGTTAGTGGTCGAATAAACTCGGGATGTTTAGGACGCAAAGAAGTCCGTGAGTGCTTAGTGCAAGTTTGCTTCAATGATGAAGGTTTTTCCACGAAGATGATTATCCAGGGAGTGGAAAAGGTGGTAATCGGATAGCGCAAGGTCAGATGAGTAGGGAGGATAGCACAAAGTCTCCCAACCAAGTCGCTGTATGGTATCCCTTACCACCCGCGTGACATGCGGTCTGGCGTGGAAGGAAGAGTACACTTTTTTACCAGAAACGTTAAACTGTCTTGCAAGTTCATCACACGTTAGACTAGTGTGCTCCTCAATGGCCGCCTACAGGGCTTTGTCATTTAAGGCCTGTAGTCATCCACTGGGAGGTTCATCACAAAGGGACAAATCTTTGGACCTGAATTTTTGAAACCAATGCCTTACAGTACGTTCATTCAAAGCACTATCCTCAAACGCTTCACATATTCGGCGAATTGATGCAGCTGCTGATAAGCCCACTTTGAAACAAACAACACCGAACTTGATCTTTGGACACTTCCATTTCTCTTCGCTACTGTACGAGTTACTAATGATAAGAGTGTATGGTAGATCTGCTTTTATAACGACTGATATTCCTACTCTTGACCGACCGGTTTTTAAACCACGTGATACACTAATTGCATACCTATTCTCCCTTCATCCAATGGTAAAGCAAAAACGGCGACAACTTTATTGGTTACCTTGTACAATACTTCAAAAGGCCGCGTGACAAATTCTAAAAACAAAACGCTAAGAAATAAAAAACTACTAACTACTGCTTATTAGTATTCCAATAAACGAGAAAGAAGGAGCTGTTAACAAAAACCCTCAAAGTTAACCCAGATTAAACCAAACAACTAAATAGCTTCAAACAATAATAAAAAGATGTAAACATGCAGAAATGCAGAAACATTTAGACAGCCAATTTGATTAGAAACAACAGATAATACTTGGCGTATAATAATAAAAATTAAACAATTATAGGTGTCAATTTTCCTCAAAATGTAATTCTTCATTTAAAACATTTGTTAAAAGTTATTATAGCAAAAGATAAGCTTTCTAGTACAACAATTAAAAAGAAAGTATGGGTTATAACAGATTTGGTTAAGACGGTTTGATTAGTAATTAATATTAAATAAAGTGTTGATAGAACTTCCAGAACAAGATATAAAATGCAAGAGCCATGTTAATACTCGAATTAAATTTAACAAATATTAAATTTTATTAGCTTCTTAATGAATTTGTGTGAAAGTATGTACTTATCTATATAGAGAGTAGGCAAATTTCTGTTTTCGTAGGGTATCTCAATAACTAAAAGAGATATAAAAAAGTGTATCGCATTTTTAAATTTCAGTCAGTTGTTTCAAATTTGAATTATTGTATGAAGAGAAGTCGCAGTTGGTTGTGGCATTATGAGAAAAGTAATTTTTGGTGTTCAAAAATCTTTTAAAATCAAAAATAGCTCTAATGTTGGAAGTAAAAGATATTTTTACAATTAATTATTACGAGGCCACCTAATAAATTTATTTTCAGGAGATTAAAAATTAATTTACTTAATTCTCAGGAAACATTTTAAACAAAACTAAAATACTTCAGACTGAAATATGAATGTAACTTCTGTAATTTTCATTTCCTTAAAACTGTATTCCAAATATGAATATTACTAATCGCATTAACACACATTTAATAGCACAAAATTCGGTAATATTGATAGCCATTTGTCCCTTGTTGATTCCAAAATTAGTGATCAGCGGTTCTGAGACGATTTTACTATTATGAAATGATATAAATATATAATTTATCGCTCATTTAACATTTATTTTTTATAAACTGTAAGGACAGTCAAAAAACTCTAATCAAAAAATTTAAATTAAAATTGATGACCGAGTTCTAATACCACTTTTGAATTTATAGAAATAAAGTCAAAACTGAAAAACTTGCAGAAAGCAAAAGGATCTGTTTTTGCAATACTTCATTAATTAGTAATACGGACTAGGTATTACATCTACCCAAACACGGGTTCTAAGCCGACGGGAACGTTGTTGTGTGGCTCCATATTTAAAACAACGTTGTCTCGATAGCTCAAGGTGCCGGATAAACGATTCTTAACCAATAAACTAGCATCAAAGAATTCTCACGCTTAGATAGTATATTACCCAGATACACACGCGACTAATTATCGGCGGAATCGAAGGTCTAATTTATGATTCCGCCCGGCCGCCAAATTACCTAGTTTATTTTTATTTCTCGAATGAGGAGCTTGAAGTTGCAGATGTTTTAGCGAATACTACTACTAACTACAACTAATAAAAAAATATGTTTTCTATGTGTCTCTTTGTTCCGACAAACAATTAAAAAAATTGTTTTATTACTATTTGCAATCAGTTTACAAAACACAAACAAATTATATTGTATGTGTCAGGTATTGTCCATTGACAGCAAACTCAATTAGTTACTTAAATGTTAGTTGTATGAGAATTGTATGGTCATGGACACGCACTGACATAGAGAAAGCTATGACTTTTGCTTAATATTTGGAAATCGTATTCTAGCCACTACCTTTCCAAAACATACAAATAGAAGAATCCGAAATAAGAGAAGTCCTCAAGACCCCACATCAGATGTCATTGTTATCAAAATTCTTCTCAATAAAGGAAGTTCAATACATGATAAAGACAAACATAAATTCCCAAAAGACTCCCAACTACGATTTCGTTGCAGGACAGCACATCAAGAAGCTCCTGAGAAGAGGAATAGTATTCTTAATACAAATTTTTAACGCAGTGCTCCTTACAGGGTACTTTCCAGCACAATGGAAGGTAGCAGACATTATCCTTATTCATAAACCAGGCAAACCTCAAAATGATGTCACCTGGTACAGACCCATAAGCCTGTTACCAGTCCTGGGCAAATTACTCAAAAAATTACTGCTAAAAAGGATGTTGGAGATAGTGGAAAAAAATAATCTAATTTCTGAAAACCAATTCAGATTTAGAAAACAGCACGATACTAGCGAACAGATCTACAGAATTACTGAAATTATAAACCAGAATTTTGAAGAGAAAGGCTACTGCATGGCAACCTTTTTAGACGTGAGCCAAGCCTTTAGCAGGGTTTCGCATAGAGGACTATTGTGTAAGTTCAAGACAGCACTTCTGCACACATAGTATATTATTCTACAATCATACTTGCAAGAAAGATATTTTTGAGTTAAATATGGGCAAGAAGTAACGGAAATATTTCCTATAAAAACGGAAGTATGTTAGGGCCCTATTTATACTTATTTTTCACTACAGACCTGCCAACCAATCCGGAAACTCGCACAGCAACATATGCAGACTACAAGGCCATTATGGTAAAATACAAATCCAAACATGGCTGCAAGAACTCTACAGCACCATTTAGACCAGATCCAACATTGGACAAGAAAGTGGCGAATCAAAATCAATGAATGAAGGTACAAGTTACCTTCACGAAATGCACAAGCAGATAATGAGAAAAAACATGAGTATTGACATGGCAAACCCACATATTAAATAAGTTGGTCATAAACTTACCAACTACTACTGGTTGATAGGACACAGATCCAAGTTATCACTTAGAAATAAATTACTAATTTATAAAGTTGCCCATTAAACCAATTTAGTTATACGGTATTGAGTTACATCAACGTCGAATATTAATATCCTGGAAAGATTTTAAGTCAAAGTTCTTCCGACAATAATAAATGCATTTTAGTTTTTTCCGAACAAAGAAATAATCGAAGACTAAAAAGTGTTAACAGCGAAACAAGAAGTGAATAAGTGTAGTGAAAACTGTCTAAACAAGCTAGAAATGCACACAAATTCACTGTGTTTGTCAGGTTTTCAAGGTATTCTTCAAGAAAACGGTTTTTTTAATTTTTAATGGCATTATGTAGTTCTTGTAAAACTTCCACGTATCTTAACTTGTCCGAGGGATACCTGGTATGTTGCCAGATTCGCCTGAAACGCCTTTTGCTAGCTATTTTTTCTTTGATTTCAGTTGACATTTTTGGTTTATTCTCTTATAAACATTTTCGGTGTAGCTTCCCAAGCAGAGGTTTGTATTACAAGAGTAAATCCGTTTAGCGCTTCTTCCATGTTTGTTTTTGATTTTAGTGGAATGGATGGATTTACATTTTGCTCAATAAATTGTTTGTAGTAATTGCAGTCCGTTCTTTTATTGGTCAAGGTTGGTATTTTTTATTTTTCTACTATGTTTGAGCTAACTGTAGGTAGTATCGGTGATTGATCAGAGCTTAAATCGAGGTTGTATTCAACACCAAGGTATCTTTGTGCAATGCCTTTTGTAATATAGAAGTCGAGAAGATTCGGTAACTTTCCTGGGTCCGTGGGCTAACAGGTGGGTGAGAAGGTAGACAAATAACTGAACTGTACTTCTTGTATGACTTGATATAGTGGTCCATAAACCCCAAACCATGTTTTTTGGGTTGAAGTCTCCTACAACCAAAAATTTGTTTCCAAGTGTGTTAAAGTACGCAGTCATATTCTATTTATTTGGACGATAGTTTGGTGAGAAGTAAACTGAAGAGACTGTAAGGGGACCTAGTCAATCCTCAATCACCACACTTGTCGTCTGTATGACGTTTTCTTGGTGCTTCTTTAGAGTATTTAATATGATTTTT
This sequence comes from Sinelater perroti, assembly GCA_036346155.1. Lineage (NCBI taxonomy): Eukaryota > Metazoa > Arthropoda > Insecta > Coleoptera > Elateridae > Sinelater > Sinelater perroti. The sequence continues at coordinate 3,125,999 of JARFIY010000099.1, forward strand.
GATTAATATTGCTGTGTCTCTCCTTGTCCTCCTTTTAGCATCTATGTGGGAGGTGTGGTATAAGGTAAAATTGGGTATATTAATACTCGTATTACTTGAAAAGTGTGTTTCAAACACTAGTAGAATGTCAATTTTATTATAAGTGAGAAAGTTTCAACTTCCTGTCTACACGAGGCTAGGCCATTTGCAGTCCATAGAGCTGTTTTATGGCTTAGTAGCATAATTGTTTTGTTGTTGTTGAATTAAGAGGCATGTTAAGCTATCTAATTTGTCATTTAATCTTTTTATTTCTGTTGGTAGTTGACTTATTGTTTGTTGCTGGTTTACAACTGTATATTTCAGAAATGAGATTATGATAAGTAATTTATTTTGCTTTGGGACAGCTTGAAAGCTTGATTGATACGGGTCTTGTTGATTTATCACACTATGGTTTTCTTGATTTGAGTTTTTAGCTGCTGCTGACGTTTCTGTTGTATCATTTTCATTCATTTGGTGTTTGAGATCTTCTGTTTATTATTTCTAAGTAAACTCTACAGATCTTGGCATTTGCTTGATGAGAGCCGCAGCAAAGAACACATGTGGGTTTCTTTCCGCCTCCCTTTTTTTGGAACAAGTTTTGTATTAATGATTGTGGGCGCATTTACAGCATCGGTGAGGTCTATTGCAATTGTTCCTCGTGTGCTCGCAGCACTAACATCTGGTGCACTGTGTAAGCTTAGTTTTCTTTATGGGTTTCTTAAACTGTACTACCACATTTAATAAGCGCTTTATATTAAATATTTTTGTATTGTCTGATTTTTTTTCAGATCAATGAAGAATGTCTATTCTTGGAATTGGCTTATCTTTCCATGTACCCATAAATGTTTGTAATCGCTACTACTGAGTGTCCGACTTTTACCAGCGCTTCTCGGATTTCTTTGTCTTCAGTGGTGTGGTGTATGTTTCGTAGTATTACTCTGAACTTCCTGTCTTCATCCAAAGTGTGCTTGTGTCTGATGACCTTGTTATCGTCCAGTAGCTTTTAATTGTTTTGTAGTGTTTAATTGTGTTTACTTGTAGCTTTACTAGGGGTTGTCCGCCAAGCGGTGTTTTTGGCGTTCTATGCTAACAATTTTTCACCCGCATTTCCTAAATTTTTAATTGGATCGGGTTTTTCCCTAGATTGGAAACGTAAAGCAATTTAATTTAGCGCCCATTCATAATGGACGTAGTAAGCATAAGCCAACCGTAAGAAATACATAATATGTAAAGTTAAATCAATGCAAAACTTATGCCCTCGTTCATAATGCAATCTGAAATTGCATAACCCAACTTTAGTATTGTCAACATTTCGGCTTCGTTTTTACAACGGATAGGGAACTATTAATTAATTTAGTAAATATTTATCTGTTCCTACACCATAAAAGGGATATGCAGCGGTCCGATAGCCACGGCCGCCCGGTCAGTCGGCAAAGAGCGAGAGCGGCCACGACGTGTGTGCACGAACGCACGGACTTTCTCGTTTAAATTAAGCGCTCAGAGCGCGGCACGCCGAATTTCATATCGGTCGTCTTTGTTTACTTTCCGTTCAAATATATAGGCTGTCTTTGTTTACTACGCACGGACCTCCTCGTGTAAATCAAGGGCCGAGGACCACGTCTCATTTCTTTGTTTATTTTCTGTTTAAATGTATAGATAGATTTAGTTTCCTTTTATTATCTGATAATTGTAGTCTGTTTTGGCGATGTTCAAGTTTAGCAAGGTGAACAGCGGTTGAATTTTATCTACAAAGTGTAGGATGAATGGTGGGATGCTTACCTTATTTTTTCTGTTTGAAGTGGTTGTGTTGTTGCCATCGTCTTTTTGTTGCGTAAGGGGTCGGTACTTATTTTGCAATTTAAGTTCTGAGATTTGTTTTTGTTTGTCCTGTTTTAGACTGTTGTTGAGGTGTTTCTTTTTGTTACGCAGCATCACTACTTGAAAGTTATTCGGGCATTTGTTTCTGCTAGATTACTACTTTGTGAGGTGGTCGACTTAACAATAGGATAATATTTATCATTATGTGACTGCATTTTATAAGTTGTTTGTTGTAAAGGTGCCTATCATTGCATGTTTCCATAAATCTGTTGTGTTTGTGGTAGTCCTTATGTATACAGTGGCTGGTTTGGGTTTGCGGGTTTTGAATTAACCCGTACTCTTTATGGAACATTCTATCTTAGTACCCACTTGTGCGCAGCGAACTACGAGATTATGGATAATACTGACCTTATGCTTGAACTCTGTCTTGGCTGGAGTTGTTTTCTTATTTAAAATGGTTTAAATTGGTATGTGATGCGTTAATATAGCAAGATTTATAAGCAGCATTCTAATAACATCAGTGGTAACTTCTTCGGGAGCTTTAATAATGTGATAATAAATTAAATTTGCTTTTAGTTTTCTAAATATATATTTGTTAGGTTGCATTATTTGAATTTAGTGATTCAAATATGTTTAAAGAATACCTTTGACATTTTAAATTTTGCTGTAACAAAAAAGTGAAAAAATTGAGTCAACATGATGTATATTATTAAAGTGAGGAAAAATATCTTGATACCACAACCAATAACAGTTGTTATGTAAAATTTTTACAAGAATTGGAAAAACCGACTACTTCACTGCATTATAACCAAAGGAATGCCAGAAAAATATAAAAATTATTTTTTTTCTACTTCCGTATATAGGAAAAACATCGCCATAAAACAAAATTCAAAAAATTAAATTTTTACGAATAATTAGAAAGCAAAAGGCAATAGATTATTTTGGCTTTCATCATTGTCTCTTTCTTACAAGATATATTGAAGATGGTCATTTTAATTTTCTTATCTATTATGGTTTAAAGATACCCTATAAAAACATCACAATTTTCCACACTGTACATATTGCAAGTCTTTAATAAGTTGTATCATAGTCATTTCCTGTAGGGCAAGTATTACAGTGCAGTCCAGCAAAATCTTCAATTTTTTATCAAGTTTGTGCAGCTGTTTATTCTTTCGATGACGCTAATTCTCGAGAACATCAGTCACCCTAAAAACTTCAGTCTTCCCTGAATGTGTCTTAAATAGTTTCAAAGTTTTCGATAATTGTAAGTCTGAGAACAATTAAGCAACGGATGAGTCACAGAAGGAAGAATTTTCCAATGAAGAATTTTTAAACATCTCTACTTACAACGTTCAGGAACTGAGTTTCTTCCTTAATCTCGACAAGTAAAAAATTTCTGGTTACTTCCAAGAAGGATGTCGCTTTTTGTATGTCTCTGCTTTTTTCTGTCTGTTCTTTAACTTGTTTCTTACGTATTCGTTCCTTCTTTATATCATAATTTGTTCGGTGGCTTTTCTGGATTTCTCTTATATTTATAATTCTTTTTTGATTTTTTTGTTATATCGGTAATATAAACGAGTTACTCAAATGTGACTTTAGATTTATTTACACCTCTGTGTCTTTAGTTATGTAGTTGTTCGTGGAATATATTTTCGCAAATATATAATATGCGGTAATCAAATCATTATTGTAAAATACACTTATTTGTTAATGACCAAATTTTAAAGCAAAGATCTATTAATGTTTTACTCTAACACTTGCTAACGTTGTAGTATCCAAATTGCTACTAAAGTGCTGAGCTGGTCTCACAGCATTCTCCATGAAATGGAGCACCATTTTAACCTGCCAAAAATAAACATACATTTTTAAAAGCTCAAATTTCAAAGACAAATTGCAAAGTAGTTTGCTAAATAAAGCAGACTCGTTTTTAGTACGTAGACATAAATCTAGAGTGTATAGTAAATATTTCGCAGGTTGTTTACATATGCTGCGGCGCCGGAGCAGTCGTAATAAATATAAATGATTCAGCTCGCATGGGCGCAGATCCATCTCTGGAAGTCCCCTTTTTGCTTGCAGGAAGCGGACATAGCCATCGCTCCGATGACGATAACCTCCGAACGGGAGCGCGTCATAGACTTCAGCAAGCCGTTCATGTCGCTGGGCATCTCCATCATGATTAAGAAGCCGGTGAAACAGAAGCCGGGGGTGTTCAGCTTCCTGAACCCGCTGTCGAAGGAGATCTGGGTGTGCGTGATCTTCAGCTACATCGGCGTCAGCATCGTGCTGTTCACCGTCTCGCGCTTCTCGCCGTACGAGTGGCGGCTGCTGCACCTGACCGGGGAGCACCGGGACCCCTCCGGGCAGATGGGGAACCACAGCTCGATGGCGAATGACTTCAGCATACTGAATTCGCTCTGGTTCGCCCTGGCGGCCTTCATGCAGCAGGGGTGCGATATAGGGCCCAGATCGATCTCGGGCCGGATCGTGGGGGCCGTGTGGTGGTTTTTCACTCTCATTCTTATTTCATCGTACACCGCCAACCTGGCCGCCTTCCTGACGGTCGAGAGGATGGTGGCGCCCATAAATTCGCCGGAAGACCTGGCCTCGCAGACGGAAGTGGAATACGGAACCCTTTATCACGGCTCCACCTGGGACTTTTTCCGGGTACGTATTAAAGCGGCATGATGCCGTGAAAAATTCAGGCAAACTCGATTTTGCGGCGTTTTACCGCCGCTCGCGCTCTTCGCTCACGTCGTCGCGTTGCAGAGATCCCAAATAACGCTCTACTCGAAGATGTGGGAATACATGAACTCCAGGAAGCACGTGTTCGTCAAAACGTACGACGAGGGCATCCGGCGCGTACGCCAGTCCAAGGGTAAATTTGCTTTGCTCATAGAATCTCCTAAGAACGACTACACCAACGAAAGAGAGCCATGCGACACGATGAAGGTTGGGCAGAATTTGGACGCGAAAGGTTTCGGGGTCGCCACTCCTCTAGGGTCACCACTCAGGTCAGTTTTTCTTTAGTTTAATTATTTTACCCACACATTATCCCCTAACACTAAAACATAATTTCATTGTTTAAACTTAATCTCAAATTTTACCACGTCTTGAAAAATTATTTTAAGCTTGTCAGTACATACAAAGCATCAAGATATGTGATAAATTTTAAAACACTTCACTCCTGTGAACGATTATTAAACTAAATTAGTATATATTTTAACAAATTATATGACAACAATTATAGCTGAAAAGATTTTCAACAAAAACAAAAAAATAGAAGTCGTTTGAAGAAATTAAAAAAAATATTGTTAGCATCTTTACTTTTAAAGCTTCTATTTTATGGAAATTTTTACAACTTTTTAAAATTGGACGCTTTCAAATGTCACTACTTAGCATGCGAACTATTTGATAGAAACGATTTTTGGATGACCTTATTGCATTAACTCTAATAACCAATATATCCTCTCTACTAAGCGTTTAAAACCCTTCTAGGACCCTTTCAGAACCCTTTTGTGCTGCAATATATTTTAAAAGATGACAATCTAGTATTACGTTTTTGCACTAAATAGTTGCAAAAAAGCTAGGTGAGTCATAAAGAAACGCTGTATAAGCAAATTATGGTGCATTACACAAAATTCACACCAGAATCATACAAAACATTCATTATAGTTGCACTTGTAAGGGTTGCAACAAAAGGTTTAAGAGTTGTAGATAAGCTACGGGTGGTTGAATGCCTTACTTGAGCTATAACATACATTTTTATACTACAAACATTTCTATAAAATAACAGTATCAAAAGCGTCACGGTACAAAACAATTACTATTTAAAATTTTGTTAGAATTCAATGCTAAATTCATGTCTCAGACAAAAAGCGCTAGTACCTACGCGTTATCAAAAGTTTTTTGCAAAATTTTATTTATTTGTAGCATATACAGGCCATGTAGGCCTTGAGCTATTCCTTTACACTTTACTTACACATAAAATACATTTTCTATCTTAGGTTTGAACTTAATCCGTTTACATAACATATAATTAATAATTGACATCAGATAACCAAACATAAAAGTATTCTTAACAAGATATAATGTCTTTCCATTTTCTTCGATCCGTTGCTAGGGCCCTCCAATTTCTGATCCTTTTTTCTGCAAGGTCATTTTCCACCGCCTGATTCCATCTTATTCTCGGCCTACCTTTCCCTCTTATCCCCTCTGGTGCTCTCCAGGCCACATTCTTCACATTTCTGTCATCCTTCATTCTTACCAAATGCCCTAGCCATTATAGTCTTCTATTCTTCACAAAGTCTCCTACTGATTTTTCCCCGTACGTATCATATTGTTCCATATTCATTCTTCTTTCCCAACCCATTATTGTCTTTTTCCCGCCCAGTATCCTTCTTAGGATTTTGTTTCTCCCAGGTTTCTGTTTTTCGCCGGATCCTCTGGTTCATGGCCCATGTTTCGCATCCATAGATTAGCGTTGGCCTTAATATTGACTTATAAATCCTAAATTTTGTGTTTCTGGATAACCCCTTTGCTCTTAATATTTTATACAGCCCTCCTGCGCATTTGTTTCCTTTGGCTATTCTTAGATTCACTTCCTTTTCTTCTTCAATTTTATTGGACACTAATACACTTAGGTATACATGTAGTTCTCTACTTCTTCAAAAGCTACAACCCCCGCATTTCTCTTTGTATTTGAGATGCATAGATTTTTTTGTATCTTTGTAACCTTTTTTGAACTTAAGCTCCATATATTTTGTCTTGTCCTTATTAAACTGGAGCCCCATTGTTTCAGCAGAATCCATCAGTTATTTTTGTGACCTCTTCTAGTTCTTTTGTACTTCTAGTCAGTAGCACCACGTCATAAGCGTAAGCAAGACACTGATGGCTTTTGTAAAACAGTGTCCCTTTTCTATTTATTCCGCTCTTTCTAATTACCGCTTCTAGTGCTAGGTTAAACAGCACGCATGATAGAAGATCGCCATGTCTTAATTCTTTTTCTATTTTGAATTCTGCGCTTGACTGCTCTTGACTGCTGCGGCTGTGTCTTTTGGTGTCATCCTTATTAATCTGATTAATTTAGCCGGTATTATTAGTTCTTCTAGCGCTTTCATTAACTGCTTCCTGTTTATATTATCGCCCTTGAAGTCAATGAATAGCATATGTGTTTCAACGTTATATTTGTAGCAGTCGTTCAGGATTTGCTTTAGCATAAAGATTTGGTCTGTTGCGGATCTGTTTTGTCTAAAACCCCCTTGGTACTCCCTTAGCTCGGCTTCCGCGTATTCGTCCAATCTTCTCTTTATTATTGTGGCCAATACCTTATACGTGACATCTAAGAGTGTAATTCCCCTGTAATTCTCGCAAACTCTCTTGTCACCCTTTTTGTAAATTGGCAGGATTATCGCCTTATTCCAAGACGTTGGCATTTTTTCTGCTTGCCATATCTTTATTATCATATCAAGAATCTGTTCCGACAACATATCACCTCCGTACTTTAGATTTTCCGCCGCTAATCCATTTTCACCCGGTGATCTATTATTTTTCATTTTCCCCAGTATTTCTTTTACTTCATCCATCCTAGGATTTTCTACTGCTACTCCGTCATTATCAATCTCATCTTGCTCTTGGTTTTCCTTCGTACCTACATTTAAGGTTTCCTCAAAGTTCCTCCTCCATCTTTCTAATATGTTTTCCTCGTCACCCAGTAGATTTCCGTCCTCATCCTTAATATATGGAGTTCTGCTTTACGTCCTTGTAGAAATTTCTAATTTCGTTAGCTTGATATTTGTTTTCTATTTCTTTTACCTGGTCTTCCATATACCGTCTTTGTTTTTGCCTTAACAACCCTTTCACTTTACTTCTCTGTCTAGCATAACTTTGGTAATTTTCCTCAGATGGTGTGTGTAACATTTTTTGTCTAAACTTTTTCTTTATCTTCAGCTCCTGGTCACATTCCCCATCGAACCATTTTTTTTTCTTTTTTGGGTTTTGCCTTGTGATATTTCTTTGTGTTACGAACCTTATTGTATTTTCTAAGTTTCTCCACTTCTCCTCTACTCCCTCTCCGTCTGCTACCTTTTTGCCTAACATGTATTCTATGTCCTTCTTATACTTTTTTGCCATCTCCTCGTCCTGCAGCATCCTTATTTAAGATTTAACCCTTATCCTTACTTTCCTTTTTGTTGCCTCTATTTTTTTCGACTCTATGCATCTAATTTGTACTCCAACCAGAAAATGGTTGGAGTCCACGTCCGCACCCCTATATGATCTCACTTTCTTTATCATTTTTTCATGTTTCGCTTGCACCAGGACGTGATCTATTTGGTTGGTCCCCTTGCTTCCCGGTATAATCCATGTCCCTTTGTGTATGTCCTTTGTTGGAAATGTGTGCTCATTATTTTCAGATTTTTCTCTATTGCCAGCGAGATCAGCCTTAGCCCATTATCATTACTAGTATCGTGCTTATATTCCCCTCCTGTTATCTTCCCGTAGATATCTTCTTTTCCATTCTTAGCATTTGCATCCCCCATTATCAATATTATGTTGTCTTTTGGAATCCTGTCTATTACTTTCTCCAATATCTCGTAGTATCTGTTCCTCTTTTTCGTTAGTTAGGCATGTATATTTATTATAGAGATAAACTTCTTCCCTTGCCTTATGGTTATGGTTAAAAAAAATTATTAAAAGTAAAAAAATCAAATAAAATTATAGTATAATAATTATATATTTTGAAGATTAAGTTTTGGAGTCAAATGATAATACTTTTTTAGTAATTTTCCAAAATAATAAACAAAGACTTCTTTCATTTTGGTACAATTTCGAAGTAGTTTTGGAAAATAAACTACATATAGGATAAATTCTTTGTCATGTAACACTTTCAAACTCTAAGATTTAAATTTTATAATGTGTTTTAAGTGCGTGTCATGTCACGAACGTCATATTTTCAAAGCTGTTTCTAAAAACTGATTTAGTGCTTACATTACGCCGCAAACCCTTCATATGAAATTAATATTGTTTTAACTTTAATTATTATTATATGTACAGCATATAGTGGCAACCGGATTAAACAACGACCAGCAGCGTCGAGTTCACTACACACACAGCCACAACAAAAAATAAAGGCAAACTAAAATATTCTAATTTTTAACCAAAATAAATTTGCTAAAACTCTGAGAGTTCGAAATATACTTTAAATTATACTGATAATGCTAAATTTGTACATAAATTCAAAAGTAATGACAGAAATTAAGACTTGCAACAAATAATTTTTATTTTACGTCATCTTTATGTACATGTGACACGTTATAATTTACATGATATAAGTTTTGAAGTTTCTTAGATGCATATTTTTTTAAATTAGATAACCTAGAAAAGTCGGGATTAGCATGGTCATTGGTGGCAATTGTATCCGTAACAGATAGCTGGTGATAAACCAGGGGAAACTTGCGAGTATTGTTAAAGATCGTTACAATATGTGGCTATTAGATTTTTATATGGGCAACGAATCATATGATATTAATATCTTAAAAAGGAAATAATTTACAAAAGCAGATAATTATAAACCGATAACAATATCCTTCATGATTCATTGCATGCTTTTGGTAGTTATAACTACAAAACTGCAAAGAGTAACTAGTTTCAATTGTAAATAAAAATAATTGTAACTTAAAACAGTCCACTTTAGCAATATAAAAAACATTGAAAAACATTCTCAAAAAAAACTGATAAAGAAGACTCTAAGGTCAACTTAAAGCTGTCAAGCTTATCATGAGAAAATAACAACGGCGAGACTACGCCAAGCGTTGGGGAAAAGCCTGCAAACTGAGAGGTTGAGGCGTCATACGTTTTCTTTAACTGCCAGGTCGTCGTGCACCATCTCTAATACGCTTTGATTATTACCTTTGTTCAAAATGAACGTAGACATTAAATTATTTTTAGTGACAAAGTAAGCCGCCTCATCTGATCCTAAGAAACGAAAGATAGGTTTCACCTGCGTGACCACACTGACGCGCTATCATGACAAGGCATTTAACATTCTTCTTCTTCTTTTAAGTGCCATGTCCAGTCTTCTAGGCATTGGCGATCGTTGTCGTCCATGCTTCACGGTTGTCTGCCCTGCGCCAAATTTGCTCTTAAACCTGCCCAGTCTCTTATATTTTTATCCATAACATCTGTTTTTTTCCATTTCCTTTTTATTCTTTGACTTTTCCTTTCATGATTAGTTGTAGCACTTGATATTTCTCTCTTCGCGATACATGGCCACTTTTCTTTGTTTGATGATGGTAAATAATTCTTTGCCTGTGTTGATACTTATTCATTTCACACACGATCGGTCCATAAAATTTTATGGCTTTCTTTTGTGAACGCCTCTATTCCATTTATCATATTTATTATCAATATCCAACATTCTATTCCTTCTAACAATACTGAACATGTTGTTATGCGTTGTCGAAGATTTGGATTCAGTACATTATTACATAATGCCTTTTTCATGGAATTAAAGGTAGTGTGAGTTATTTTTATTTTTCTCTTAATTTTCCGATCTCGACTGAGATCGTCTGAAAGATTACAACCTAGATATTTAAAAGCACTAACTCGTTCTATTTGGTTACTATTTATGTATAAATTGACGTTCAAATGTGTTTCCTACTGAACATTCTGAATTTAGTTTTGTTAATATTAATACTAAATCTCGCGACGGTACTATATGTATAAATCTTGTTTAAAAGTCTTTGTAATTTTTAATTGTATCTGCTAGTAACGCAGCATCATCCACATATCTAATGTTGTTAATCGGCACAATATTAATCTTCACGCCCAATTCTTCACCGGCCAATGCTGCCTTAAATATAGAATCGGACTATAAATTGAATAGCAAGGGGAAAGGATGCAGCCCTGTGGCACTCCTCTACTAATCTCCACTTTGTTTATCAATCCTTCCTCCAGTCGTATTCATGCTCTTTGTTCTCAATATAAGTTTTTGATCATTCAAAGATCATTTTCGTCTGTTTTTAGTAATTCTATCTGCTCTGTATGTCTCACTTTCTTAAACGCTTTTTCATAACCAGTAAAACAAGAAAACGCGTCTTTTGTTAGTCTCAATATTTTTGTAAGAAACCTACAATCGCCAATAATGCTTAACGTGTACTGAAACCATTCTTGAAACCAAACTACGTATTGTCCAAATGGTCTTTGTATTCTCTTCTAATTTTTTGCATATATTACTCGTAGACATTTAACGGGTGGCTCATTACTCTAATTAATCGGAATTGCTACATTTTTGGCAACCAATTTTTATGCTCTACGAATGAATACCGACTTTAACCAGTCTTCTGTCAGTTTTTCAAAGTCATATATCATATTAAATTATTTTACTACTACATTTAAACTGTCTCCATTCATAAGCTTTAAAATTCCTGCAGTAATTTGATTTGGTCATGTTGTCCTCTAATTATTTGAAATCTTCACTGCATGTTCCACGTCTACTTTTAATATTTGTGGATCATACAATTTTTCTGCTTCCACATGAATGTCAATACGTTTGTCTTGAAATCGTTCTAGGGGTGTAATTTAACTACATGTTATGTTTATTCGTTACTTCCAACATTAGTCTGTCATCACTGTTTGTTAACCGGCGTTATGTGAAATCCTGGTATTTCTTTCTACTTTTTGTGCATTCTGCTTGTATTATGCTTTTTTTAAATTACTCCATCTCTTTACATTTTTCTCTCGTCAATTTTTGCTATCCTTATTTCTCACTTTATTTCTTGTTCTTTTCTTTTATATTTAATGACCTTGCGTTTAAGTTTCCTGGGTTCATCCATTAATTTTTCAATTTTTTCTTTTTATTCTTTTATCTGGTTTAAGATTTTCATTACAAACTTTTTGAATAATGATCTTAAGGGTTTGCTACAGTGCCTCTACTTTTGTTATTTAAGTTTTCTAGTTCTTGGTTGATCTCATTTGTTGTTTTTCTTTGTCGTTTATATCTATTAGTAGATCTCGTATCTTTTTAAGAATTTTTTTCACCTGAAGTGATATTTGTCACAAAAGGATTATGCTTCGATGCTCCACTTGGGTATGCCAATATTTGTTTGATGCAATTCCTATAACCTTTGTTGATGATAATATACTCGATTTGGTTCCTTGTAAGTTGTCCGTTTCTTTCATTATTTTGTAAGGATATCTACGTATATAATCTTCTCTTATGAATTTTATACCAAGTATTTGCAATTATCATCCGTTGTTCTTGACAAATCTGATAAAGTCTTTTATTACTCTCTCAATGCTCTCTCCCAAGCCATAAATGCCAACTAAGCCTTCTCGCTGTTCTCGTTCTATTTGGACATTAAAATCACTCATAATAAAAGTTGTATCACGATTTTTATATATTTTTATAGAACGGTTTTACTTCCTAATCATATCTCTTACCTGCGATCGGAATGTACACTTGTAAAATGTTTATATCAAAGGGCTGACCTCGTAGCTGTAGTAACATAAGTCTACCTAAAATTAAGATAAAATTGTCAACATACTTGTTATATTCTGATTCCGCAAATAGTGCTACACAATTTTGATTATATTGATAATTTCTGTTGCTTCCCGAGTAATATAGTTTTTCCTCCATTTTGTCACGTATACCTGTGTTTGGCCATCTTAATTCGCTTATTGCTAGTATGTTAATATTAAGTCTCTTTATTTTCTGTATCATGTTATCTAGTTTTCATGCCATGAATCAACTTTCCATGTTTCATGCTTGTATTTAACTACTTTGAACCTAGAGCTTCTTTGTACCCTTGTCCATTTAAGGACTATCTGTGACTCTCAATAGTGGTATCCTGGGAAGTAATTACCTAGGGTAATTTTCCAGAGTTGTTTTCCGTTGCCTGTTGTGGGTGTAACTCATCCTCTCCTAACCTGGAGAACAGACGCTGTTTGCAGCCGTCCCATTAGAGTTAGACGCTGCTATGCTAGTTTTGACCTACTCCGGGTATTTGATTTTCCCGGTAACCATCATATCTGAAAGGATTTTGGTATACATCACATGGAGGATTAACAAACCTACACGAGCCTCTAACATTATTCGTGCAGAATTTCTTTGAAGAAAAATATTTTAGAGAGTCAGTACATTTCTCTACGTTATTTCGGATACAATTTTGATTTACTTCCAAAAAATAATCAGGTAGTGTGATCATTTTTTGAATCAATGCCGTTCTAGAACTTCTGATTGAAGAAACTGAATAAGATCAAAATTTTATGTCTGATAAAGATTAGAGAGCTTGTTCGGTCTTTGTAACAAAACAAGCAACCTAGTTTTTCTTAACCATTGAAAAGTTGGTTAATATTAACATGTTATTATTAAGAATCAAATAAATTGTATTCCAAATCGAATCCACGTTGATGACCCCATTGTGACTTTGAAGAGATGAAACAAATTGTAAGTTGTGCTATCTTAGTGTGACTTGTGATCTCTTTGCTAGACTTTCAATTAGCGACACGGAAGGTATTAACCTATCTTCTGAAGATGTACTAAAATAGTTCTTATTTAAAGATACATAATTTCTGCTGTATCTTAGACTAATAGTCATTTCATTGGTTATTGAAATTTAAGGCAATAAACACCTAAAAGTTCAACCTTTAAATTGAATGTTACATCTGTCTTAAGAAAAATAGAAGATTAGAAGTTTCCAAGCCGAAAATGACAACTGCAACTATATTTTAAAAAATATCAATTTATGACCGTTGACAACCGAGCAGTGCGGGAAATTATTTTTGAAAGCAAAAGTACGTAATTTGAATCAAACATTTTATCCGCTTATTTTTACCTGCTTGATTGTTCTCCATGGTCCATCTTCAGTATTCCCCGTACTACTCCTTTTAGGACGCCTATCTAAATATGTTCTTACATAGGTGAGTGGCCGAATGATGATCATTTTTGGTGTCTGATAATTTAACAAATAAATTATTAATATGACGTTACAGCTCACTATTAGGTATTATACGGTGTTTGCTTCACAAACCTATAATTAACTGCTAAAAAATAATATGTATGGCCATAAACGGTCGACTAAAATGATACATATCTTAGGTCACAAACTACTCCTAGTTAGTTTCCTATTGCTTTTAATTAATAAATAATATGTTGATATATGGATTTAGATAGATATAGCAAAAACAGGCCGTTTAAATAATTAAATGGAGAAATCAGCACATAATTAAAATGTCGTCAGTATTTCGGAAAAAACAGGCAACATATCTTTAAATAGTATTATAATTACTGAACAATATAACGATTTTTAACAATCAAAAAATGTGTCCTAATTTTGAAATTAAAAACAGCTAATCCTTAGTCTACATGTGTAAAGAAAGAAAATGGAGTTTTTCACATTCAATTTGATTATGTCGTTTGTATGATACTGAGCGTGACAGACATATACATACACAAATGCTACTGTTATTACACAATAATTCTAACATCACTTTAGTATACATTGGTAGAAATAATAATGCGACTGTTTCTCCAATTTATCTTATTTTGGTAAACTACGTTCTGAATTCATAAATGTAAACATTTATTGCATTGAACAAAATACCACGGAGGAATCTGGAACTTTCCCCAAAAAGTAGTTTAGTCAAACGGAGTTGTTCTGAACATTATGGCAGCCATTGTAAGACCCTTAAAGTAATTTCTTCTATTATACATGACCTAGCGAGTTTACGAAATTACACTACAACATTTTGTGTATTGATTGGCCTTTTTCATTTCGCTTTAATACATAAATGAAGATAATGATTTTATAAATCATTTAATTACATGCGATAAAGCTCATCCTACTTAGACGTTTTAATCAATACACAAAACTTCAAATATTGTCAATAAATACTGGCTACAGCTCACTAAATATACAGTTTGTGCTATACAACAACAGAGATTTTATTTTAATAATGATGATTGTTGCCAACAAACAATTTTCAAAATTGTCTTTGTTTTGCTAACCAAAATAATTAGCAGATGTGTTTGTAATAAGATATAATTATAGATTATATAGTAAAGTTTACAATGGTATTGTTGAAACAATTTTTTTTGATAGTGTTAAATTATAAGACGAGCCTAAACTAAAATATCTATCACAATTTCCAGATTTAATAGCGGTTAACTTTTTATGAGGTTATTTGAAGAAGGTGCACTCAACTAAACTTTAAATCATTTAATAGATACAAAACAATATTTAAACTGAAATACAGGCTTTACTATGACAAACTAAAGCTGTTAAAAGGATAGTCTACATATCTATCTAATAGATACTTGGATGATATTATTTTTACTTTCCACGCCAATAAAAAGTTATTCCGTAAAGATTAACTGTACTATTAATTTTCCTAAGAAAGTGTTTTCACATGGCAACAGTAAAATATTTTTGCAACGCAATCTATAACTTATGTGGAAAAATTGTATAGAACGCGAAATTGTAACTTTCAGATATTTTGCGAGATGCGTTTAAGTTCTAAGGTCTCCAATCTTTTTCCTCAGCATTGATAGTAGGTAGAAAGATGGGGTTAAATTTAAAAGACGCAGAAAATATTTTGGAATTTGTAATATAGATGACAGCACCATACCGTCGATTGGGTGTGCACGATATCGCCTCTAAACTTGATAGTTTCATAGGATCTGTGGAGTCCATTTTGCATAACGACCAGAAACTGCGGAAAGTTTCTTCAAGGCGAGTCTCACAAATGCTAAGCCACGAACATAAGGCTGCGCGGGTGGCAATGCCTTAAGACGTGTTGACGCATGATACCGCCATAAATTTTCAACCATGAAGGCCGCTCGGTTGCAATCGAACCGCTATTACATCAGCGATATTCTAATGGAGAAAACACACCCCTAAAGAAGTGTTCTCAGCAGCCATGGACTCATGGTGACGACTTTGTAGAAAATGTGCACGTCTTACTTTGAAAAGTAAGAGAAGTTTTAATTTTGTTGGGTAAGTAGTTTTCCAGAAAAAAATTTAAAGACTTTAGAACTTAAACACACCTTTTAAAAGGAAATAATCCATCTAAAAAATTAAGGAATATAATTTAGCGAAAAAATAATATTTTAAACTTTCAATGTTTACTCGCTAATTTTCTATAGACTTTTAACCCAGATTCCCATATTTTATTATCCTTGGACACCGTAACTGTTTCAATTCTTGTTTTCCGAGAAAATTTTTTGTTAAGTTTTTCTTATTTATTTCAATGTAGTTCTTTAAGATAAACCCTTCAACATTTTAAAAACTGCTGTTTACTTACAATTTTAAATACACCCAAGGTTTGTTACTCTTTGTTAATTTTTAGCTTTCTTACCTACTTACTAGCTAATTAAAAAGTGTGAGAGACAATCAGGCCTTAATACCGAAAAGAAACGATTGTCCCCAATAGACTGCAAAGCCACAAATAATAATAATAATTAAAAAAACAGACAGAGAAACAAACACTTTAATACAGAATTTTTATGTTATTGTAGAGAAACCTAAAAATCTAAAAAGTTATCCCTGATATTACACGTTTAAATCTGGACTCTAAATTTTGTTATTCCGTATTTCAAAGTTTTTTTACCATCAAGAAAATCAAAAATCTGGTTATAATTTTCAAAAAACTGAGTTTCTATCGTTTTTGCACAACTTGCGGACATTTAACATACTTTGAATGTTTATATGTTTTTTTTACATCCATGATTTGAAGATCGTGTCTTAATTTTACGAAATAAAAAAATAATTAAAAATGGAATCTGACCATACCTTGCAAAACATTTTTGAAATGACTTTTAAGCAGTAACAACTTTGTTTTTCCCCATTTCTTAAATCTTTTCTAGAACCCTCACCTTACTATTTTAAGCAAAGAAATCGTATAAAACTACACCCAGAAAAAATTAGAGGAAGTAGCCTAATTAATAATTATTTGCTGAAATTGTCTCGGTGTGAAAATTTGCGAAACAAATATTCCTTTTGTTTTTTTGAAAAATACATATATCAGTATTATCAAGTTTCGATAATAAAAGTTTTTCTGGGCTGTGTCGGGTGAATAAATATGTGAAGAAAGTGCGTGAACAAAAGTAGAATAAGCGAGCAATAAGAAGAATAAAAAAAGGAATGAAAATTGGTGCAATAAACGGTAAGTGTTTTAATTATTATTAAAATAGGAGTTTACGAGGTGCGTAAGTACATTTACTACCATTCATGGATAGGCAACACATTTTATAACTCCGAATAAAGTAGAAAATCAGTTAGATATAAACAACGAGAAAGTAAACATTTAGAAAATTTCAATATATATATAAATAATAATATTAAATTAAATTTAAATAAACAAGAAAAGACGAGAAAATATTAATTAATTGTATTTAAAAGAAAAAACATAGAAATAGAAAGAAGGGTCCGAACGGTTAACTTTCCATGACTTTTTACGCAGTGTGATAGAACAAGACGATGAATGCCTTTAATAATACTGGTAGCAGAACAGAATTTGAATTGAATTATTGAAAACCAATTAGTAAACAGTAATGGTCAAACGGGATAGCGATTAGTAGGTAACGGACGAGAATAAAAGGAAAAAGTGTAGGAAATTTTGAAAAGGTGTTTGGAAAACAAGGTCATATACAAAAAAAAACAAAAAAGGCAACCGAATAATAACACTAGATCATGGATATGAAGGTAGAGCCGAAAGAAATTTAAAAAAAGTTTTAATAAAATAAAAATCCAACAAAGAGAATTTAAGGATGAACTCCTAAAACTAAAACTGGTAAACGAGTGCTTGAAGAAAAAAACAGGAGATAAGAAAAGAGAAAGAACAAATAAGAGACAAATTACAAGAAGTGGAAAATATGCTAGAAGTAACAAAACAAGATCGAAGAAAAAATAATGTAATGTATGGCTTAGTTGTAGATACAAAAAACAGCTTCTTCTTCTTCAAGTGCATACTCTTCGGGAAAGAGTGTTTGCGATCATGATTCGGGATACTGCAATTCTAAACAGTTGTGATGATGTCAGTTTATACCAATCTCTTAGATTTCTCAGCCAAGATATACGTCTGCGACCTGGTGGGCGTCGAACGTTAATCTTGCCTTGTAGTGCTAGTTGCAATAACCGATATTTAGTGTTTCTCATAATGTGGCCGAGGTATTGCAGTTTATTTGTTTTTATTCTGTTTCTTTTTGCATCCTTTTCAAAATTTCCTTGTTACTCACTCTGTGGATCCATGGAACTCTAAGCATTCTTCTGTATGTCCACATTTCAAAAGCCTCTACTCTTTTAAGGGCATCCTTCGTTAATGTCCACGTTTCAGCACCATAAAACAGCACAGAGTACACATAGCAGCGTAATAGTCCGATACGTATCTGTAGACGTATCTCGTGAGAGCATAATGTTGCTTTCATTTTCATAAATGCTGAGCGGGCCATTTCTATTCTCACCTTGAATTCTTGTAGACAATTACACTGATCGTTTATCCATGAGCCCAGGTAACGATATTGAGATACGTTTTCAATTATTCTATTGTTATGCCGTAGTACTATTTGCGTTGCTTGAGGATTTCTGCTGATCACCATTGATTTTGTTTTTGTTGTGTTTATGGAGAGACCGAAATCTTGACTAATGACTGATATCTGGTCCAGCATTCTTTGCAATCCTTGAGCTGATTCAGACATTAATACCGTATCATCGGCATATCTTATTGAGGTTATTCGTTTATACAAGTTGAAAAGTAACGGTGATAACACACATCCCTGTCTTACTCCTCGCAGAATGTCCATTTCTTCCGTACTGTGTCCATCAACTCTTACACCTGCAGTTTGGTGCCAGTATAAATTGGTTATTACACGAATATCAGCTTGATCTAGTTGTATCGCAGTCAATACTTCAAGAAGTTTATCATGTTTGACTTTGTCAAAAGCTTTTTCGTAGTCAATAAAGAGCAGATATGCATCTTTATTTACATCACGGCATCTTACTAATAAAATTCGCATAAACAATAAAGGTTCGCGTGTACCCAATCTATCCGTGAAACCGAACTGATGTTCTGTTAGTCGTTCTTCACATTTCTTGTAGATCCTGCGATGTATGATTTTTAAGAATATTTTGAGAACATGGCTCATTAAACTTATTGTTCGAAAATCTTTACACTGTTTTGGTTTATTAATTTTTGGCAATGTTACAAACACAGAGTGTAACCAGTCTTTTGGAATTGTCCCGCTTTTATATATACAATTGAAAAGATCTACTAGTATTGGGATATTTTCGTCTTTTATCAGTTTTATAATTTCAGTAGGTACCTCATCTGGTCCTAAGGCTTTTCCTGTTTGTGATGATTTTATTGCTTGTATAATTTCATCCTTTGTTATTTCTAGGATATTGTCTTTGTTTACATGTGTATTTGGTTTAACACCTCTGTCATCTTTGAAAAGATTGTATGTATAATTTTTCCATTCTTTTATTATATCTTCAATTGTGATAAGAATTTCTCTTTTTGAGTTTATTGATATATTACCTTGGTTATTATTATACGCTCTTCCATTTAATTCACGGACTTGCTTATGCAGATTCCTTGAGTCATGTAATTTTTCCAGATGTTCAATGTTTTCACATTTTATTTTCAACCAATTACTCTTTGCTTTTCTTATTTCTTTCTTTATGTTTTTGTGCAACTCCGAATATGCAACACTATTATTGCATAATTTCATTAATCTTCTTCTTTCCATCATTTCGAGTATAGTATCCGTCATCCAAGTTTTTCTTTTTTGCCTCTTTTCTGGTTTAAGCATTTCATCACAAGTGCTTGTTGAAATTTATCGGATAGTTGCCCATTTCTTTTCTATGCCTTCATTAAATTTGTATTCGCTTTTTAAACGTTTGTTGAATGTTTCCGTCACTCTTTCAAACACGTCGCTGTTTCTGAGCAAATTTCTTTGTACAAGGTTTTCGTGCTTTTCTTAGTGTAATTTTGATATTGGCAACTACGGGATTATGATCAGAGGCCACGTCTGCACCAGGATAAGTTTTTACCGCTTTAAAAGCATTTCTAAATCGTTTGTTTACTATAATATAATCTATCTGGTTGCGTATAATGTGATCTGGATTATCTTCTGGGGAACGCCACGTATATAGACGACGGTTTGGAAGTTTAAACCATGTGTTCATTATGGCCAGATCGTGTTCTTGACAGAATTGAATTAATCGTTCGCCTCTGTTGTTCCGATCACCCAATCCATAATCACCTACAATATCCTGACAGCGTTGTTTGCCGACTTTAGCATTAAAGTCGCCTAAGACTATGTTCATATCGTGTGTGCGTGTTAGAATTTGATCTAAATCATGATAAAACTTTTCTATATCGTCTTCGTCACTTTCTGCAGTTGGTGCATATACCTGAATGATGTTGATTTTTATTTTTGAAGATCTTAATTGCAACATTATAATAAAAACAGCTTAGACCTAAAAAAAAAGATTTAAAAGTTTTTTAAACAACTATCTGAAAATATTTGTTAGCCCAAAAGCAGTAAAAAAAGAGGAACTACAACGTGCTTTATAAAATTGAGCAGCAAAATGAAAAAAAATCTAAATCATAAAAAACCGATGAAAATTAAAAAATAGGAGAGGAGAGTTTATATTTATCAATGATGATAGAACACCGAGAGCGAACAATCTCAATTGAGACCATTTGACAAAACGGACAAGGAAAAGAAAAGAGCAAAAATTGGCTACAACAAAGTGATGCTAAATAATGAAGAATAGAAATGGATTAAAAGAATCGAAAGAATGAAAAACAGCTACCAAAAAACTAAGGAAGACTGAACAGGACAAAAAACGGAAATCGATATTGGTAATGAAATGCATATGATTCTGGAAAGAAGTAAAAGCGCAAACAAATAGAAATAAAACAAATACATAAAATTAGGAAAGACCGGATCAACAGAAAAAGTTAAAGTACTAGACAGAGCTAGTAAGATTGTAAAAGAATACAAAGACAGTGCAAAAAATAAGTAAAAGTATATATTAGAAGAAAACAAAATAAAGAAGAACGGAAAACTATGGAAAATAGAAACATCGAATGTCAGAAGCTTAACAAATAAGGGAACGAAACTAACAGAAGAATTGGAAAAAATAAATGCAAATATGATTGGCATCACCAAAATCGAAAAGGAAAGTATAAGAGAAGAACTATTAAATGGAGGACACATATTGATATATAATGGAGTAAAATACGAAAATAGAGCCAATGATGGGATAGTATGCTACATTAAGAAAGAAAATATAAAATACGTATAAAAACAAAGTATATGGTATATGAACTAAAAGAAGATAAAAAAGGCGAAATAAAAGATGAATTTTGAGAGCAAGTAACAGAAGTGGCAGAAGAAATTGAAGAGAAATTATTAATACTGGAAGATCTAAGCGGAAGAGTATAATCATAGCCGAAAAATAATAGGCTTTTGTATACTGAACAATTTAATAGTGACAAACACATATTTCAAACACAAAAACGTACACAAATATACCAGATAAGTAATAAGTAGAAGTGAAAGATCAATAATACATTACATTATAGTTAATAAGAATTATAGAAGAAAAATAAAGGACACAAGAGTAAGAAGAGGATGTGAAATATATTTCGAACTACCTAGTATTAACAAAAACAGAAACAAAAACAACACAAAAAGAAAATATTAAAACAAATAGTAAATATAAAATTAGACTAGTAAAAAAATCAGAGACGAAGAGAGCCAATATATACAAAGAGGATAGACATAAATGAAGAAAATTAGAGAAAACTGAAACTACATGACAGTAGAAGAAATGTGGAGAACAATTAGAGAAGGAAAAATGCTCAAACAGTTTGTCTATGCGGTATATTTTTCATCTCTTTTTCTTTTTTTTATCACCACCGAGGCTTCTTTAGATATAATTATAGTTCCGTTTATTAGTATCGACACTAAGATGCAAGCAACTATTTTATTTTAAAATGTTTTAACATATTTTTAATTTAAATTAGTTCGCTGGTGTTTTATTAGATTTATTAGCTCTTCTTTGAGTTTACCATGAAGAAAGGCGTTTTTTACGTTGTATTTATATAATACCATATCCATATGTGTCGCAAGCGCTAACAGTGTTTGGGAAATGTTTCCTCGTAATCAATTTGCTTTAAGTGAATCGCGTGCGACTAAATTATGTTTGAAGAGTTAAATCAACCGCCCATCATTCTTTTCAGTTTGACGTACATAACACTAGTCTTTTAGTTGGCGGCAAGTGGACTAACCCCGTTTTGTTGACTTTGTAAGTTTTATTCTCTTTTTTCCCGTCTTCTTCTTCTGAAGAATTCACTACTTTTATTTAACTTCTGAGGATCGTTTTGCATTGGCTACCATAGAGTATGCAAAATAGTCTGCGTTGTGCTGTTCTATTTCTCAGATTACATAAAGACCCAACAGTTAAAAGGCGCGCGCTACTACTTTCCTTCCTTACAGATCCAGTGTTGATTATTTATCGGTATTTGTATGTCCTTTTTTTTCAACGACAGTTTCTTGGGATTGTTCGCTCGCATCTTCATTTTTATTCTATTTTATTCCATAATACAAGGGCTTGTCGACCTACGCGCTCAGCGAAATTGATTTCTCTTTATGAAAGACTCATCGTTTGAAGTGCTAATCTTCCTCAAGAACGGTGTGTTTTTTTGTATATAGGAGCAGTAAAAAACAGATGTTTGGCTGACTTTGAGCCTCAATAAAATTTCCAAAGATGTTTCACCGAAGATTTGATACCATTCTTTGGTGGGGTTAACTTTAGATTTCCTTGCGAAATTCTGTTTAATGTATAAATAAGTGGCACAATTGAGCTTCGGCTCGAAGCTTCTTTGAAAGATCGCATGCGTATAGTCAGGTTTTCGCGATTTTCACTAGTATTTATTTTTACACTCTAGGGGTTCATTCTTTTCAAAAGTGAAAGCAATACTTATTTGATATAAAACGCGCTTTTTTGTCCAAATTTCTATTCACATATTTGAGACTATTGCCAGTTCTGCGCACGCAATGCTTTTGTCCCGTTTCAGTTTCTAATTTAACCATATAATCTTTAACACAAACGGTTACTTATTATTGAGTCTTGGTTCTCAAAAGTATACTGTTAGATGATCACTATAGTTGTATTGAAATATGATAAAATATTTCAGTCCTATTGGCAATAACACCTCTATTGATTCACGTAAAACTTGTGTTCCTTTGGCTCAAATTTTCTAGGAGCATACTTTCTTAATAGTCTTCACATATGATGTCATCGATCTTCAGTTCTTCTGGTAAACCATTGGCAACACTGTTGACAATCTTCTTTTCATTTATCGAAATGTGACCTATTCTTCTGTGCCATAACATCGCATTGTTATTGTGTGTAACGCTTTCGGAGTTTTTGATCGCTTTTATTTACATATAATATTGCTTTTTGCTCCTTATCACACGCATCTAAGGTTAACCGTGACGTTTCGTATCAATTGTTTTCTTCGTTTTAGTGGTGGCAAGACCATGCGGACCTCACAGAAAACAGATTTTCGTTTATTATGGTTTATCACTTTATAATGCTGTTCTGCAGCTTATACTCTATTAGTATCATTCTTTTGTCACGTCAAGTGTTTCCCCATTGCCAAACCTAATTGAGGTTTTGAAAAAATTGCGTTCGTTTGGCGCAAGTGTTGGCTAATTGCTGATCAAGTATTGACTTGATCTTCTTCTTCTTCCCGTGCTTTATCCGCTCCGGATGTTAGCTATCATCAATGCAATTTGTACTTTGTGTACTGCTTTCCGGAATAATTGTACCGTGGACATATCGAACCATTGCCGCAAGTTCTTTAGCCAAGATATTCTCCTCCTTCCTGGACCTCTTCTTCCTATCACTTTTCCTTCTAAAATGAGTTGCAAGATTCTATATCTCTTTGTGTTTCTCATTATGTGTCCTAGATATTCTAGCTTGTGAGATTTTATTGTAATTAGGATTTCTGTTTTTTTTATCAATTCGTTCCATAACTTCTTTGTTAGTGATATGCTCTGTCCACAGTATTCTCAAGATACGTCGGTAGGTCCACATTTCAAATGATTCCATTTTCTTCTCTGATGCTTTTGTTAAAGTCCATGACTCAGCTCCGTATAGTAGCGTCAAGAAAATATAGCATCTCAGGATTCTAATCTTGGTTTGCAGGCTTAGGTCTCTACCGATCAAAACTTTTTTCATTTGAATGAATGCGGCTCTTGCTTTTTCTATTCTTGTTCTTATTTCTGTAGAGTGGTCCCGTTGTTCGTTTATATTGGTTCCCAGATGTGTGTATTTGCTAGTCCTTTCTATCTCAGTATTATTAATATATAATGTTGCTGGTAGCGTAATGTTCTTAGTTATTGTCATGTATTTTGTCTTGCTTGTGTTGAGGGTGATTCCGTATTTCTCACATGTTATATGTATTCTTTCCATTAATAATTGTAGACCTTCTACGTTTCTTGCCAATATTACAGAGTCATCTGCGTATCTGATGTTGTTGATTAGTTCACCATTGATTAATGTACCTTCATTCACACATGTAATGCTTCTTTGAACATCTCTTCCGAGTAAATATTAAACAGAGTCGGTGAAAGCACGCATCCTTGGCGAACCCTCTAAGGATTTGAATTCCTTCGGTGGTATTATCTTCTATTTTTACATTCGCGTTTTGACTCCAGTATAGGTTGGCTATTATTCTAGTATTTTGTCGTCTATCCCGGTTTCTCTAATATTTTTAGTAGTTCATGATGTTTTACTTTGTCAAATGCTTTGCTGAAGTCTTTAAAACATAAGTGTACGTCACAGTTTACGTCCCTACATCTTTGGATCAATACATTTAAGGCAAATAGTGCTTCTCTTGTTCCCAACGCATTTCTAAACCCGAATTGGGTTTCGGTCAATTTTGATTCTCATTGTTAATAGATCCTGGCGTGTATAATTTTCAAGAAGATCTTAAGGGCACAGCTCATCAGACTTATCGTTCTATAGTCTTCGCATTGTCTCGGTGTTGTTTTCTTTGGTATGGTTATAAAAGTCGACTTAGTCCAGTCCGTCGGCATCTCTCCAGTGTCGTATATTAGATTGAATAACCTAGTGAGTGCATTTATTCCATCTTCATTTAGGAGTTTTAAAATTTCAGTGGGTATCTCGTCTGGGCCCGTTGCTTTCCGGGTTTTCGCCTTTTCTATTGTTTTCTTAACTTCATCTTTTGTTATAGGAGGCCCGGTTTTGGCCTCCTTTATTTCGTGTTTTTCTGGACGGTCGTCTGCAAATAACTTTTCGATGTATTCTTTCCAGGTTTTTAATTTTTCGCTTATGTCTGTTACTTCCTGTCCTGTATTATCTATTAGTCTGTTCGTTGTTTTTCTTCTAAATATTCCAGCAGCTTCTTTCATTTTTCGATGCATATTAAAGCTGTCGTGTTTGTTTTCTAGCTATTCTATTTCTTGGCATTTATCTTTCAACCATTTTTCTTTTGCCTTTCTTATCTCACCTCGTAGCTGTCGTTGTATCTCTCTGTATTTGTTCATATCTTTATTTTTCATTAATCTCCTTTTGTCCATTAATTTTAAAATGTCTTCTGTCATCCACTCATTTTTCTTCTCTCTTCGTTTTTGTGGAACGTATTCTTTTATAATACTTTGCAGATTTTGTTTGATAGCGTTCCACCTCTTCTATTACTTCCTTTGTTGAGTTGTTTTGTTACTAAATCCAGTGGTAGTATTATTTTCATTTTTAAATTTCTCCTCCAACGATTTTCGAACTTGTTCTTTAACATCTCCTTCACAAAAGCCCTTATATTATGTTGTTTTTCATTAGTTTTCTCGTAACCCTTTTAAGTTTTAGTTTACATTTACATATTACCGGATTGTGGTCTGATCCGACATCTGCTCCGGGATAAGTTTTTGTTGATTTTATGCAATTGCGAAAACGGTGATTAATAGTGATATAGTCAATTTGGTTTCGTATTATTTTTTCTTTCGTATCACCTGGAGCCTTCCATGTATATATTCTTCTGTGTGGGAGCTTGAACATGGTGTTCATCACTACAAGTTCTTCCTCTCGGCAAAACTGTATGAATCTATCTCCTCTTTCATTTCTAGATCCTAATCCGAACTGTCCAATTATGTTATCTTCTCTTTGACTTCAAACTTTCGCGTTAAAATCCCCTATCATGAGAGTTATGTCATTAGATTTCGTATATTTTAAGACCTTTCTAAGCTGTTCATATAGATCTTCTATTTCTTCATCTTCGCTATTCGCAGTTGGAGCATACACTTGGATAACGTTTAAGTTAAATGGGTTAGCTTCTATTTGTATCATTATAATTCTATCTGAGTGCGCTATTACTTTTTTGACAGAGTCGTTAAATTTCCTTAGTTACTATTATTCCTACACCATTATAGTGGTGGTCGTCATCGTTGCCAGAGTAGTACACAACATGATTCAATATATTACAATTTCCTGAACCCGGCCATCGCATTTCGCTGATCCCCATGATGTCTACCTTAATCTAGTTGTTTCTTGAACAATATTATGGATTTTCCCCCCCTCAAAAGCGCGTCTGACATTCCAGGTACCAATTCTAATAGTATTTGATTTCCTAAGCATTTTCAGTTTGTTGGTGTCCTTGTTCACCATCACAGACCCGGAGATTCTTCGCACCCCTGCCTCATTGAAGAGGCGCCGGTACTCGGGGCCATTCTTGATTTTGTCTGTCATGATGTTTGATAATTGTTCTTGGGAATTAATGTGTTGGTTTCCCCTTGCCTTACACATCGCAGTTCAGTGGCCGATGGTGACATATTTTTGTCGTCGCTCATTGATGTCTACTATGAAGCAGTGCTGATATTTCTTATCTCCCCCTTCATGTAGTTATGAAAGCGCTGCTGCTCACTTTCATTATCACTAAAACCATTAAATCCAATATGTGGAAGTTGCTTTCTGTGACCCCTCACTTAGTTTCGCCTGTGTGTCGACACAGTTACCAGGGTGTGGCACTTGGAGCCATAAGTGAGAGTTAGGATCGCCGGAGGACCAATGCCCTGAAATGACTCTAAAGTCCGACAATCTCAGAACTAGAGGTACTACCCCTCGGCGACCCCTACACCCCATTGACTTGATCACTATGTATGTATTACCGTTGTCTTTATTTTCTGATCAACATTTGCCTCTGGCAAATTTCTTCTTTATCTTCAGAGCTGCTAACGCATGCTTTGCACTGTCCACACTAGCATTGAGTTTGAGCTCGTTAAGCTAGCAATAAGTTTCAGTCTAGTGCATTCTCATTCCACGTCGATAACAGTATTGCGTACTCGGGTGGCAACCAGTAGGCACCTTGGATACTACTTCCACTTCTTCTGTCTTGACGCCGGCAAACTTTATTTTGCTATAAATACGGTTATTGTTTCACCCAACGCATACTCTAGGCCATAAAATTCCTGTAACACCATAATTCGACTTATACGCGGCTACTGTTTGAAGATTGCAATCAATCATCTCAAAACATTGCAAAAGCTTTGACACTCGATGAGACCTTTGACGACGATATCTGTAACAGCAACAGTGAGGATGCCTTTCTGTGCTTTTCTTAGTCTACTTCTTTATTAGGCTCTTCGACCGCTTGATCCATATCTTGTGCGTAAAGCTGAGCCAAAATAAGGAATCTTCCCATTGCAAACTCACCGGTTTGACCACTAAAACGAGGAACACTCCCGATTTTTTTTGAGTTCATTGTCGCGCTTCTTAATTGCTGGCACTACTCACTTATCGATTGAACTTCTGCGATTTTTTCGTTAGCCACTCTCTGCTACCATGCAATTGTTGATCAAAGGCTGACATAATTATCAAGGTATTTAATAATGAGCACATATTATTAATAATAAGGAATAATTATAATTACTACTGGTTATATGTAAATCACAATTTTATCAACTATTTTACAACTAATTTACGTATGACACTCAAAAATCTACTTTACTATATGTTGACATTAAGTTCAAAACTTGTCACTACACCAACAATAGTTTTATGGCATTGTGTCTAACGATCTATGATTTTCCATATTGTGAAGCACAGCTAATTTGTTGTAGCACCAGCATATTCTTATGTTTATAGATAGGATGTTAAATAATTATATCAAACACTTAGAAATGTAAGTGGAAACTAAATATTTTTCTTGTTTTCCTTTCTATATGATATCATAAATTTGGTATTTGTTGTTTAAAATATGTTTGTAAACTATTTTTGTGTTTTTGTCTGCTTATCTCTCTGAATTTTCAATGCAATTTTTTTGCGGATAAATTAATTTAATCAGAATTATATTTATATAGATGCTATTATTTAAAATTCAGAACGGCTGGCTGTTATAAGTTTGTTTGGCACATATGTAGATAGGCATACCCGCACAAACATGGCGGACATCTCTAAGTCAATTCTAAATGCCCGAGCTTAACTTTTTCGTTCTCCAGGGACGGCATTAATCTCGCTGTGCTGAGCCTGAAGGAAGGGGGCGAGCTAACAAAACTGAAGAATAAATGGTGGTACGACAGAACGGAATGCAAACAAGGAGACAAACAGGTTCGTGCGCTTTCTTTGATGTTTCCATTACGTCTCATAAATATAGAAAGGGCATTTTCTAAATGAAAACATCCCGGGCCGGCGCGATAGCGCGCCTAACGATTGTGTGCATCAGCTCGCGGCCAATTTATATTAGCTGTAATTGACTCTTCGGCGCTTCACACCTCGCTTAGATAGTTAATTGATAATTTTACGCGGCGGCCAATTTCGCGCGCCACTCGGCCCGCAATTTTGGGGCGACTAATCGGCCCGTGCTTGCAGGACGCCGCCAGGAACGACCTGTCCCTCAGCAACGTGGCCGGCATCTTCTACATCCTCATCGGCGGGCTGCTCATCGCCCTGGTGGTGGCGCTCATGGAGTTCTGCTACAAGTCGCATTCGGAGGCGACGCGGGCGAAGATTCCCCTGAGCGACGCGATGAAAGCCAAAGCCAGGCTAACAATCGGCGTCGGGAGAGACATCGATAACGGAAGGGTGGGTAATTAATTCCGTTTGGAAACAAGTGGCGGAACCCTTGAGTGGGACAGTTTCGCCGCAAACAATGCTGCCCAGCGGGGATGGAGGTTGTACGAGATAATCGACGTTAGTGAAATAAGTTGTTCTGAGCAATCGGTGCCATAATTCAACGAGTTGATGAAAGAAGCGCAGCTGTATTGGTTCTGCCGAGTGATATAAAAGGTGGATTTTCGCAGATTCGAAGACGTATCAATTGTATCCCTTCACTTTCTTTATTTTATATTACTTTTTTTATATTCTACTTCACTTTTCATTTACAGATAAATAAAAAAATGCCGATAATCTTGAGACATTTCTGACTTGTGAAATATTTTAGATTTGCGTATCTCCTACCGCCATTGCTTTGCAAACTTAAGAGACAGCTTTTTCTATATATGAGAAGCGTCATTGTAATATTTCCGAAGCAAAATTTAGGATACAAAATGAGATGCCGATGACAATTTTAGAGACCAAAATTTAACTGGAATTCGATTATATATTACCAGTTGTAGAACAAATTTTGCAAAACCCGTCTTGTGTTACAATTTTCCGTGTAGATTATTTAAGAGATTCTACAGTTGATTTTGACTATGCTAGTAGTTATTCTCATAAATTTTTATACCGACATTTTCGACGTTTTTTTTTTTGTTAAAAGCTGTTTTCCTTTACTAGTCTCTTACTGGATAATTACTGCATTCTTCTAGTTCCATATTGGTTTTCCATAAATAACATGGATTTTGTAAACTAAAGCCTTACAGTCGCACTCTGATTCCTTGATTTCCTACAGTTTATGTCTTCGTTGCACAACCCATTTTGTTAAAATGTACTAAGGAGACCTGTAACGGTTTGTAAGTGATACCTGCTTTGTATTAAGTTCTTCAGTTCATTTACAAGATAAACTTTTATAAAGATTTTTCCATGTCTTTGTCCCAGTACATTTTCCCAGAATTTTTTATATTGTTTTCTGAATCCGACTTTGTATTGTACCTTTAGGTACTTCAGGAGCCGTTTCGGGGCTTATATATGGAGTTGATGGTCCTTTTGTGCTTGAGCATCAGCGTTTTCGTTATCTCAAATTTTATAGTGCCCTGATACCCACAATAGAGTTAACTTATGTAATGTGCCAAAACCCTAAGTTCTTCGTGACATTCCCATGCCAGCCTGGATGTTACTTTCGGCTTCTTTTACTTCTTCAGCGATACCTGAGTGTCCATGAATATTTTGGATCGCCTATTTCGATAAGCTCTCAAATTATTTTGCCTGACGGACTGTAGTATAGCAAATATTTTATATACTTGTTCAAGTTCCAGTCAGTTTTTGATCCAACTGTACCAGATAAGTTTTCCCAGTCTGTTTCTGTTGCTTATTTCGTTTATAAATTTATTTTGACCAGTAATATTGACCTCGAAATTTATGTGAAATATGAATTTTAGCATCTCCACATATGTGATCAGTTTTTAGATGTCCATATTACCTATGCGAGTGTGTGCGTTACACAGTTTATAAAAGAACGACTCCTGTTTCTCTAATATTACTAACAAACAATTACTTTAAATGCTATTTTTTTACTTTTCATCTTTTGTATAAGTTGCTTGAATATGGCATAGAAAAGTTTTAATGAGAACCAAATATGCACGCATTCAAAATGAACAATTGTATATGGTGCAATGCTAAATAATCTACTGAGTCATGAGAGTTATGCGCAATAATCTTTTAAATCCTGTGTACTTGAACGTTAATTTGCAGTTAATTCAGGTACAATCCGTAAATTTTACAATAGCACCATGCATTGATATTACCTTTTAGACAGTAGATTTTATAAACTCGATTGCATACAATGTTTTAATTTTAAAGTAAATTATGCTGTCAATTTTAAATTAAATATAATTTGATTACGTCGGTATTTGATGCAATAGCTAGATGCTCCAATAATTATTTTGGGGTTGAATCTCTAAAGTCATTAGTACTTTTATTTTTTAAAAAGCAGATAGTCACATCTCCTTAGCCAAAGAACTTCGTCAGTGGATTAGAATATAATTAGGAAAAATAATGATAATACTAATGCAGGACGAAGGCAAGCTGGGCAATGGAATGGTTATCGATGAAGCGCAACGCAAAGCTTAAGACGCGGGTGGGGGCGCCAGCCGAACCATCATCCAAAGGAATGGTAACAAATGTAACGCGAGAGCTTCCTACGGGCTCTCCCGCAGCAAATCCTGCCATAAATTCGTGTTTGCTTGCGGCATAACGCTGATCTATCAAGTTGTTTACTTTGTCTGAATTTCGATCCGCCGGCGCCCCGGGGGTGGGTCAAATCAGCGATCGGCTCGATTTGCATGCATCGTACCGTCACCGGCATACGTGCTACGGCATGCGCGCCATATTTCCGAGTTTTAAATAGCGTACGGCCGCCACAAAGAGCGCCGGCCATTATGTACAGTCGATCGTTTGTGAAAGCGCCGTTAATGCACCCAGCCTAACGCGAAATATTTATATATAGCGCGCTCGTTATAAATGCGGTTTCAGCGGCGGCGGCGAATCGATCAGCCCCAAGTCGAAACCACGTGCCGCCCGAAATTGATGAATTACGCGAAAGGTGATATCCTCAATAATTCACCGCCGCCGGGCCAGGCGCGTATCGGGGTGTTTTCCAAATTCAGGCCGCCCGAGATGCGCCTACATTTTTAATCAAAGCCTTTTTACGACGCGCCGTTATTTGCAGGTCGCGAGGAACGGAATCACCGCGCCCATAATAGCGACACTAAGATGAAATAAGAAGTTATTAGTCGTTAAAGTTGGGGCATGCTTCGGTTCAAGCTACGTCCGGGATGGGCTGCTTTGAGGAAGCACGGACTAAGAGATTATCATTGTATATAATGCGAGGTGCACCCCTAACAGACTTCTCTTCGAAGCATACCTGTGCTTTTTAAGGAAAAAAGCTTATGGTGCAGACCAGAATTTTTCTAACTTCTCGCAAACAACAAAAGAACTCATTTCTAAGCTACCATTGAACATGTCTGCAGAAGGCTTCATGATTTACCAAATGCTGTCTCGCCAGTCATGGTTTATGGCACGCTGTTATAAATATTTATTTCCCTCTTACGTCTGCGCTCTTTTTCTGTCTCATAAAGTGCATCCAACTACCAATCGTAAAACCGAATATCAGATTTGTATTTAATTTTGTTATCCTGTTATTCAGCTTTTACTTTCGTATAAGAGCCGGCGTGGACGCAGCTGTATAGAACTTTATAGTGGCTTCAACGGGTACTTCTGCGTTAGAAGATTATCCTTTTGTTTCTACCTTCAACATTACAGGCGGCGATTCCTGTGCTGTTTGTTCGCGCGGAGGGTAGCTTAAAGTAAAAAAGGATCAAAAGAATGGACCATCCCGCTAAAAAATAAAATTTTTGCTTTAGAGAGATTTTTAGAAAATAAGACATTTTTCTGTAATAATAATGATCTTAAAAAAATTAAAACAAGTTTCTCCCTAAGTGATGTAATAGGACCATAGCTGCAACTAATAAGGCACGTTCTCATCGTATTACGTCAAATTGCTGACTTTTTCTGTTTCATTTATACTAATTACTATATACAAAACTATTTATTTTTTGTAGAATAATCCATTTAATATTTAATTTATGTTGATAAAAAAATAATTATGTTCATATCTATTTAAATTTTCCGACTGTATCAGTTGATTAGAAAAAAAACGCGCTCAAACTTATGAACGCCTAAAATAGTAAATATGATATCTAAAATATTTCAAAAGAAAGAAGATAAAGAAAGAATATTATTTTTGCAAAAAGAGAGGAATGTGCACTAATTATTTGTTGACTGGTTTCACTATCTCTATATTTTTATTGATATAAAAGCGGTAGTAATTTTTTTTAGATTATAACGTGTGTTTTTTATAGAGGTATAGAACTTTGAATAAAACAACGATGAATTTTTTAAATTGACATGAAATTTACTTTATTCGAAAGATAATCTTCTGGCATTATAAATTTAAATATGATTTCTGGCATATGACCGCCACGACCGGCTCGGACGTAGTTTAATCTGAAGGTCCAATTTTCGATGACTTTTTCCAACATTTGTGGCTGTATATTGACAATAACGCTGCGAATGTTGTCCTACAAGTGGTCAATCGTTTCGGGCTTATCGGCGTAGACTAGCGACTTCACATATCCCCATAGAAAATAGTCTAGCGGCGTTAAATCGCACGATCTTGGAGGCCAACTCACGGGTCCGAAACGTCCAAATGTTTCCTTCAATAAATCAATTGTGGTACGAGCTGTGTCACATGTTGCGCCGTCTTGTTGAAACCACAGCTCCTGCACATCATGGTTGTTCAATTGATGAAGGAATAAATCAGTAATCATGGCTCTATAGCGGTCACCATTGACTGTAACGTTCTGACCAGCATCGTTTTTAAAAAAGTACGGACCAATGACTCCACCAGCCCATAAAGCACACCAAACAGTCAGTTTTTCTGGGTGAAACGGTGTCTCAACATACACTTGAGGATTACCATCACTCCAAATACGGCAGTTTTGTTTATGGGCGTATCCATTCAAACAAAAGTGAGCTTCATCGCTAAACAAAATTCGCTTATGAAAATCGGAATCAACGGCAATCTTGTTTTGGGCCCATTCACCGAATCTACGCTTGCTATGTGATCATGTGGCTTGAATCCTTGCACGAGTTGGATTTTGTAAGCACGCAAACCAAGATTTTTCCTTAAAATTTTCCATAAAGTGAATGGACACATATCCAATTCCTGTGCACGATGGTGGATAGACTGATTCGGGTCTTCCTCTACGCTACGCTCTACAGCAGCAATGACTTCTTCTGTATGCACTGTACGACGTCTCTGTGGATGCGTGTCATCATTTAGAGTAAACGT
This sequence comes from Sinelater perroti, assembly GCA_036346155.1. Classification (NCBI taxonomy): domain Eukaryota; kingdom Metazoa; phylum Arthropoda; class Insecta; order Coleoptera; family Elateridae; genus Sinelater; species Sinelater perroti. The sequence goes on from JARFIY010000099.1 coordinate 3,159,869, forward strand.
GGTGCGAAAACGTTCCATAGTTAATCAAATTAATTGCTCTGATGGACGATTATGTTGACCGTAAAATGGACGTAGTGCGCGATACGTATTTCGAACAGAACCATGATTTTGAAAATAAATTTGCACAATTTGGAAGCGTTGTTCAGGCGTCAGTCTATTCATGTTGAATTGCCAAACCAAACTAAACATAAATCACTTGACAGCTGACAAAATGGCCGCCAGTTAAAAAAGTGTTGCCAAGTTAAAGTTTTATACCTCTATAAAAAACACCCGTTATATGTTTTATTTTTGTTGGTACCTTTAATATTAGTTAATGTATTGTTTTTCAAAATGGGGATTCTTGTGCTTGTGCCCATTATTAAAATTTTTTGATGATGTTTTTGGGGATGATAGATAAAAATTTAAAAAAACATTATCTAGATTTTTGTATCAATTCAGCATTGTACTTATTTCCGCAAACATTATTAAAATAACTTGACTTTATCTTTTTTTAATTTAACAATTTGCTTATGACTTGTCTTTTATATCTTGGGAAAAGAAAAATTAAAAAATCTGGTTAAAAATTACAACATAAGAAGTATACTTTTACTTTTTTATTTTTATTTTTTAGGTTTTATGAAGCACCTTAATCTTAATTATAAAAAATCATACAAATTTATGGTTGCCGCAATTTTTTAAGAAACGGCAGGAATTAGGTATTAGGAAACTACCAAACGTTTTATTGTTAATTTGTTACGGAGTCAAATTTAAACCAACCTTTGTAAACACAGATGGTAGTCTTATTGCGTTGTCTAGTTAATAATAATTATAATAATTAAACAGCCAGTATTACAATCACTGCACTGCATTATAATAAAGTTTCTAATAAGGTAAAAAAAATATTAGTCCAACCTTTATCAATGGTTCGGTAGAAATGCGTTATACAGAACCATAAGCTCAAAGATGTTTGCTACGGGGTGAAGCGAGCCCGAAAATGTAACGCACGTTTGTCGTCTTTTTGTCAGTTACATCAAGTTGAGCGGTGATCAAATTTTCAGACTGGTTAAAGCCAATTAGCCGTTGATAACTGAATATTAGAAATGAAAAGATGGTCCTCCTTGGTGCTGATCTGTCAAAGGCTCCTATCAAGTCAGGAAAAAATAAAGGAATCGACGTTACAACATTGAGTCCAAACTAGTATTTTGGAAGCACAAAGGAAAATTGTCCACAAATTGAAAAAATTAGTTATAAATCAGCAAGCCACCCGATTTATGGTCTCTATTTGATTTCTTAGAACCATCAAGAAAGTTTGAGAGCCATAATTAAGGAGAGAAATTAGTGCGCAAACAGCTCTAGGATCAATTCAAGTTTTTCCGGAAGTCCTATCAACAATTAATGCATCAAAAAGAAGACGGAAATGTGAAACAAATTTGTCTGAGTTGTATTGTTATATTTCTTTTCAGTAAAGCATTACAATAAAGATTTAATTTAAACTCAACAAACGTTTTTTTTCTGATACCTTTGAGAATCCTGATATGAATTTTTTTCAAAATCAATAAAATTTGGTGTAAGAATTTTTAAATTACAAAAACATTGTTTTTATTCATCTGTAAAGCTGATGGGATAACCGAAACCAAATCATATAAAAAATACTAATTTATCCTTACTTGACGTTAGTTTTTGAATGCTGTTAGTGGGTTAGAAATTAAGAAAAAATATTTTCTTAGTACAAAATGTAGTAATTATTTCAGTGGTGTTTTTAAATTTTTATTAGGGTATATAAAATGATGAGTAATTATTTTTTCTATATTTAATTTGTCGTGATAATTCTGTAGATGAGAGGGCAAGGCACAAAAAATTTAATATCAAACACGTGCAGATTTTTTGCTGATATTTTCGCTGAAACACGACCCAAATTATACCACACACATACTTGGCTTTTAGATGCAATTTTAGAGGGTAATTAAAGACACGTTTGGTTTGAAGAAGTATTAAAACAAATTCCAATATTTTCTATTAATTAATTTTTTATTTTTGGCCGCATTACTGGAATGGCCTAACTTAATTTTTTAATAGTATGGAGTCGCTTGCGCTTGTCTTCTTGATATTAAAATTTTATGGTAATTTTTAGTGTGGGGTTACGATGCGAGAACTTTTTTAGATTAAAAAGTATAATAAATGAATGCATTAAATTTTAATTTATTAATTTTTTATTCGTATTACTCAGGCTGCTTATTGCAGACTTCAACTTAACTAGACCAAGAGAATGTGTGCTTGAAAAGATATATAGCGCACTCAGACAAAAACTTGTACTTCCTGAATGAATGAAATGAACAGAATCGGACACTGAAAACTCCTTATCTTATTAGCTTGACTGACCTCTAGACAGTGGATTAAATCCCATCTGATCAATAAGATATTTTTGCAAGAGATAAGGCCTGCTACAGAATACAAAGTGAAATCATAGATTTCAAATTAATTTGACGTTTGTCTAGTTAAAAATTGTTATTATCAGTTAGAGTTTGATTTAGTTAAATAATGAGTTAAATTTTGTGAATTGCGCCCAATAGATACTAAAAAACAAGATAAAAAAGAGAATGTGTTGAAGTTATACTTGATAAATTGATAAAAAACAAATACACTTTTCTATAATGTGCGTAAACATTATAAATTAAATATTAATATAAAATTACACCATTAAAAATTGAAAAGGGGACGCCAACGTAATTTGACCTTCTAAGTCAAAGAGACCAAATCAAAAATTTAAAGTAAACAATGTAAAGTTGCAAGTTTTCTTTATTTTTGATGATACTTCTAAATAGAAGAGAATTACATTTGTTGAATAAGACTAAACCAGTTCATTTTGCAAAATCAAAATGACGTACGCTTTTTGGTAGTCTAAACTTAAGGAAGGGGAGAGGAAGTTATTTACATTGATTTTAATTAATTCTAACAAATTATAGTCAAGCTAAGTTAGAGTATGTCGTGCTTACTTTTTTCAGAGGTGGATCTTATTGGAAAATCTAGAGAACAAGAAAAAGTGTCCCTGAAACTATTTGATTTGTTTTCGATGTTAGTGTAGACTCTTATTACTTTTGTTTAGGTATGTAATGAAGTACACCTTTCTGTTTATTCAAAATAAAGAGCTTTTTATTTTAGTATGTAGAAAACGGAAGGTAATATAAAATTGGATATGAAATAAATCTCCAAATCTAATCTAATTTGATGCAAAATTATTTAATAAGAAATCTGACATCGATTTTTTCTGATTTCAGTACTACACCCCAGCAAACCAGATAGCTGGCAGCGCCGAGCAAGAGCAGGCCCACAGTAACACCCATACCCAAGTCTAAACCATCACCTACCATATCTCTAGTCTTAAATGTACTGTTTTTATATTTGGTGTTGTAGAAGTACATACATTAACGTTTTGTCACGTTACAATACAACTATTAAATATTGACTGTTTGTTGTAAAGAGTTTTATTTCGGTCAAGTGCATGTGACGGTAGCATAATAGCACCCCGTGACGTCAGCGGCCACGTGACGCGCTCTAGGAATAGAGCCTGCAAGGTGCATGCGGGGACGTTCGGGCGTCGCGTGGCGATGGTATCGCGGGGAAATATGTCCATGACCAGGTCATTGCAGTCGTTTGCCGGCGCACTCGAACGCAATTTGCTCTTTTGCGGACGCGGCGTTGCGTGCCGGCATCACCGGATGGTCGCGTGCCCCCGGAGCAGCTTGATTTGGAGATCGGCGATTAGCATTTAAAACCGAGAAACCGCGCCGGCGAAAAGGCGCCGCCGTCGGCAATTTATTATTCCATTCAGCCGGCACTAGAGCTCTCGTGTGGAGGGCCCTCGAATTTGAGCGCCGCACTCGATACCAGCGTTGTCTTCTCCCAGCGTACGTAAGTCCGTCAATCAGAAAGACTTATCGCAGATGTTAACCGTTTGTATCGGGAGTGTTGACTGGAGTTACGTCACTTGGTGAGGGCAATAACGAGAGTGGCGGCGGGTATTGATTAGGTAGGTGCTGGCAGCTCCGGGTCCGCGGCTGCGTCCGGGCGCCGCACCAAGATCGGACGCACGTTTCGCGCGCCGCCCCCCAGTGCGAGGGAGGCGACCGCGGCAGACGTGACACCACCGCCCGCCAGGGCGCGATTATTTCGCACAGTTTTGCCACCATGCGCAGAGGGTGAGTAGCTCGCCGGGCCCAGCGACCACTCCTAGTATCGGAGTCTGATGAGACACACCAGTCTTACGAGTGAAGTGTGCGGATATGCCGAGGAGCAGGGGACACGTGTAGCCGCCCCACGCCATGGGGCACAGCCGGGTGGTCTGGCCAGCCGTGCTGCTGGCCCTCGCCCTTCCTGGGCTACCGCCGCGTAAGTACCTGCACCATTCCCGAGGGTTAGCTGCTTCGCGACCGTCGCCGCCGCCTCCACCATTTCCATCACTTTACTATGCAAGCCTTCGACGTAATTATTGGAGCTGTGCAATTCCAAATGCAACACATAAATACGGTGCAAGTGCTGACCAGGACGTGTGTACTGATAAATAATTTCGGATTATGCCTTAACCAGACGCAGACAGTCTTGTTAGTGTGGTGTTTCAGTGAGCGCACATCCGCGGTGTCTTAATAACATCTCGAAATAGAAAACGTTTGGCCCATCATCAAGCTACATAAAAACTGTTGGGGTGGATATTTAAAACAGAGAATTTAACCTTGAGTTGCATGGTTAACGTACATTTACTTCTGATCATAAGTTCATAAACGTTAATGTCAATGGTGTACCTTTTAACAAAGCTTAAGGGACAGGCTGTGTTAGGTACAAAGAACAAGGCAAGAACCGTGACGTCACTGATTCGCGGCGTCCTGGCGCCAAAGGGTGGGGTGGGATTCGTTCTGATTTCAAAACAAAGAATTGACATTGAGATTTCTAAATGTTGCTAATTTATATAAAATTCATCTAGACAATCGCGTGACTAACGGGAAGAGGTTTGCTTAAGCAGTGCATGACAGTATATTAAAAGTAGAAGGGATAAATATTGGATGCATAGTCGTCAATAGTCGAGAGTAGTTTTCATGTACAGTCATGAACGGTGCACATATGCATGAGCCGTGCCCTCTTGACATTTAACGAGAGCTAATGACTTATGCTCTCCTTGCTTTTCCAGGCAACCGGGGGGTAGCATGCTGGGAGACGTCAACATATCTGCCATACTGGACTCGTTCAGTGTCAGTTATGACAAAAGAGTAAGACCTAATTACGGAGGTGAGTATAAATGCGACGATGCATTGTCATGTATCATGAGGCGGTAGTTGCGCGGCCACCTGGGCTTGGGACGCGCACTGCCCGCCGCTCGGGCCGTGTCAACAGGGTGGGGCCAGATCGATGCTCGGGTGGGTTGCCTAGCGACGCGCAGCATCTTTCCAGACCGCCATTCCGTTCGCAGCCGCCGACCGGGTGCAAAAGGTGCGGACCGGTGAGTGGCCCGTTGGGTCCACGCCGATCGGCACCGCTGTCCCGCATGACTTGTCTATGACACTACCACTTGTGACGTGGTGACGTTTCAGGTCCGCCTGTGGAAGTGGGAGTCACCATGTACGTGTTGAGCATCAGCTCCCTTTCCGAAGTCAAAATGGTACTAACTTAAGATACCCAGAGACCTTACCGCACACATACATCCGTTCCCTGACTCGCGCGCTAGGCGGCCTGGGGATACGGGTTGGTGTTGCGATTCTTTCACAGGCCCGCCCGCAGTGGGTGGATTTTGCCTATGTATGTCGAGCATCAGCTTGGTGTCCGAGGTCTCTCCAACGTTCTCGGGCTTGTTAATTGTTGTATGCCTCGTCCTCTGCCCTCGTTCGAACGGGCGCTAATCGAGCGGGGTAGCAGGCGGGCAGGCCTAGGGCATGAGTTTGATTTGGTTTTCACATCGCGACTCAAAAAGATGTTTGCGCTTGCAGGCCCGCCCGTGGAGGTGGGAGTCACCATGTACGTTCTGAGTATCAGCTCCGTCTCTGAAGTACTGATGGTATTTATCTACGTATATACGTGTTGTACATATGATGATCATGATGATGACTATGATGATGATAATGATAATGATGATGATGACAATCCGGACCACGACTGCCGGATACGTGAATGTTCTATGTCTGTCGCAGTCTTGAATACTTGGACTGTGTGCATGGCCTTTCAATCTGTTGCCAGCTTTGTCGCGGCGCCCGGGCGCGTACGGGTAGATGTTTGGGGCTACGTCCCGATGGAATACCGACGATTCCTTCGAGAAGGTCCGCCTTTAAGTCCCGATGGAAACCAAATCAAGGTTAAAGGTCACCGCATGACGTGGCCCTGGCCTGCCCCCTTCGCCGGCTCTGTCGAGCGCGCGAGTTTACCTTGCCAACCCTGTCCCAACCTGCACAAGCACTCGAGTTGCAGATAAGTAACTCCCTGAGTGTCATCGGCATGTTGCATGATCCTAGAGTCGTATCCCGACTGTAGCTGGTTGGCCTAGTTCACTTGACATTCTTCAGACAATCCGTTAAACGCAATCACCATCGCAGTCGCACTGCGTCTCTGGCGCCGCGCCAAAAAAGTCCTGCTTCGAAAGTCTTCTGTAAAAATGATTGGAAGAGCCACATTTATAAGTGTATATATACATATATGTATACATACATACGTGTACATAAATGCATATATTGCATGTAAAAGAATGCTGCCGACTTGATGTCACTATGTCTATATTTGCATGCTCATTCGCATGACCGAACTGGACTTTAAAATAGCAAATCGATCAACCAGAAGCAGCATTTTTTACTAGTCCATTTACCCAGAATTTATCCGATCGTGTACCATATGTACGTATTTGTCACACTTGAAACTAGAGACTAGTTAGCTTATTCCTTAATAGAGGTCGATTTGCTAGTTACTCCCGCCCGTGGCATTCACTATAATAATACTGGTGTTTGCTTGTGCTAGGATTTTACCCTGGACTTCTACTTCCGGCAGTTCTGGACAGATCCTCGGCTGGCTTTTAGGAAGAGGCCGGGCGTGGAGACCCTTTCTGTAGGTTCCGAATTCATCAAGAACATATGGGTGCCCGATACTTTCTTTGTAAACGAAAAACAGTCATACTTCCACATTGCTACAACTTCCAATGAGTTTATACGGATACATCATTCGGGTTCAATTACGCGTAGCATTCGGTAAGCAGTGCTGTGATAGTAAAATGAGAAAGTTGTAAAACTGGATTATGTGCGTTTCAGGTTAACAATCACCGCCTCGTGCCCTATGAACCTACAGTACTTTCCCATGGATCGTCAGCTATGCCACATAGAAATAGAAAGTTGTAAGTACCTGTCCTACTAAAATGATGTTTGTGTATAAAGATACTGTACTACTAACCAATAGTTATTTTACAAGAGGGCATCAAAAGATACCTGTGTTCGTGCTTTTGTGCTGAAACTGTACCATAACGATTATTGCACTCTGTCAAACGCCAACACCGTTGAAATGTCTATAATATACATACATACGAGCGTAGGCTTGAGGCACAGAGCACCCTGCACAGATAGCTCTTGGTCCGTGCTGACACGAGAGCCCGAAGATCCTGTGGATCGCCTCGGGCCACGCAGCCGCAATCCTAACGTTTGCGTTTCCTTTTGTTTTGTTTCCTCTGAGTTTGTATTTGTTGTGGTTGGTTGCGGTCTCCTTCTCGAATACAGCACCCGCGGAAGGACCGATAATGTTCGTGTCGTGAGCAACAACAGCAGTACGCCCTGCTCACCGCTACTGCACCGTGGCGGCACCCGGACAGCCGTCACCCACCGGACCGGACACATGGACAGACGTCGGCCGCATTGTGCTACTTCCACTTGGCCCGACTCCCGGCCGGCAGCCACGCATGCACCCGCATGCACATCACCTTTCTTCTCCTCTGTACATATGTGTATTCTGTTCCTACTCCCAACGAATGTTTTAGTACTTTTACTATTGCTGAGCAACAGCAACTGTAGAAGTAGTATCACATGCCTTATACACAAAAGCAACTGACCGACATGTATATACAAGTATATAGGTACATAACTGTTGTCCTCTCTTTTTTGGTTTATGGTGTTTTTACCGCTTTGCACGTGCTTGCGCTTCCATATTTCTTCGGCTTTATTTTTTTACATTTCCAGCTCCGCACCATGTTGATTTTATGTTCATACTAGAGTAGACATTACCAATCATGTAGAGCTCAGTAGTGCGGCGAGCGGCCATTTCGTACCAACCTATAGAGTACTTACTATTGATCACACTAGCCGCTTGGACCGCCGCCTGTGCTGACTGATGTCATCGCACGGCCCAGCAGCCCAGCCATCACCAAAGACGTGGCCCGTCCTATGGTCTGGCAGGGACGCTGGGCCCGGCGACATGCATCCGAGTTGTCGAATGACGTGCTTTGTCTGTTCTGGCGGCCGGGTTAGTCGGGTACACAATGCGAGATATCCTATATAAGTGGAACTCGGGGTCGAAAAGCGTCGGCATAAGCACCGAGGTGGAGCTGCCGCAGTTCCGGGTGCTAGGCCATCGGCAGCGAGCGACTGTAATTAACCTAACCACAGGTAACTACAAACACCCGCCGTCCCGTCCCGTTCCTCGTCCATTTTCGTTTCGTTTCTCACCACACACCCCTGATTTCTCCGGCTGCGGTGTCTTGCTCGACCGCAGCTCGCACTGGCTTGTAATTGCAGTCGGTTACACCATGCGGGACATTCGTTATAAGTGGAATGAAGGCCCCAACTCGGTAGGGGTGTCCAACGAAGTGTCGCTGCCCCAGTTTAAGGTTCTTGGGCATAGGCAAAGGGCGATGGAAATCAGTCTGACAACAGGTACCCCTGGGAATGTGGTAATAGAGTAGTTTCGAGCCCACCCTGCATCCTCGACCTTCAATGTTTCCGTTCATTTTTCACTCACATCATCGACATTCTGTACGTAGCAGCCTGCTCATGAGACATACTCTCGTTTTATGTTACAAAGATAATTTTACACTACTAACCATTTACATCAGCCACAATTCGAGCATGCCCATCTATCAATATCCAATACAACGTGCTTGAGGGTGGAGTAATGTATTTCCATAATTTTTTTATCGGGCGCACATTTCCTACGTGTCGCGGTTATCGTATTTCTAAAACAAATTATTAGCCGATATGTTAACACTTCTACCGTTCTGATCTACACGACATTTTGAATGTTTGAGTAGTTTGCCGAATTATTTGTAGTTTTTGAATGGAAAATATATAAATGTTGCATTATGAGCTTTACTGTAGTAAATTTAGTTAAAGTTGCTTTAATTAATGTTCAGTTTGCTTCTTGGTAAAATAATAGTAGACATTTCAGTTGAAGACACCTTTGCACTATTTAGATCAGTTGAAACTAAATCTAGAAAATTAAGCAGAAACAAAGTTAAAGTATGTCACAATTAGTAGCAACTAGACTCCATACTTTGCCCCAAATAAAATTTTATTTTCCATAATGGTATCGCTATTGGAAGTTTCACCGAGAAAAATAATAGAATTTTAATTAGTTAGCTGATTTTAGTTTTGAAAATGCGAACTATGCATAAATTTTCAACAGTTAAGCTAAGTTCTAATTTCTAAATCGAGATGATCATGCTTTAATCAATATTTAGATTTTATATAGTTTTTATCTCTATAGTTTTGTATATTGGAATTAACTAACACAGTAATATTTGCTGATGAGATAGTAGATAAAGTAATTTTTTTAATTCAACTTTTCTTGGTCCATTCAATCCGTAATACATAATTAGATCTTGATATTGTTGCACTTTTATTTTTACTATTTGTTGGACTATGCTACAAACAAATATCTTCAATATGGCACCTTTTTTACTTTGGGAATTTTAAAGGTCTGTGGTAGTATCATTGGGTCCTATTGTCGTGATTTTAAAAGATAACCTATCTTTGATGCCGATCGATAGACTATTTATTTATCTGCTACAAATGGTTGTCTTTGTAACCTCTGTTTTAGAATATAGTCTTCTATTTCTTTTTTTTCTACCCATCCATTTTGGACTGATACTGATACCATTTTTAGCAAAGTTCTGCCTAATCTAATAATGACACTTAGTACAAAGAACACCTTCTGGTTACCCAGTTCCTAAGTCTATCTTCTCTCTTAAATCTTTTCCGTTTTAAAAATATCTTACTTTTAAGCTAAACTATTCTGTTCTTTACGACAAATTCTTAAAGTAAAACATTTGAATCTTAAAAAATGAGTACTTAAACAATAAATTCTAATTTAAAGTTACCCAGAACTGTATTACGGTTGTCCAAAAAAAAAGATATGCTACGTAATAAGTTTTCGTCGAAAATAACTAGCATAGATCCATGACTTTTTGAATTTGCTTTGCTACTAGATTTCAAAAACTTTCCTTGTGGATTTAGAAGCATTTTTTGGTTCAGAATTTGTGATGGCGTATATTCCACATACATGTCAACACCACAATTATAATTGAGCGGTTACCACAGCCAACACAAAGCCATGCATTTGCGGTCAATTTATAGCGCAAACAGAAAAAGGAAACGGGGTCAATTCTTGCGCTTTTCGAAGCAAAATGCTAATTCACCGTATAATGGCGGGCTTATAAGAAGCAGATTTGATCTACTGCCGCCCGGTTATCAGGAAAGTTATCAGATCGTAAAAATAGCCGCGCGGCTATATATAGACTCTCGCGTTCGAAAAGGACGATTTAAATACGTTGCGCTTTTTTGTAATGCCGGATCTGCGGAGTGATATCGGAATCAATCACGGCAAGTGACTATTTCGCTAAGGTGGGCTTGGCTTTTGTTTGTGAAAGGTTGGTGTGTTTGTACGGGGGTAATTATGAAGTCGTCGAAGTTATCTTCCATAATATCTAAAACTCTTACCTTTACTCTTACAAGGATTGTGGATTGTGTCTACTGTTAAACTAACTCAGCTTACCGATAGTATCAATTGGTTCAGATCGAGCTTAACTTATTGTTGGGTGGTGATGTTTATCCTTGTGGCAGTTTGTCTTGTAGTTCTTATTTACATGTATTTGAATGAGCATATTATACAATAGTTTTTTACTTTAGCTTTACTTTATATTTGCAACAATACATTCCACAAATAGTTTCGTGTACTGTTTAGCTATTCTTGTTCTAGGTTGTATAACAACTTTTTTATCTTAGTTGAAAACAGTAATCTGCAGGTATACGTCCAACACTACAACTTTAATGTCTGGTAGTGAGTCGCCGTTAAAAAACTATGCATTAGAAATTTTCTAACAATACCAACATTCACCCAGAGGCTTGCGTTGAAGTCTTCTCATTTACAATTTAGCCTCATATAAAAGTCTTAAAAATATACACAGGAATTTTGCAATTCCAATCGCTCCACTTAACATTTCACTTAACGCTCCCACTGCAGCCTTCGTTTAAATTCAGCATTTTAATATGCAGCAACACATATGCTTCGCAATAAAATTTTAGAATAATATGGCGCGATAGGCATCTCCGCAATTTTCCTTAACATTAATATTTTTGACGTTCCGGCGCCAGAATTTAGCGAAATTAATTTGGAAATGGGCCCTTTTTTGATCCACCTGCTTAGTTATGCAAACTTCGCTCGATTTACTTATATTTAACTTGCAAATATTGCACGACATTTGGGAAAACGCGACCTAATTTATAAGCGTAATAAAATTATTTAACATATGTAGTTATATGCGGCGTGCACCAAACGCAAATGTGTCGGTCAATACAATTTTTATAAGTTTCTGTTTCTCTGAGCTCTATGATGTCACACTAAAATATTCCCATAAAGATTCTAAAAGTTGTTACTTACAATAGGGTCAGTTTTCCAGTAATATTATAAGTGATACTAAATCTATCACTTCAACGAATTTAATACTAATATGCTAATATTTAATTTTGTTGCATGCACTCTGATTATCATCACACTATTAGGTATTGTTATGTTTCTTTCTACTTACTTATTGTTTTTAGCATAATTGTTACCTTTTGAGATTCTTCTCAAAGTAAATTAAGCTTTCTTAATTTTACAGCTTATCTTGAATAACTGCCACAATTGTGCTCAAAGGATTTTTAAAAAATAGAGTTGATTATGAGATGAGATTGTTTACATTGTTGTAGATTGTCAGGAAAAGATTTGATTCCTTTCTTATCTATGTAGTTTTTATTATATTTTTCCTAATTCTTCTTCTCTAGTAGTTTTCCTCATTCAATGGTATAATATGTATGATCTTAATTGTTCACACTTGTTACTTAAAAAAGGTAAATCATCCAACTATTCCATTTGTAAACATCATCTATTCTTCTTTGTTATCTATAGTTTTTAGTGTTATAAATTAGCGTTTGATCTGTTGCCTCTGTTATGTAATATGACAACCCAATCCAATTCAATTATACAGAACATTCTACAGCAATATTTTCAACCGAGTTAGCCAACTTAATACCTTTTTATTGCTCGTCTTAATTAATTCTAATTGTTGAATCTTTTCTATATAAGAAAATGAAACGATTAGAGCATAAAACTTTTACTGGTTCTAGATACCGTAGCCAAACAAAGAGCTTCAGAAAAATAGCCAAACTTAAACTAAAAAAGTAAGCTATTCCAAGAAAATATTTTAACCCACTGCACATGTAAATATGCAAAACATGCGATATTGAGGCACGACAGATTCACGTTATTTACAATTCAGACAAGGAGCAAGACACATGTGTTAACTTTGTCGACTTCGGAAAGGCGTTTGACTCAGAAAAGTTTTCGTTTCTAACATTTTTCCTTATTAGAGTCGACTGGCTCATGAGAAATACAAAAGGACATAAATCCGTATCGGCAAACTGGAAGCTTTGCAAATGATTTATGTTTTCTCACGCTGAACAGAAAACTAATGCAAGAAAAGTTGAATAAGTTAAATTAGGAAATAGGAAACGTTGGGCAAAATAAAAGTGGGAAAAAGACAACACCCAAGAACTTAGATACAAAGCTGACGAATTTTGCTGTTTAGATATTACACAAAAGGAAAAATAGCTTAAGCACAAACAGCAGTCATTATGCCAAAGAAAAATGGAGATCTAAAAACATCTGATAAAAACCAAACTCCAAAGTTAAAAATGTATAAAAACATTAGTAACAACCAAAATATTAAAAACACATTTTTTCATAGAAGCTTCAGACACACTCCAAATGTTGTGCCCCAGAAAAATCTCCAACCAACAACTGTGAAAAATTCTAAATGAAGAAAATATCGAAACTAAAATTAAAAGAGAAAAATGGGACTGGATCAGAGAGACTACTAAACAATTATATAACAACATAGCAAAATGAACATTAGATTATAATGTACAAGGAAAGCAAGAGTTGGGTAAATCTAAATCTAGAACGCACTGAAAGACCTGCATCTACAAAAGTTATTATGCTCGTAGAATAAAGCAAAATAAAAGAAATAGAAGATAGTAACAAAAATAGACTTAACCCGCAATGCTTCAGGAGTAGCAAACATGTCACCCATTTTGCTTCCAAAACGCTCGTTTGGGCATCACTTGCTTCTTATGAAAATTAAGAAGAAGAAGAGAAAACTACTGCCTAGTACGATAATCACAATTGGGTGCTCCTTTCTTAGATGTGGTTATATACAGTATCATTTATTATATCAATATTTAATAGACTTTTAGTTCTAAGAGGACGATCCCACATTATTTATAAACAGATTATGTTCGAGAAAGTGATATCTCAATGGTTAATTTTAGGGTAATATCAATTGGTAATTTTAATTTTTTTTAACAATTTAAAAGGAAAAGTTGGTATATTCACCAAGTTATAGTCATCTCAATATCTAAAATGTATAAAAGAGAAATGATTATCATATTTTTGTTATCTTCAAAAGATATCCTACATTTTTTCTAAAAATAGTCCTTGTTCTTTCTACTATTGGAGAAATAATTTAGTCACTTTATAAAGCTGACAGGATTGCACCCTAAAGGGGCGCACAGCGCAGCAGTGCCTTCGCCAATTTTCCGGGGTCGATCGAGGCGCGGCGGGTGCTAAGTTTCGGCTACTCCGCTGCCGGCTCGCGAGCCGTAAATTTGTTTGCAAATTCGGGCGATTAGAAGAAATCTGCTTCGCTGCAACCCATAATTTGCCATTACTTTCCGACGTCAGTTATCTTGATATATATGTCCGCTCCACAGCGCGATCGATCATGGCAGGTACGGCTGGGCGTTCGACGGCCTTAATGAAAACTTGCATTTTCCAGCCGCACACCAAAAGGCCAATCGAATTCGGCTGGTTAGTTACGCGTTGCTTGTTGCTGCACATAATTGGGGTCGGCTGGGAGGGGAGGAGCAGCGCGGAGTCAGACCCTAGCTTTCTTTTTATCTATAAGCACTTAACTTACCTAAACTGTTAAAAACTTGTCAGTTTTTTTGGAAACTTCAGTAATAAATAAAAATTATTCGTGGAATTAGCATTTGGATCCTTTGGTTAGAGTTTGCCTCTCAGAAATTTACTTCTCATTTCTCCAAAATGTTTGGACCAACACCTACGCAAAAAATGTGGCATTATTTATGAAATATAAAATTCGTATCATGCAAGGTCAGACCTGTAAGCATCTTCATAGTATGAAAGAAAGTTTTTATTGATCAAAACCTTATACAGAGTCCTGGAGATAAATCCGGAAAATAAACAAACGATAAAAATAATATTAAAATATAAGATAAACTAAATTTATTTACATGAAACTTACCACAATGAAAGTAAATAGCATTGAGAATCATAATATTCAATATAGCCCATTTCAGCGGCTATAATCTTCTTGAGCCAAGATCTAAACCTGATACAGACCAACACAACTTGTTCCTAGTCCGTATGTATCATTACCTCAATGATGAAGGCCATTAGCGTTACGATGTCTCTAATTAACCTTCCTCTCGAACACGCCCTATACCTAGTACTAAAGGGGATTTCAGTGGAGGCTGAAGGGTAGCTGCAAGTCAAAAAACTAATGGTAATATAAATTAATAAATTAATAAATATAGGCATGCATGGTATTTTGCCTTAACATGTATTCCCCTCCCAGTGACCTAAGTGGTCACTTCAGGGTTTAACAACTGTTTCCAGCACTTTGATATAACGGTCGGTGGTCACCTTCAGATCTTTCTCAAAAAAATGGGGCGCCATGGTATCCCCTTCGACTCACTACAGGGGCATAACGGTGTATATACTTTAAAAGCATCTTGTCAGATTCACCCTTCTGTCCTAGATGAAGTTATTTCGCCCGAAAAGAATATCAGGATGTCGTTCAGCAGTTTTTGGGCTTTAACTTCTTGCACATCTTGTTTTTCTCGCTCAACAATTGGAGGTTTTTCAGGACGAAAGATTTGAAATGCAAGTCTTGGTGCACTGCTAGATTGATATTCGACCTCGCCACGCCCATTTGTGTTGCCAGGTTAGTTATGCTCCACCTAAGATCCTGATCGATTTTCTCTTTCTATTTGAAGACGAGTTCATCACTTGCTGTGAACTGCTCTGTTAGCAGTTACCTCTTTTTGGTGGTCAGATTTTCCTAGTTTTGGGCTACGTTGTAAACTTGATCTTTTTTTAGTCAAAACATGCATAATTCTTCTCTGAGATTTTTTGGCGCAAAGGGATTTAAGTATAATAGCTCTGTAGACGTATTTTCTGCTCATTTTATCGACTATCATAAGTGGTCAATTACTTGAAGCTAACGTGTGTTATCTACTAGGGATTTCTGCATGCGCATTTTACGGACTTTTGGCTTTCCATAATGCAACCTAAAAAAATTTTAAATTTACTCCGGCGAGCCTATATTTTCGGTTAGATTAAGTTCGTCATTTTTATTAATAACACAGTTGTCTGGAAAAATCTCAGACTATAGAAGATTATAGTCTCAAAATGCTACATATAAAATGTATCATTCTGTGCTATAAGTTTTGCCATTAGAGTCAAATTCAGTTTAACGGCAATTTATATCACAACGCTCCAAAGTATCCAATAATTAATATTTGTAAATGCAGAATCTATTGTGACTAGGGGATTAGAACCTATGTGATTAACCTTTTTATACCACTTCTAAGTTACACATATCGAGACGACACCTTCGAATTCGTATTTTACCAGGTTCTGTCATATCTTAAAAGTACTCTAATTTCCCATTTTTAAAATAAATTGATAACAATTAATAAATGAAATCGTTTGATATAAGAGATATTTTCCGTATATAAATAACCAACCGCTTGGGTAAAAAGATTTCTCAATTCAATGAATGAAATATGTATTTGTTCTTAATTCTGTTTCACATAAATATCATTTTAGTGTTTCTCAGAGTCACATTATTCAACAGACTCTTATCAGTTATCAGTTTATAGTTTTTTATTCATATAGGTAATTATCAACACAACTCCATGAAGTTCTCTAACGGCAATCTTCCATAGGGTACCGTTTCATAAAATCAACATATTTATATGAATACGTTTTTAGAGAGAAGACTGAGAATGCTGGCAAAACCTTAGAATAAGTGATAAAGCTTACGTCAGAATTATTCTTATTTTATTCTACAATTATTCCGGGTTCTTTTCAAATTATTCCGGTATAAGAAAAAATTGGAAAAGACTGATAAATGAGAAATTTGATTAAAACTTCTAGCAGTTAAAAACTGAGCAATACCTCATTATAAAACAAAGTGAAAGAAAAAGCAATTAAAAATGCACAATGCATGTTAAAAAATTTTTCTTATAAAAGACAAGGTCTATTTAACATTTATCAAAAATAATCAATAGAATTGCGTAATACAATAAATTTATAATAAAAATGCTAACTGCTATCTTAAAAAATATTAGCTGTTTTTGTTTTATTCCATCAAAAATTGTTAAAGGTGATTCAATATCGACAATATTTGGACATGACTAGCTATAAGTAGTGCACAGACTTGAAAAACCAATATCTGAGCAGTAGACTGTTAAATAAAAATACAAAAAGTATTATTGTTACTATATCTGTAGACTACACATTTATTTCGCTTAAATATATTTAAAATTCTAATTCCCCCTCTGCGACACGTAATTCTTATTATTCAAAGAGTGAACTGCTATTCACGTGAAAAAGCCTAAAAGCCCATTAACTCTCGATAACTCGTTTTTTAATTGGCGCTATTTAATAAACAAATTTCCTCTGTGGAGCCCACATTGAGAATTGCCACTTTAAACTCCCTGTGCAAGAAATTGCTACATTTTTTGTTGATCATTTTGATTTATTTAATTTGTTGCTAAAAATTTATGTGGTAACAACCAACTGTAAAGAAATTAATCGTAAAAAATTGAAATAGTATAGGCTTCTTATATTATTGTTCCGACATTTTCCCAAGTACTAATAATCTACCAAAACTATTTTTGTAAATAATAAATTTTAGTTATTGCTATCAACAAACATAAGTTTCTTTAAATTCATCCTATAAAACTCATTAATGCGATAAAAATTGCAAATGCCTTAAAAAAATTTACTTTTTCATTCTCAAATACAAATCCTTCAAGGATTGAACAAACATATTTTTGTCATTCTTAAAGTAGAATGTTAAGATCCGCACAAAATATAATTTTTACGTTATTGATAAAAACGTTTAATGTGCAATGTTTTTGCAGATTTTTTAGTGGGTGAATAATAGCAATATAAAGCATTACGTGCACGTGCTGTATTTATTGGGTTAGAGATAAGCCGTTTTCATGGCAACGTTATGTAGTTACGTCAGGACAAGGCGAAGTATTACACTTCGTGGATATTAAAATTTTAAGTCAAAAATCTAGAAATTGCTTTATTTTCAAGTGCCACGGCAAATTTCAGCAAGGACGAAGCAACCTGCGATCAGGAATGGGCAGAATGATTCTTTAACATGAAACCTATAATGTTATATCAATTAGCTTAATAAGCATAAGGAATACAACATAGGAGTGTTGTTAAATGGCTGTACATTTCGTCTATTCCCTGTCTTTTCACTTACATATTTTAAATTTTCCACCCGTACTCGTATTCTTGCTCAGTGGTTGACTGACAACTGATTTAACTTCATAGAACCATCTCGTGTTGTAGACACAAACTATGAATGCTTCCTTGAAATATATGACGCTGTGATATCATCTTTTACTTAAAAAAATAGTTGCCATTACCTATGCCCTACTTCTCTTATTTTAGTTTACCAAAAGAATCAAAGAATATCACAAACTGTAGTTGTTGATAGATTAGACTTATTATATGTTCTTTAACTACAACTGGGCAATTAAGAAATTTGTGTAACTACTATTGAAATTTTATTTGAAGACTTTCTTTAAAACCACACTCTCCCAATCCTCATGGCACGTTGTATGCCCAAACAATCCGATAAGTGTCTGACGACGCACGCAACCTCTGTGCAGGAAACTACTCGCGACTGGCGTGCGAAATTCAGTTCGTTCGTTCAATGGGCTACTACCTCATCCAAATATATATCCCGTCCGGCCTGATCGTCATCATCTCCTGGGTGAGCTTCTGGCTCAACAGAAACGCGACTCCGGCTCGAGTCGCGCTGGGCGTGACCACCGTGCTCACCATGACCACGCTCATGTCATCCACGAACGCAGCGCTGCCGAAGATCTCCTACGTGAAGTCGATCGACGTGTACCTGGGGACGTGCTTCGTGATGGTGTTCGCCAGCCTATTAGGTAGGGCTCGCGGGCCCCGTCGCCCGTTATCTCACCGCGCGGCTTGCTTTCAGAGTACGCGACCGTCGGCTACATGGCGAAACGGATACAGATGCGCAAGAACCGCTTCCTTGCCATCCAGAAGATCGCCGAGCAGAAGAAGCTGAACGTGGACGGCGGCCCCGAGGGAGACCACGCGCCCAAGCAAACAGTAAGTTTTCGTCCGAGCCGGCGCGGCCGCGAGGGCTTGGCGGGCCGGATGCTTGTTAGTGAGGACCTTTGTTCCAGGAGGTGCGGTTCAAAGTGCATGACCCGAAGGCGCACAGCAAGGGCGGCACGCTGGAGAGCACGGTGAACGGCGGGCGCGGCGGCGGCGGCGGGGGCGGCGGCGACGAGGAGCAGGGCGGCCCCATCCCGCAGCACATCATCCACCCGGGCAAGGACATCAACAAGCTCTACGGCATCACGCCCTCGGATATCGACAAGTACTCCAGAATCGTGTTTCCGGTGTGCTTCGTGTGCTTCAACCTCATGTACTGGATTATCTACTTGCACATCTCTGACGTGGTCGCGGACGACCTAGTGCTGTTGGAAGAGGACAAGTAAATAAATTTTGAAAAGAACTCATAAACATTCGTGCATTTTTAATAAAGTGAGACTCGAGAGTGGATCCATTCCAGTAGTAGCCAACGACCCTACTCTGTAGACAATTAGGACGTTTCGCGTAGCTCCACTGCGAAGATATTTTATATAGAAGACATTCTCCCGTTGCAATTGAAATAGTTAGTAAATACATAGTTAGGGCGCAGGATTGCGTTTCTGTTATTTTTATTCGCAAAGTTTAACATGGATATATTTTATACCGATGATTTATTCTAGCTTAGCTTAACTTGTATATATGTTCCCATTTTGTACTTCCGGCACCGGCAATGGCCGCACTTAGGTAGTACCAAGCACCGTTCGCGATTCCCTGCACTTCCACACAAAGAAGAGGTTGCTCCTGCAGGGACTCCCACTAAATACTACAAAGGCCGTAGCACAACGGCGAAACGAAATTCTAAATTGTAATATAATTATTATAGTTAGAATATGCAAACAGACATTACGAAAATAGTAACACTGACTGTACATATAAGTTAGAGAAACCGTATAAGCATAAGTGATAACTATGAGTAGTAGCAAATAACAGATCGTACGTAAAGCGAGTTCGAACTATAATCTGAGATAACGTTGCACTGAGTTAATCGAGACTATGGGCGCGCTCATGTAAATAATAACGTTTAATACATTCCATTCGTCACTCCGTATTGTTTACCGACTTCAAGCACACTGCACAAATCAACAGTATGACATGCGCGGCACCGGCATGGCGATTTCCTTCTGGTGGAAACGGAGGCCGCGCCGCAGCGAGCATGACCGGCGACTGACGGGCACACACATAATAATAGTACGGTTCGATGATCCAATAATGCACATTACATCATTCAATTAACTATTGAACACTGCAAATCGTATGTTTTGTATTGTACACCACGTAGACTTACGGCTTGCTAATTGTCAGTAACGGCGGGCTCGTAACGGCGAAGGGCGCAGCGAATCCACTCGGACTGGACTCCTTGCGCCATTCGCGAGCGACTATTGCTCACATCTGAATATTCTAAAATAATAAGAAAATTCTATGTATTATATTATTATCAGAAGCATTCCAGTTATTTACAAGATTACGTATAACGTAGAGTTATTGATATTATTATCATTATTACTATTATTATGGAGATTACGATATTGTTTGACGTTTTTATTTGAACGAAATATAAAATATAAATTAATAAATACTATTGTCTATCATTATAAAATACAGCGTGCTACATTTATGGGGAATAAATATAGGTAAGTAAACCAAACAAAAAAAAATATATTTTTTTGAAACCAAAATACCCACAGCAAAAGAGATCATAGAATAAGATAGGAAAAAGGCAAAAATAAAGAAAGAAGTAATTTATATCTATTTAAGACAATAACAAAGTAACAAATAGTAGCTTAATTAATTACAGATTTAATAATAAGCTGTTAAATTAAATTAATAGACCAATAAAACAAATTTTAGCTCATTCCAACCTACCATAAACTTACAAAAATTTTAATAATTTATGAACTATAAATGTTACAAGGATGCTTTTTGGTGACAACCAAATATATTTTTCCTCTTTTATAACCACAGTTTAGCACCGCTCAGGTAGCATGATAACCTCCTTAAGAGGTTACTTTGCAAATCTTTCATCGCCTTACTGATTGCTTCAATGACTAAATCCCAATTTTCGTAGCGAATCCCAGATGCGGGAGTTTTCAAAGGAGCAAAGCAGTTGAAGTTACAACAATGAACATCGGAGAAATATGGGAGATCCCAAGTTCTTTTTCTCTGTCGAATACGCTGTAAGCAGATTTTGTTTTGTGTAGTTTGGCATTATCTTGAACAATGATGCTGGAGTTCATCTCCATCCATTCCGGGATATAATTCCATTCCATCTTTTTCTCGACATTGGGGGTCCCTGTGATCTGGGCCTCTAACTCCCTTCTTCTGCTGATAACTTAGCTTGGATTGTGGTGGGCCTGCGTTGGGCCATCCTCGTTCCTCCAAACGAGAGTTCACTTTTTCTTTGCGCTTCTGCCGGGCGCCTCTGTTCATGTCGAGATGGGCAGGACACGTTTTGTTTTCATTTTGTTGTTACGTCTCTTCGGGTTTGTAGTTTGATGGTATATGATGTCTGTCTGTGGGTTGGTCGGGGTCAGTTTACTCATGTTTGATAGTAACAGGCTTTGTAATTCGGAAGCATGTGTCATGAGTCTTCCGAAGATTCCAGCAGTGGTGGTTCCGTTTAAGCTCTTCAATAATTTCAGTACTAGGTTCAGTAGTTTCTCGATGTTCACTCTTTGGAGGAGATCGAATATGAAACCCCAACCTTGATTTTCTCGTTGGAGAGCTAAGGTGATGGCTATTGTTGTTTCTTGTGGTTCTTAAATTTGCTTGGTTGCCTGTCTTGAGAGTTCTTTGACTGCTTGGGCGTATGAGCGCCCCGGGATCCTGGTTGACGTGGGAGGTGGAGCAGGTATTGGTGTTTGCTGGGATGTTGGAATGGGTCTCGGCCGAGGAAACGATGGACACCCTCTATAGCTTGCGGTGTGTGCGCCACCACAGTTAGCGCACACCGCTGCTGTCTCGCGGCTCTGGTTGCAGATGTTCGTGGTGGAGCCCTGCGCACTTGACGCAGCGCGGGGGAGCAACAGTTCCGTTGGGCATGTCCAAACTTCTGACAGCGGTGACACTGCCAAACTGTCCTCTTCTTATGCGGATTTTCGGCCCAAACTACCTCAAGCATCACTTCGCTGATGTTGCAGATGTCTGTTCCCGTGCGTTTGGCCTCCACAAACATCGGACGTTTGCCTCGTGTGCGCCTCATGCGGCGCACCGATCGTACGGCGATTCCTTTTTGTTTTAGATCCTTCTGGACCTGCTCGTCTTTCGAAGTCTCCGGGACTGCCCTGATCACCACTCGCAGGGGATTTTCGGAGGGAAGGCCGTAAGTATGGAAGGGCATTCCCTTGCCCTCTGCATCTGTGGTGGCGGACTGAATTGCGATCGAATCCGCCCTGTTTTTAGCTTTTAAGAAGTTTATTTTCTTGCCGTTGAGGAGCTCTAAAAGCTCTGGCCAGTGTTCTATTGCACGTAGCACCACTGGTGGCATTTGATGTTCTGGATTCACATCTTCGTCGCCTGCGATAGGGGCAAAGCGGTCGTTTGAATATGCCCTCTGATCTAAATAAATGCTATTTTTTATGGTGATCGAACTTTTTTTGCAAGTCTTAATTAACAATTGAGCTATTCCTTCCGGAAGCTTCAAAATTGACCGGATAGGGCTAGAAAAATTACAAATCTATTCAAGTTTATGGAGCATTTTGTGATTTTAAAAAATATTGAGTATAGCCAATTTTATAAGGTTTTCTACGCAACCACTTTTTCTTACGCGACCTATTTAACGTTCTAGCGTTGTGGTTTGTAAATTCTAGAAATTCTGACTAAAATATGTTGAAAGTGCGCTTCAAGATGAGTATTTAAAAATAATAATGTCCTAGGACCTCAGGGTGTCGAGATAACTTTTTTTAAAAACAATCTGAAAATTTTCAGCCCTCTAAGCATTTTACTTGTTGAGAAAAAAAATTTCAAATAAAAAGGAGTTTTGCAACTTTCAACGTTGATTGCAACAATAACAAAAACCTTGGCAATTTCCGGTTGTGCTTAAAATTTAAGAAATTAAATATAGAACAACTTGAATAAAAAATTTAGCACACAGTTTTGACTGTACGAACCCCGCCATTGTGTTCTACGGGAAAAAATACGTAGAAATCATAAAAAATTTAGACTCTGCCAAAAAATACAAATGGACGTTTTTTAATCCCTGGAAATTGGACTGCAACGCTGCTGGTGATGGCGTGCCTGGCTCGTCAGTGATTGATCCCGCCGATGCCGCTCCGTCTTCGGTTAGGGCCAGTGATGGGGGCTCGGAGCTGGCTGGCGCTTATGGTTGTTTCTTCTTCGGGCTGGGTGCAGTTTTGGGCCCTAACATCTTTACGGTCCATCGGCGGCTGTTGTTTCGCTGCATCTCTTTGGTATAGTTGACTCATTCTTCATAGCTCAGTTGGTTTACTAGAGATCTAAGTTAAGCAAGTATCTCTTCATCTTTGGGATACGTTTTTTAGCCCTAACGGGTTGTTTTTTCCAAGTTCTTAACGGAACTCCTCGCACTCTAACTCGCACTACGCGGATTTTAATTCTAAAGTCACACAAAAAGATTAAAATCGCGCATGTGTTCAGTCGGCACAAGCACCGACTGGAAAATGTTTATGAAGTCACGAGCTTATAAGAACAGCGAAACGCGTCGGAATACATCCGCTCATTGCCACGGTTACCTCGCGACTACTGCGCTCCTACTCCAGGATATAAGGCTCGAGACATCACTTATATAGATCTTTAATGACGCTAGCCTTCTCTTCACAAAGATGCTAAAAAGCTATTCTATCGAAATCTATTACCATGATCAACATCACCTGCATTTTGCTCTTTTGTCGAATTTTGAGGGGCAGTTTTTTTGACTGGACACAAATCAATATGTACGTGTACGGCCAGCTTGGCAACTATCTGCCGGATATAAGCAGAATCCTTTTGTTGGCCAACAGCTTCGGGTGGACAAGCTGGCAAGAGTAAGGGCACTCTCTTTTCCTAGACATGAGAAACCATTCTTAAAGGCGGATAAACCAAGGAATGGTCAACGGCATGTGCATTAAAGACCGCACAAGTATCCTTAGTACAATCATCACAACACAATGTATATGCAATCATGACAATGTACAAAACGAAATATTCCGAAGTTAAAAGTTTTATAATAGGATTTCCAGGAAAACGATGGAGAACAAGATTATGAAGCCACCAGCAATCAATATGGAGATCGGAACATGGAATGCAAAAAGTCTCTTTGCACCAGAAAAAATAAAATGTCAAGATTAATAGTAAACACACTGGGAGTAAGTGACGTTAAGTAGCCAGAAGATGGCACCTGCGCAACAAACAATGGCACACTCTATTACTCGGGAAACAACAATTCCAAACATTTTGGATAAGAATATTACAAGGTCTGGTTTGAGTTTTACACAATGCTCAAACAGAGCTATGATACTACGGACAATAGCGAACACAGTCATAGAAGATGTACAGTCATGTAGGTATTTAGGAACCTGTATAGAACAGTCCAGTGAACAAATGAAGAGATAAGAACGATAAAGAAGTAGCCAGATTAACATTTATGGAAATAAAAAAGCTATCTATCAGTTAGGATATCGATATAGGACTTAGGTTGAGGATGTATTCTCGGTGCTTAGGTATGGAGTTGAAGCTTGGACTGTAAAGAAAGTTCACATAGACAAAATTTTTTTTTTTTAAATGTGGTGTTACTGCAAAATGTGGCTGATTCTTTGACAAATAGGATCACCAATACCAAAGTCCTAAAAAAGGTAGAAATGATGTAAAATTATTAATACCATAAAAAAGAGAAAGCTTTAATGTAATGAGAGGCCCCAAATATACTCTTCCACAATTAATAACGCAGAAGAAGATTACTGGAAAGAGTAGATCACGTATGTCCTGGCTCAAAAACCTAAAAGACTGATTTGGCTATAACAACACCAATTATTTCAAGAGGCAATCAAAAAGGTCTGGCTAACTGTGCTGATAACGAACCTCCGATAGGGGACGCGCTGGAAGAAGAAGAATAAAATGACTTTGGAACTGATTCTATAAGCCGATTTTTATTCAGTATTAAGTTATGAAATCTTCAATTAAATAGAGATAATTGCGACTAACAAATGAGCAGCTCCGCTTAGGCCATAAATGATCATTTTTCTCACAAAATTATTTATAATTTCTCATATGTTCTGGAAAATTTCACATGTTATAAGGTTTTAAATTGTTGAAGTATTATTGGAATAGGCCTTAGATTTCAGGTAACCCCACAAAAAGATGTTCAATCACAAGACCTTACTGAGCAGTTGATGTCATTATTTTGCTAAATTGCGCAATTAGGAAATTTTTGGTGTAGTAAATCAACTGTTAATTGAGCTGTGTAACAAGTAGTGCTATCATGCTGCAACCACAGCTGTTCCAGATATATGTCAATTAGTTGGTGTAAAAAAACAAGGTTATCATGTAGTAGGAAAGATACTAATTAATATTATCGATCCTTTGGCTCCATTTGAAGTTTGGCGTTTCCGTCTTCGTAAATATAGAGTGTATACTTATTTACTACATGTCTTTTACTGGTTTTATTTGTTTAGATTGTCTTTTATGTCTGATTGTCATTTATTATTTTTACACACTACTGATACAACTTTTTCCATTTTTTCTTATCTTTAGCTGTTGTTTTAATTTTGGGTCATTCTTGTTGGCCTTCCTTTCTTCCTTTTAATATCTAAGTATTTGTTTTGTTATGCGAGTCTTCAATTTTTTTAGTGTGTTCAACTCTAGTTTCTTGTTTGGATTGTTTTCCATATCGGTTCTTGTTGTGTTCTTTTTATAGTTTTTTATTTGTGATTCTTTCTGGCCTATATATTTTCAGTTTTATTCAGCACTTATTCATACATTTTTGTAATCTCTTTATATGTGTTGAACATGTTGTCCATGTTTCTGAGTCATATAACATTGTAGTCTTCACATTTGTGTCAAATTATGTGAGTTTTGTCTTTATGTACATTTTCTTGATCTGCCAAATTTGCGTTAAAAACTTTGTGGGTTTTGTGTATTCTTGCTTTTGTTTATTTCACTGTCTCGTTTGTCTGTAAACTTTATCTTATACATCTAATGAGCTCTTTTAGCCCTAAAATTGTACCAGGTTTATTGATACAAACCCTTTCGTTAAAATATTCCTAAAGGAAGAAGTCTAATATAGTTAGATTGCAACTGTGGTGTCCAAACTATGTAAACCCTCTGCGAGATAACATGACCAGGAAGTGAGTATTTCACGTGCTTTGTGACATGTGTCTCTATAGTGATGTAACTCAAGTTCAGATCGCTGATTTCGTTAAAAAAATGGTGGACATTTTCCAACAACATACATCATTGACAACGTTGTGTTTAAAAAATAAGAGCCAATAGCTCCTCCAGCCCACTATTCACACCAAACAATGCATTTTTGTTGATCCATTGGTTTTTGTTAGTAAGAGGTGGACAATTTTGACAATTCACAAAGCCATTTAAACAAAAATAAGTTTAATCGCCAAATAAATTTTTCTTGAAAAAATTAGATATGACCTCTAAAACCCAGTTCACAAATGCATGGCGTTTCTGCTGGTCTTTGGCGGATTTTGCCGCGTTTTTTTATACGAACTGTACAAATACAAACTTTCAACATTCACAGAGCCCAAACGGCGCACTATTTAAATCCTAAAGTACAATTTGGGTCACACCAAACACTAATTTAATGTTAACGTATTTATCAAATACGTAAAGATTTCCCAAATGCGACAATTTTGTTTGTTTATGAACTCGTCACTAAAGATAATTTTTTAACTAAATTGAGAATTCAGCACTTTATGGTGCTGTAAAAAGCAACTGACAAATTATCGCCAGTAGGAGTACTCGGCAAGCATAAGAGTCAGTTAAATATTGTATGCATAAAGGTGCAGTTTAAGTATTCACTGAAGAAGCTTTTTGAAATGTCCAATTGTGCATGATGCCAAGTCAATATTTTCGTATTTATAGAAACACTTCGACTAAATAATTTTTGAGGGTACTGCACCCTATAATTTGAAATTTTGCATTCATTACTGACCTACGTTTAACAAATTTTATAATCAGTATTTAGACAGTTGATTTGATATTTGAACCAAACATTTTCCATAATTTTCATAATGCCTCTGTAAAATTTTTAGCGGTATTTTAACACTATTAACTTTTTTTATATATAGCGTTTATAATTATCGTTACACAATCAAACCTACTTTTACATCACACAGCATCAAGCTATCTATGACACCGACGTACAGCTGCAATGGTTAAGTCTGAAAGTTGTAAGTTACATTGTGCTTCTTGCCAAGTTTGATTATTTACCAATAAAGTGGGGTAACAAAGAAAACCGAATTGACGTAATATTTAAAAAAGTAATGAAGAAGCAAGGAGGTTATTGACTTGGTACGCACATGATGGCCACATAATCTCTGTTTATGGATAAAAACATTTTTACAGCGGAGAAATCTTTTAACAAACAAATGATAAGGTATACGCTAAATCGTCCAAAGAAGCTTCTCGGCTAGTGCCAAGGGTTCAGAGAGGCTAACATTCGGCAACTGTAGTGATTTGTTAGGAGTGCGTTATGATGAAGAAACTGACAATTATTTTTATAAAAAGAGAGTAAAAACTTCCACCGCTTTGTATCAACAGAATGTTTTGGAAAGTGTAGTAAAACCTCTGGATCACGTGCTGTTTCAAATTGCTCTTTGGCTTTTTCAGTGAAACTCTATACCTATCCACAAAGCACGGTTAACCCAAACTTGACTGAGCCACAATTTGCCTCCTTTTCTAACAGTAGATTGATTTTCTGGGAGATCAAATTTCAGTTCATTCAGGGAGTCACTCTAATGTTGACTTATTGAAGCGAGCATTGACGGCCGCAACCAATACTTTTTCAATGGATGTAGTGCTTTCATAGACGAGTGATTCGGACGTCTTAAAGCTTGTGTAGAGATTAAGGGTGACCATTTTGAATAAATCCGTTGTAATTATACTTACCAATAACGACTAACGATTTAATAAATCCGGAAAATATGCAAAAACAGTTAATCGTTTTAATATTGTGATTCTAATTAGTGTGTGATATATTTATGGGCATACTAAGTATCTTCTTCTGGCAGTGCCTATCCGTTTCGGATGTTGGCTATTAACATGGCTATCCTAGCTTTATTGGCTGCTGTACGGAAAAGTTGAGTTGTTGTTAAAGAGAACCATTTCCTTAGGTTCTGTAGCCATGATATTCTTCTACGTCCTGGGCCTCGTTTTCCGTACACTTTCCCCTGCAAGATGAGTTGCAGTAGGCCATATCGATGTTCGTTACGCATTATGTGCCCCAGGTATTCCATTTTACGTTTTTTGACAGTGATGATTATTTCACAGTCTTTCTGCATCCTACGCAGTCCTTCTCTATTTGTAATCCGGTCGACCCATGAGATTTTCAGGATGCGTCTATAACACCACATTTCGAACGCCTCTAACTTCTTGGTAGTAGCCTCAGTCGGCGTCCAAGATTCCACCCGTACAGGAGCACTGCGAATACGTAGCATCTCAGTAAACGAATTTTTATTGGTATTAAGAGGTCGTGGCTCTTGAATATTGTGTTCATTTTAATGAACGCTGCCCTGGCTTTTTCAATTCTTTGTTTTATTTCAGTTGAGTGATCCCATTGTTCGTTCAGACTTGTCCCTAGATATGAGTATTTCTCAACTCGTGTTATCTGTTGTTGGTTAACTATTAGACGTCCCGGTGGTATTGGATTCTTGCTGATGACCATGTATTTAGTTTTTTGTATGTTAAAGTTTAGACCATATTTTTGGCTTGATTCTGCTAAGCGTGTTATTAGGGCTCGTAGGCTTTCTAGGTTATCTGACAGTATAATTGTATCGTCTGCGTATCTTACGTTGTTCAGCCGTTCTCCGTTGATGAGTATTCCCTCGTCAATATCTTCTAAGGCTGTTTTCATGATGTGTTCGGAGTAGATGTTAAAGAGTAGCGGAGATAGCACACAGCCTTGTCTCACACCTCTTTCTATTTTGATCTCCTCAGTCATTTGGTTATCTATCTTGATAGTTGCTGATTGGTTATAGTAAATGTTGTTAATGATACGTAGATCTTTATCATCTAGACCAATTGTTTTTAAGATTGATATTAACTCGTCGTGTTTGACCCGATCGAAAGCCTTTTGATAGTCTACAAAACACATATACACGTCACAGTTCACGTCTCTGCATCTTTGTATGAGGACTCCTATGTATTATTTTTAGCATTATTTTAAGAAGGTGGCTCATTAGACTAATAATTCTAGTCTTCACATTTTTTCGAATTCGGTTTTTTCGGTAGGGTTATAAATGTGGATTTAAGCCATTCAAGTGGGATTACTCCCGTTTCGTATATGTTATTAAACATGGCCGTGAGCCATTTAATTTCATCGTTCTCCATGTTTTTTAGAATTTCTGCGTGGAAGTTGTCTGGCCCCGTCGCCTTTCCGTCCTTTATTCCTTTTATTGCGGCTATCACTTCTTCTTGAGTAATTTCCGGTCCTGTGTTACCTATGGAGTCCCCTGTTTTTAGTGTATCGTTGTTTCTCTTATCTTCGAAGGTCTTCTCAACATAGTTTTTCCAAACTGTTTTTATTTCATTTACATCTAATATTGTATTGCCCTCATTATCTTGTAAGCATCCGGTTTTCTTTGGTCGTTGTAATCCTGCTGCTTCTTTCACTTTTTTGTGCAGATTGAAAGTCATGTTTACCATCTAGTGATTCAATCTCTTTGCACTTTTTCTCCATCCAAGCGTTTTTGGCGTCTCTAATCTTTTTCTTTATTTCTTTGTCTATTTGTGTGTATCTGGTATTGTCTTTGTTCTTATTTTTCCGTCTTTCCTCCATCATATTCAATATGTCGTCTGTCATCCACATCTTCTTTTTCGCTCTCATTGGGCGTAAATATATGTCAAGAATGTATTGATTTGTCTCTTTAAGCTTCTGGATTTTCTCTTTTGTGTCGGCTGATATATCTGTTTCTTTGATTTTTCTTTTAATATGTTGCTGTATTTCTTGTTTTATATCTTTATCCTTCAGTTTCCTCAAATCGTATTTCTTCGCTTGTTGTTGTTTAACTTTCTTCAATTTGAGTGTTATCGTGCCGACGAGAGGGTTATGGTCAGATTTGGCATCCGCACTTGGATATGTCTTTACTGCTGTTATTGCATTTCTGTATCTTTTATTGATCAAGATATAGTCGATCTGATTTCTGATGACGTGTTCTGGGTTATCTTGGGGGACCTCCAAGTGTATAGGCGTCTTGGTGGTAACTTGAAGAACGTGTTGGTGATGACTAGTTGTTGTTCTGTTGCAAAAATACTTAATCGATTTCCTCGTTCATTACGTTCTCCCAGTCCAAATGGTGCTATGATTTCAACACAGCTTCCTTGGCCTATCTTGGCATTGAAGTCGCCCATTACTAATGTCAGTTCATTCTTTTTTACTTTCTTCATGACGTTATTCAGATCATCATAAAATGTTATATCGTCGGATTTGTCAGCCGTTGGTGCGTATATTTGGATTATATTGGTTTTGATGGGGAAGGTGTTAATCTGAATCAGAAGTGTTCTCTCAAAGATTGGGACAAAGTTTGTAACATATCTGCTAATTTTTTTGTTAAGGATAATGCCAACTCCATGTATATGTTCACCGTTAGTGTTTCCTGAGTAGTAAATATTGTGTTCGTTTATTAAGCATTGTCCTGATTCAGTCCATCGCATCTCACTGATCCCCAGAATATCTACGGATAGCCTTGTCATTTCCTTGATGGTATTATGTATTTTACCAGCTTCGTACATGGTTTTCACATTCCTTGTACCTATCTTAGTAGTTCGTCTGTAGGTATTCAAGACAGGTGTGTTTTTATTGAAAGTGTAGGGATTTCGCGTGCTGACGACCTGAGAGGCCCTACTTTTTGAAGGATGTCCTCTCCTGCCGGATCTTGGAGTCCGATCTCCATGATCAGTAAGGAATCTATTATCTTGAGTCTGTGCCATGTTAGTTGTACTAGGTAAAACATAATGGGGTGGTTTCCCGTTGCCTTCCCCATCGCAGTCTTTTGAAGTGATTGTCGCCTAGAAGTCTCTGTTGTTGGGCCCTTAAGGAAGTCATTCTTCAGTGGTCACAACACAGTGATGTCGTAGCTGCTGCCCTACGTCATACCAGTTTTGGTCTGCCCCGGATATTTTATTTCTCCGGTACCATCCGCATCTGGAAGGCATTCCCCTATCCGCCACCTGGGGAGGCGCCCGATGGGGGATCTAGCAACCCCGCACGGGATACTAAGTATATTTGAATTTATTTCTTCTCAAAGTTTATCAGATTACCAAATTAAATGTATAATTACTTGTTGGTTTTGAATTAAGTTTAGTTTTAATCTAAAAAAATTACAAACAGAGTTACTAAAACGTTATAAATTTCCAGTTATATAAGATCATCAAGAAGTTAAAGGTTTGGTAAGTAAAGAAATAGCATCAACATGCATTTTGACCATTAAAAGGCATAAGTAATGCAATGCACTTGCAAAAACTAACTAAAACGAGTCATTCCTAATAACTTTTGATAACAAATAAACCAAATAGATGATGTCAGATAAAAATAGTGATAAGTTAGCGTAACACAGCGAATTCCAAATCCGAATCCAGTTTTTGACCAGGCACAAATCCTTAGTCAACAACCTCCATGTTTTGAGAACATTAGCGGATATGGCCAGCTCGGCAATTGACCATGATCTGGATTCGATCAATCTTTGGTCTTTATTGGGAGTCACATGACAAGCTGCCTCCTCTGATCTCTCCAATTACAGTACGCCTTTTGTTCATCTCCATCGCCAAATTCTTAACGGTGTGAATAGAGAATGTCCATAAACCAGCAAAAATTTCCTGTTGACCATTTGAATATGCATTCGGCTTTGACAAATGATTTCTGATCTTGGTTACTCGTCAAAACTACTAGACATTTTGATCATTTCGATTACATTTACTTGCTAACAAATGCTAGCTCACATGTACCAGGTTTCATCTTGCTGAGTCAAGTGGTTCATGGATATAATTTGTGAGTATATCTCAGACTGGAATGTGGTAACATCACCAATATACAGAGAAAAAAATAAGATTTCATTACTATGCACAACGTAAATATTTTCTGATTGTTACTTAAACAAGTGAAAGGTTATGTGCGACTAAAAAGTGTAAAAGCACGTACCAATAACGACACAAGTAATTGTATGTACGAAAGGAGTTCCGAAAGTTCCTCCAACAACTCTGCGCTATATAAATTTTTTAAAAATAATTTAAATTCACTTGATAAAATACATCCAGAAACAACAAATAGATCACTAAAAAAACTTTCTTGGCGATTTTTTAAATTTTTATAAAACATTGTATATGTATCACATATAATACAATATGTTTATTGACAACCGCTTAATTGCACCAATCTAAATACTTTGAGGAGGGAAGGCAATTAAAAAAGTCCTCTAAACATTTTAATGAATGTATAAAATACTGAAATACTACAAATTAGTAATTAGCAAAAAAGTACCTTATACTTTAAAAATGTTTTATCTTCTATTGTATTGTTATAAATCTATTAAAAATTTTACTGTATTAACGGTTAAAAAGGGCTCGAGTGTCTCTGCACCTCTCCGTATGAGCATGTAATGCAACAAAACAAGTCTTGTCTTTCATGAAACGCAGTGCTACTCCGCATTATCTACATTGCAGTTAGACTTTTACATTGGGGAATTTTGCAGCGTTATTATGTTTTTCAATCTGGTCAGTTGCTAATATTGTCCGAGCTTATATTTTTGACTGACACATGTAAAGCAAATCTTCCTTTTTTTTCGTTTGTATTGGCTGTTTAGTGATATTGGAAAGCCTTCCTCTGTTATCAATATTTCTGTGTCACATTTTTCATAGACTTCCAACCACTTCTCTAAAATCTGCCAGACTCCTTTTGTCCCCATGGACTCTCCTGTACAGCAACCATGCATTTTTAGCAGTTACGTCAAACATATGATAAACGAATCTGAGGCACTACTTTTTCAAACGCATTCTGTTGTGCTTACGTAGAAAGCTATTAAGCAGGTCAATACCACTCGTGTGTTCATTGTAATGCTTGAATAATATTAGAGTATTTTATTAGCACATTCTTCCTCGCTTTTTGTTAAATCTATTCGAAGATGTTAATTTCCCCACTTAGTGTTGACAGAAACAAAACCACTTCATTATGTTTCCATGCCACACATGAAATGTCCACTGTTTCAATAGTTTTCATCAAATGCACATCTTTTTATAGTACTTCTCACTTTCTGAAGGCAATTTACTATTAGAAATTATATTTTCCCTGACTTTTCTTAATGCGTAAATTTCCTGGTTGACCAGGTACACAAATAAGTCAATAAATATGTCATAGTTGTCACAATATACTTTATAATTACAGATATACAAAGAACAACATTATCAAAAGCTCCCAGATCTGCTGCATCCCACAACCTCTCTGTTGGATCGTTTTCCTGACTTGTGTAGATCTCAGAGTACCCAGATGCTCCATATAGCACAAAAAGTTTGTGTGTGGCTTTGACGAAAAATATTGTTTCAAATAACTTCTTGGCTTAGTTGGGGACATTTTCTTATCAAATTATAAACATTTCTCCATAGGAACTTTCTTGAAGTCTGCGTAATTTTTGAACTACGTATTTTGAAGAAACGGTTATAACCTTTTAGGCTTTTGTATCTGAAAGGGAAGCCTAATGAAATTGGTGCGGACGTCTGCCTGTCTGTCGCGACTTTCAACTCGAAAACTACAGAACCTAAAGACATAAGGGGGGTATTATCGAAAGCCTATGGCCTACCGGGTTCACATTCGCGAGCTGACATAGGTGAGATGTCAACAACAATGTAATAAGGGTTTTTGGCGGACTCAGCTTCCAATATGTCATTACTTCTAACTTTTGATCAAGGCAGCTTCCAAGCTGGAGACCAGCTTCTATTTCTGTCATTTCTGACATCTGTCGCGCCTTATAATTTTCAACGAACTTAAAAAGTTCGTTACTGAATTCTATATGTGTGTCGGTCTGTCGGTCCGTCACAAAATTTGAGATTTTTTAAAATTTGAAAATGCATTCTTATAAGAAATTTTACACTGATTTCGAATTCGAAACTAAGAAATTTCTATCTCGAATAATTTTCGAGATATTTGACTTCGAATTTCGGGAAATTTTTCGACATTACGATTTTAAATGTGATTCTTATAGGAAATTTTACGCTGAATTTGAAAATGAAGTCGAAAAAATTCTACGTCGAATAATTTTCGAGATATTCGATTTCGAATTTTCCCGAAATTCGAAATCGAAATCGAAAGGTTTTTAAGGTTTTTAAGTTCGTTATGGGATTGCTTACAGAGGAATCTCTTCGCGGGCCCCATGTTTTTTTGATCTGTAATAGATAGAGACATAACGTTTTCAGTATTCAACTAAGGGCCAAAAGTCAATTTTCCAGTGTGACCGGAAGTGGCCGCAAATTTTTGTTTATGTATAGAAGCCCCGGATATTGGTAAAAAAGGAGCTCCACCTCCGTACTTGCTACCTTCTGAAACACTGCATCTTCGTATTTTGCAAAAAAATGTATTTTCTATTTTTTTCGAAATGGTTGTCTGACATTGTTTCTTGGACCAACTTATCTAAATAATGGATTTCAGTAATACCTGCAACATGAGTGTATCACACTACGATACATATGCCAGTTCATTTTCTGATATCATCGTTAGTTTGTCTGGATCCAATTGAACACTACGCGGGATAGTTTCCCGAACAATATGGTTAATTAAGCTTTCTGCAAAAAGCTCCATGAAGATCTCATAGTGTTTCAGGATCAAAAATATGTGTTGGAAGTTGATCTTGAAATAACATACAAAGTAAATAAAATATTATACATTTTGTATTTGTCATTATTAATTTCAATAGTGACATTGTAATTATCCGTAAAGAATAACTCTATACAAGTATATAAAGACAATATGTTATATAAGTGTGTTTGATAATTTAGCGCAGTTAAGTGACTCCATCAGCAAAACAGAAAATAAAACAAAGCGGAGCTGTGTAAACTATATATTGGGCAAAACTAAAATTAACCACAAAGTAACAATTAAGCAAACAACCAAACTGAGAAAAATAAACGAACAATACAACTATACTTGAATAACTGCAAATATGGTGGGCGGCAGGTCAGTTGTGCGCTCTGCCGACGCAAGTAATGGTCGCTGGTAACATTGACGGCAGATTTCTGCGTGCTCTTCGTTGGCGGCTTTAATCCTGGGGCACCACGGACGGGGCGGAACGTACAATAGGCAACGACATCGTGCCAGCACAGCGCAATAGAGCACCTGGGTCGGCTGGCCGGCGGCTTCAATCCTGGGGCACCACGGACGGGGCTGAACGTACAATAGAAAGCGACAGCATGCAAGCACAGCGTACTAGAGAACCTGGTCGGCTGCCTCTGCTCCGACGCTCACTATGGCTCAAATCGGAGTGCTTCAATCTTGGGGCATCACGGACGGGGCGGAACGTACAATAGGCAACGACATCGTGCCAGCACAGCGCAATAGAGCACCTGGGTCGGCTGACCGGCGGCTTCAATCTTGGGGCACCACGGACGGGGCGGAACGAACAATAGGAAGCAACAGCGTGCAAGCACAGCGCACTAGAGCACCTGGGTCGACTGACCCTGCTCCGTCGCTCACGAGGGCTGAACTCGGAATGCCGGCGGAGGTAAAAATCCCGTTTTGTTGCTACAAGGGTAGGTTGGCGGACAGTAAAGGTTACCGTAGAGATGGGACACGGGTTTAGAGATGAGCACCAAACAAAGTGCTTAAAATGAAACTCCTTTCTTTTTAGTATGTTTATTTTTGTTGTTTGATGGAATATAAGCGTTGACGCATTAACCGTAAACTCAGCTGAGTTACACAGCGTGGTTTAATAGCTATTTAAGCGAGTTCACATAGTTCTGAGAGAGTGTAGTTTAGTAAGATACAAACCAGCGTAATCTAAAAGTGTTGTGTTCATAAAATCTAAGGTGAAGTTTTAAAACAAAATCTAAATTAAAAAACAGAGGGCTGAGAGATTAAGCGATCTGCGATAGCGGCCAGCAAATGACCGGTGCAGGAACTGCCGCGTCGAATTCCAAAAATCTATCGGGAAAATATACGCACTGTGAGATAACATAAGAAAACAAGAGTGCTGCCACGTAAAATGAGTAAAAAGAAAGCGACAGAGAGTGTAGGAAAGTGAAACAAAGAAAAAAGTTTCTGACGAAATAAAGAATAAGAAGACTACGTTCTCCTGAAACAAGGCGACTACTAGTAGAAAGTAAAAAAAATGGAAACAATTTTTGAGGGCGTAGGAATGGAGGAAACGAAACAAATTATATTGAAAAATGCGAAACATAAACTCGAACTCAGAGAACAAAAGGAAAGAGAAGAACTGAAGCAGAAAGAGGAAAAGTGGGAAAGGAATAACTTTCTTACTGTTTTGTCTAGCTCATCACATAGCAACTCTATGGGGTTGAGGTATGTAGTCTATGGTGGTCATGTCATTATTTTGAGCATTTTTTGTTTTTGTTTATTTGCTAGACAGTCCTTGCAAAGTTTTGATATATGTTTAAAACGTTGTCTTGCATTATCATGAATCCCTTTCCGATTAATCACAACCCAGATAGTATGGAGTTTTCCGTTAAAATTTTCTTATACCGTTCTTTCTTCAAAATGCCATCGACTTTTACTAAATCCCCCACACCAGTCAAAGAAAAGCCCGTTCACACAAAATTGATCTATCTCCGAGCTTGATAGTAGAAACAATACAGTCCTGCATCATCTTGTCAGTCTTAAACCTGTGCACGAAAATCCTGCGTTTCAGACTGAAAACTTTAAATTGGGATTTGGCGGTCTATATTACGCTTTGCTACTGCTCAATTATCCAGGAACGATGCTTTTGTGCCCATTGAAGCCGTTTATCCTTATTATCGCACCGTAACAACGGTCGCAATATGACAATGAAGATTATCCTTCTGAAGACACCGCTTTATTGTGCTGGCTGATATTGTTTTGTTACGTCCCCGGTTAAACTCCGCAGCAATATATGAGACTTTTAATCTTATATTTCGCTTACTTATCAGTTTGATGAACTGATCCTCTGCATCGGATGTGCAAACCCTTAATATTTTTGCGATGATACGCACTGATAGCATTTTTCGATGTAAACTGAGAATAGCTGAAAGTGTTTCTAGGAGAGGCTTACCACTGACCATTGAAAAAGCCCAAGCAAGTGGCACAAAGTCTAATGATAAACTGGTGGAACTTAAAACTAGAAGGTCTGGGGACAATGCAGTTTTTTTTAAATAAAACATCTAAAACAAGGGATAAGGGCAGAAAGAAAGATTTAAGGTGTTAAGTGACGATTCGAGGTCGTAAAAGTGTTATTATTTATAATTCTAGTTTTCACCCTAACAAGTTCTTTAAAAAGTGATTAATTATTTTCATTCAAAACAATATTGTCTAAGAAAATGATAAAGGGTTAAACAAAACAAAATTTATTATGAAAGGTATAGTTATTTAATGTATAACTGAATTTTAATAAAGTGAGCAGTAGTGGACATCCACAATATTATCTAAATGTAAGTATGTACATTTATTAATATATCATTTGCATTTTCTTTTGCACTATAATTGTTTATATCTGTCTGACGTTTTAGTGCTACGCAAAGGATTTGTTGTTTTATATTTTACAAAGATTTCTTTATTACTAATTTTTGCCCCAAATATCTAGTTGGAAAATTGAACAAAAATTATTCAAAAATCGTATAGTTAAAACAATATTCGGTAACCCCGCTGCTTTTAATAACCACGACAATGCATAACAGAATTACAGAAAATAGGATTTAGAATTGTGACTTTTTAATATTGATGTTACTTGAAAATACAATGACAAAAGCTCGGAAGCATGAACTATAGTCTCTTCTACTATACCAACCAAACTGCATACATCTATGGCCAATCAGCCTCTGACCTCAACCTTGACAGTCGTCCTTACAGCAGGCCAGCCCGTTTCCCGACAGTCATCCTGAAGGGCCCTCTCTGCGCCTATTACCATCAGCGACACCTCCGGATTTGCATCGAATCGATATTTATGAGAAGCTCTGGCAACGCTCGAGCCTGAAGGCTCGCCTGAGAAGCTTAGCATAATGCTATTTTCGGAAGTTTCGATCGCTGCATGCACGGCGTGGAACTGTTCCAAATCGGGCAAAATTCGCGAAGAGCGGGCAAAACTTTATTTACGATGGAAACAGCGTGGGCTGCCCTGATCGCTCGACGAGGGCCGAATCGTTGCCATGCAAGTCGAGTGGATGTTCATAGGCACTAAACTTGCTGCTTTATATTTGCAGTTTAGGCAGTTTGGCTTTTTTGACGAGGATTATCGTACATTTTGCGACGTCGGATACAGTTTCGATGGCCCAGAAGTAGAGAAACATGTTGATACAAAATATTGTATTCTTAGTTTTATTTTTATGGCTGGTTGTTGTAGAAGGTTTTTTTAACTACTGATAAGATCGCGTGTAAATAAAAAAAATCTGTAAGGTAGTATCCTTGCCGTGCACTTAACTAGCAGTTTCTTCATTTATTTATTTATTTTTAATGTAAATAACCCAAATATTATTTTTAATAATTTTAAACAGCTAGGCGAGCTTCTTGGTAGCGCAAAAAAATAACTGAACTAACTCGAATTACAGACAAAATGGAATCACTCTCAGACCTATAGTAAGCAAAGAACTATGGATATCTGAACGTGATGTCGTAACTTGTAATGATTTGTAATGTATGGTATAGTTTAAAAAAATTTGAAACATTCTCATAATAATAAAATAAAAATATAGTAATTATAAAAATTTTAATTATAATGACTTTACATCTGATTTGAAAAATATATCTGTTTTTCAAATATATGAAATAGAAGGTATAGACAATGCAGTTGATTATTTTAACTGCACTATATTCGAGTTAATTAACAAAAATGGTACACTAGTGTATAAACATTTTATCATACAATTTTGTTCTTGGAGAAAGATACTATTAAGCTTCTTTGCAAACTGAAAGTAAAATAAGTCAAAGATAAATTGATAGTATTAGAAGACTTTACAAGATTACACTACATGGATAATCCACAAAGAAAAGAAAATTTTACACTTAAAAATTGTGAATTCGAAGAAGTTTGGACGTGTCCAAAACATTTAAATTTAGACAAAGATAACCCTGATAATAGTAGCATACTTAATCATTTAAAAAACCTGAATTTAATTAACAATTGTTTTGGAAAAGTCAATGATGCGATGTTAAAATTCTATAAATCTAACCTCTTTTCTAATAACTACATAAAATTTAATAGTAAAGAAACATTAGAATTAGAAGTTTTCTTCTTCTTGTGGTTCGTATCCATTGCCGGATGTTGGCAATCATCAGGCTATCTTCGTTTTGTTGACGGCGGTTCTGAAGAGTTCCGTTGTTGTCTTGGCATACCATTGTTTCGGGTTTTGCAACCATAATATACGTCTCCTCCTTCGACCTTTCTTTCCTATTATTTTTCCTTATGATATGAGTTGTAGAATTTCATATCTTTCGGGATTCCTCATTACATGACCTAGATATTCCAATTTTTGCCTTTTTATTGTGACGATTACTTTTTATTCTTTCCAAAACTTTCTTATTAGTTACGTGGTCGACTCATGAGACCTAATGATTCTAATCTTTTGCTTGCCACCTTTGTTAGGGTCCATGACTCAACTCCGTATAAAAGTACAGAGAAGACATAACATCTGAGTAATCTAACCTTTGTATTTAGTTCTATGCCATAATTTCAGAGGACGTTTTTGTTTTTATAAATGCTGCTCTGACTTTGGCTATTCTGCACCTTATTTCTAGAGAGTGATGCTATTGTTCATCTATAGTGCTCCCTAGGTGTGTACATTTTGTAATTTTTTTATTCTTCGATTATCAACGTTTAATTGTCTAGGAGGTATAACGTTTTTGCTAATTACCAAGTATTTCGTTTTTTGACCATTTAGTGATAGTCCACATTTCTTGCTAGCTTGATTGATCTTATTTAACATCGTTTACAGATCGGTTAGATTGTTCGCAAAAATTATTGTGACGTCTGCGTACTTTATATTATTAATGGTTCTACCATTTACTACTATTATAATGTCATTATTCTCCTGT
The DNA here is from genome assembly GCA_036346155.1 of Sinelater perroti. NCBI lineage: Eukaryota > Metazoa > Arthropoda > Insecta > Coleoptera > Elateridae > Sinelater > Sinelater perroti. The sequence goes on from JARFIY010000099.1 coordinate 3,200,235, forward strand.
ATCGCTTCTTCAAATATCTCCCCCGAGTAAAGATTGAATAATACTGGGGACAAGATGCGGTCTTGTCTTACTCCTCGTTGTATTTATATTGAATTTGTAATATGATCATTCACTCTGATTTTCGCGAAATGATTTCAGTATGGGTTAGTAAATATCCTTATGTCCTTTTCGTCTATGTCTATTTTTTTCAGAATTTCTACCAATATTTGGTGTTGTACTTGGTCAAAGGACTTATGATAATCTATAAAGCAGCATACACGTTACAATTATCGCCCCGACATCTCTGAAATAGTAATAACAAACCACTTATGGTAGTGCAGAACAGGAGTCTTGCTTTCTTGTCTCTTTCGTTAATTTGTTGCACAATCGATTTCAATTTCTTCTACTGATGCTTAAAATGCGAAATTTCTGGCGCGCCTAACGGAGTTCAACAGCTTCCTTTACTGAATGCAGTTTCTCTTGTGTCCGCACTATTCGTCGAGCTCCATGCTTCACATTTAACACGTTACCAGTTTCTTCAAATTTTTTCATCTAAGCCAATACGGTATTGCAAGACGGTACGTGACCATGTCGACCAATATTGAACTGTCGTCGATAGACACGCTGCACTTTCGTGACAGAATTTGTTTTGTAATATCTACGAACACAGGTAACACAGTGTTGCACATTCCAACGCTCCATTGCGACTTACATACCGCGGCGGCGCACGTCATGAAATGGCGTCTTCCTTCTACCGTTCCCCCTCCCACCAATCACGACAAGCTATAGCGGTGGCGCACTATTCGGATTTGAAATGTGTAAGTTGACTCCGTGCCACCCTGTATGTTGCTTATGAAGAGGATTTTATTTTATTCTAGTACTTAAATATTTTATTACTTGTGAAGTCTGGTCTTTATTAAATAATTTTCTAGTCTAACACACAATCATAAGGCTAATGCTAAAAGGTTATAAAGCTTTCTCTTTTCAACGCTTATCTAATGCAATAAGAATGGTACCGTTTTTTCCTAAGAAATTTATTGTAAATTAATCTTTATCAAATTGTATACTTCTGTATAAAAATATTTGTTATATTATTAATTATAAATATAATCTTTTAATTTCTATCTACATAAATATGTGATGATACCTTGATAGACAGTATTGGAATAATTAATTTTAACAGCAACGCTATTTAAGCTTTATTGTTGTTAAAAAATTCCGATCAAATAAAAGCTTTTTTAGGAACTACGTTATAACAGGATAAAACTATTCTTCTAATAAAACTGAACCTACCAAGTGAATATGTATTTGTTCTACTAAATAACCATCTGACTATTTCTAAAGTAAATTATTTTTATTACTCTAAATTTTGGCGAACGAGTAAATGCAAAACCGTGAGGCCGTTTCGAAAGATCTTTTGAAACGCATTGAAGAAAACTCTCAGTTTGTTGACACTGTCGTTACCGCAGATGAAAGTTGAATCTTTGCATACGACCCCGAAACAAAACGGCAGAGCACCAAATGGCACACTCCGCAATCGCCTCGACCAAAAGAAGCTCGCATGTCCAAGTTCAGAATCAAAGCAATGCCGATTGTGTTTTTTGACAAGAAAGGTGTAGTCCACTTGAAATTTGTGCCTGAAGGGCAGGCAGTCAATGGTGCCTTCTATGTGGAAGTGTTAAAAAGATTGAAGAGACGGGTCAACCAAGTGCGACCAGAAATTTCCACCGATTGGAAGCTCCATCATGACAACCTGCGTTGCCCCTGTAGACTTTTCCTCTTTCCCAGAGTGAAAACCGCCCTCAAAGGACGCTACCACGGAACCTTGGATGCTGTCAAAGCGGGTTGCATGCGTGCTCTGAAGGATGTTTCAGTTGCTGACTTTCAGGGAGCATACGAAGCGTGGAAAACTCGCCTGCGGAAGTGTGTTGACGCTCAAGGAGCATACTTTGAAGCCTACTAAAGTTTTGTAGTGACATCTGTAATAAATTTTGTTTTGTGGATTTATTCTCATTACTTAAAATACAGACCCTATACTCTATGTAAGAACGTATAATAATTAACAAGGAAGTACGCTGTTGGCCCACCAACAGTAATCTTTTTGCACAGGCGCGTTATAAGCAGGTTAAAACTTATATTTGGATTTGACTTGCTGCAAAAATGACTTAGTCTCTTTTGCACCTATTTATTTACTATATAGCTTCTAAGTACCAATGAGACCAAATGTGAAATTGTTCAAATGACTAAATGTTTGCACCCTTCGGACAATTTTGAGCGTTTGATATATTGTAGGAGGGGATACAGACAATATGTGATGAAAAAACAGTCATTGCTTCAAGAGTGTTTGAAATTTTTTTTAATTTTTGAGATATTTTTTCCTTTATTTCTCTCATTCCTTCTTTATAGAGGAATATCAAAAAAATCTCATTAATTTAACAGTTTTATATCATGGTATAAATCCCATCAAGTGTAGTGGTTAATGAGTAAAAAGGTTTTTTGTAATAAAAAAATTCCTCATAAAGTACGCATTCGAAAGTTAATATTGCCCACTCATTACCCGGCTCTAGTCTTTGCAGCTAAGTCATTTAGCAGAAATTAAAAATTTTGTTCACGCGACAAACTTCGCTAAGCATTTTTAACAACAAAAACCCAATAACATTTGACATTTTTTATTTTATTTTACACTAACCTTGAAACATACGATTTTTTTGTAGTTCATGTATAAATTAATATTTTTAAATATATTTTAAATAACAATAAACAGAATTTAATACCAAGAAAACTCTGAAATTAAAAAAAAATTGTGTAACTGCAGCGCTGTTTACGCATTTAGACTTGAACACGTACGTCGTGCGCCATTCAGATAATCTGAGCTTTTGTTGATATTCTGATGATATCGATAATGAAACGAAACCCCGAACGTAGTTAAGATAATAATAGGTAGTGTGCGTGCTTGGCCGCTGTTTGGCCCGATCCCAAGATCTCGATTCCAATAAAGTTCTCGGGTAATACTCCTTTCCTGGAAGTAGTTTAATAGTTTTTCTAGATTTACTTATTTAATAACACTTTTTGTTTGTGTTTCTTACGAAACCATATATTAAATTATTTCAACAGTATAATTTATTACTGTCCTTGATTTAACACATAAAAGGTTTTTTATTTATTGTTGGCCAAATTGTTTTTACTTAAGTTAATACTAATATATCTGACAATACTTCTCATGCAGTAAATTTAATCTACAATGTAATTTTTATCTGAGCTAATCTTAAAGCTATAGTTTAGCTTTGCCACAAAAAAAATAGTTATATGAAAGTAGTATCCACAATTTTCAAAATCATATTATTATTAGATTTTAAAATACGGTAAGATCACTGTTGGTTCTCCTTCAAATTGGTCTTTTTCATAAGTGATCGTCTTAGAAAGATTAAAAATAGGAAAATATAAAATAAAACAAAATACAAAAAGAAATGCATTATTGAGTTAAATACAATTATTATCAGTCAGCTAAAAAAAACATATTTTATTAATATTACGTATATACTGCGCACTCCAGAAAAATCAGGTCTTTTTTAGAATTGATAGTACTCAAAAATATTGGGGTTAGTCTCTAGTTGCGCGAGATACCTTTATTATGGGATGACCTGTTTATTGCAATGGAGCACTGAGGCTCAGAACATCGTACTTTGTAGTTGAACAAATGTTTATAAACAACGATTTAATAATACAAAGTACAACGGATTTTTTGTCGGTACTTCAATATCGATCGCCATGGGAATGTCCCCAATCAAGTTATAATGCTAATGTGGGTTTATGGATTCCCTATAACAGATTCTGTAATAAAACAAAGACTTCTTGGCCCTTCTCTAAGGCTCGCGCCCCAAAAAGCGTAGTCATTACAAAGCCATGGCGATCTGCTTGATGCCAATCTGCAACGCCTCAAATCTCGGATTAATCTGTTTGTAGCATTTTACACCAAGAAGTGAAGTACAAGTTAATGGTGTTTCAACAACTTCAAGTGCGAGATTGCATTCGAAGACTAACGTTTGCTAAAAGAATATTTGAAATCCTCAAAGAATATTCTTTGGTTATGATGAGTGGAGAAGTTCATCTTTACATAAATGAAATGGTTAACAGGTAGAATTATCAGTAGTTCATAGTCCTAAAATTATCGTATGGTGTGGAGTGAGCGAAAGAAGTGTTATCGTTGGATCTTATAATTATTGTGTCACAATGCTCAGTCATCTAGTAGGTCTGCTGGTCAGTTTTTCTTTAATCTTCTTAGGCATTTCAAGTAGTGGTTGGAGTAGAGGATTCGTGTGATTTGCGATTCTGTTGTGGTGCTCTCTACTGTTAGCTAAGACAACGTTCTTGACATATGGTACCCGTAGATCTTCATTTATCGTTTGGCAATAACAAAGCCCCTGGGTATAACCTAATTACGGCCAAGGTGCTTATTGAATTGCCCAGAAGCAGTATAACGTTTTTACGAAATCTGTTCAACTCCATATTAAGATCCCAATATTAGCCATCATTGTTAAAATTTGCACAAATTGTACTAATACTCAAACTTGGTAAACCTGTTAAAGATGTTGCCTCTTACCGTCCAGTAAGTCTGCTGCCGCTAGTCTCTAAGCTCTTAGAAAAACGTATAATCAAAAAACTATATCCCCAACAATATTCTGATCTCCGACCAATCACCTCAGGTGTGCCTCAAGGCAGTGTCTTTGGACCGCTACTATATCTACTATGTACCTCAAATGTTCCTACAACAAATAATACACACTTAGGTACATACGCAGATGACACTGTTCTCCTCTCCAGTCATACAAATCCTCATATAGCATCCTCTAACCTAAAAACCCATAAAACCCTTATCCAGACCTGGCTTGCCAAATGGAGAATCACGGTCAATGAAACAAAATACACTTACATTACCTTCTCTCTAAATCACACCGTCTATCCCCCAGTCTTTCTAAACAACATACCCATTCTTCAAACAACAGAAGTCCGCTATTTAGGTCTTTATTTAGATCGACGCCTCCCCTAGAAGCCTCATATATTGAAGAAGAGTAAAGAGATTGATCTGCGAATCAAGAAAATGTACTGGTCGCTTGGCAAAAAGTCGTGTCTTTCCCTCTAAAACAAGATTCTGCTTTATAAAAACCCATATGGACCTACGGAATTGAGCTCTGGGGTTGCTCTTGTAAGAACAATGTTAACATTATCCAAACGCTACAATCCAAAACAATCAGACTGCTAGCTAACGCTCCGTGGTATGTCAGCAACTTGACCTTGCATACGGACTTACAAGTCATAACGGTAAAAGAAGAGTATACCAAACAAAACAACACCCACTTTACACGGTTACAAGCCCATACCAACACCCTTGCATCCAACCTACATCAGGACCCCCCACCGAGAAGATTAAAACTAGAGAAATGGACCAGTGATCTTAAAGAAGTGTAACTCTACTGAAACGGAATAACATCGCTGGATGCATTCCTCCTCACGTCAAAAATCATATCACATTAACTCATAGAACATTGTATTATTTTATTACGTTCTGATTGTTAATTTGTTTATATCCTATATATATATATATGTATGTATCTATGTATGTATGTATGTATGTATGTATGTATGTATATATATTAGGGTGTCCGTTATTTCCCAAATCGCAAATTTTTTTATGAGTGGACTAATTAAATGTCTTCTTTTTATGGTAAATAACTATTTTGAAATAGAAAATTCATTGGTAACAGCATTTTCGCATGGTTACAGGCAAATCAAATTTCCCATTTGATTAACCTGTGAAAATCGTCTTTAAACGCTCAAAGTTTTTTTTTACTAATTATTGGTGTTCATATATGTCAATATACCATGACAATACTTCAAAAACTGCGTATTGAATACAGGGAAATTTTTTTTGCAACAAGAAAACCAAAATTGAAAAACCAAAAAAACAGGTCAATGGAATTGCCATGCACCTTTATCTATTTTTCCATTCGAAAGTCATGAAATAACGTCAAAATAGTACGAAATTCGTGTTTTACGGAGAATTTACGATCGATTGACATTTTTCTACGTCAAAATGACGGTTTTTTTAGAGCAAATATGGTTTTTCCAATTTTTTGTCAAAAAACATCAAAATTTAAAAAAATCGCCACAGTTCTATGCCATATCTCCATATTGGCGCGATGATAGTCCTACACACAGTAGTTTATTTTTCAGGGTGAATTTGGAGTGTTTGTCCAATATAATACTTTGGTTTTGGGGTCTATCTGCTTTCTCTTCTTAATTATGTAACTTCTCTAAGTCTAGAATCCAAGTGGAATCCTAGATATTTCGACAGGAAGCTCGTGGTATTTCTGTATTGTCTATGTATATTTTGGGTGGGCATTGCTCATGTCTCAATGTAAACGTGACGTGCTGAGTTTTGTTTTTATTGATTTTTATTTTCCGCTGGTGGAGCCAGTTATGCAGCTCATCTAAGTGATTTTGTAATGTTTGAAAAGCTCTAATTGGATCTTTGTGTGTAGCAAGAATAACAGTATCGACCGCAAAGGTTTTAGTGACAGTATCTCTGATATTAGGGATATCGACAGTATAAAGTACGTACATGATCGGGCCTAACACGCTCCTTTGTGAAACCCCTGATTTTGTTGGGTAGTTTTGAAATACCACTCCATGTACTTTGGTTGTAAATTCTCTATCACTGAAGTGGGATTTTAGCGGGCTGAAGTATTTAAAAGAAGGAACTCATTGATTTTGTAGAATAACCCAGCATGCCAGACCTTGTCGAAGGCCTGGCTAACGTCTAGGAAGACTTTGGTGTAATATTCCTTTTGTTCAGATACCTGATTTTTTACTTGAGTTATGCGGTAAGCGTGCCGCTTCGTTGAGTGGAGTGGTCTAAATCCAAATTTATAATAAGGAACCCAATCCAAGGCATGTATGTCCAAGTAAATTCTCAAAAGTAAAAGCCTTTCGAGTATCTTTAATATAATAAGCAAAAGACTTATAGGGCGGTATAATGAGACTGTTGTCGAATCTTTTCCTGGATTTGGAATCATTATAATTTCACCAGTTTTCATTTGTTTACGCCAGTAACTAAGACGTAGAATTGCGTTGTAAATGTGTATGAGTGCTAGTATTTCTTTTCTAGGTAGTTCACATAACATTTTTGCTGTGACCCCATCTATACATGGAGCTTTCTTGGTATTTGGCGGCTGATTTCTTTGTGAACTTATTTGGCGTAAAAACAAATGGAGTTGTCATATCTATTCAGTTTGACAACATAGTCATTAAAGGAGCTCTCTCGGAAATATCTGATTTTAGTTTTTAGGTGGTTACTTATGCGATTAAATGCATTTTTATCTATGGGAGATTGAGTACTATGCCAGTGTGCTAGGGTCCGTCTTTTTGCCGCAATAAGTTTTTTAATTTCTATTGGTACCTTATTTATTTACTTTTGAGCTTATATTTGTGGTGTGAGTTGGTGAGCTGCCTGTTTGAGTATGTCGATTAGCCTAACTAATGCTTTATCTACTTCTTTGGGGGTTTTGTACTTGTGTATTCTGGGGGCAATATTTCCATACACTACAAATGTATTAATGGTTGCAATTATTAATAATCGGAATAAAGCTATATATTAAAGTTAAACTTAGAGAAACTAAACCTACATCCCAGAGTACAGATAGAACTACAAAAAGTGGTAATTTTAGAAACCTACACAATAATTCGTAAATTTTTAAATCTATCCTCAAGAGACTGAAATATCTGGTTTTCTTGCCAAACAAACAAAACTTGATATAAACAACCATATTACAAAAACTGAGAAATAGACAAATATAACAAATATCACAAATATGGTTATAAAAGTATTATATCGTATCGTATGATTTTTATCCTGCTCTAAGTTTGTCATATTTCAGAATATAAATTACAAGTTTTAAGGTAATTGTCGAAATAGATTAGGAATGAAGCCTGTTGCTGACAAGATCGTTAAAAAGCAACTAGGATGGTTTGGACACTTAGTTAGAATAGGAAATGACAGCTTAGTAAAGAAAATATGAGAAGCAGGGTGGGATAAAAAGAACAGGAAAGGACGACCCAAGAGAACCTGGAACCAAGAGATAGGTGATATATTTAGGGCAAGAGGCAGCACATAGCACGAAGCTAAAAGACGGACAATGGGAAGAAAAGAGTGGAAAACGTTTTGCCGTAGCAAAACAAACCCCGACACCTAGCGGTAAATGGGGGAACGGAAAAGATAAGATAAGAAGGCAATTATCACATTCTTTATATTTACATAGTCAAAAAGCATCACTGATATGTTTAGACCTATGTTATATGATATAATTTCGTATTGGCCGTAAAACTTAGCATTCAACCAGAATATGATATACACATATATAATGTTAAATGTATTTGATAATATTTACATTCAGGTTCTACGTTTTCAGGTTTATAGGTTAATTTTGTGTGTCCTAATCTAAGTCTGTTTGACTAGGTTTTCTCTAGAGAAATATTTTTGAAAACATATTATAAGTACTGGCGATTTAACTCGTTTTAAATGATTCTTTATTAGATCACATCCTTTTTGTCAGATTAACGATAGCTTTAGTAACGTACTTTAGATATATACGTATGCTTTACTATATGTAAATTAAAATGGTTTGGTATTGCTCTACGTACTGCTTCATCTACATATTCCAGTGTTTTATATACGTTTTCTTCGAGTGCCTTTAACAACTGGCCTTTCCACAGCAAAAGAGACAAAACTCCTCCCTGTGGGCATCGCTGGCAACATGATTTGTTATTGTTTCAGAGATACATATACTAGTCTTTCTTTTAACATACGTGCAGCTTGTTTTGTCAACTCATTTGCTTCTCAACGCTTTAGTATTTGAATATATATTATCATACGCTCCTTCAATATTCAAAAAAGTACCATTTGGTTTTCTACAGAATTTTCCACTCTAGTAACAAGTAGATGCAATGCTGTTTCTATAGATGGGGCAAAACGCGCCAACTGCCCCAGCGCTACAGCAGGCGACCGCGCGAGCGCCAAACACGACGTTTTGATCTCGTTGTTTCGGCCTCAAAACATTAATAAAAAATTATTTAAGAACACAATCTTACGTATTTTTTCTCAGCTTTCCAATTATTTTTAGCGAATGTTTACTCTATAATCTCAAAAAATGCGAAAGTTTGAAAAACGTTATATCTTCTAATCTTCAATTTTTTGATTTTTTAGACCATTTAGATCGAAAAACCAGACATTTTTACATAAATATAGTTAATAAAAAATAGGGTTTCTTGTTTTTTTCCAGTATTTAAACGACGAACACGAAGATGCAAGTCGCAGCGCGCCGCGAACGCGAATCACCTCGACTGTATTCACTAATCAATGAAATTATTTAATAAATAAATTATTGCTATCAACATATCCATGACTTATCAACTGTTAATCTGCTTTAAATGAATGTTGTTTACATTATTTAGTGAATACAGAGGTTGACCGGTTTTGCTGTATGAGGCGTTATTGTGCTCTAAAATCACTTTACCGTGTCTTCAGGCCCATTCTGGACGTTTTTCGATCAATGAATGGTTCAAGTTGATCATTTGTTGTTGGTAGCGATTACTATTAACTGTTTCACCAGGTTTCAACAGTTCATAATACACCATGCCACTTTGGTCCCACCAAACACAGAGCATCGTTTTCCTGCCAAAGCGATTCGGTCTCGCGGTTGATGGGCCAGCTTCTCCAGGTGATAACCATGATCTTTTGCGCTTAGGGTTTTCGAAATAAATCCACTTTTCATCACCCGTCACTATTCGATGCAGAAATGACTATTTGCCTGTCATTCAATTGATGTGGCACCCATCTTTTGGATTTTTCCCATCGATCGTAATCGGTCGCTAATAGTTTCTTGGGCCACATTTAACGCTTCTGCCAATTGTTTTTGAGTTGGGTCTTCATCCAATAACTCCTGCATTTTCTCATCTTCAAACTTTTTCGGTCTGCCAGAACTTTCCTTGTCTTGCACATCGAAAACACCACTTTTGAAATGTCGAAACCACGCCTCACACGTTTTTAGGCACATAACTTGACATTTTTGAAGAGGTATAAATATATGAAGGTGATACTTTCACAAAATATAACCAACGACGTTGAAGCTTGATGTCTGTAGAATGAAATGAACACGTGTCAAATAATAATTTGTATATTAAGCCTAGCGACACCTATTGGAAAAAACCGCTAAAGACTTTCCGGTACACCTGGTATACTTTAGGGCCGTGTGAGCGTATACCACCCTCTTATAATTAAATAATGTAGTGCAACTATAGTGTTATTTAGATATATAATAAACTTCTGCAGACCTTAAAGGCCCATAACTTCTTTTTTCTTTATTATTTATTTCTTGTTGTTCCTAGTTAGGTTCTGCCATCTTTCTATCCCCAATGCTCTCATGTCTTCTTCATATGCTTCCAGCCATTTCCTCCAAGGCCATCCTCTCCTTCTTGACCTTCCTCCTCTGCTCAATACATTTTTGGCCATCTGTTATCCGTCATTCTGGAAACGTGGTCCAACCATTGTAATCTAGTTGACCTGACTTTCTAGTTGACCTTTGGTTTCCGATATAGTTGCTTAACTTCCAAATTTGTTCTTCTTCTCTATACCTTTCGTTGTTCTTTGATGCCCCTAAATATTTTTCTTAACATTTTACGTTCCCAGACGTTCAGTTTCTCCTCCTCTCTCTTGTTCATAATACAGCACTCACATCCATACAGTACCGCTGGTTGTACTACCAACTAATCTAAGTTTCACTGTCCATAAAATATTTTTGGCTCTAAATAAGTTGTGAGGCGTTTCTATGTTCCCTTGCAATTCTCTTTTCTATTTTTTTAACTCGTCCCCTACACTAGTTACTGTTATGCCCAAATACTCAAACTCTTCAAACTTCAAACTCTCAAACCATTCGAAAATGTATTCTTTGTGTTGTTCTATGACAATTTGTTGTTCCTTATCTCTATGTATTTAATTTTCTCTTCATTAATATGGAGGCCATACTCTTTTGCTTTTTGTTCAAAAGTTTTGAACATTCTGATGAGTTCGCCTTTTGATCTAGCCATGAGCACCACATCGTCTGCATAAGCGGGTACTTCTTAATTATTCCTGTTACATATCATCCCCTGAGTTTTTATTCCGCTCTCTCTAAATATCACTTCTAGTATACAATTAAATAACACTGTTGACAGCGGGTTCCTTGTTTCAGCCATTTTTTAAACTAAATTTTTTAGATAGCCTTCCTTCTACCGCAACTCTATTTCCGTTGTTCTAAATGTTATTTCTACCAGCTTAATTATCTTATTTAGTATTTGGATCGTTTTGAGTGCATGATACAGCCGTCCTCTTACAATCGAGTTGTAGGCCTGTTTGAAATTTATAAATAGTATATGCAGGTTCAGTTTGTGTTCATAGATACTATTTTTAATCATTAAAAAAAGTCTTAAAGCCTTCCTGGTATTTCCCTATCTGTTTCGTCACGTCATAATCCAGTGTGATTCTAATGATCCTGGCCATTACTTTATATACTACGTTCAGTAGTGTAATACGTCTGTAGTCATCACATTGCATTTTTTCATTTTTTTATATGGGGTGAATTATCTATCCTTCGAGTAGTTCCTTTTCTTCCCATACCTGCTTCACTAATCCATAGATCCGGTTCGTTAACACCTCACCTCCTTGTTTAATTATCTCCGCTCTTATCCCGTGTATTCCTGTACTTTTATTATTTCTTAGGTTCTTTATTGTTTCTTTTATTTTTTGTTAGACGACGGTTCTAACGCCTGTACTATTATGTCTATACCTTCTTCAAACCAATTATGGTGTTCATTTTCCATTCGGTTTTCGTCTTCGTACGCTTCGGCGTTCGACAAGTCGTCAAACTACTTACTCCATCCATCTAATTTTCCATCCTCGTCTTCTATTAAATGCCATTCTTTACTCTTGCAAAATATTTGCCTTCACATGCAGGTTTTTTTCTTCCTTTTGGCTACTTGATAGAAATTTTGAACTTTTTTTCTACATAGTATTCTTATATTTTTTGTTCGTTTTCTTAGTACTGCCTCTTTTTGTTTGCATAACTTTTCACTCTTCTCCTTTCGTTTTTATTTTTTTTGTATCTTCCGTCGGGGTGTTTATCACCTTGTTGCTTGCCTCGTTCCTTCATTCAATGATTTGCTTACAGCTGTTGTCGAGCCAGTATTTCCTTTGCTCTTTAACAACTCTTTTCAGGCATTCCTGTGCTACCTCTTTTACTCCCTCTTCTATTCCATATCTATGCTACTTTGTTTCTGTCTATTCATCAAGGTTTGAGTCATTATATCTTCAAATTGCTGCGCAACAAGTCTCTATTTTACTTTCAATATATCATATCTCTTCTTGATACCCTTTGCACTCGTCCGCTCTGTTGGTATTCCTTCCTTCAATTTTTCAACTGCCAAATAGGATCAGAAATAATATCCGCGCCTCTATAGCTTCTAACGTCTTTTACTGTTTGTACCTGTTTCCCCTCTACTAGTATATGGTCGATTTGGTTCCTTGTTTTACCGTCCCGTGAAATCCACGTTTTTACATGAATCACCTAGTGGTCGAAGTATCTACTAATTATTCTAAAATCGTTCTCCTGTGCAAATTATATGAGCCTTGTCCCATTTTCGATCGAGGAGTCAAACGGAGTGCAAGAACAGACCGGAGAAGATGGACGAAGGAATTAGCAAAGAGAGCCGAAAAGATAACATAAAAGAAGTTTACAACATAACTAGAATACTATTACGAAGAAAACCCGTAAGCAACACACCGACAAGGAACAAAAATGTCAGCTCCTAACTAAATAGATAAACAAATTAAACGATAAAAATACTTTGTAGAAATGCTAACCCAAATAGAAAAACCAGTTGAAGAGGAACAAGAACAAGTACGGTACCCGGAGTAAAAGTACTAAACAAAACAATAATAATCGGAGCACCTTTAAAATTAAAAGTCAGGCAAGCAATTCAAAACCAAAAGAATGGAAAAGCGACAAGATCGCACCAAAAATCCTGAAACAAAAAACAGGAATAACGGTGAACGTACTAACCCCCTGTTTGTCAAGATATGGCGAAGCAACACAATATCTGAAGAATGAAAAAAAGGGCTTATAGTAAAAATTGGAGAAAGATTACCTTACTCTGATCACAAGCACGATATTCGCTAAGGTACTGCTAAACAGAATAAGAGCGAGAGTAGAAAACCAGCTACATAGAGAACAAACAGGCCTCCGCAGCAGTAGATCCTGCATAGACCAAATAAATACATTACGCATCATAATAGAACAGAGTACAGAATATGTAGTCAACCTGCATTTATTATTTGTAGACTTCTAAAAGGCGTTTTACCTTTTAAACAGGGACAAAATGGGGAAACCAATGTGAAAATATGGAATATCTACAAACATACTAAACTTGATAAAGCAAACGTACATATGTCAAGTAATATACGAGGGTAAATTATCGAAACTTATACAAGTGCAGACTGGAGTCAATCAAGGCTATATCCTATCTCCAATAATGTTCCTAATAGTCACAGACAAAATCTCATAGAATAACTAGAAAACCTGGACTTCGCAGATAATACTTGCCTACTGTCCCACAACCACAAACACATGCAATAAAAACTATATAGAATAGTGGAGAGAGGAAGAACCGCTGGCTTAAAGCACCACTAATAAACGAAGCTTCTATCTAAATAACAATAAAATGGAAGAGATAAACGAATTTACATATCTGGGTAGTGTAGTAACGAGTATAATCGGAACAGAAGAGGACGTCAAAGCACGCGTACAAAAAGCAAATACAGCTTTCATACAACTCTACCCAATTTGAAAAACAACACAAATGTTAATAAAGACTAAACTCAAAATTTTTAAAAACAATATAAAATCCGTCCTATTGTATGGCAGTAAAACGTAAAAAATCACAAAAGTATCACAACAAGCCTCCAGGTTTTTATAAACAAATGTTTGGGGAGAATATATAACATTTACTGACCAAACACCATTACAAATGGTGACCTATGGGAAAGAGCACAAGAAACACCTTCTTCTTAAAGTGCTATCTCCTATCGGAGGTAAGCAATCATCATAGCTATTCTAATTTTTGATGTAGCTGCTCTGAATAGATCTATTGATAAACATCCAGACCATTCCCGGAGGTTGCTCATCCACGACATCCTTCTTCTGCCTCTCGATCTTTGTCCTGAGATCTTGCTCTGTATGAGCAATTGCAGCAAGCAGTATCTTTCACCTCGCATGACATGTCCGAAATATTCCAATTTGCGTTTTTTCAATGTCAGTAGTAACTCTCGTTCTTTGTTCATGTGATGGAGGACTTCTTCATTGGAAACGTGTTCTGTCCATGATATTTTAAGTATGCGTCTGTATATCCTGAGCTCAAAGGCTTCCAGTTTTTTCATTTGCTGTTGTTTAAGGGTCCAAGCCTCCATTCCGTACAACAGAATCGAGAAGACGTAGCATCGTACCATGCGCATTCTCAGATCTAGCGAAAGATTGCGATTAGAGAAGAATTGCCTCATTTTTACAAACGCTGCCCTCGCCATTTCGATTCTTCTATTGATTTCAGTAGCTTGGTCATTACAACTGTTTATTATGGTCCCTAAATATTGGTATTTGTGCACTCTTTCGATTTCGGTGTTTTCGATTTTTATTTTTATATTGTTGATGTTATTATTTCCTATTTTCTTGATCACCATGAATTTAGTTTTCTTACAGTTCATTTTGAGACCATACTCTTTGCTAACTCTGTTGATATTGTCTAGCATGTTTTGTAGGTCGTCGGGATTGCAAGCTATTATTACAGTGTCATCCGCAAATCGCAGATTATTGATCACTTGCTCATTCACTTTTATCCCTCCTTGTTGGTCCTCTAAAGCCTCCCGGAATATACACTCAGAGTACATGTTAAAGAGGGCAGGTGATAGTACACATCCCTGTCTAACGCCCCTAAGGATCTCAATATTTTCGGACAACTGGCCATTAACATTGATCGCCGCATGTTGTTTCCAATAAAGATTACGAATGATGCGGATATCACAAGGATCCAAGCCTTTTTGTCTCAAAATTGCTATTAACCTATCAATGCTCAAATAAAGAAACGAAACTGGAACTGAACCGGGCACATGCTAAAAAAATCCAACAGCAATTGAAAGACAAGCACTGAACTGGAAACTCAAACATTGAAAAGCCCAAAATGAACTGGAAAAAAACGGTAGAGGTAGAGATCAGAAAAACTGGGAAAACGTGGAGAGAAATACAAGAAATAGCCAAGAACATAATCAGATGGCGCTGCTTTACAGAAGCCCTATCTATGTTTCAAAGTAGAATGAAAGAAAATAAGTCAAGTAAGTCATATACATACTCAAATAAGGTAATGCCAGTTTTAGTTAAAAAATTTTTGTGTTATCACACCACTCCGTTATTTTCGTTGACTATTATTGTTAATTGACTATTGTTGATAAAGTAATCTACTACTTGTAATTGTCTGATTGTATATAATATCTAACGTTTCCTACGCTTGAATTGGCATTATTGTCTATAATGTTTATACAAATATAAAGCAAAAATATTAAATGTAATATAAAAGCATTGTACGAGTAAAGCTCCTATTTCCGTTATTCCTGCAAGCTACATACGTCGGCTTCGTTGACTGTTACAATTTTTGTTTTATTTTAAAACGGTCGGCTAAGCTATCTCTATGTGCTCCTGATAAAGCAGCTTTGCACGGCACGGGAGACTTGCTGCGATAATTTTTCTAATGAGGGCATAAAGCTTCTCACTCGCAGCCGGCTCGCTGCCGTCTAAAACAAGTCGCAAAGTGAGAAAAAAGGAAAGTTAACGCTCCAAGTCACAATTTGTGTGGGCCCTGTTTAATTTTCCGGTGCCATAATTAACGTTGTTACCGATTACAGTTACCGTCAAAGTTCCTATTTATCTTCTGTCACAATTAAAGCCGCCATTCGACCACGAAATTAACGGTTTTAAAGCTTGCCTGCTACCTATTTCGGCAAACGGCGCGCCGCGGCTCTAGGACATTAATAGTTTAAAACAGCGAGCTGGCGGCGGAATTCAGCTGTAATTTGTATGATAACGAGTATTTCGGATTCAGCTGCAGAATTAAATTCAGAAAAGATAAAAAGTGACAAAACAGTCGGACCCGCGGTTTATTTGAGCATTAATTTAAAATAAAATTTAAAAGCTTGTTACATTGATACAAATAAATATTACAACCAACGAGCCACTGGTTATAGTTTTTAAAAAATTGGAATTTTTAAGAAGGGCTAAGTCGTAGTACGTAATCAAGTCCTCATTTATTATGCCCAACAACTTTTCTACATCTTTCTTCAATACCCGTAGTTAGTTTCTTCGCAATGGAGATTCTTATGATAATTTATTTTTTACTTGTCTAAAACGCTCTTTCGTCGTAACGGCACATACATACTTGCTTCTGAAATATTATTTTAGATTTTAATATTTTGTAATAGTAAACCTGTGTAATTTATGTTTTGATCGTATAAATATCTCTAAGAAAATCTATATAGTTTTTCTAAAGCATTGTTGATCTAAGTTAAAAATTAAATCAAAAGAATTTTTTTTGAAAATCGATTAAGCAGAAAAAGTTGCTATTACATTTTATTAATTTGGAAAAAATTGAAGTAAAGTGAAATCAAATGACGTACATTTATCAGTATATAATAAAACATACTTTACTTGCTACTAATTCAATACATTTTTTTTCTTGACTAGAACGTACTATTTTGCATATTTTTATCTTGCATTTTCTCATCTTTATTTGCAGCTATTTCAGCTAAGAACAATTCAAAGAAAGTTAGTCAAGATTAGCTCAAAATTGGCAGAATACGTCTATTAAGCAGTTCAGTAACAGAATTCAGCTTTGAATTAAAGTGAAATCAAATGATCGTAATATTATACAAAACAAAGACATATAATATGCTTTGACAACAAAGAAACTTCACTTGGTACTTGCTACTCATTCAATTACATCTTTTATTTTCTTGACATAAAACAGATACGTTGTTATCAATTAGATCGGTTCTTGTGGTGATCGATCACAACCCTACATTAAAATTTTGTTTATTTGAAATAACGCAATCAATCGTCAGGAATAATGCGCCAGCCAGAAGTCTATACATCACAACCAATATCATTTGTGTCCTATTTTCAAGTACTCATGTCCCAACTCTACTACAATTACCACAATATTATATTCAAAAATCTACATGTAAAACCCCACATAATCAAAAAAGTAGTAAAAAATCTAATGAAATAATAAAACTTAATTATTGACTTAATTCGTCTATACTTACCCCGAACCAGTTTCAGAAGTTGACTAGTAAAGAAAACAACTATTAATAATTACGAGAGTATTGATAAACCCAAACAAATTAATCAACCTAAGCAGCCTCCTATATTTGTAATGGTTCTCTCTCTCTCTCTCTCTCTCCTCTTCCTCTCTTCCTCTCTCTCTCTCTCTCTCTCTTTGCCTCTGCCCTCTTTCTCTCCGTGTTTCCCCTCTCTCTCACCCTCTCTCACTTTCTCAGTCTCTCCCTCTTTTCCTCTCTGCCTCCCTCTCTTTTCCTCTTCCCTCTTTCTTCCTCATCTCATCTCTCTCTTTCTCTTTCACTTTCTATTTCCTTTTCCACCCTTTTCCCCTTCTTTCTCTCTAACTCTAGCTCCAGCTCTAGCTCCGGCTCTAGTTCCGGCTCTAGCTCCGGCTCCAGCTACAGCTCGAGCTCCAGCTCCAGCTCCAGCTCCAGCTCCAGCTCCAGCGCCAGCTCCAGCCCCAGCCTCAGCCCCAGCCCCAGCTCCAGCTCCAGCTCCAGCTCCAGCTCCAGCTCCAGCTCCAGCTCCAGCTCCAGCTCCAGCTCCAGCTCCAGCTCCAGCTCCAGCTCCAGCTCCAGCTCCAGCTCCACTCAGCTCCAGCTCCAGCTCCAGCTCAGCTCCAGCTCAGCTCCAGCTCAGCTCCAGCTCGGCTCCAGCTCCAGCTCCAGCTCTGTGCTCCAGCTCCGGCTCCAGCTCCGGCTCCGGCTCCAGCTCCAGCTCCAGCTCTCAGCTCCAGCTCCAGCTCCAGCTCTGGCTCCAGCTCTGGCTCCAGCTCTAGCTCCAGCTCTGGCTCCAGCTCTGGCTCCAGCTCTGGTTCCAGCTCTGGCTCCAGCTCTGGTTCCAGCTCTGGTTCCAGCTCCAGCTCCAGCTCTAGCTCCAGCCCCAGCTCCAGCTCTGGCTCCAGCTCTGGCTCCAGCTCCAGCTCTAGCTCTAGCTCCAGCTCCAGCTCTAGCTCTAGCTCTAGCTCCGGCTCCGGCTCCGGCTCCGGCTCCGGCTCCGGCTCCGGCTCCGGCTCCGGCTCCGGCTCCAGCTCCAGCTCTAGCTCCAGCTCCAGCTCCAGGTCTAGCTCCAGCTCTAGCTCCAACTCTAGTTACAAACATGTGAGAGTTTTAACTTCTCTGTTTCCCAGGCCGTGTTCCAACGTTGCGCGTTAGATCCTTAAAAAGAGTTTATTATGGAATGTGATTGTAACCGATGTATAATGCAATGATTGGTTTTACGATAATTTCTTTTGTAACTCCAAAACCTTTTTGACGGCCAGTATGTAGATTCTTTATTTGTTACTACAATTAGGTTGCTTGTTAATAATTATCTGCTCTTTAGTATTATTACCCCTGCACCATAGTAGCTATGTTTGACATTCCAGTCTCCCTTAAAAATTAATTTATTTCCCAAGATATTGAAATTAATGTTCGTAGTCTTCCTTTCTGGTATTTTATTTTGGAGGCCAGTAGATAGTCAATGCGTTAAAACTTTCCATGTTTTCTATAAACACGATTCTTGTTTGCAAATGTTCTGTGCTATTTCATACATTTACTAATGATAATCGCTGTTCCCCGAGTGTATCACCATCGAGAAGTATAATGTTGTACAGAGTCCGTCAGGGCGATACGGTATTTTTCAAAAAAACCCACACACTTATTTTCAAACTAATTTTATCAAGAAATAATAACTTAACATGTAAAGGTAGCGATCTGTGTTAACATATTCGTCTGTTTTCACAAAAAAAAATAAGGTTGAATAATGGTTTGAGATACACAACATCAAACAGTTACTCCCCCACAGTGCAAAGGTTGTTGATGCAATTATTGAGTTTGTCAGCAAGTCTAACAGCGTTTCTGAGAACCTATGTTGTCTCACGAAGTTGTTTTACCACAGTTCTTGAACAACCATAACCTTATAGGGATGTAAATAGAGGTCCAAGTGACCTGTCTGACATATAAAGAGCGTGAGCGTGAGGCTTGACTTCTATGGTTTTCAACCCTTTCAATCTTTTCCAGTCCGTACAGTTCGATCACTTTTCCGTGCAATCCCCGCTCTCAAAGATCCTGTTGTGTAAAAACTATTTATCCACTTCATAATGCTATCTCGTTTTACAATGCTACCATAACAATCAATATTAAAATGGTTTTGAAACCGTCGCTATGTGAGCAATACAGAATGACCCGTTCTAATGAAGGTGTTGTAAACAAACACACGATGTGCTACAGATCAAGGCTTCATTGCTACTGAAATGACATTTGTCAATAAGTAGATCTCAACCATTTTGGACATAATTCGTCCACCCCAGCGTCGTTTTTCACCTAATCTTCAAATAAGGTTCACCATGGCACTCAAATGACATAAGATTTTTAATCATAATTTTAAATTTTGTTATATGGCTATTTTGTTACATTGCGTCCGAGTTCAAGTTACTTATTTAAATTTGGTTTTTAGTTACGGATAAATTTTCTTTTACTTATAAACAATAGATCCTTTGTAATTGGCTAGATAATTTCCTTGCGACAATCGGCTGTTAAATGTTAATTTAAGCATTTCGCAAACTTTTATAACAAAACAGTTTCTTATGTGGAAATACCTTATTTAACAACTACGAGGTCTATTTTTTTCAACTTCTAATAGCGTTGGTAAGTGATTAGCCGAACTATACGAAGCGGATCTGCACATTACGTTACTGCACAGCTTTCTTACCATAACATATATCACTGTCGAGTACAAAACATCAGTTGGAGTTAAGCTGCAAACCCGGTAATGCCCTGGCAACTTACTGATATATTGTTTCGTAAGTCGCTGAACTTTATTGGCTACATATGGTATCCGCAGATCATTGTGTAGAGTTTCATTTGTAACATACCATGATCTAAGAATTTTGATTGGCAGCTTTCTAGTGTTTTGGTATTGGAGGCCTTTGCGCAACCCCACAGTTGGATCCCAAATGTCCAAATAGGTTTAATAATGACTTTGTTAGGCAAAGATAGTTGGGATTATCTGCCAACTAGCTAGTTTATTTGTTTAATCTTAGGTTCATTTGCTTTCTTTTGGCTTTGATATATGCACTCCATGTTAGTTTCTGGTTTAGGTGCAGTCCGAGATACTTGATTTCGGTCTTTTGGGGTATTAGAGCATCGTTAACTCTTGTGAGCAAACAGTACGCCTGTTGGTAAACGTGACATGAACAGGTTTGTCACTATTATTCGCCATTTGTAAACAAGTCTTGCAGAGTATCTAAGTGGGCTTGTAAATGAGCTGCCGTTGTTTCTGGTCCTTCGTTAGCTGAGAGGATAACCGTGTCATCAGCAAACATGGCTATTAAGGTATTAATTGTAGTTGGTTTGAAAAATGTGTATAATAAATAATGTAAAGGACCAAGTACACTTTCCTGTCGTACTAAAGATGATTTTATGATATTTTGTCACTGTATTAGTAATTTTGACTTTGTTGGTTTTTTCGCTAAGATTTTAGAACTGAGTACAACTGGCTTAGAAAGTATAATTTAATCTTATATAACAGGTTCTCATGCCATACCTTATAGAAAGCTTGCTTAATGTCTAAAAATGCGGCTGTACATACATAGTTTTTTCCTAAACTCTTCATGATATGAGTAATAATCCTATGGTTTTAATGAGTAGTCGAATGATGTTGTCGGAAGCCAAATTGATAAGATGAGATTCTACTATTGAGGTCTACAGTTAATTGAGAAGTAGCTTTTCCAAAATCTTGGACAGTAAGGGCAGGAGACTGATTGGTCTATAGAAAGAAGATTGTGTGGCTGGTTTACCAGGCTTGCAATTATAATGATTTGAGCGTATTTCCAATGAGCATGAAAGTAGCATAATTGCAGAATGCTATTGCAAATAATGGTAAGCAACACTACAGCTTTACGAAGGAAGATTTTGTAACAGTTCACCCACTATCAAGTCATATCTAGGACCTTTTTAAATACTGGTAAATTTATTTTGTTTACGTACTTTTTACATTTTAATTCCAACCCTTCTTTAAGTGTAGCATGGCACAATTTGTGAATAGTCGACTGAAGTTTGCCATTTAAAAACTTCTTGCTGCACACTACCCTTTTCATTGCATCAAACAGAGCATA
The DNA here is from genome assembly GCA_036346155.1 of Sinelater perroti. NCBI lineage: Eukaryota > Metazoa > Arthropoda > Insecta > Coleoptera > Elateridae > Sinelater > Sinelater perroti. The sequence continues at coordinate 3,221,775 of JARFIY010000099.1, forward strand.
GTCGCGCGATAATAAATCCTACAAATTTGAGTGCGAGGTAGCACCTTAATCTGAATCTGAATCTGTATGCTGAAAACGATGTTGCTGCGCATTGTCATACTAAATCAATGCGCCGCTTTTTCGTTTTTTAATTGCAACGTTGTTTTAGCAACTTTCAGTACCAGTTATTGGTAATTCTCTCACGAGACGGCATAATTCTTCCCAACTCTAAAAGATAACAGGAGTTTGTTTTGAAATAAACAATCCCGACAGTGGTTTTTGTAACATAAGTTTCCAATGTGTTGTCATTTCATACCGGTTTGTTTTTGCGGTCTTATACTAAAATTATGATTCCTTTACTCAGATACTAATATTAGTTTTGAGTACTTCATAAAAATTGGAAATAAATTCTATAGATTATTTCCTGAATGTTAATTGTCTGATTAGAATTTTAGTGTTAAGTCAACCATTATTAATCTTTTTTTATGTTGAACAATATATTAAAATACATCAAACATTTTACTAACACAAATTCTACCTGAAAATTATCAGCCTTATATGTTATATTCGCAAGACTGCATACTATAAGTTGTATTGACATTTTGTTAGATTAATCTTATCTCTTAATATTTAATCTGTAACGTTGTTTTTTACCACGAATTTTAAACAAAATAGCCACTTTTTTAATTTACATTTTAGTGCACATCCTTCATATATTCGTAATTTCTAATACAGTAAATTAAAATGTAAATTTTACGAAACGGTTTTTAATTGAAATTTGAAATTTAGTAACCAGCTATTTTTAAGGTTTTTTTTAGATCAAAAATACAGTAATTGTACGTGCGGCCCCGACGAGCTTCTTCTGCTGCCCAAAATTCGCTTCCAAAATGAAGCCCTTAAATGATTTAGGTGCCGGTTCTTGTTATAAGGGCGCTTTGATGAGAACAGAAGGCAATTTATTTAGTATTTGCGCTGGATTATTAATAAGCTTAAGCAACTTAGCAGTGAGATATTATCCTATTTGGCAGAATGGGGTTTTTCTGCTTCTTGAAAACCTCCCCGAGGTCTTAGCAAGACGAGTGACCCGGATGTAAGTTTCATTTTCAAATTACGTATTTAAGTTGTGCTAAGATTAATAATCGGATAAGTTCAACCGGTTTTCTTGTATTAAAGAAAAAATTTGTTGCTGCTTCCTTTCTTTTGAATTTTTTGAAATAAGGAAAATACCAACTTTTTTAATTAAATATTAAAGTGTATCTTTAAAAAAAATTGCAGAAAACAAGGAAAAAATTATTTTCATCTGACCTCTTGTTCTCATTACTCATAATTTAATAGCGCGATATAAATTAGACATGAAACGTTTCAATACTTTTCCACACCCCTCGCATAATAAATGGCTTTAATTTCCTTCGTTGGCTTTTTACGTGTTCATTTACTGCAGCCTTGGATTAAGATTTACAACGCAACTATCTGTCAATTTGCTCGGGCCTTGAGTTAGAAAGTTATTTGTTATATAAAAGATCGATTTCTCTGCGTCTTCCTACACGTTTTTATCATATCTGTTTTATGTATGAAGATTTTAAAATATTTATTTCCATCTGTGGTAGTCTTAAAGAAAAGCGAACAGCTGACAGTTGCAGTTTTTACCATGTAATTACATTAATCGTACAAGCAGTAACGGGTAAATTCTCATGCGAATTTAACCAAAGAGTTTAAATCGCTCATTTTACAGAAGCATGGCCTTTTATAAAGATCATACCAATCGCCTTCCTAAGAAAGTGGTAGAAGATGGAGTAATGTGGGTTATGGTTTCTTGCAAATCATTGCTAGAACCTCTCAGCGAGTGGCCACAGCACAAGAGCAAATTAAAGACCTTCCTGACGATATTATGTATTATCAGTTATGCAGTTGTTTTTACAGGCCACATCTTTATTGTTTTCAACAAGAACGTGGATCTCGCTACAAGTGCCTACTCTATAACTTTTTTTATGATATCATTATCGGTAAAAATGGCATTATTATAATTGTTAAGTAATATAATCCTGGTTTCAGGCAGCTGCTAAACGATTGCTTTTGATTTATCACCGCCAGAAGCTGTCAAACATTTTAGATGCAATTTTCGTGGACTTCTGGCCATCAAATATACTCGGGAATGACGTGCACAAAGAACTAAAACGAAACAGCAGCGTGCTGTTTGCAATTATCTTAGCGTACACTCTTTGCGGGATATTAAGCGCCATGATGTACATAATAACTCCGATTTTCTCCAAAAACCTGCCCCTTCAAACCGCGTATCCGTTTGCCTGGCAGGATAGCCCGTGGTACGAGATCTTGTACGTTTGGCAAGGGTTCATGGCCATGGAAATCGTGATAAACCTGTGTGCAATAGACTTACTTTATATGAGTCTCGTGATAAACTGCATTGCCCAGTTCAAGTTAATTCGTGCTATGATAACTCAAAAGACCGCAGGTGTTAGCTATTACCAGGTTAACAAAATTATTTTGAAATGTATAAGGCATCATAAAAAGTTAATTAGGTAAGTAGCAACGTTAAATGTGACCTAATTTTAGAGTTGGACTTGTAGCATATGCAATGAAATAAATCACGTCGCTACTAATTTGGTCTTGGTTCAGTTCTTAGTCAGCATCATGAGCGTGTGCGTTTCTGCCTTCATAGTGGTAAGAGTTATTAATTTTAAAATTTAGTTATGCTGAAAAGTTTCTTTTTTAGACTGCGGTGCCATCTTATATTACCCTAGCATCTATGTATTTCATGGGACATTTATTTGAGATATTTACATATTGCTATGTGGGAAATTTATTGTCTGTAGAGGTGAGTCCTATTTTTCACTTAAAATTGAAGCAAAAAGTGAATAGTTCTTTTTTTAAAAGAGTTATTTAAATAATAAATGGCAGTAAAAAGTAAAAACACCAAATAAAACTTATAAACCAAAACAAAATTGACAAAAAGGATTTCTTATACTGGGTCGTCGAGGTAAATTCGGAAAATTAATAAACACTAAAGATAAAACTGGAATACCGAAATGATTAAATTATTTTACATAAAATTTAATACAACTCAACACATATTCAATATGGACTATATTAACAACCTAGACCTTCTTAAACCAGGACCTAAACCTGTCACAGACCAACACATCTTCCTTTTTCTATGTTATTACCTCCTTGATGAAAGCCACTGAGCTGTCCTTGGTGTTATGATGCCTGTCACTGATCTTCGCTTCAACCCGCTCTACATATAGTCAAAAAGATTACAGTCAGGGCTGGACGATAGCTACAAGTCGGAAGGGGCAGTGGTAATACAAATTGTTGTCTAGCTATGCTTTGTGGGCTAGAACGAAGTTTTGTTGGAATACGTACTCCCGCCCAAAGACCACTTTCCATATCCAGGGTTTGACAACTGTCTTCAGCATGTTGATATAGCTATTGACAGTCACCTTTAGGCCTTCTTCAAAGCGTTGGAATATCGTGGTATCCTCTTCGCTATTCATGAACCCTAGCACCGTCAGAGAGGCGGTAACTTCGTATGCACGATGACAGGTACGGTTATTTTAAAAATTCAGATTTCTGTACTGAATGAAATGTTTTTTAGCTGAAGAGAATCTCAATAAACCAGCGTTGTCGTGTTGGACATCGTTCAGCAATGGTTGGACCTTTAACTTTCTGTCCATTTTATTTTTCTCAGTCAACAGAATTTCTTTAAAACAAAACATTTATAGTGCTGATACTTTACTAGACTGACCGCCAACCCCGTCACGCCCATTTCTTTCGCCAGATCGGGCATGCTTTGCCCAGTATCCTAATTGATCTTTCTCATTTCGTGGACGAATTCATTACTTATTTTACGATCAGATTGCTTGCTGTGAGTTTTCCTGTCAGCAGTTACTTCGTCCTGGTGGTTAGATTCCCTGTACTTTTTGGTTATGTTTTTTTTTGTAGCTAAACCGCGCAATAGCTTTTGTCGGCAATTTTCCGACGCAACTCATTTTGTCAAAAATCGTGGGTTGTTGATTATGTGAAACTAACTTGTGTTACTCAATAGGAGATTACGTATACGCGTACGATGTCCATTTAACTTTCGCGCAATGCAATATAAAAAATTGCAAATTTACCTCGACGACCCTAGATATAAAAAATCAAGTATCAAGACAAGTCAGAAGATGTTCTCGCTTTATTTTTCTCTGTATGATTTACCAATTCAGTTCGGCATGAGCTTTTAAACAGAACGGACGTATCATCAGTTCGCGTTTTATGTTACAAGTGAATTTGTCAGTGTATGCCGCTCGTGTTGTAAAAACAGCGACCGTCGGCGTGTTTGTAGGGCCCGCGTCTATCACCGATATGGCCTACTTCGATTGACCTACGACTTCTAGCCGTCGTTGCGACCGCTACTCCTGCCGCCACAGTCGCTATCTTGGGATAGAGAGGCGTTGCAGCGACTCTTCTCTGTTACGACAAAGCTTGTATTATCCTGTGTTAAGCACTAGAAAGAGTTTGCATTTGAATTTCGCGAAGCAAGGACGTGTTTGCGTTCGCGTTTGTTCCATGTGATAAATTAATTATTTTTAATGTCGGCCTGAATGACTGGCACTAACCAACAATATTCAATGCTTTACGTACAGCCTTCCATGATGCAATACCCACCACTTCCGGGCAATATAGCGCAGCCCCAAGTCCAATTATCACAATTTCAATATACACAACCCACATATAAACAACCGGTAGTTTTAAAATGTAGAGCTACAGTACTCACTGCGTGTTGCACAAGGACAACAAAATAATTAACAATCAATAACCACAAACCAAAAAGAATGGAAATTGGCCACCTTAAGAAAGAAAAAATGCAACTTTCAAAAAGATGGTAATCGTATGATGCAGCAAAAAACTTCCATAGAACAGTCTCCATAAATCAATTTAACAAATCGTTTCCAAGCATTTCCAAACCAGAAAAACCAAAAAATAGATAAATCTGATACAATAAAAAGGAAAACAATAAAACCTACTAAAAATCATACTAAACATTAACCCTTTCATTAAATGACATTGCTAAAAAAAATATACTTTAAAAGTCATAAGTAGAAGTCGAGTAAAAATCATAGCTGAAAATTCAAATGCCTATAGAGCCTTAATAGCGAAGCTACTAGAACTAAAAGTACAGTTGTATACGTACCATATGAAGGAGAAACTCAGCTTTAGGGCAGTAATCAAAAACCGTCACCATTCCAGTGATTTAAATAAATTAAAAGCCAAAACAGAAGGTCAAGGATACAACGTTACAAACATACTCGATACCAAACAGAGTTTTTTTTCCATCATTGCGTCCTAAAGTGCAACAACTCAGTTTTATTTAGACACAATATGTATCTAATGGACAACAATTTTCCTCTCAAAAAAACATACATTAAACTTCGCGAAATTAGAAAGGATAACAATAGAACTAGCTGAAAATATCAAAACAATGTTAAACCTCTTCACAGACATCGTCGCTAAACTAAAATAATGGCAAAAATACTCAATATTGCATAATAGAACGCTAATGGCTTGTCAAATCACATCTAGAAACTTCAAACCTTTAATATCAATCATGAGTTAGATACAGTCAATGGATGAAACCCATTTCACGGATCACTATAGCTAACTCACTAATAGCATAATATTATTAGCAGAACACCATATCACAATTGACTTTAGCACCTCAGGCACAATTCATCATCTCTAACGGATAATATCCAATGCCATTCAAGCTCCAAGTATGGTTGTAGAAGAATGGATAAAACCAATCACAATCACAGCACTATATATCTACAAGGCACTCAACGACAGAACAACGTAAACTATCTTACCACTAGATCATCATCTCTAACGGAGAATATAATGCCAAGTACCAAGATTGGGGTGTTAAAGTAACAACCATCAAAGGTCAGGAATTATTAAAGTCACTCAACGCAAACAACCTAAACTATCTTACCACTAGACAACTTACATACTGACCCACAGATAGGAGAGACATTCCGGGCTCGTTAGATTTTTGCATTATAAAAAATGTAGCTCAAAGTTATCTAAGTATTGAACAATGTCTTGTTACGTTATCAGATCATTATTCGATGAGGAGGTGCATTCAAGTTATAACACCTCTGAATTTTTTTTCAGGACTGGAAACATATAGAAAAATGCGGTTTATTTCAAAATACGCGCGCACGGAACACAAGACTCTAGCGGCAGCGGCGAGGGTGAGGACTATTTTTAATACTTAAAATGGCGACGTTTTCATTACAAGAACAGCGTGTAATCATTGGTTTTCTCCATTTGCGTGGTGTGACACCAATTTAAATTCATAGCCAATTGAGTGAGACGTGATGATGGGGTTATGGATGTGTCTAATGTGCGTTTGTGGGTGCGAGACTTCAAAGAAGGCGACAACAAACCAAGACAATCTCGGCCTTGCACCAGTCGGTCTGACGGCATGATCAACCCAGTGAAGAAACTTGTTTTGGAGGATCGTCTAATGAGTGTAAAACACATCGCCTTCAAAATTGGCATTTCCGTAGGATCTGTGCACACGATTCTGCATGAAGACCTGAAAATGCAAAAAGTATATTCTAGGTGGGCGCCACGTATTTTCCACTCACCTGACCTGGCTCCTAGTGACTTTTGGCTGTTTCCAACGATGAAAGGCATTGCCCGTGGTCGCAAATTCACTAGTCGTCCCGCTATTGCATCAGCGATTTTCCAGTGGTCAAAAAAGACTCCTAAAGAGCGTTCACGGCGGCCATGGAATCATGGGGTCGACGTTGTGAAAAATATGTTCGGCTGCAGGGGAATTATGTCAAGAAGTGACACAAGTTTCACAGTTTTCGGGTGATTATCAATTATTTAGAGACTTGTACCTTATAGGAGGTAAGCGCTAAAAGTTTATGGCACGTCTATATTCCAGGATGATAAAACGAAAATAATAGGGTCGTTTTTTAAAATAGTGTCTATATATTTCAACATATTTACTATATTTTGCAATTAGCATTTCAATACCCTTAAAAAAATATTCAAAAGTTTTATCATATTTATTGTTAAAATTTCTGCCTCGAAGATCTGTCTACAATTTTGATAGTAGGTAGTAACTAGTAGTAACTAGGAGCTACGTCTGGGCTGTAGAAAGAAGTTTCTCAAAATAGTACTTTGTAACAACTTGGGCAATTGCGGTTTTGTAGATTGGGGTGTTATCGTGCCGAAGGCGGTAGTTCAATTTAGCTTGCCACTCCTCTTTACCTTAATAAAGTCATGCAGTTTATGTAGTAATCTGGAGTAATACTCTCTGTTTACCATTGTGTTACTTTTTTAAAAATAAATCAGCAAAATTCTTTTTAAATAGCAAAAGATCATTTCCGTGATTTTTTCTTCGATTGAATCACCTTTGCCTGCCTTAGCCGTTTTTTGTTCAGTGTGCACCATGCCATTAACTTCGCTGAAGGATCAACATACAATTGAGTAAATATATACAGTAACATTGCAGGATATGTTACAAAATGGCTGATGCTCCGCCTTACAGCACTGTACCAACAATACCGAAAACCTGTATTTAACTATTCTCCAAATAAAATCTTAAAATCTATCGTGGCCTCAAATTTACCTGCCTTAGTGCAAGACCAGGTAAAACCACAAAAACTTGAGTCAGGGCAGGCGACCCGAAACTGCTGATGGATCCGAGCTCTACTAGCATTTGCAGTATTACTCAAAGAAACCAACTAATCTACCTTAACCTATTCCGCAGTACCTGTTATCGAATGTCCAAGTGTTCGCATTACAAGTTCGCGTCAACACGTAATCTCCGCACCGTTTTGCGAAAATCGCAAGAGCCGTCTACCATTCGCGCATCTCCGAAAGTCTTTTGATCCCCTCACGCCATCTCCAGCCGCATGCAGTAAGATCCTCTCCGCCCTGGTCATAGTCTCCTGCTCCGCGTTGCAGGTTAGTAAGACGTGCATGCGTCGTCAACCTCCCCAAATGCGAATCTGTTTTGGTCCTCCGCCAGGTTCTAGATTCTTATCAGGTAAGACCAGAAATTTCCATATCTAGTAATAAGCTGGACGGTGTGCAGGTTAAAATACTCCGTAGCTTGTAGCTCCGTGTCGACCTTGGAATGAATATACGCGCACATTGTTCCATCTCTGCTGCTTGCCATCTCTCCTCTCATCTTGCTCTGTTCTTAGCTCGTAATCGATTCTTTACGAGCCCCATTGAAACCGTCTCGAATATCGGCGGTCCTGATTCCATCGCTGCCTCTTTGCCCAACTGGTCCGATTGGAGTTCCGGCGTGCGCCTTGATATATGTCAGACACTTTCTGATGGCTACTAACCCGCACTTGAAGATGATACTCCAGTCTACGAGCTTTGCTCGTTCACAGTAAATCTCGTTTTCTTCTCCCATGACCACGAACGCGGCCCCTGCTCTCGCGTCGTTCAGTACAGTTGTTGTGCCTGCTGCTCCTCTTCGCTTAATGAGATGCCATCTCGTTCGGCCGGGTGCCACATCTTCTTTATGGACCGCTGCCGCTCGATAACGCTTTGCCGCAGCCCCAGCTCGTTTTAAAGTTGCTGGTCCAGCCCGACCGTCAGCTTCCTGCGATCTGCCGCCTCCTGCAAAACAAAAAGGTAAAGTAGGTAACTGTCTCAACACTAACGCAGTTTTGGTAGCTACAGTGCAGTAAGCACTTGCCGCCTTAACCGCAAGTATCCTTTGTGCGCTAAGCAAATTCCTACACTTCCTGACTGTATCCTACCGCCCATATTTTAGCAGCGTACAGTATCATCCTCTACTGCCCCCTCAAAAAATCGCGCTACCGCTTTTAAGCAAAAACCCCACGTTAGTCGCTAGTAGTTAACAACGAAATGAAGAACTTCTTCGTTATTGTGACATATGTTTAAAAATTGCTTATAACAAGTTGCAAATTGTTGTGTTCGAAAGTCTGGAAAGGTCGAAGTAGCCATCTAATTTGGTTTTTACTTCTAAACATTTATCTTGCAGCACTTTGCGCTTGACGAGGACAACTCTTTCCTTCGAAATCACTTCACTTGACGGGTCTGCACGTGATTCATCTTCGAACGAAATTTTCTTATTCCTTGGCAATAGAATATGAATTCGAAAATTTACTACATACACTATTTAAATATTGTTTAATTAAAAAAAAATAAGGTGTGAAATTTAATCACAGCATGACACTCGATTATGCAAAATGACGTGGCACTACCAACTCAAGAGACTGTTGCTGCGCGATTGAGATAAATCGGCTGCTGAAATTTTTACGAATGTTCAACCAAAGATGTCGCTATCTGAGCACTATTTGTTTCTATTATTACTGAAACATACTCAAGCATAAAATTTTTGCCGTCTATCTCGTAGAAGATAATAAAAGCTCTTCAAATGTTATTGTTTTTATGCTTTTTGCTGTAATAAGAGACTTATTAACTAATGGCTAACTTATTTGCATCCCGTTATAAATTATAACTATGAGGCCATCTCGGTGGTTATTTTTGTATCTGTATTAATGTTTATTAAATAGTAACGAAAATATCAACCGCTCATATAGATTTGAGTCTCTTACACTGCTCCAAGATAATTAAACTATGAACCGTTTTAACACAATACTCATTAACAATTTCAAGCACATAATGCTTTTTCAAAATTAAGCTGATATTATAGAACGCGTTAAAATTGAGTAAAGAAAACATATTTTCCAAATTAGTTGTGACAAGATTGTGCAGCGCTTTGAAATTTTGAAGTCAAGTAAAGTTTTCCTCTTATACAAATTTTTTAAATAAGTTAGAAACTCCTTTTGAACTACTAAGAAATGATCTTGATCTGAGCAGAGAAAATATTTGTATTTGTCAACGGAATAAGTAAAAGTGAATGTGAGCTTGCATTCCTTTAAGATCGTATATTTGGCTTCAGTAACATCTAAAACTTTAGAGCACATTTTCTATTTGTTAATTTTTCCTGTTGGAAACTACTGATTGCACAAACCTAAAAAATAAGATATGACAACAACAAATTCTGCAATTCCCAAATTTTAAGCCACACTTCAGAATCGTCAATCGGAAAAAAATATATAACCATGCTGAAATGTTTTGATGAATCGTCGTTTGATTATCATTTATTTTATAATTATCGCGTCATTGAGCTGTATATGAGTTGATGTCAATAATTTTGTTTGATGGTAGAGTTACCAAAATTATTATCTTAACAAGATCCTGCACTTTTTGATTAGAGTCGCGCGATTGTATCGCGAACTGCGGTGCGGATGGACCCGGCTTTATTCCTGAAGTTTTCTGGTGCCGACAGGTGTAATATTAGTCAGTAAAAAGTGCCTCCATTCACTTCGAACAAGGGGTAATAACGGTCGTTTAAGGCGAGACGACCGGGCATGGTGGACGAACATATAAGACCCTCAACGTTCTCAGCTCGCAGGTCGTGCCTTTTATAAGTCATAGTAATACTCTTTAGATGATTCGAGTATATCAGACGATTTAGTAGGAACGTATTTCCATAAAATATTATTCCTTTGAGGGAACAAACTAAAAAAATAACCTCGAGATCTCTCAACTTCGTTTCTACGTTCAACATATTCTGCAAAGTCTTGTACTAGGTGGCGCAAAAATCATCACCATATTAGAAGATCTTCTCATTTTCGCAAATAGCGTCTTATGTCTTCACGACTTTGACATTTGCGACATAAACAGAAGCAGAATACACGTAGACAAATCATGAATCACCATACGGCTCAAGAACGTGGAATAATTGTGTCGATGTTTTTGACAAATAATCAGCCGGTGGTTTGGCTCAACATGAATTCCATCGTCGATTTCCTGGTCGTGTGGCATCGACTGGACAAACACTGCGGCATTTAGCCGCTCGCTTCAGGAGACTGGCTTAACATGGGACAATAAGAGACATGACCGGTTCCGAACCAGCCGTTCGGTCGAGAATATCGCTGCTGTGGCTGCAGATGTCCAAGAGGACTCAAACATCAACTAGACGACGGGCTGCGAAATTGGGCGTCAATCGACTGTCTTTACGAATTTTGGTGAAAAACTTGAAGATGTTCCCGTGCAAGGTGCAAACAGTGCATCAGCTATTGCCTGCAGACCGCCGATCTCGTATAAGTTTCAGCCAAGCTGAGGATGATTTATCTCATTAAAAATCATCATGAGCCACGAAGTGCGTTTCCACCTACGCGGATATGTGAATAAGCAAAATTATTGCTTCTGGGGCATTGGAAATCCGTGTGTAATGCACGAAGAGCCACTACATCCTTTCAAAGTCACTATTTGGTGCTGCGTTTAAGGAGAAAGCGTAATTAGCTCATATATTTTTAAGGGCGTCGTCGGCAATACTACTACTGTAACTAGTGAGCGCTACAAAACCATGAGCAACGACTTCTTGCTGCCGCAAATTTACAAATTGCGTTTGGAGAACATGTGGTTTCAACAGGAAGGTGCAACCGCACCTGCTGCGCGAGCGACAGTGGGCATTCTAAAGCAAGGGTTTTCCGGCCACTTAATCTCTAGTTCTGGCGATTTCCGCTGGCCCGATTTGACTTCCCGTTCCAGACTTCTTTATTTGGGTTTTTATGAAGTCACCGATCTATACGAACAAGCCACAGGACCTTGGCGGCCCTAAATAAGAACATGCGACAAGAAATTGAGAAATCTGGTTTATTAATAACAGCAGTGCGATAGCGACACGTTTTGTACCAAAATTTTTCATCAACATTTTACACTTTTCAGTTATTGAAATCGCAACTCGTATTTTAGTTCTGGGATTGTCAATCTACTAAAATAAAAACCACTTTCATCAAATTTCTAAACATTTTGGAAGCTTTTGTGCTGCATTCATTGTATAGTTTTCTAAAGTGTTTTAAATGATCTAAATAATTTCTACAGGCGGATGTTTCAGCTTGGCACAAAAATGGATGTTCTATTTACTTAGTCATTGCAAATTCGATAATCACACACTACTTGTGCTCATTCTTTGGCATCTAATTCCTAACTGTTACGGTTAGTAAAGTCGTTCTCGTTCGCGCATGCGCACTATAGTCCACTCTCACTAACTATTAGGATACATCGTCAATACGCAAACTAATTTCATTATATTAACTGTGACTCAGTATGTTTGTCCTAGTAATTTATATTGAAACTGCTATTTCAAATTTTAAAGTAACTGTAAATGAAATTTAAACTTGAATTTCGCAAACTTTATAAATGGAAATTATGGAATTTCTAGTGTTATCAATAGTGTACTCACAATTATATTTTAATTCCAGAGCGAAGCACTAGCAGAAGCAGTTTTCCATTGTGGTTGGCATTTGTACCAAGCCAATACAGTAAAGTTGCAGAAAATATTAACTATATTCATGGTCCGATGTCAGCAGCCAGTAAAAATATCAATAGGAGGGTTTGGGATTCTAAATTTAGAGAGCTTCGTTAAGGTATATATGCACGACTTACTCTATTTACATGATAAATAATACGAATATTTCAGCTGTTGCAGTTCTCGTTCTCTGTTTTCACACTGTTGGATACGATGATGCAAAAACAGAATGGTCTGATTTAAATGTTTTTGCGTTCTAAAAGAATAGTACGCAATTTTTAACAATTATATTTATAAAATAATCTTTATTACAAGAAACACATTTTCTGGCTTAATGCAAATGGTCACATAAACACTTTTTTGTTTCATATCTACTCGAAGCTTGATATTAGTGCAATGGGTGTTCAAGGTTGACCTATACAAGAAATAAAAAATTCAACCGTCACCAAGTTGCAACAGTCATAGTAGGATCTACAGAATATTTTTTGCAATAATTCATTTGTGTTAAATTGCTTTCGTGAATGTAGTACAGACTTCAAGTAATCTGATCAAAAATCGGGTTACATATTTGGATCAAAGTCATTGCAAAATTAGCCTTGTCGAGTGAGAAATTATAATAAAGAAGAATGGTATTTCTATAAAAAAAATTAGGTCTTCTTTTGTACAGTAGTAAAGAATATTCATTTTAACTGTTTTCCAAAACATTTATATTAATAATACCTTGTCTGTTTTTAAAAACAATTTAACGAAGCTTGTGACATTGAAGTTATCATCATCCATCATCCATACTTATACATAAAAGGCGATGTGTTGGTTCGTCACACTTGCGCAGCCGTGTGCAAAAGCATTAGTTGCCAGAGTGTCCGGGACTATGCATAAATACACGAACGATCGTCGTATCTTTAAAGCACACTACAATTTTTAAAACTTAAATTAAAATTAAATTATTCATTCTGTTATTTCTGTTCTTTTTTGAAAATAAGCATTTTTTGGTATGGAATGGGTACAAACAGATGAGCACCACAGAAATTACATGAGAAAACGAAGAAGTGAACAGACTGCGGATAAAAGGGCAGCAATAAATGAAGCGAGGCGACGTATATGTGCCGAATTAACTCCGGAGGAAATAGCTGCAGATAACGAAGCAAGGCGACAACAAAGTTTGCGAAGAACCCCGCAGCAAGAAACCAAGCAAACCAAAAGAACATCCGAAGAAACAGCTCCAGAATAGTAACAATTGCTACAGAAAGTTCGTAACACTTGCATTTTCTATAGCAACCAAGCGTAACTGGGTGGATTTTCTAGTTTCCATATACAAGGCTTAATTCGAAAATAAGGTCATGTGGCCATTGGTGTCTTAATCTTTTTGTCGTGGTTACTTCATCTATAAAGTGATTTTTATGTCCTAGAAGGGGAGAGTAATAAACAGATTCTGAGCTTTGGGTTTCACGAAATAGTTGTGGAAGGTTTTTATGAAGAGTCTGGTTGCTGACGAATATACTAAAGAAGGTTTACTATCATACAAAATGTTGGGTTGAAATTTAAGTTTTGAATTGAACGAATAAGTTTTGTCCGGTCAGAGAATTAAATGTGATCTCTATATAGTATGTTTGTCGTTCTAGTCATCAAAAGTTATGTGGTTGTTACTATATTGTTGAAAGTCGCACTCTTCAGTAGAAATAAGAAGTCAAATCTTTTTCTTCTTGTGGTTCCTATCCATTACCAAGTTTGGCAATTATTATAGCTATTCTCGTTTTGTTAACCGCGGCTTTAAAGAGTTTCGTTGTTGTCTTGGCATACCATTGTCTTAGGTTTTTCAACAATTATATACATCTCCTGCGTATACCTCCCTTTTCAATTTTTTGTTGTAATATCAGCCGTAGAATTTTATTTTTTATCGATTCTCATTGCATGATTTAGATATTCCAATATTTGCCTACTTATTGTGGGGATTACTTCTGTTTCTTTTTTTATTCTTTCTGGAACTGCCTTGTTAGTTACGTAGTCGCCTCATGAGACTTTTAACACGCGGCGGTATGTCCATGACTCAACTCCGCACAAAAGTACAGAGAAAACATAACATGTGACTAATTTAACCTTCGTATTTAATTCTATATGATGACTACAGAAAACGTTTTTCATTTTTATAAATGTTGCTCTGGTTTTGGCTATTCTTCACCTTATTTCTAGAAAGTGATCCCATTGTCCATCTATCGTGCTCCTTAGGTATGTATATTTTGCAACTCTTTCTATTGTTCGATTGTCAACGTCTAATTGTACAGGAAGTATAGCGCTTTTGCTAATTACCATATATTTTGTCTTTTGACAATTTAGTCCTGTGGACTATATATATAGCAAAAAATATGCTTGCTAGCTTGATTAATCTTATTTAACATCGTTTACAAATCGGTTATAATTTTCGCAAAAATTACCGTATCGTCTGCGCACCTTTTATTATTAATGGTTCTATCTTTGACTACTATTCCAATGTCATTATTTTCCTGTACCGCTGCTTTAAATATCTCCCCCAAGTAAAGATTGAATAATACTGGGGACTAAAGGCAATCTTGCCTTACTCCTCGCTGTATTTCTATTGAATTTGTGATTTGATTATCCACTCTGATCTCTGCGAATTGATTCCAGTATAGATTAGTAATTATCTTTGTCCTTTTTGTCTATGCCTATTTTTCCAGAATTTCTACCATTTTTTGGTGTTACACTTAATCAAAGGCCTTATGATAATTAATAAAGTAGGCACACGTCCCAATTAACGTCCCGAGATCTCTGAAATAGTACTTGTATACAAAATAGTGCTTCTCTATTCCAACGCCTTTTTGAAATCCACACTACGTCGTTCCCACATGACCTTTGCACTTTTTATTAATTCTACTGTGTTTTATTTTAGTAGTACTTTTAGGGCATGGTTCATTAGACTTATAGTGCAGTATTCACTACACCTTTTTGCATTTACTTTCTTGGAACGGGCCACAAAGGTTGATCTCAACCAGTTCTTAAGTATTATCCCGTGTTATAGATCCTGTTGTATAGTTTGGTTAGTATCTCTCTACCATCGTCATTTAACTATTTAAATAATTCTATTCTTATTTCATCCAGGCCAGCTGCTTTTGCATCTCTTGTTTCTGATATAGCTGTGGAGACTTTTTTTTGTTATTGCAAATCCCATTGAAAGATTGTTCTCTGTTTGCTTGTTTGGTCTTTTATCACTAAATAGTTGTTTTATATAATTTTTCCATATTTTTAGCTTTTTATTGATGCTCAACAACTATTTATTCAAACGTTCATTTTATTATATAATCCCGCGGTCTTTTAATCTTCTTATGCATGTTGGGAGAATTATGTTTCCTTTCTAATTTTTCTATTTCAGCGCATTCCGCTCTCAACCAATTTTTTTTATATATATATATATATCTGTGTGTGTGTGTGTGTGTGTGTGTGTGTGTGTGTGTGTGTGTGTGTGTGTATTTATATTTCCTTCTTCGTTCCATCATTCTCAAAATCTTTTCTGTTGTTCACACTTTCGTTTTATATACTTTATCATTCTTTAAAAAATTTTGATTTATCTTTAATTTCTTCTCATATGGTTTCTGTTTCATTGAATCTGATATATTTGATTGTTTTGCCTTTGTTCTCTACTTCTACTTTTCTTACTGTTCGTAAAGTCTCCTAATTGTTCAGTTTAGACATGTCTAGTTTTTGTGATATGTAGCTCTTTTTATTCTTTTCAATTTAATTTTCAATGTTCCCACTACTAGATTATGATCAGATCCTACGTCCACCCCCGGATATGTTTTCAATGCAGTCATGCGATTACAAAGTCTTTTATTGATTAGAATATAATCTATATGGTTTCTTATGATGTTTCCTTCCGTATCCGCTGGGCTGCCACGTGTATAGTCTTCTATGTGGAAGTTTGAAAACGTGTTTGTTACTACATATTCCTCTTTTGTACCGATTTGAACTAACCGTTCTTTTCTTGGATTTCTTCCCCACAAGCCATACTCGTCTATATATTCACCATTTCTGCCCTTTCCAATCTCATTGTAGAATATTTCAATTTCTGCATCCTCTTTATCGGCAGTTGGAGCGTATACTTAAATAATATTGATGTTAATTCGTTCCGTTCTTATTTGTATTAGCAGCAATCTGTCTAGATATAGGAATAAAGTTATACACGTATTTGATGATTTCTTCCGACACAGTGATTTCCACTCCATATTAGTGTTGGTTATCTTCTTTACCTAAGTAATATATCGTATGTTGGTTTATTACGTATTTGCCATTTCCTGTCCATCTCATTTCTCTAATGCTCATTATATCTATTTTAATTTTTTACATTTCTTAGATAGTATTATGAATTTTTCTGGTCCGAACATGCCTATGATATTCCAAGTACCTATTCCGAGAGTTTCCTACTCTTCTCTGCCATATTAACAGCTTTGTTCATCACCGTTCTCCCCGGACATCCGATTGGGGAACTTATGTCTGGAATATTTATGTCTGAACACTGCCATGATGATGATGATACTAACGATATCCGTATTAATCTTTAAGGAAGTCAAATAGGGCATTAAATTGCTGTTATGGTTAAAAAGGAGGTACTAATTTATGTTTATACCAATTCGCTCTGAATTTTATTGGTTTGATATGATTGCAATTTAAAACGTTACAGAGCAGTTTAATTAATCATAACTGACTCTTCGTGAGCAGTTTAATTTGAGTAATTTGTAAAATAAATTACAAAATTTTTTATTTTAATTTCAGTTACATCTATAGCATGTAGGTATTTCAGAAATGGGTAACATAAAATTTTTTAATTGTAAAAATATTGCCGTTTCTGATATGTGATTAATTACCCTATTTAATTTCACAATGTGATGTGTAGGAACGAGAACGGTGTAACACCGTAAAGGAAACTTTCTACAGTGGTGCGAAATCGTAACGGTCACTTCCGGTTGCCGTTAACCGATTTAGCTGAAAATCCCATGAAAGGTACTGACCTAAGATGTGTGTGTGCCAAGTTTGAAGTGAATCCGTTGGATAGAACGGAAGTTATCTTATCTCCAGGCGCACAGACAGACAGACAGGATGATAATCTCATTAACTTTCTTCTATAAGCTCCGCTGTAGAAAGTTAATAAAACCATTATACGTTATTTCTATTATTTACTATTTGCAGGTAGGACATTCTGTTTTATGATAAATTTATTGAGATCCCAGGGCAAAATTCATTAAAAGTTGATAATTTTTTACTGCCATCCTTTTATTGGAAATTTATCTTGCTCTTTCTAGGTCATCATAGACTGAACAACCTTTGCAATTGGATGTGTTCGGGTGTATAAAGTACTTGAAGCGCATTTGCAAGTTTCCGCCACGTTTAACACAATCATATAGTAACCTCGTACATTAAAATATTATCTTCTTTCTGAGTGCATCAAACGATACTTTGGTGTTACTTAACATTTTATTTTGTATATATTTTATTATTTTCTTTTGACCCAAGTTCTAATATGAATAAAGGCAGTAGGTTTTTTGTTATCTGATAACGTATATTAATAATATTTCCATGTATGGTATCCTAAGTTGATTAGCACAGGTAACTGACTGTAACTCCTAAATTGGGGCCTTCTTTAATTTGATAAGCATGAAAAGTTATTTAATTATTTATGAAACGTTTTTGTTATCTTCGGTGAGTGTATGTAGTTTCAACGTTAATTCTGTTGTATATATTCTTTTGTCATAAATCTCGATTAAATTGTTTACCTTTTGCTCATAGAAGCACTCAATGTATAAAGATCTGTAGTGGTTTTGGTTTTAAAATATTGTTTTTTTAAGGTGGATGACATTGCAACTCTTTCCTAGTTAGGCAAATGTTAACTTGTACCTATTACTATTTTCTGTTGACTATTTATAACCACTAACATTTGTGATAGTTTTTACCAATTGTGTTATTTTGCAATGATCAAAAAGATGATGTATATTGATTACCTGTTATAGAAGTTGTATAAAGTTTTATAGTTGAATTGCAGATGGGTCATAAAAACTAGAAAAATATTTGTTCTTCAATTGGAGACTGTTATTATCGATAGGTCATAATGCGATTATTGGATAGTTAAAATTACATAGAAACATTGGCATTATTTGTAAAACCGCTGTGATACAGATAAACCGTATACGTATAACTTTTAAGCTGTATACTATTTAGTGCTGAATTGCCACCGAAAGTATTCTTTTTGTTTTTAGTGCAAGTTTGCACAAAGAATACCTATCAAATCCCCAGCACGTGATTGCAACCGCGCTATAGTTACGATCGATCTGTAATATTATTTTAAAAGCACAATTTTTAGACTACTTTTTAATTTATATACAGCAAAAATTGTGTCTGTTTTATTCGGACTACATTTGCAGTACTTGCACTACTTAACGAGACTTTAAACGCGTTGAATTTTATTTTGACGAAAGCTTTTATTTTCCACGTGTTAACACGATACTGTTGGTTGGCCTTGAGTGTAAAATTGTGGATTTATTTATTGTTTCAAATAATTGTTATGTCTGGCTTAACAACAAATTATGAATTAATCACGAATTATAAGGCGCATTTGGTTTTGACTTCACAAAAGACTAAGTATCCATCACAGACAATACTGCTGATGGTAAATTTACTTTCGACCGCAATGTCCCACATTGTTACTTGACGATTCTCAACATGCGCAATATGCATTAGTGTAGCCACAAGTGTCTTATTTGTAATGATTTATTTATTCTTCACCAAATTATTGACCTTATTTGTATATTCCTGTAAGTAACAAATACTGTATGTTAGTTACGTGAAATTCAAAGACCTTACGATCTCACAAGTTTTATCATTAATTTGTATAATTTGGGCATAAAACAAATTGCTAACAAACAGCGTTTTGATGAAAGATATGCTCTACACGCAAACTGCACTTATTCTATAACGATTTAATAAAAGTCGCCTACATTTAAAGTATTTTCAGTCAAATAATGTTTGTAACTAAAGCATGACGTTAGAAAAATAAAAATATTGCAATACCATTAGGCGTTTTTATCTAGTTTACAAATATTACTTTTTTTGCTACTATTATAAACAATTTAAGTGTATTCAAATTGGGTAAATGTTTAAACTGAATTTAATCCCGACATAGCGCTCCTAATTAGTACAAAATCTAAAAAATACGAAATTACTTGTATTTTTGCTTTATAGTTAAATGTATCCAGTTAAGTATTATTTTATTAACCTTTTTAGATTTATTTTGATAGATTTGCTTCAATTATTAGGTTTAAGGCGCATTTTGATAAATAGTATATCAGTATAAAATTGCAACCTACTTAAACAAAAGTCATAAATAATTCATATCTTTTAATTTTTAAATAACCAGCTACGGACGTATACTTCATAAACCTAATAATGCCGGTTGGCCCACATTATGTTTTTCAATTTTATAACACAAATAAAAAACGATTAGTCTTTTTTTCATTACATCGAATATTTACGATCTGTTACATATAAATAATAAGTAAATGTTGTGATTCTGTCCTTAAATCTAAGTACATAATATGACTTGCCTAGAAAAATCCAGTGATAGTTTTATTATTTTATAAATTATTTAACTTATACAATTTAAAACCAACACATTAATCTCATGTGACTAGGTACAATATATATTTAATTAAACCTGGTGGACAGGTCCAAGGGTTTGAATCTCTTTAACCTTCTAGAGTCATTATTGTGTGCGAGTTCGGTGGGTAGTTCATTAGAGTGAATTGTGAGTCTACTTTCATATTTAACACTATAATTTTTAATTGCCTCGCGCACTGACTCCATGTAAACGTAATATGCGATGATTTAGAGTTGTTAGCTTAAATTTTCCACTTTCTCGTCCAATCTTTGATTTGTGTTAGGTGAATTGCAGTTTTTCAGTTGCGACTATAGAATTGCTATCAGAAGCTGGTATAGCTGTATCATCAGCGAATGTGGCTGTAGTAGCTACGTTGGTTGTGGGTAGGTCTGCTGTATATATCGTGTACATTATTGAGCCAAGCACACTGCCTTGGGGTACTTCAGAAGCAGCTTTCTTTCTGCTTGACCAGGAACCATCTGCCTTCCAGATACGATGTGAGGATTTCATAATAACGATATGGTAATGTCTTTTTCAGGCGCTTGTTTGATGTCCAGGAACACAGCAGAGCAGTACTTTTTGTGTTCACAATCTTTGTTTATTTTATGAACAATTTTATGTATTTGCTCCTTCGTGTTGTTACCTCTAAACCCGAATTGGTACATGGGTATAAGTTTTTTCTTCCAGTACTGGCTTAAGTCTTTTTAGTAATAACTTTTCATATATTTAATAGCACTGGCAGCAAGATTATGGGCCGATACGATTATATTTTTTCGGGTTTGGAATTAATACTAATCCGCTATTTTCCTCTGGTTAGAAAATTATTTCAGTCTCATTATGGCATTAAATATAAATGTTATTGCTTTTAGAAATTTTGGTGTCGTTTCTTGTAAAACTTTGCCAGTAATTAAGTCCCACTCTGGTGCGTTTTTTGGGTTGATTTTCTTTAGTATGATTTTTTCAACTTCCAAAAGGATAAATTTCTTAATAGACAATTCCATTTGGAAGGTCGCTTCTAGAAAACTACAGATTTCTTTCTTTTCGTCTTGGCTTAGCTATGAGGGGAGAGGTGTAAAAACCTTTTCAAGACAAAGCTTTTTTCTTGTCATTTCGAGTCCAATTGCGTATCCATATTTTACGGGTGATACTGCTTGAGGTGTTCTTTTTATTTTTTGGGTGGCTTGCCATAAGGGATAGTCTGAAGCTTCCGTCACGGTAAGGTTAGTGGGGTAGTTCTGTATATTTTGGTTTTTAATGTCCAGTAGTAGTTGTTAGAGGTTTTGTGTAGCCTTATTAAACTTTTTTATCTACTGCTGTTCTTGTTAATTGCCATCGTTTACTATTATAAGGCATTTTTCTTAGATTTTAGTTTCATGTAAGTCAGGAGTTGCTTTTCAAGCAGTGTTTTGTATGGCTTTTGTTATTTAATTGACTGATTTATCTATATTTTCTTTAGTTTTCAACGGTGTATTCAAATCGATCAATTAGTCTAGCCTCATTCTTAATACATCGCAGTCAATATTCCTGAAGTGTAACGTTGTTTGTCTTTGTTTTTGTTGAATTTATGTGTACATGATTATTATGACAGCTGAATGGTCAGAGGAAATTAAGTGATGATAGAGTCTACATTGTTTAGTGTCGATTCGATGTAGGCTCGCCCGTTGCAAAACATTGGATATAAACATTCTTTATTGCGACTAGTAGTTCCGGCCTTAATCCCCCACAGTACGTTTTTAGCATTAAAATCACCTCTGGCAATAAATTTATTTTCTAAAGTTTTAAGATATTGTTCAGAGATGTCTTTTATTGTTATGCTTGGTCGGACAGTATAGAGCAGGTATATCCAGTGACTCTATGTGATCTACTATAGTGATGCTTGTAGCTTGTAAATAGTCACATTGATACTGTTCTAGTTCATAGTACTTAATATTTTGTCATTGCAGTGCCCCCATGAGCTTTTCCGCTAGGGCGCATTGTATAAGAAATTAAAAACTTAAAACATGTGCTTCCGATATTAACATATCTATTTTATGTAATTTTAAAAAGTAGGATATTGCCTGTACATGTTGGGACACGCCGTTGGTATTCCATATTGATACTCTTATTAACTCAGGCATTAGGTTAGTTTACTGACGACGGTGATTAATAGATTTAGCATCGCGCTCATCTGTTCCATTAATTTTTTCATCATCGCGTTTAGTTTAGAAAGTTCTTTTGTTTGTTGTAGTATGTTATCTGTAGCACCTCTAGTCATGCTGTTATTGTAGCCTGAATCTTGTGGCTTGCCTAATGCTTGTTGAGCAAATATTACTCCTTGTTGAACAAATCTAGTTGGGGTCAGGTTGGTCTTCTGCCTCAACATCGAGTAGAGCTTTTTTTGCATTTGTTTATAAATCCAGAATCATCTGTAGTTGGCAGGGTGGTTTCCATTGCAATTTACGCACCTAACTTGATCGTCCTTTTCTTTCTTTTTGCATTCTCTTGTTGCGTAACTTCCTAAACATTTGACACATTGATGTGGTTTTATTGTGACCAAATCTCTGGCATTTAGCACATTGTGGGATCTCACTTTTTGCATGTGGTTTTTTAAATTGCACCACACAGTTTTGTAGTAGCTTAACATCATATATTTCCTTGTTATTTTGTTTTGTTAGTAGATCAATAAAAAAACAAAGAGAATATTTTTTACTCGATGTTTGACGTTCCATATATTTGTTACTTAATTTTTTTTTACGCACTTGGCGCATACATTGCAACTAGTTAATAACTATCTAGCAATTTAATTCGAACAATTCTTACTTAAATCTAGGTTACCTTACATCTAAGCAAGTCTTAGCGTTTGATGGATGTGTTCCCAGTGGCGCACTCCACATATGGTTTAAAACACTTATTTCACCTGTTTTAATTGCCCTTATTTCACTTAACTGCACTTACACTAGATCGAAAGGTTTTAGCCTTTTTAGCCTACGAGTAAGTCCACTGTTGTCGAGTAATTGTAACACTTCGACATTCACATGTTCATGTAATCTAGTTTCGTGCTTCTTAGCGAACCGTTTAATTTCCTCATTGACCATTGGCACTTTTAGGTCCTTATGGATGTCGTCATTTCTGATGTACCAGAGGGCGTTGACGATGCTCCTAAGTACTTTGTTTTGAAAGGTTTGTATAATTTTGACATTAGATTTCTTCGTGCATCCCCAAAGTTCACGCCGTAAACCCAAACTGGTTTTAGAATCTGTTTATACAACAGTAACTTATTATGCAGGGATAGCTCTGAGTGTCTTCCAAGTAACCACCACATCTTTTTAAATCTAATGCAAAGTTCTTCGCGTTTTTTCTTGACGTGTTCTTTCCACCTGAGCTTGGTGTCGAGTGTCATGCCCAGGTATTTCGCTGTGTTAGCGTGTGGAATTGTCTGCTGATTTATCACTATGGGTAAGTAATCAACTCTTTTGTTGTGAAGTTTATGTGAGTAGACTTCGCCTCATTTAGTTTAATCCGCCATTTCTTAGTCCAACTAGTGACGTTGTTGACGGCTGTTTGCAGTTTGTTTGTCGCTGCTTCTATCTCGTTGCTTGTAGCCAGCAATGCAGTGTCGTCAGCAAATGTAGCTGTCTTCACTCCATCGCTCATAGTACAAGATTGATCCAAGGACACTTCCTTGCGGTACTCCTGCACCGATGTCTTTTAATTCCGAGTATTCTTCGCCGTATCTTACCCTGAAGTGACGGTCGGAGATGTATGATTTGAGAATCTGACTCATTTGCATGGGTAGATTTTTTTCCATCTTATATTGTAGACTCTCGTGCCACACTTTATCAAAAGCTTGGGCTACATGTTACTTGATGATCAAGTTTTTCTAGTTGTTCTTTTAATTATACTCCCAATAATAATTTTAAATCTAACAACGGATAGAAAATTTTAAGAACCCGAAAGTGTCTGTCCTGTTTGTGTTTAAACGTGTTGAATTCAGTGTTACGGTCTTTTAGGGCTTTTATGATTGCACTATAGTTTTCTTATGTTTTTGGTTGAATTCTTGTCTGATCATTGTTGATTGTTTTTAGAGTATAGTTGTCTTGCAAGACTTTTGAGCAGCTCAATTAGCGGTTTGATTTTCTTCACACGTGCTATGAAGGTCGGCGATTATTTTGGTTCGTTATTACCTTTTTTTGTTTTATCCTGCTCCATAACTTCGTCTGTGGATAGCCCTTTATATTTATTACTTGGCTATTACTAGGGTTACTTAAGCACTATTTTTCATTGTCCTCATTTATTGATTCTGGACTAAGCCATCTTTTTTTATTGCCACGGTTCACAATTTGCCAATCGTTTTCCTTTTGTAACGCCATTAGCGAAAATTGAGTGAACGGTTTTTGTTGTTCATAATGAGAATTTATTAGAACTGTATATAACCATAAATTAGACTACACATACATTAGTACTGCTTAGAAATAATGTCCGTTGAAAGGGCAGTGCCTAGGCGGCTCAGTACCATATTATGTGGAACTAAGCGTATTTTCTGACACACTGCATTCTTTAACTTTTTGATTATTTATAAACGGTTCTTGTAAATACCGATAAAGTAGTAGGAGCTGCTTAATTTAAAAACAAGACGGCTAAGTCAATTCACCAAAGCAGGAGATAAAACGATTCAGAAAGTAAACTTGTGCGTGTGGTATGCGGGGTTGGATCAATTTATTACAAATAAATGCTATATACCGTTCCTTGTTGCACCTATAACTCAGGTACAGGGATATGTCTCAGATATCATCATACAATTCAGCATTTATAGCAACTACGTATCTAGCACAATTCTAAAATTATGGGAGCCAATAATTCCTCACATGCCCACGTCATAACTGCAAATATTAAAATTTTTCTAGAAATCTATATCTATATTATTGCTTATGGACAAAGCTATCGAGATATAAATTGTTATATTTAACATCAATAGATGAATTCTTGCTCATGTCAATAACGTGTGACATTAACTATTAGAACGTATATTTATCTATAGTTATGCAAGCACCATGTCTGTTGTCCTTACTAGAATATCTTGATTCTTAAATTATTATCAAAATGGAACTTTAATGTAAAAACATAAGGTCTTTACTTACATTATAACGTCTGTTAAGACTCTGTAAGAGAGAAATCCGCAACTGGAGTGGTTTAAATTCAAGCCTTGTAACCATCTGTGCAGGCATTGGTAGTTTACTTGAGAATGTTCAGGTAGATGCAATCAGGGCCATTTTAAATATAACACAAGTTATTTTAAAACAAGCTGTCCTGTAAAGGTAGTACTCTTTATAAATAGGTAGCAAAGGTATCGAATTCTAAGCAATTGAACCTAGTGACATTTTACACATTCTAAGTTGATTTGTACATTAATTTATTTAAGCTTAATCAAAATCAAATTTTATAACTCACAGAATAAATGTAAGCTGCTAGCAAACTAAAGGGAACGAATGTTTCTGTAGATGACGACCTTATGCAAGTTGAACAAAAACTCTAAGTTGAAATCAGAAGAACAGCAAAAGAGGAAATTAAATTAAAATTAGAAACCAAAATCTAGTCAGAAACGATACTTCGTGGATCTGAAACAAGTAAAATATTGATACAAAAAAAATTTAAGTCAAAAAATGGATAAAAACCCTGCTGCATTGAATGGGAATGTTCGACAACTTAAGGTAATGAAACAGAAAATAAATGCAATTATGTTTGGTACATGGAATGTGAGGGGTCTAACTGATAAGGAAAAAGAACTAATTGGCAAAATCAAGAAGAGGAATTTGAAGGTGTTAACTTTGACGGAAATAAAGTGAAAAAGACAAGGCCTTAACGGTATAGATAATGGACATATAGCAAAAAATATATAAGCAAAAGCTAGAGTTAAAGTAATAATGTACAAGAATTGGAAAACTAAAATAAATAACTGAATATTTAAATAAAAAAAAATATATATAATATGTTTTTATTACAAACGAACAAAAGGTACGTTTAATAGCGACATACGGTCCAAATAAAAACGAAAAACTAAAGAAATAAATTTATTCTGCGAACAAATTCAATTTGAAATAGAAACTACACTTGACGATGTGATCACAATGGTAGACTTAAACGGAAGTGTTAGTAACAACGTACAAATATAGTGGAGTAATCGGAAAGTTGGGAGAAACAACGATATCAAAAAATAAAGGGGAACTCCTAGAATTGTGCATGACAAAACAATTTAGTAGTGGCCAATACCCTCTTCAAACAGAAATACATCCACAAATTTACCAGAAAAATGTATGATTAACTACGTAATAACAAACAGAAGCAACATTGCAGTGGTCACTATTTATTAACTACTAAACTCAAAATTTGCGTGATAGTACCAAACAACGAAATAAGCAATCTAAAAAAAACAATAAAAATAAAAAGCTATAAACTAAAAAGTGTACACATACGTAAGCAGCACCAGCGAAAATTGAAAGTAGCGATACATCATATAAACAAAAATTACAAAGAATTATATGACTTAGAAATTACATGAACACATTTTAAGAAAGCCGTAATTGGAGCGGTTGAAAGTGCATGTGGAACGGCAAAAAGAAGTAAATATAACAAAAATATTTTGCAGTGAATAAATTAAATAAAAACAATTAGTAAGAGAAAAAGGAAGCTATAAAACAACATACGTGAATAACAAAGGTAAGACAGCGGACTACAAAAAATACAAACTAACCCAAATAAAGGCCGAATGAACAATTGTTAAAGTCAAAATGTGCATGGGATGACTTTAGCGATAAACTGGAGCATAGCAGTGCGGGAAACCAAAAACTGCTATATAGAGCGATAAAAGCTCTTTGTACTATAGAGATAAACTATTAAAGCAAACTAAAACAAAAAAAGGTACTAACTGATAGCAACTTTATACTAAAGAGGTGGAAGGAGTATTTTGAAAAGCTTTTGGGAAGAAATCAGAATGAAAAACCACAAAGGCTTTATAACTTTAAAAGAGTTAAAAGAAGCTATTAAAACTATAAAACTAGGGAAAGTAGCAGGGACGGACATGACAACTTCTAAAATGGTGAAGTTTTTAAGTGACGCAGGCAAAAATGTGTTTTTAGAAATAATCAATAAGGCTTGTACAAAAAACTAGTACCGGATGATTGGTAGGCCGCAATTATTGTGCAAATTTTTAAAGAGGAAAGCAGAGAATGCAAAAACTATAAACATAACTTACCTTTTACAGTCGCTTTTTCAAGAAAAAATGTTGCGATGTTACTATTTAGTTTAAATTAATTTAATATTAACCTTTAATATGCCACTAATGTTTTATTAGAACAAAAATTAAATGCTAATCACTATATATTTTAGTAAAAAAAAAATTAAAGTGCTCTTAAGTTTCGATTTCCTACATTGAATATCCTCTTAAATCTGAAGAGAACATTTAGAGTGTTTACTACCCTTATCTTCTCGAGTATTCGTTCAAAGAACAAATTAGCATTTTTGCAATTTTCTAGTGTCGGCGTGTGTGCAGGGATTATAAATTTATACAACATACATGCCTATAATTTATTTTAACAAAACTTTTAGTGTAACTTATTTACTTATTTTCTTCCTTGATTTACAGTTATTTAGTCAAGGTATATATTTTTTTATTTTTGGGCCAAAAAATTTAAATCCCTGTGCAAAATATTCAGTAATGATGAATTTTTAAAACATAAAAATATTCCAAAACATTAACTACCAAAACGCCATGCAAAAAATTGTAAAATATGTTTAAGAAACTATTACAAAAATCTAAAGATCCATAAATACTGGTTGTGGGAACAAAATACGACATTACGATTAAGTTTTACTTTTACTAATAGATGTACAACTTTGCTTCCGCCGTATTCCAAAAGATGGCTTTAGGAGGTAAGTGGTGGTGGAAATAAACAGATGTAGACGTCATACAATAATCTTGGGCATTCATCAACATAACCCTATGAAAATATTAGTCGATTTGTGTCCGTATCGCAAAGTTACTCTCGATTGATAACGGTTTACGAGCCAAATTCTCGTCATTCGCGGGAGGTTTTAATTTTCTACTTCAATATGCGGCTGAGGGTCATAAAATGCTCTCACATACTTATGGAAAAACCTAAATTGGTGAAACAACGTGACGTGAGTAGTTTCAACGCTTCCAGAACGATGATTTTGACATCGAAGACCGGCACATGGTGGCGAAAGAGAGAAGGTTTTCAAAGATGCAGAATTGAGGAATTACTTCACGAAGACTCGTGTCAAACGCAAGAACAATTAGCAGGATCAATAGGAGTGACTCAACAAGCCATTTCAAAACGCCTCAAAGCTGTGGAAATGATTTAGAAACAAGGAAACCGAGAGATGTTGAACGGCGTATTTGCTTGTGAACAGCTGCTTGAAAGGCAAAGACGGGAGGGATTTCTGCATCGAATTGTGACTGGGGACAAAAAATGGGCTAATTACGATAATCTCAAGCGCAGAAAATTCCGGGGACTTCCCGGCCATGTTTCTACGTCGACAGCAAAACCGAATATTCACAGCTCCAAGGTCATGCTCTGTATTTGGTGGGACCAGCTCGGCGTAGTGTGTTATGAGCTGCTAAAACCATCTGAAACAATCACAGGCGATCTGTATCGAAAGAAATTAATGCGTTGCTCCCTCTGACTATCATTTATTTCAATCAATGGCGCACGGTCTGGCTGACCAGCACTTACGTTCGTATGAAGAAGTTAAAAATTGGATCGATACGTGGATCGCCTCAAAAGATGAACAGTTTTTTCGACGCGGGATTCGAAAGATGGAGAAAGTAGTAGCCAGCGATGGACAATATTTTGAATCGGCGGAGCAAGGTACACCTATTAGATTTGGTAATTTTTTAACTGGCAGCACTGCATTTTTTTCGGCATCGCAGAAATACTGTCATGTTTAACGTTTATCCTAGAAATGATTCTTAAAATTATCCAACGCTATTATAATAAATCATGTTCTGCAATTCTTACGTATATCTTACGTCAAGGTTGTGGCAATTTCAATCATCCAAATAAACATTATCAACTAGCTTTGAATTAAATCAATAAATGTACGTGCATTAACGTAGCATCTCGTCAAACAAAAATATTCCCATCGCCCTCAATAAGGTGCGTGATTTCTTATTCTACACAAAAACTTGGTTTTTTATTTCTATTTATCAGTTTTCTTCTTACTCTCTACACGTAAAAGAGAACCAGTAAATACAGGATCTCAAGCAAATGACTACTAATTGTACCGTGTACCTCAAGTTGAGCTTATTTCCGACCAAAAAACAATTGAGCCACAAGATCCGTGTTTGATGAACAAAAAGGAGATCTTAGAGCACCTAACGCATCCAAAAAAGTTACTATTTAGTGGGTATTGTACATTAGAGGCGTTAGCAGACCTTACTTGTTCAAGAACGATGAGGATCAAACCTTAATCGTAAATGAGAAGAGGTATTTAGCGATGATTAACTAATTTTTAGAGCGCCGTTTGATGTAGATCTCCACAATGAGTTTGTTTAACAAAACAACATGTACAAGTGAAAAGTTTCCAGAACACGTAATTTGGTGAAAGGGTAACGCTAAGCGATCGCCAAGATTTGACACTTTTTTCTATGCGATTATGTCGTCACTCATCGATGTCATTAAGCGAATCAAAATTCATAAGCTAAACAATAACATACGATGTAGTACAATCTCATTCGTGCCAAAAAGTCACAGAAAATTGGACTTCCCGAATTCGTGCCACTCATTGCTATTTTTTATTATCAATAATTTATTACAAGCTTCAGTCATTAAATATGCAAGTATGCAAAGCAAGCCCACAATCCTAAGCTGGTTTAGCGCTAGTGATTGTTTTAACTCGCGCGCAGCTTACGATCAAAATACAGCCAGTAGATAATAATTAGTTGATTAATCCCACGTTATATAAACATTTATGACAGATGTCAGAAATGACAGAAATAAAAGCTTGTCTTCAGCTTGGAAGCTGCCTTGATCAAAAGTTGAAACATCTGATCACGTCCGGTCTATTCATATATGTGTTATTAAGATCGTATTTTCAGATCAAGTGTTACACCCCTAAAAGAATTTTGATTTTAGACATTTTTATGTTTTTAAGAACAGCTCGTCAAGCCCCATCGATTGGCATATAATTTATTAAGATCGGTCTTTCGGATCAAAAGTTATCCCTCATACAATATAATGACAAGTTAATAATAATTGAATAACTTTATTGATCATAAAAAAATTGTAGAAATTTGTCTTCGTTTATCAACGAACTTAAAAAGTTCGTTACTGAATTCTATATGTCTGTCTGTCAGTCTGTCGGTCCGTCACAAAATTTTAGATTTTTTAAAATTTGAAAATGGATTCTTATAGGAAATTTTACGCTGAATTCGAATACGAAAATTAAAAAAATTCTATCTCGAATAGTTTTCGAGATATTCGACTTCGAATTTCGGGAAAATTTTCGACATTACGATTTTAAATGTGGTTCTTATAATATAAATTTTACGCTGAATTCGAAAATGAAGTCGAAAAAATTCGAATAATTTTCGAGATATTCGATTTCGAATTTTCCCGAAATTCTAAATCGAAATCGAATGGTTTTTTTAAGTTCGTTCTGGGATTGCTTACAGAGGAATCTCTTCGCCGGCCCCATGTTTCTATATTAGAATTTTAAATTTAGCCATTAAACAGTCCTGATGACAATAATCAAGAAGCTCATTGATTTATAAACAGGATTGGGTTTTCAGCCTCAGTCTATAAAACCCGAAAAATGTTTTAAATTAAATGTATCAAGTTCCATTTTATTTCTGATCAATCAATGAATATTCATGACCTTAATTTTCTAAACTACCAAATAGAAAATTGAAATCATTTTTAGCTATCAGTATGTGAGGCAACAAAACAATTCTTACAAAATTATCTTATGTCATTCAAATTAGTAATATTTCTGTAGGTTCTGTGTTAAAGCAGTTGGCTTAACTAATGTGTCGACGCATGTATTACGTCTTACTCACTCTTAAATTTAAAATCTCAAGTAACATGTTTGTCTTGAGGAATTATTAATGCATTACGTTCTAATTAAAAAGTACTAGTAACTATTTGTAGAGGTTAACAGCAACACATGCACATGTAATAATTTTCTTCTTCTAAATAAACTTTCTATAATTACAAATTTTTTATATATATATATATATATATATATATATATATATATATATATATATATATACAGGATGTCCCAAAACGACCGCATAAACTCTGCACAGCTAGATTCCTCGTTGGGAGTACATAAAAACCGCCCAAAGAAGCGTTCCTGTACGATCCATAGTTTACGAGAAAAATACGAAAAACAAAGCATGACGTCACTGCTGATGCAATAAAAAAACACTTTATTGGACATATCAACAACAGTATTTGCATATCTTTCCAGACGATAATGTTTAAAACGTTCGCCGCGCATATTACGTCATGCATGCGCGCGCGCCATGGAATGACGTTAAGCCGCCGTTGAACTGGTATTTAAAAGGCTGCATCTTGCAGCTACCGGTACTGGACAGGAAACTGACCTGGAGACTGCATGTAGAAAGGACGGTCGCCAAAACAAAAGCAGCTCGAGCGGCATTAGGCTCCCTCCTCCACTCCAGGAGCCACCTCTCGACAGAGAACAAGCTGCTTTTGTACAAGGCGGTCCTAAGACCAATGATGACGTATGTGGCACCAGTTTGGAGCTGGGCCGCAAAAACACATAAATAAGCTCCAGGTCATCCAGAATCAGGCTTTAAGGTCCGCCTTTAGCGCCCCGTGGTTCGTGAGGAACCACGATTTACATAGAGACGCGAACATTCCCACGATCCAGGAGTACATCTCCCAGAGCGCTCAAGATCTTGCAACCATCACAGAGGACCACGCGAATTCCACCATCCGCGGAATTTTTCATTATGAGATTGACAGAGGTGCCCGCTGCAAGCCGTGAAACGGTACGGAGGCGGCCTTTACGGCCATCCAACTCCACACCAGGTCGTATCAACAGGACAGAGGTTAAAGGTTTGTCCCAGGGAGCACTAATTACGCCAGTGAAGTCAACGTCAACGTCAGCTACCGGTAGTCTTCGTATGGTGGCTATGTATTCCGTTCGTGACTACTGCGACATGTACTTGATGTACGGCCGATGTAATGGAAATGCCTTACGAACTGCTAGGGAGTATGCCCGTCGATATCCGTCCCGCCGTTCTCCCGATGTCATTGTCATCCGTAGGCTGGACGACAGACTGCGAAATACGGGAAGCGTCTTGCCAACAGCCAATCCTCACGATACTGGAAGACCGCGGAGCGGCCTGACCGTAGCACAGGCGGATGCAATACTGCAGCGGGTAGAAGAGACGCGTGAGGTAAGCACACGCGCATTAGCCCGTGAGATGACTTCGAGTAAAAGTACTGTGCACAGGCTTTTGCGGTCTGAGAGGCTACACCCATTTCGGTACACAACCGTGCAAGGTCTGAAACCAGATGACTTTCAGAAACGCGTGGCTGTTGCAGCAACAGAACACAGATAATGGCTTCATTGCACATATCCTGTGGACTGATGAAGCATGTTTCACTCGTGATGGGGTATTCAACCATCACAACAGCTATATGTGGTCCCAGGTCAATCCGCATGCAATCCAGCCGCAGAAACATCAGGAACGTTGGTCTCTTAACGTGTGGGCCGGAATACTCGGGGATCGCCTGCTTGGGCCATATCTGTTGCCTGAACGGCTCTCGGGACAGTCGTACTTGGTGTTTCTCAATGAGGTCTTAACCGAGTTCCTCGATGACATACCATTAGCGGCAATACAGGGACTTTGGTTCCAGCATGATGGGGCTCCGGCGCATTTCTGTGCTCCTGTACGTAGTTGGCTGGATATGGAATACCCCGGCCGCTGGAGCGGACGTGGGGGTCCGGTTCTATGGCCGCCACGTTCGCCAGATCTTACACCGTTGGATTTTTTCCTATGGGGCCATCTCAAGGAACTGATGTATCGAGACGCAGTGACAACACCAATGGACTTAGTTGCTCGTCTGCATGCTGCTTGTACTTCGGTGGACCCCGCGATGCTGTAACGTGTGATGACAGCCATTCCACTGCGTGCTCAAGCCTGCCTCGACATGCACGGCGGACACTTTGAAAATCTGCTTTAAATTGTGCATATACTGCTGTTGATATGTTCAATAAAGTGTTTTTTCTTGCACCGGCAGTGACGTCATACTTTGGTTTTCGTATTTTTCTCGTAAACTTCTTTGGGCAGTTTTTATGTACTCCCAATGAGGAATCTAGCTGTGCAGAGTTTATGCGGTCGTTTTGGGACACTCTGTGTATACATATATATATATATATATATATATATATATATATATATGTGGTATTGATCCATTTGCATATTAGGGTATGTAATTCATTAGTTAATGATTTTTAATTAAATGGAAAACGCGTATCTTATGGGACAAAATTCGTGAAGTGGGCCACTCAAAAGTCAATGGTTGGAAAAACTTAAAATAATTCACATATCTTGTTACTTCTTTAAAAAATAAGAGACACGTATTTTTTTTTCTTTTTGGTATTTTAATTTTCTTAAAGTTATTAAAAATTACATTTTTCACGACATTTCACAAAACAATTGTTTTCTTTTGGTTGGCTCAACGAATATTTATGATTTTTGGTAAGTACATCAACAAATAATAGTACTTTGTAAATATAGTTTCAGAATTCATCTAAGGTGTAATTTGTTTAAACAAGTCGATAATTCTTATAAACAAATAAGAATTATTAATACTTCTCAATTAATTATAACAATCAGCGTCAGAAATTTCGATACTTTGTTTAATTTAAAATACACGAAAAAAGAAAAAGTTGGGAACTTGCATTCAGTGAAGAACTATTTTGTTTTGTTTATATCATTCTTTGACGCTCAGCAGCGCGACATGCACGGCGCGCTGTTAGTAAAGTAATTTATATATCAAAGTTGGTAACAGGTCAACAGAATGATAATTAGCTTATTCTAATAAATAAATTACGGTTGTTTGCATATTAAAATTTATTAAAACAAAACATTATAAAATACATTTTTTTAATAAAAATATAAAGTTAATCATTTATATTAAGCCTTACGTGCTATCCTAGTTTTAATAACACTTTCAGTGACAGATTATTAAGATTCTGAAGTATTTTTGCATAATAGCTGGTTTTCATTGATTGGCGTAAAGCAATGGTATTTTAATGTGTTGGCCATAACATATCGAGGCTTTAAAAATTCTTCCTTTACTTTATGCTCTTTTTCTGAACAAAAATAAAATTTAATATTTTTTAAAAAATTTTTGCACACTCAAAGAAGTTTTGGCATGTTCATCATTAATATACTGTAAACTTGTTCGATATGGGTGTCTTTTCTCCGTCCCTCCGATTCCATCGCAAGTCCCTTTGCCGTGAGTAGTAGCGAAAAAATTCCACTGAGCTTTTATGCCAATATCGTTTTCGTTTCATTAAATTTATGAAATTAAATTTATTTTTATACTGGAATCCAACACCGTCCGAAAAATAAAAAGATTTTCGTAAATTTTCGGAGCCGAAACTTTTTTCAAATAAGTTATCAACTTAAATAAAAATACTGAATTAGCGTAACGGTGGAGATATTCTGAAATTATTACATAATTTTCGTGTTTAATGACGTCGTTCCTAAAATAAATTACATAAGGATGCAAGGCCGCTTGAACATTAGCCCAGTGCTGAGATTGAACTGCATTTTGAACTTGACAGGTATAATTTTCAGCGAAGTCTAAGGTTACGACCAATTTCTCTTTATTTATTGAATTTTCTTTTTTCGAAAGAAAGGTGCTTGAGCTGTTGCTAAAAAATCATTCTTTGCCAAATCAGGAAAATAATTTTTTTAATTTATTAAGAATTCTTCTGTAGATTGTGACATTGATAACAGCTCGCATCTATCTGTACTTGTCCAGTAATTAAATTTTGTTCCAACAAAATCTGCAACTTATCAACAATGATACTCGTCCAGGGCATTCCTCGCAATCTTTGAAATAACAGTCTGGTGTTGGATCTTCACAGAAAATATCTTTCACTACTTCTCGATATATAAAGTTAAAATTTGAATCTTTTTGAATACGTTGTTTTTTCAACCCTTCAAAGGTACGTGCTGGATTTCTCTTTGTCAGCTGGTGAGTCGTACCATGACTTTTTGGCGGGTAGTACTCCAAGATCCTGTAGTAATCAATTTACTGTTCGCATTTTTATGGCACTTTATAATAATTTGATAAGAATTAAATATTTTTACAAGCACAGTGATTGCGTTGCCTATATCTTAGCTGATCTAAATTAATAAACTGTAAAGAATTATACCTTTACAAACAATAAAATAAAAACTATGTAACGTTATAATTACCTTGTCGTTAAATTCGGGATTTTCATTAATGTCATCATTCAGGTAACTGTTTTTTTTTCACGATACTATTGCTAGAGACTTGTAATGGTGAAATAATGTTAGTTTGTCTGTTTACTTGACTTTTGCAAGACTAACAAATATAAAATCCAAGTTTTTAAATTTTAAATTCCATTTTTCACCGATTCGAACGACGTTTTTATAAACAAACTTGTGCCTTTTTGTTTTAACGGATTACAACAAGATTTTGTTTTTGGCATTTTAACTTAACAATTCACTGAACACTACTAATAAAACACTAAGATCTACATATGACAGTATGCACGTTCGCTTTAAACGCCGGTCCCGTGCAAAGTTCGGACGCTTCATGCATACGTCACGCCGCTGCGCGTCAAAGAACGATGTAAACAAAACACATAGTTCTTCACCAAATGCAAGTTCCCAACTTTTTCTTTTTCTCGTGAATTCTAAATTAAGCAAATAATCAAAATTTGTGACGCTGATTGCTATAACTAGTTGAAAAGTATTAATAATTCTAATTTGTTTATAATAATTAACGATTTATTTAAACAAATTACACCTTTAACAAATTCTGAAACTATATTAATAAAGTACTATTATTTATCGATGTACTTACCAAAAATCATAAAGATTCTTTGAACCAACCAAAAGAAAACAATTTTTTTGTGAAATCTCGTGAAAAAATGTCATTTTTAATAACTTTTAAGAAAATTAAAATATCAAAAAGAAAAAAATACGTGACTCTTATTTTTTAAAGTACTAACAAGGTATGTGAATTGTTTTAAGTTTTTCCAACCATTGATTTTTGAGTGTCCCACTTTATGAATTTTGTCCCTATGTGATACGAAAATCCATCAATAACCATCTCGTATTCTTAGTCCCGCATGTCGAATTTCTCTGAATCTTATTAGCAAGTTACACAGAGTTGGTGATTGGTCCAACATCTCGCTTATGGGCCCTTCGGACCGACCTTTGTCCGTATCCCTGTACGCGGCGCTTACAGGGTGCTATCAGCCGGGCCAGCTGAACCCTGGTTTTTTCTAGGAGGTGTTACTCCTCCATCACTCCCCATTCATCCTGGCTTGTGACAGGCAGAGCCTGGGTCCATTCTTGGATCCAGGTTGGCATGGGGAAAGGTATAAAACAAGGGGATAGCCTAAGCCCTTTACTGTTCATAGTATACATTAACAGCATAATAAGGAAAACAAAAAATGAAACTAGGAAATCAAGATTAGGGTATTACAATATGAATCCTACAAACACACAAGACCTAATTTATGCGGATGACATCCTGGTAATGGCAACAAACACAAGACAGCTACAACACAACATAAGTATATGGAAACGAAACCTCGAGGAAAAGGGAATGGAAATAAACACCCAAAAAAAGTAAAATACTACATATCAAGAAAAACAACAGAGAAGAAATAGAAGAACCCATTTTCCTGGATGGAACTCAGCTACAATATGTTGAAAAATATGAATATTTAGGAGCATATATAAAACATGGGGCCGGCGAAGAGATTGCTCTGTAAGCAGTCCCAGAACGAACTTAAAAAAACCTTTCGATTTCGATTTCGAAATTCGGGAAAATTCGAAATCGAATATCTGGAAAATTATTCGACATAGAATGTTTTCTTCATTTTCGAATTCAGCGTAAAATTTCCTATAAGAATCACATTTAAAATCGTAATGTCGAAAATTGTCCCGAAATTTGACGTCGAATATCTCGAAAACTATTCGAGATAGAAACTTTTTGATTTCGATTTTGAAATCAGCGTAAAATTTCCTATAAGAATCCATTTTAAAATTTTAAAAAATCCATAATTTTGTGACAGCGATAGACAGACCGACAGACCGACAGACATATAGAATTCAGTAACGAACTTTTTAAATTCGTTGAAAATGATGGAAAAATAGATGACGAAATAAACAATAGAATAAACAAAGCAAATAACATTTATTATCAGATAAACAACACCATCATAGGAAAGGAAGAAATAAGCACCAAGGCAAAAATGCACCTATTTAAAACAATATTCACCCCGACTCTGATATACGGAGCAGAAATATGGACAATAACCGATAAACATAAGTCAAAAATAACTGCATCAGAGATGAAATACCTCAGAAGAGTTCTGGGAAAGACTAGAAGGGACAGGATAAGAAACAACAGCATAAGGGAGGAACTGAACCAATACCCAATTGTCCACGAAATTGAGAACAAACAATTACAGTGGTACGGACACGTGCACCGCATGGACATCGAAAGATACCCGAAACTGATAATGGAGACAAGAATGGAGGGAAGAAGAACTAAAGGCAGACCCCGAATACAATGGGAAGACAATGTAAGGCTATCGGCTAGGAAAAGAGGAAAAAATATGGAGGAGGTAAAAATAATGGCAAGAGAGAGGGAACCTTATAGGGAATGGATAAGGGTCCCAACGCCGTGAGGCATAAATGGGAAATGAGAAAGAAGAAGAAGTGATACGAAAACGTATAAAATGTCAATTTGAGTCACTTGACG
Organism: Sinelater perroti; assembly: GCA_036346155.1. NCBI lineage: Eukaryota > Metazoa > Arthropoda > Insecta > Coleoptera > Elateridae > Sinelater > Sinelater perroti. Next base: position 3,259,810 of record JARFIY010000099.1, read on the forward strand.
AGTAGAAGCAGAACAAATAAACACATGACTTTAGGTTAGGTTAAATAGACGTAATAAATAAATTTTAGTTTTACTTGTCAAACATAATAGGGGGATCGAAAAGTAATGTCTTTTCTACGCATGTCAATATTCGTTTGTCATTTATCAGCTCATTTTGTACTTCAAAGTCGTGCCAAAGACATTTTAAAGTTAGAGTGACTTGTTTATTCGTAAATAATTAAATTTTATGTTTTTTTTGCAATCTATGGTGAAATGGTCAGTCAAATACCAGAAGAGGTACATATCCAGCATCGTATGCTTTTTGAGTTTCACAAGGGTAATAATGCAACAATTGCTACCAAAAACATTTGTAATGTTTATCCATGTGCATTAGATGTTCGTAATGCTAAAGGGAGTTTTCTAAGTTCAAATTTGCTAGTTTTGATCTTTCCGGCTCGTATCGATGAGGAAGACCAACAACTTTAGACAATAACATGTTAAGGGCGGAAATGGAAGCAAATCTGTGTCAGACAATCAAGGAACTGTCGAACATTCTTAACCAACCCCGGTCGATCATTCAAGAACATTTGCAGCACATTAGTAAAGTAATCAGAGCAGGTGTTAGGATCCCGCATAATCTGTCCGAAGAAAACATAGCTAACCGGTCCACCACATGCAACTTATTGCTGCAGCGGCACAATACAGAAGAGTTTTTTGATCGCTTGATCACTGGAGATGCAGTGGCTTTCTCCAAATGAATCGCCACGAAGTTACAGCTAAGCCAGGTTTACACCCCAAAAATGCGCTTTTGTGTGTTTGTTGGAATATTTGTGGGGTCGTTTATTTTAAAGTACTAAAACCTGGATAAACAGTGATTTCAGACCTTTACTGTGAACAATTTGATCGAGTAAATCAATCTTTATTTAAAAAGTGCCCTGTGATTGTCAACAGAAAAGGTATTATTCTGCAACATAATAATGCAAGACCCCACTGCGCACAAACCCTAGAAAAAATTAATAAATTGATGTGGGAGGTATTGTCTTACCCACAATACTCACCCGATATTGCGCCATCGGATTTCCATTTATTCCGATCGCTACATTTTGTAAGTTGCAAAAAATTTGAAAATTTTGGTCATGTCCAAAATGCCATCTGCAGATATTTTGCTCAAAAACCAATTGATTTTTATCGATCCGACATTGAAAATTTACACACTATATGACAAAAGGTTGTTGATAACGAGGGTGATTACATAATTGATTAAAAATAAAAATTTGTTAAAGACTTATCTGTTTGAAGTTAATGTAACAAAACGACATTACTTTCCGGTCCCCTTATTATTGATCTATTGCAGTTGAACATTAATCTCAAAGCAGGCATGTAATACACACGATAGCAATATCGGTATCAAAGGCGAGCGCACGGGTTCGAATCACTTATGTAGCATTTGGCAGACGTGCTTTTTTAATTAAAACATAAATAGCACGGTTAACTGCGGTTCTAGTGATATAGTGGTTAAGGCTGCTCATTAAACCCCACTATTATCATCAGTTCACAGCTGAAAAGTACGGTTGATTCGCTCCCGTGCTGCTTCCTTCCTCGTATGACCAGCAGCTTCCGAAAATGCATCTTTGGCTGCCCATCTGCCAGTCTGATCCACGTTACACCCTTCATGCTAGCTCAGGTGATCCTGACACTGGAAATGCTGGTCCCGTATAAGGCCCACATGTGCGATGATAATCACCATACAACAGACAATTTCGGTGAGAATGCGATCGGTGCTTTGACTTCTGGTGCGCATCTCGTATAGTAAGGTGTTGAGTTAACTGGTCCTCAGGTAACTTGCCTCTTAACAGGCATAAAAAACACATATCACGTAGCTATTAGGCACAGACTTGTGCATCTCCTGCATAATGCTGTAATCAAATCATTAACGTCTCAGGCAGCGGAAGAGATTGAACATATCAAACTTAATTATGATTCCCTGTCCGTTCTTAATTTGAAAACTTATTTGGCATACTTGTAGTCAAAATGTCGTAGCGGCAGCATATTAAGATTCTCACAGGAAAGTGCTCTAACTGCATCCGAAACGCGCGAAATGCTCTGAAGTCTACAATTGTTTGGCTCAGGTTTATGATAGAAGATTTTCGATAACACTCGTACACCCGAGCATTGCTTAGAGTGAACGAAATAGTTGCTATCACGATTTGGGATCAGATGTATTTGTACAATCAAAAGAGTGCGTTCTTCCCTCACCAAATGGTTACGTAGTGCTTTCAAAATGATGATAGTGACGACAAATAACTACATTGTAGATGTTAAAGGCTTGTATGTCAAATGGGAAAATAATATAAAGGATCATGAACGGCGAAGCATCAAAGCCCTAGTTTGGTGCAACATTCTACGAAAATGATGTCTTGTCTTAAGCGATAAAAGCCGATTTGGAGGCTCAAAGATTTAGAATTGTCAGTACACACCACCTAGTAGGAAAATAATTCACTGATGAACAGGCAAATTAATCCCATTGTTGAGGCTCGTAACCATACGACCAAACGTTACAATCATCTGCTTTTTGTTATGGACAATAATAATCTCACAAACCCACGGGACGATTTAAAAAACTATTACTGGTTGGAGATGATGATAAATTTGTTGTCTAAAGGGCTGACGTAGTGTCGAACAGTGTGAGAAACTTTGATAAGCTAAAAATGCTTTTTGAACCCTACAACCTGATTCTTCTAAAAACTACATTCGATCACTTCGATCTGAATATGACTCTCATATATTAAATATATTAAAAAACAAATTTTTTGCAATATTTTTGTCAATTTAACATTAACTTAAGTTTATGTGTTTATTTATTCTGTTTGTACTCGTCAAGAGCTTCAAATTGACATTCTATACGTCTCTCTGTTACATAATATAGGCATTTTTCAATTAATTAAATATCATTCATTGTTTCATTAACTAATGAGTTTCAAACACTAATATACACATAGAACATAGAACCCTCTTATATGATATATCACACATACCCCTAAACCTCCAAGTCCTTTATTATGATTCAATTTTTTTTTTGAAGAACAACAATGAAAAAAAAACGTTTTGCTTCTATTTGGTAACATATTTTTCCTAGAGAAACGTGTAACTTTAAATAACTGAGTTTAGACACAACAGAACGCTTACGTTTTAAAACTTCGAACATCATCGGCAAAGTCCATTATATGGTTTTCGCCTATAAACATTAAACAAATAAATTGTATTAGTGTTAGCTGAAGACACACATATCTCAAATAAACAGATTGACTTCATTTCCACTACCCAAAATAGGTGTCTCGTCTAGTCAATTTAGAACAGGAAGGTAATTACTAGAGAGAGGATTTTATGCAAAATGCATATTCTTTATTTTTTTTAGTTAACCAGCCTTCTTTGCTTTTCAAACTAATTACACTAAATGTGATTATTTAGCATTAATTTTTGCATATTTTGCATATTTGAAGGTATAATGCATATTTTGATGTTTGGTGCATATTTGGACTTATTATGCATATCTTTGCATATTATGTAAGTATTTACATTTCTTGCTCGTTTGCCGATATTGGCACAGCATCAAATTTTTCTTTTAATACATTCGTTGGCAGAACGGTTTGGTGATATAAATACCACATTTGTAGAAAGGGACGACCTAAAACAATAATATGATGTTCGTTTATAACCTACCTACAGTAAATCGAACATCTTGTCGCTTAACCATGAAATTGCCATAAAAATGTGCCGACAAGTTTCCAAGAAACTAAACGATAATTTCTGTAATTTATGGGCACCTCTATTCCTTTCATTGCACAAAATTTAAGCATTAACATTCGTTCAGTCGTTCGAAAACTTTCAACTAAAGCAGATCTGGAGAATTTCGTGATTTAGTTTCGTTTGAAAACATGCCGAAAGTAAAAGAAAATTTAGTTTCGGTGTAGATAAGAAATATTTCGAACTCGTATGAACAGCAAGTGTGCATTTTGCACAGTATGTCAAAAATTTGTGTATTTTATTGTTTGTAATTAAACAATTTAATTATATTATTTATTAACTTTTGCAAAATAAGATAAGAAATGTACTCTTGAATGTAATACGATATTATTTGATATTATTTAAACTTTTAATGAAATATTTTTAAATTTATTTTTTATTTTAGATTACATGTGGACGAAAATCGCAAGTTACGCAGCACATTAAAACGGCTCTACATAAAAGAAAATTAGCAAAAATAAAGAAAACAAAACTTTCTCAGACACTTCTGCAAGATACGTTGTTGGTGTCAGCCCACTTGCGCCCGGCCCTTTTGCGCCTACCGCCATTTTCGGCTCACTTGCGCCTCAGAAAAATGTCAAGAAAAACAATTTTCTCATTTGCGCCCAACGTTGCAGCTCCTTATACATTACGACTAATTACACAAAATTTTATAAATTTCCGCTGGGTTCCCCTAGTTTCAATATGTTTTTGTAATTATCTTGGTTTTTGTATTTATTGGGGATTGATTTTTTTTGTTTTATAGTGGTACATTTTTGAAAAAGTTGCTAAAATTTTCATGCAAAGCTGAATTCTCATATTTATGCAATTATGCTTAAGAATTGTTATAAGAACAAATTTCTCGCATTTAAATTGTTACCCATTGCAGGCCCTTGGCCACTTCCCATTTTGGCCACTGCTCAAATTCAGAGCACTTGCGCCTCGCCAAGTCACTATAAGGCTTTTGGCCCAACTTTAATTCAAGCATTCCATTCATAGATTTCTAAACCTTGTTGTTTATGGGGATTGATTTTTTTTTTATAGGGCTTTTTGAAAAGTGAAGAACTGTTAGTGGCCAATTTTGTAGTTGAATCATCTGAGCCATTTCTTTATGATTTTCTATGCTAGCTCAGTATTCACTAAGCTAGTCAGTATATAGTTAACCAAGTTTTTGATATAGAATAAAGTGCGCAAACATTTGCCTAAATCGCCTGTATTTTCAAATTCCACAAACGTCTTCTCTATTCTTTCGTCTAATCTCACGTACTTCTTTTTTCTTCTTTTTCCTTCCAAGTTCAAGTATTGCCTATCGTAAACATAGTCCATATATTCTGCTTCCTTCTTCAAAATCTTTAGGAGTTCAAAAATATTTGGATTTGGTTTCAAGAGTTGGTTCAACCTGTTGTTCCATCCTTCAATGGCATTATTAGATCTATGTCTGTGGCCGTGGCGGTTGTGTTATTTTCCAACTAGTTATCTACGAAGTAATTGTAAAACGTCGTCAATTTATCATTTTCAGGGACGTTTTCCATTATATATAGCGATCCATTGTCAATATAATTTAAGCCAAATATGCAATGCAGCACAATACGTATTGCAACCGTATGTCGCAATGGTACTTTGTTGCAATCCCAATCTTTGCACAAGGCTTGATTTCAATAGGAAATTAACCAAATTTCAAGTAGGAAGACAGTTCAAGGCGTGGTAGTTTTAAATCAATTGCACAACGATTGGATTCCATAGGGCTTCAATTTTTATATATAGTATATGCATCCTGTGTTTTATTTGAAAGCAAAGCGTATATAACTGGAATTGTGTTGGTTTCCCCAAAAGTACTCCCAAGGTCCACATGAATGGTATAAATCTGGTAAAATTACTTACTGCAGCTTTTGAATATTCTTTCCATAAAAAAGTCTGTCATTTTGATAATGCTTCTTTAACGTTTTGATTTGCAAAAATAAGAACTCTGTGTTCTTCCGTATCATCAGCGAAAGGAAAGGTTGAACCATCTCCTATCTTCAATATGTCTTCGGAAAAATGAACATCCTGAGCTGTTGTAGGGTTTTGTATCACGCCTCGTGCGTTGTTACATATTCTATTTGAAGTTGATTTTACCGAAGAAAATGCAGGAATCTTAGTCATAAGATCTAAACCTCAATTGAATAAACCGTTTGTTTCTTTCTTGTAAATCTCGGACATTAACAAAAAATCTTCTTCGCTTTTTAACTTCACCGGCAGTTAACTAACCACTATCTAATATTTGTATTATTATTTACACATTTACCAGTATATGCAAAATGTTAACTTGTTTTCGTCTCACACTTTATCCTATATACAAAACCTTGATTAACAACTAATGACAACGTTGGGCGCAAAGGATACCATTATTTTCGCTGGAATTTTTCTGAGGTGCAAGTGAGCCGAAAATAGCGGTTGGGGCAAATGGGCCGGGCGCATCTAGGCCTATATCACGTTGTTTGGGGGAAACATCTAAAAAATGATCAAGAAGAATTCAATTTTGCGTTATACGGTGCTCTTGTTAAAGCTAATATCTTACTAAAAAAACTTAAAAACTCTAGTTTTCGATGGTTTTTGGAAAAAATGAGTAAAAAACAAGTGCCAGATGGAAGCGTACTTAGAAAAAGGTTTCTCAATGACGTCTATCTTGAAACCATAAGGCATATACAAGAAATTATTAAACATACATATTTTTGTAGATAAAACCACGGATTGATTGCTTAACTGAAGAACTTAGTAAATTTTATTTAATTGCTTTCAAAGTGCTTGGTAAGATCAATCATGTAACAAGTCCGTTTTGTAAATGAGGTGTTAATGTAGTTTTTTATTCCTGATATTGTTCCAATAGATAAAATTGTTTTGATCTTCTCCGATGCCGCACCGCATATGGTAAAAGCTGGTGCACAATTAAAAGTTTAATTAAAAAATTTAATTCATGTTACGTGTCTAACTCATGGTTTAAACGGAGTAGCCGAAACAACCCGTAATGAATTTTCGCTTTTTTACAATTACAGTTGTATAGAGAAAAACTTCCTAACATTTCTTTACCGCTAGAACTTATAATTACACGCTGGGGCACTTGACTAAATGCAGCTACTTTTCATGTAAAACATTTTGAACACAAAAGAGAATTAATTTTTGCGTTTTCTGATAACACAAATAATTATATTGAGAAAGCTTACTCTGTTTTAAAGAAAAAAGAACTGCCCAATCAGTTAGCCTTTATAAAAGCTCATTATTATTTTGTAAGCACAATAATTTCTAAATTGGAAACCGAATCATTGCCTCTTAACAAATTTAAACAGTTGATTTCTGATGTTCCAGGGAATTCGAGTAAAACTATTTTAAATAAATTGAAAGAAGTATTACAGAAAAATAGTGGTTATCAACTGTTGACTAAAGTTAATAAAATTCTAATACAAAGTGAAAATTCTGAAGATCGTGAAGTAAATTTAGATTTATCTATAGTAACAGCTTTGAAAATGCACCTATAACATCTGTAGATGTCAAAAGAAGTTTCTCTTCTTACAAATACATATCCGACAAACGTGAAAATTTCTTGCCCGAAAATATGGAAAAGCATTTAATTACAAATATCAATTAACAAAAGTGAAACATTATTATTGTGTGTAATTGTATGTATTTTAGAATAACTACTACTTCATTAGTCTTTATTTTTTATTATTACTTTTTTTTGTTAAGTTCAATTGTACTTAAGTAACTATTGTTTTTGTATATATTTTTTAATTAAAAGTATGTAAGAGCATATCTCCGCCTTTTATTGCTACATTTAAATTTTAGTGACATTAAAATTTAAAAAATAGTTTGCTTTTGCCATGCATATAATATCAATGCGATATGCATATTTTTCATAAATAATGCATATTTGTTGCATAAAGGTTTTAAATGCACGTATTTTGGCATTTAATCGTGCATAAAACCCGCTCTTTAGTAATTACTATGCAAACGCCAGCCTGCCCTTTGCAGTCAGAAATGTTTTACGGTGTTTTAAAGCGTTTTCAAAAGTTAGATCCTTTTTAAATCCGCATTACTGAAAATGTTGCCTTAGCGGTTCTATTAACCTAATTGTTTATACTTTAATTAAGCTTATCAAGGAGTATACATAAACTTAGAACACAATTCGCTAGTTGCCGACATAGGACCAAACAAAATGTCGAAAGACTTTTGCAAAGTTTATCGATACATTCAGATTATAAAATAAAAATGTCAGAAACAATGTAATAACAGACAAATGACAAAATTTGAATGAGTACCCAGTATTTGAAGCTAACTAAACTTTCTAAAAAGAAATGCTGGATGACAAAAAAAACTTGGACATAAGAAAGAACAAAATTACTCAGAAATAACAAGTAAAAATATAAAAAGTTTTAAAACACACAAAAATAAATAAAAAACATAAGCAATAAAATGGAATCATCAACCCAAATAAACTGACATATTTAATAGGCATTAGATGATAAAGAAGTAGCTGACCTATATAAAAAACAGATTTTTGTAACTTTAGTAAATGACTCAGACACAATTATACTAGATGAAGAACTAGTGCATGGGTATGTGGGAATCACATATAATAAAGTAATTTGAGAATACAAAAATATATATGGAACGGTAACAATAACAAACTTGAAAACCAAATCTTAATACCAAAAGTCAGAAAAGCTATTGATTCTGATGGGCTTCCTAAGTAAATACTAACATTAACCTTGCAGTAAATCCATTTAATAAGAGACGTAACTAGCAGAATACTCGAACAGTGGTTGAAGTCAACTTTTATAGCGCTTTCTAAAACAGCAGCCTAGAAAATATCTTAAAAACGTCTTCCGCATGATGCATGCTCATATGAGAGAAAAAGTGAGTTTGATTTAAACGATTTTTTCAATGCTTTGCTGTAAAAATATCGAAATTAACAAAGCGATTTATTCACATGCTTTGTTTATTATAAATAACCATTCAATAAAGTATAGTACCAGATCAATTGAATTACTTCAAAAAGTCGACATGTACTAAAAGGATATTAGAATTATAATAAATCTATACTGGTAACAATATCCAAAAATTAAAATTAGAAACTTAAACATCAGCTATAGGAATTTAAAGAGGATGTGTATTCTTTCTCCCCTATTATTTAACTTTTATGTGGGGAACATTTTTAAAGAAATCCTTCCGGATTGCATATAGGAATTAAGATTAATTGGGGTACGAACTAACACCATTCAGTACGCAGATGATGCCGTTATCCTTACTGAAACTATTAAAGAGTAATATTACCTTGTGGCCACTAAAACTTACCTTATTTTGTAAAGCTTACTGTGGACGCTAGGAAGGTTTTAAAGAAATGCGGTTTTGAGCATATAGAAGTACTGATACTTATTTATAAAAAACACAATTTATTGATTATAAAAAATTCAAGAGACGCAGAGACCTGCACAAATTTTTTTTCTTTAGGTCCAAACGGGAGTATCGCTCCTGGTCGCAATTTTCACTCTAGAACAAAAAACCAAAAATTTTCTGAAAATACAGCTCAAAATGAAGTAAGTTACGTAGGATTTTGTCAAAATATTGTATTAAAAAAATAGCATTAATTTTAATTTTTTTCAGTTTTCGTCGAACAATTGGTTCGAAAATCTTTTATAAAAACTGTTAGAAGCAATTAATGTATCTCCAGAGATAATTGTATTTTCAAGATACAGTTAAAATTTCAAGACGATCGGACTACATTTGACGGAGCTATTGGTTTAAAGTTTCCAGTACTAAAATATTGATGAAATTTTCATTTTACTTCTAATCGACAATTCCTGCTCCATATAATTGGCCTTCCAAATGAAGAGTATTAGAGACATCTATTTCAAACCCTAAGTTACCGACCAATGGTAAATCCGAGATATAAAGCAACGAAATCTCCAAATGTATAATTACCCGACGCACTAAAAAACCAATAATTTAGCGCTATCAGTAGGTTCAAAAAATCGAGTTTTTCGATCATTTACGAAGTTCGCCTGTCGAAAATGGAGTTTTTAAACTGTTCTTAGATAGTTTCGAGACTGTTCAAAAAATAAAATAAAAGTTACAAGGTGATATTACCCCTTATGGACCTTTAAACAGTTGTGAACCGCATCTCTGTAAATGGACAACTAAACTTAATATAAATATTCATGATATCTACTTATTAAAGTTACGGTGCAACCTTCCATTTTAATGGCAATCAAGTTGAACGTGTACATGATGTTTAACAACGAAAAAACTTGGATCCAGATAAGAAAATTAAAAGGGCAATTTGGGCTGTTCGCGCTACATTTAACAAAATGCGACCACTTTTCTGTATTGGCAGCATACTACTTAAAGTAAGACAAATAACTGTTAAATATTATGTATGATCTGCATTACTACATGGCGTGGAAAACTGAACTCTCAAGATAACAACAATAAACCGTTTGAAGATGTGGCTATATAGACAATGTTAAGAAAATCATAGATCCATAGTTACAAATATCATAGAACAACCACCCAATGTAAACTAATAAACACGATAAAATGCCACAAAACAGCTTCTCTTGGTCAGGTAATACAGGAAAAATATCATCTACTGCAACTTATTCTGAAGAATAAATTTGAAAGCCAACATAAAATTGATAGGAAGCAAATATCCTGTCTAAGGCACATCCGTGAGTCAGACTAACAACAAAAGCAGAGAACTCTTGTTTAGGGCAGAAAACAGAACTGTCTACTGCCGAAATGATTGAGATCGTCAGGAAACCTAACATGGCATTTTAACTTAAATCTGCTACACCAAAGACATCAATGAGAAAAAACATCACTAATTTTTTAAATTTAGCGGGCGATTGAGGATCACACCATCAAACTGTTCACCTATTGCCGATTCGTTTCTTATTATACACCAGAAAAAGACAAAAATCATACTGTTTTCTAAGAATACTGTATTATCATGCTATTTTGCGTGCGATTGAAGATCACACCATAAAGCCGTTCATAACTTTCCTGAATGTATAAAAATTTAAATTAAACTAGAAAATGATGCAGAACATAAACTTATATTTTGATTCACAAAGAAACCTACGTCCGCAAATAAATCATAAACTCAAAAGAAACGCACTTGAACTTTAAAGAGACTATGTCAAAAAATAAAATACTTATAAATATTGAATTGTCGACTTTAACATTAAACCAAATTGTATGTCAAGCTACCCTTGTATGTTTTATAATACAAGAGATCGTAATGTAACTGATTTTATTTAATTTACCTATGGTTTAATTTATTTATTGCTAAAAAGGAACATAACTTTATAATGGCCTTATGGGTAATCCTTTCTTTAGATCGAAATTTGCTTAAGCCTTATCACTAATGAGAAGTAAGGATTGGCATTTTTATATTTTAGTAAATACTGTGCAAATTCAAAACTGTCTCGACATTTACCAAAAACCGGCTAATAAATAACACTTATCATTAATCTCAAACTGATTAGAAACATTTTTGATTAACCAACCCACAATATTTTGATATCTTATTGTGCATCTAGTCACTGGTACATTTTTTACAGGATGATGACCTACTAGAACTCTATTTGTTATTAACTGTAAGATACATTAGCCCAAACCTTCTTTATTGGATATAATTGTAGGGAGAATTAGTGTTCAATACTTTCTTAGTGATTATAATGGCCTGACATCAAACAAATTTTGCGTTGGGGGTTTAAAAATTAAACATGCTTTTCTTGTTTAACTTGAAATTGTTACCAAAAGAATTGTCAAATATTTTTTAAATAAGAAACCAGGTAAATGAACTAAATAACAAAAAGGAATTTTTGTTAAAGAAATCATATAAATAGTCGATTAAAAAAGCAAATATGATCTTCAAAATTAAAACAACCAATATAATATCAAGTGTAGCAAAATACATTAAACACAATAAGCAATTTTACATTAGCCTTTACAGTTTCAACCGGTAGCCGAATTTTTTTGAGCGTTGAAATACACTTTTCAAGCAACCCCTATACATGGTTTATTGATTTATTTGCTACTAATTGTTGCCCAACTAAATGTAACTTCGTCTTGCAATTATTTACTGTCTTGGCAGTACTTACGCTGATTTTGCGATAAATAAATTTTATCAGTTACAATGTAACAAAGTCCTTTTATCTCAAATGGTGTTTCAAAAGTAGTAATAAGCAATCTTAGTTACGCATTATATTTTAAGATTGTTGCAGAAATATGAAGGGTATGCATATTTAAATGTATTTAATGAATCATATGTGTATGATAACATGAACTGCACCGTATCTTCTCGGTAATTTAGTGTTTAAAGTTCAATTCTTATCTTTGTGGAAACACTAATAGAGCTGTTAAATTTAACCAAAATATTTCCTTCTATATCCTTACTTGCTACTCTTTAAATCGCTTTAAAATTGAGAAAGTTTCATCATCATTTGATGTACTTTCCACCACACTTTTATGCATTTCAGCATTTTTCGAAATCAGTAGTCGAACCAACTCTTCTAGGTTTCTTAAGGAATAAGTTTTTTCTTATCATCTCACACTATTAAAAGATGCTTCTCATTGGAAAACCATCTCTCTTTTAATCTATTTTTTACCTAATTAAGTCCAGATTTCGTCACTTGTTACGATATTGTTGACAAAGCGAGATATTGCGTTATCCAACTTATTGAACGTCTAGTGGCACCGCGAAATGCACGTAGCATCTGCTTATCGGTTGAGGCACGAGGAACTCAAAGCAAGCATTCTATTCTTACTAGATAGTTGTGAAGAATTTCTGGAACAGAAATTTAAAAATAATTTTCTATATAACAATATACCACCAGTTGTTCTTCCTTGTAAAACAAGGATAGACGTCTTGAACTCGAAGTAAAATTTTTTGCAATTCCTAGAACGGAGGTGGTTCTGTTGGCCACAATAGATTTAGACGAAGAATAATGAGCAAATTCGTTTACTATTTCTTTCATAACAACACTTTCTGTATCATTAATCGTTTTACTTTCCACACTTAATAAAATACACTGCTACAGTCAATACAAAAAAAATTAAACTGCTCTATCTATAAAACTTCAGATATTATATTTAGCTATGTAATATAAAATACAAGAGTGCCTCTTAAAACTTTGATAAAATACAAGCACAATATGAAAATGTTTTTTTACTGAACCACATAATAATTGCCTAAACGCTCGTATTAGTAGAAAAAAATTTGAAAACATTGGAACAAATGGCGAAAACCACTTTAATCTTTTTCTTAATGATATTTATTTGCAATCTACTGCAATAAGCAAATCAGTGAACTAATCTCTAAATTACAGGTGAGGTAACACCCTTAGCGTTCCTCAATGAAGTCAATTATACAACTGATATATAACTAAGAAGTAGTAAGGATGACAAAATGTCTAGAAACGATAAAGAAGATCTATCGGTTTGAAACGCTTTAGTCTGCGCACTTGTTCACTTTTATCAATCAGATCTGACACTAATGGATTAGGATGTGTTTCTAATCGCTGCAAATATTTTTCACTAAACTTAGCAATTTTTTCTTTCACTGTTTTCAATTTCAGACCTCTCCATATTTCTGTGTTGGGTACGTAATAGAGAGTAATAGTCTCCCACTGGAATTTCGATATTGAAATGTAAGGCAGTATCCCACAACTGAATGCCAGGTTGGTTTCAGTACTCTTTTGTAGACTAATAATTTGTTGTTTATCGAGAGTTTGGAGGGTTTTTTAAGATTTAAGTGTTTTCTCTTGGTCCAAATGTGCGTTCTCCAAGTTAGGCCTTTGTCAAGATGGATGCCAAGATATTTCACACAGTCTGTACCGGATAGAACTCGGCCATCCATAATCACTTCGAGGACAATGCCTTTACGTTTGGTGAAGGTAATTTGTAATGATTTTTGGATATTGATTTTGAATCGCCATTTTTAAAACCAATCAGTTACTGCTTCCAGATTTTGCTGTAAATTACTTCCAGCTGTAAGAGAGTCAGTATGAATGGAAAAAATTGCTGTATCATCAGCATAGGTCGTGATCAATGTATGTGCGTTTATGGGAAGATCTGCTGTGTATAAAACATACAGGACTGGACCAAGAACATTTCCTTGTGAAACACCTGATGTGATGGGGTAGAATAATGATAAAGCTTCTCCGGATTTTAATTCAATGTGCCTGCCTTCAAGGTATAATTTTATGATTAGTTAGTATGTGTAGGGTAAGAACAGCTTGAAGAGAAGACCTTCATGCCAGACCTTATCAAAGACCTGGCTGATGTCTAGAAAGAAGGTCGCACAGTAGTTTTTGTTTTAGAATGCATAGTTAATGTATTCTACTACCCTCTGCACCTATTGTATGGTGTAGTGATGACTCCGGAAGCCAAATTAATGTTCAGGTATTAATTTTTGATCTTAAAAAATTAAGTACGTATGGTCAGGAATAATCTTTCAGATAATTTGGAGAACACTGGCAGCAGGCTGATGAGTCTGTTTCCGGGCTTGGGGATAAGTATAATTTATGCAGTTTTTCATTTTATTGGGAAAAAGTCTGTACGTAAATAGATATTGCAGAATACGGCTGACAATAAAAGCCATCTCTACAAGAAGTTCTTCATGCAAACCAGAGAACAGTCAGGCAAATTTCCATCCAAGATGCCCCAGACGATGACCACCTGACCTGTGGGAAATCCCATATTATGGGCTACGCTACGATGGCCGACTTCTTCAAAAACGTTGCCTTTATTGACTCTCCCCAGGGAACTACGCTTTTTCTCGACAGTTGGGGCTGGTGGAAGAATCACAGAGAAATACGCAAATACATATCGAGTGGCCTCGATGCCCCCATTGAGCACATTCCAGCAGGTTCAACTGGTAGAATTTAGTCTCTAGACGTGTCATTTAACAAACAATTCAAATATGGTGTGCGTAAGGTACATGATCATGTCATTATTGCTCACCTCAACACATTCCCCAAAAAAGAGAACACTATAAAGGTGATGTCCCAGACCCATTCGGCCTTCTCACACACTCGCTTCATCCCCAATATTCAATACGCGTGGTTCAAGGCGAGGTATGTGACCACTCGTCCTCCCCGTTTCCCTTCCTACGCCGATGTCCTCTTTGACAAGACCGTTGCACCGCAGTTGGATATATACTTTGTCCATTATGTGATGTTCTGTTCTGTGCACTCTGCTTTTTCGATAAATGCCATAGGTGCTGCTAGTGTTTTTTGTGCATTTGTTATTAAATTTGTTGTTATTGGCAGTCTAACTGCTTTTTGCTATCAATAAAGTCTTTAATAAAGTTCAATATTATATTAAAAACCTTCATTAGGTGTCTTGCAAAGATACAAGCTTTTTGTTGCACTTTGTTTTTCATACCGCAGAGGAGCTTCTTGAACCCAACTGTTAGTTTATTCAGCTTCCTTTTGTCTCCAGGTTGTTTATTAGTTTGCCACCTTTCTACGTTGTCGTTTTTCTGCTATTTTTTTTTAACCTCGATGGAAAAGTTGAATTCTTTTACACTAGACTTTTCTGTTATTGTTTGCCAAGTTGCTTGTTGAATTAACGTATTAAAAACCTTTTAATGCTAAAACCAATTCTTCATTGGATTTCAAAGTACTTCAAGCATTAGCAATTTTTCAATTATTTCTCTGAAATGATTGCAATTCTGTTACTAAGGCTAGGAGAACTTTATTTGAGTAATAGTTAGGTACTTATTGTTACTATTATCGGGGAGTGGCCTGAGTAAAGGTCTAGAAAATAAATATTTAAAATAAATAACAAGATATACAAAAATGATTCAAAACCATAAAAAAAGCAAATTAAGGATATTTACTAACTTTAGAAACACACTGACAGAAGCAAAAACTAAAAATTCTCATAAAAATAATTACGGTCAAATTAAGTTTTCATTTTTTCTAACAAGGTTTTGAAGAAATACATATAATAATAAATAAATTTAACTTTACCATAATTGATTACCAAAAAACTATTTCCAAGACAAATACTCATTTCGACACAAAATGGTCCCATCTATTTTACACAACATTTTTTATAAGACACAATAAAAATTTAATAAGGTGATTTATGCACTTTCTCGACAATCTAATTTAAAAAAATGCTTTTTGTTACTTAATGGATAAATTAATGTTGAAGAAATTTGATGGAAAGAATTAAGCGCTTAATGATTCTCTCAAAATCTAGCTCTTTTAAAGAGTTATTTCTTCTTAATCTTCTGATGACCAGGCAAGATTTTGTAACACAGAAAACCATATGAGGTCATTTACTAATCCAGCTTGCACAATTCTTAATTAACTTAAGATCTCTAATATATAGTTCGAAAAAAATATTAGTACAAAACAAAACAAGACAATGAGTGCCAATTAATCAGCATTACTTTTACGAGTATTGGACAGTAGTGCAGTTACAATTAGAGCATTTTTGTTAGTCTTATTGTTAAACTTCCTAAAATACACGACGCTACTGCTATGTGCACCACAATATCTTGGTTAAACAGCCGGACCAAGAGGGTTTTCTACATCTTCGGTTCCTAAAATAATTTTTGTGGCAGTTTGGATATAAATTCTTCGGGGACCGTTTAGTTTTATTAGTAACTAAATGGTTTGGTTAATGCTATTCCTAACTCCTTCAAATACAACCCCCTTCAAAAAATTTTAACTTGACATTTGGGTTCATCTCTGGTTACAAATTGTTTTGAAATTAGCATTTGCATTCGAATAATCAAATAATTCTTTGTCAGTATCGATAGATGATTTGAACAATTTATAATCTTTAGAGTCATCATTGCCTACTATACGTATTTTTCCTTTGATAAGTCTTCATCGACATTTCCTTAGGCAAATTTTCCAAATTTGGCATGTATCAAACTTTTTTATGCTACTTATAACTTACAATTTACTGTACACAACATGTACGGACCTTGAGAATGCAAAAAATATATAAGGTCCAATACCTAGAAGTTCTAACAGACTTGTAACCAACGTACGCACATTCATGTGCCTTAGAGCAATTCGTTGCTGCGTATTTTATCATGTTTTTGAGCGGATTTCTGTACTAGTGATTTCAATCACAATATAATTTTTAATTTAATTTTTTCTCACAAACTAATCACACGAAAACTGTGAAACTTATGTCACTTTTCGACGTAATCTCCCTGCAGCCGTACCATTTTTCACAACGTGAGAACGGTTTTTTACGACTTCTAAAAAATCGCTGATGCAATAGCGGCACGACTAGTGAATTTTCAACCACGCACAGTGCCTTTCATTGTTCGAAACAGCTAAAAGTCACTATGAGCCAGGTCAGATGAGTAGGCAGCATGATAAATCACTTCAAAGTTGTCACAAAGAAACTTCTACGTCGTCCGTCAGCATTCGTGGCACTCACCTGGAGGACACTTTTCGCATTTTCAGGTCTTCATGCAGAATTGTGTGCGGATCGCACGGAAATGCCAACTTTGAAGACGATGTGTTCCACACTCATTTGGCGACCCTGCAAAACAAATTTCTCCACTCGCTTGATCATGTCATCAGACCGGCTAGTGCGAGACTGAGATTGTCTTCGTTTGTTGTCATACGATGTTCTGCCTTCTTTGAACTGTCGCGCCCACAACCGTACATTACACTCATCGATAACACCATCACCACTTGTCTCACTCAACTAGCGATGAATGTCAATCGGTGTCACACCACGCAAATGGAGAATATAAATGAATACATGTTGTTCTTGTAATGAAAACGTCGCCATTTTAAGTATCAAACAGCCCTTACTCTCGCCGCTGCCGCTAGAGTCCTGTATGCCGTGCAGTGCTGCCATCTTTGTTACGTATTCACAAAGAGTGCGCACGTATTTTGAAACAAACCGGTTGTTTCTACCTGTTCCCAGTCCTGAAAAAAAAATTCGGAGATGTTATAACTAGAATGCACCTCGTAAAATAATGCTTGCCATTTAGTCATCCACCAATTTTTAAGATGATACCTCGTCGAAATGATTCCCTGCACGAGCGATATACTCTTGTAGCCTCACCTTAAAGTGTCATATTCTTTACCGAGTCATTTCCACTACTAGTGCTACGATCGCGTTGCGAATTTAATTCCATAAGGAAGACAATGCGCTGGCTGCCGCTTAACTGCGGTAAACTCGAGTACCGCGCGGTTACGCAGTTGTCGCTTTACACAGACCTGCATGGGAGACGCCGCACGACGACGCATTCTCGCGCGGTTTTTGTTCAAGAAAGGACACCTGATAACGGATTTCAACTTAGAAAAGCTTATTTTTGAGATAGTAAATCGTCCATCATTATGCAATACGAAAGTGAATGAGTAGAGTCTTCGAGTCTTAAAAATACCAATGTGGGAGGAGATAGTTGGCTTATATGGAGGAAAAAAGTGTCATAAAATCAGAAGAAAAATTTATCTTCAAGTTTGCTGAACACCGCAAATCCATATCCACAATACACCATTACCGCAGGTTGTGGAGGTAAAATATCTCGGCATGCACCTCGACAAGGGGTTAACATGGAGGGCACACATATGGCATAAAAGAAAACAATTGGGGATCAAGTTCAGCAAACATTACTGGATGCTCGGTAGAAGATCCAAGTTGTCACTTCAAAATAGACTCTTAGTTTATAAGGTTGCATTCACACCAATATGGGCCTATGGCATAGAGTTATGGGGGTCAGCAGCAAATACCAATATTCAAATCATCGAAAGATTTCAGACAAAAATGCTACTTGCAATGTGTGATGCACCCTACTTCTTAAGAAACATTGATATTTTGCGCGACTTAAAAGGGGACACAGTGAAAGAAACCATTACCAAACTCAGTGAGCGATACCTAAGTAAATTGGAGTCTCACAGCAATCCTCTTGCGCTGAATTTACTCGATAACAGTTTGGACACTCAAAAACTAAGCCGAGTTAAACCACTACAACTACCTTATAGATTTACTTAGCAATCAAGATCGCAGTTCTTACTTGCCCACTGTAATAATCTAACCACATCTCCTCGGCTTCTAAGTTACTTACAGGTTTAAGTCACTGGGCGTTAATCCTAACGCCTTTTTCATGTCATTTAATCACTTATGTATCAAATTTGCTTATTGTGTATACAGATCGCAAATAGTGAATAAATAAATAAATAAATAAATAAATTTGCTGAACTCCCTATAAAATTTTACGAAAGCTCAGTTCAAATTTTTTTGTATGAAAGTGTGTACCCAGCATTCTTTGCTTTCGGCATTTGCGACTTTCCATCATCAATCTATGTAAAAACCAAATGGCCATAACATTTTCAGCTGACACCTTCATTTCACGCTGCGAAAAATGAGATATCAAAAACCGCGACGGGACTCAGGAGAACAAACCGCGCGACCGCATACTGCGGCGGTGCCTTGTAGGCCTAATAGTCCGTGGCCTGAAATACTTCAGCCTTTAGATATTTTCATAGAAAGAATTTACAAACGGTTACAAAGGTCTGGTTTTGTAGCCAACCACTGGATGTCATCATGCAATTATGTCAAACAGAGCTTTTTAATCGTGTTTTTATTTTTATTTAAAAACTATGCGAAGGGGCTCAAGCATTTCGGAGTTGGACAAGCTCTCCGGGGGGCCGCTGCCAGACCTCGTTATATATATAAAAAAAAATTATGAGTGCTGCTGCTGCTGCGTTCTTAGTAAGGCTATAAATACTTCAGAATAAATATGTCGTCATTTTCAGTATAGATTGATTTAGCAGTCACAATCTCTTTAAAAAAGCCTCCACCTTTGACATTCACCTACAAATGTAGTAACAAATTTATTTGACGCAAACATATACTTTATTTCAAAAAAATTTGTTTTACTATACCCAGCATATATACAACCTGGTATATAGTCTTATCCCAACATTATCATATTTGAAATAGTTGCTTTATGTCCTTTAATTTTCCTTTAATTTAATTATCGTTAAAAATTATTTCATTTATGAGAACCACAATACATCTAAAGAAAACTGTTTTCAATGGTAAGTTGTTACCAGGGGCCCGAGCGGTGATATATCGGGCGTCGGGACGCTACGACCGGCAACGCGTGGGGCACGGAAGGCTAAAAAAACGAAGCGTCGGCTCCAACTTACGATTAGAATTATATTTACAATCTTACAAACTTAACCTACCTTACGTTAACTTAACCTATTTAGCTAATTTACACGAAATTAACCTACGACTTAATGTATGCGCTGAAACGGGCAGCGAGCTGGTACAGCAAAGCGAGCGGCAGGTCCGGGCAGCGAGCATCAGATCCGGACAGCGAGCAGCAAAAGAAGCCAAAAGGGACTCACCTGATGACACTTGATGGTTTCTTCTTAAAGGGCTGATGACTGAGCACGAATTCTTTGGTGGCTCAGGTTTTAAGGGCTCAGCCGTGCCCCATTCTGCTGGTGGAGTGCAGAGTTTCAGGGTGTAAGCACGCTGAGCCTGCTGGGGAATGCAGGGCTTGCCCAGAATTGGTGAATGCCGGGGGCGCCTTTGCTTTGATTGGAAAATGCCGTGGCGTCGATAGCGTTCAGGTCGACTCGGGATCGCTTAGCACGCGCTGCGCGGCAAATCAACTACCCCTGTGTTGCACACGGAGCCACAAAGTCGGCCTCAGGTAACATTATTTGAGATTATAAATTCCAAGAAGGACCTCTGTGTTGCCCGAAACATTCCGGGTTAAGCAACATCAGTCTTGGCGAAATTGGAGCCAGGTAACATCCCCCCCACTCTGGAGACGCCACGGCGTTTTTTTTTTCGTTGTTCCGTTAACTTGAACCGGCGCCTGGGGCGTAGCGGAGGTCGATGCCCTGGTTGCGGTGGCAAATCGAGCAGCAGCAGTTTGTTGAGATCTGTGGCGTCGGCGTCGGGGCGCGCGTCTTCTGTTGGATTCGTTGTGCAGACGCGGGGCCCTGCGTCCATGGGTACTCGTACAAGAAAGCCTTGCTTGAAGAATTCGATGGCTGGTGCATATTCCGACACGGCGGTTGCTTCGGTTGTGAGGAGGTCGGGGGCGGCCGGCCCCGGCGTGGCGGCATCACCGGTGGTAGGTTCTAACCCGGGGACATTTTTGGCGGCCAGCTTGGTTGCGGCGGGTTTTTCGGTATCGGTCACAAACTGCTCGGCGGCGAACCCTAGCGCAGCAGATCCTTGCAAGTCCGGGTCGGGTGTGGTGGCTTCTTTTATAACAAGCGTCGCGAAAGTTTTGTCATCGAGCCCCGGCGCGTATCGACTTTCGACAGTTGATTCGGCGGCGATGATTTCCGACGCGATGTTATCTTCTGCGGATGGCTCTTCGGCGATCCTATTGTACGGCAAGTTGGCAGCAGCGGGCTTTGGCGGAATTTGTTCGTCGTGGGCGGCGGCCTCTGGTGCTGCGGGCCAATGCTCGGCAATGTTTTCTGCGGCAAGCTTCGGTACGCTTGTAGAGTCAGTAGCTGGAGCCAGCGCTGGAGCGTCTTCGGCAGCGGTATTTTGCACAGAATCTTCGGCGACAAGCCCCGAGGCGTCGAGATTTTCAGTGGCGGCTCTGTGGTGGCTATCTAATATAGCCGGGTCAATAGCAGTGCTGCGCAGCATCTCAATAGCCCTCTCAAGGATCTGCACGGAGAGATGTTTTGACGGTGCAGCGGGCTTTTCCTCCGGGCGTGGACGTAAGGAGTATTGCTGGCGCTCTTTACCGCGGCCTCTGCGCGTTATATGTTTTTTTCTATAGGATGCTGGATTCTTACCGAACTCGGTCCGTAGAAGCCCGCAGAAGTCTTCAAAGTTAGGTTTAAAAACAACAAAGTCTTTCCACCATTCCGCAGCCCTTCCGCTTACACAGCGGGTGGCCTGGTGAAGCTGATCCGGTCTATAGAGGCGTCGTATTTCTGCCAGGAACTTGTCGACGTCTTCGGATGGTTCTCCAGAAAATATGGGCAAGTCTTTGGCCTGCGGAATAAGCAACGAAATTGTTGCGGTTGGCGTGTCAATCAGGTGCTGATGAGGCCTGGTGAGCACGAAGTAGCCGGTCATTTTGGGCGCCACTGGGTGTTTTATCAGTCCCAGAACTGAGTCTTCTTCTTTCCGTGCCCTTTTCTGCCTCGGCTGGCGGCGGTAAATGTGGGTGCGGGGGCCCCTTTACCTTCCTGCTCCCCGATGATCACCAGCAGGTAGCAGGAAAATAGCCCCAGATTCTGGGCGCCAATTGTTACCAGGTCGGCCCCACGCGTTACCGGTCGTAGCGTCCCGACGCCCGATATATCACCGCTCGGGCCCGACCTGGTAACAAAGCATTAATTTTATTAGTTTTTAATTTTTAGTAATTTTGATAAAATATAAAGTTACTATTAAAAATATTACTCCTACCTTTCACATAAACTATTACTCCACTAAGTCTTTTTGTTCAAAAAAGTATAGTATTAATTCCTCATATTCAGAAATACTTACATCTGATTTTAAAAATCTAGTTGCCACTTTAAAGTACTAATAAACCCAAGCAATACCATACATGTATATAAATGCATGCATACTTAAATGCGTATTATATATGCAACCCAAATTTTGGCATTACTTATTATTTTAAAAATGCACAATTTTTATGTCGATAACAATAAGTATAATGTGATCCAAATTAAACTTTAAGATTTGAATTATGCTCCGCTTTCATTTTGTGAATGTTGGAAGTATGCATGTGTACAGTTGGTATCTAAACATAAAATTCGCCAAAAATCACCATAAACCCCATAAATTTCTGATTTGGGTTTTAGAGAACATATCAATTAAATATTTAAAAAAAAACTTATATTGAGCCATTGATACTTATTTTTCTTTAAATAGCTTTGTGAATCGTCAAAACTGTTGCATTTGACGTAGTGAAAAACGCGTGCTATTCACAAAAAAGTACATCTACAAAAATGCACTCTTTGGTCTGCATTGTAAACTGAAGGATTTATTGACCCGTACCTTCTTAAGAACGAAACTGGCAACGCTGTTATTGGTATATGGTATCGGGAGGTGCTAAACAATTTTTTAATGAAACCGCAGATTTGAGTTTAAATGACATGTGGTTTTAACAAAATGCCACATAACATGTGAAATGGGCGACATCAATCGCCCACCACAATCTACGATCTAACCTCTGTTCCTCTGGAGCTATTTCAAAAATTTGAAGTGTTTATGTAAACAAACCTACAATTCCGGGGTTAAAAAACTTCAGACGTGTAATTGCTGAAATAGAGCCAAATTTATGGGAAAACATTATGGAAAACTTCGCTAAAAGAGTGGTCGCATGGTAATGGAATCGTGAACCGACATCATAGTTTATACGTAACTCCCAAGTCTATACTTTACTCAGATATTAAGAAAATTCGGTTTGTTCCAACATTTTGTTTTATTCAATTTGAATTATCTTGTACATTGACTAAGAGAAAAACAGATACAAAGTCTAGATATATTACAAGAACAAAATGAATACATTGTTACTTTCTAAAAATGCCTTGTGCAGTCCGAACAAATGGTAATTTGTTACCTTTTTCAAGATGTTGAAAAAGTTTAATTACACTTACTAAACGCACTTGGTTGTGATCGAGAATAAGAAGATTTTGGGCCCATCTTGTACATACTATAACTACTTCAACAGTGTTTCTTCTAACTTCTTACACTAATTTCTTCATTATTGAAAGCTATTTGAAAATCGGCTTCAAAAATTTGATCAATTTTCCTAATTTTGTCGGTATTAACAGAGATCCTAAATCATCAAGCATTCACTTCATTTACCAAATGCTGTAGTTTCGTCTGCAACAAACATACATCCTCCAACTGTACTTGCAGTCTATTAAAAAGTTTTGTTGTGCAATACTATTTAACATTTTTTACTAACAATTTACTGGTGAGATAATAATCCGACTAGTTACGATTTGTTTGAACGTATCTGAACGTGTCTCAACAAAAATCTAATTTATATTTCAACCATCTTCTAATTATATAGCGAAACAAGATGTTTATAGTTTTACTCACATACGAGAACAATTTTGTATTGGATGAGCATAAAAGGAAAATGAGACCTTACAACTTTTTGATTACATTTTACACTTTATTAAGTCGAATTCTTACTGAAACTCTCCCAGAATTATTCTATACCACGATAAGTACAACTATCAAAATTATAATGTGATAGCTACAAGCAGTTCTTGAAATTGCTAAAAAACATTAAATGAAAGCAGTTTAAGCTAAGAAAATGAAATCCCTTTTCAGAAAATTCGTACGTAAACGAAGGCCGGCTCCCCGGTTTTATTAAGAAAATAAGTTGTTCGGGAAAGAACTAATATTTGTCCTTGGCAATCATCCTTTTAAAGTAAGGAAAACAGCTTAATATTAGGGAAACCAATTTAATCCTAAATAAATACAGTTAATAGAATTTTTATTAGGTTGAACATACAAGAGATCTTCAAATTAGCTTTAAATTTTCATCAAGAATAAACAAAGTGATCGGCATGATAGTCTTATAAGTAAATTATACAATTTTAATGCCATACTCTTAACAAATAAAAAGCTACACACACACAACTCTGATGAGAGATTTGTATAATAGCCAAACAGTATACATGGTTTGTATAAAAAGTATCGGGAACAATTTTGCGTCGAGCACGCTCACACCGCGCATGGTCGGTGGTGGGAAATTTGACCTTCAAGGCGCGCTAAGCGCCAATCGCCTGCGAGCGTTCGTTTAGGCTAGATCGTGTTTTTAATGGACCCCTGGCGAGTGACTCGGTGCAAGCGCAAAATGCAGCAAACGATTGAACAGCGGTACGCCATTAAATTTTGTGTTGGACTGGGGAAATCGGGTACGGAGATGTTGGGCATAATTCGCAAAGTGTTCAAGAATGAAAGTATGTCACAAACTGCAGTTTTTAAGTGGCACAAGCTCTTTAAAGATGGCCGAGAGAGTGTGGAGGACGAGCCCCGCGCTCGACGGCTGTCGACCTCAAGAACCGACGACAACGTGCAACGTGTGCGTAAAGTGCCGATTTCAGACCATCGGTTAAGTGTGTGCATGGTCGCGGATAAAATTGGCATCGATAAGATGACAGCGCACACACAGCATTATCACTGAAAATTTGGCGAAGGTCCCGAAGATCTTGACGCCCGACCAAAAGCAAAGGCATGTGTCTGCTTGCGAAGACCTTCTGTAACGCGTTGAAAAAGACCCCGGCTTTTTGGATGATTCCCAACTCATTTACAGTCCCGATTTGGAACCAGCAGACTATTTCCTATTCCCAAAAGTAAAAAAAAACTACCTGTAGAGCCTAAGTGCCGACAAAGAAGCTTGCACGCGTACCCTTAAGGACGTTCCGGAATGCGCCTTCGAGTAGTGGAAAAGCCGCTGAAAAAATGTGTCGACGCTCAAGGGATGTACTTTGAAGACTTTGGAGGTATTATAGCAATATCTCATATAAATCTATTTTTCCGAAACTTTTCCGATACTTTTTATACAAACCCTGTTTGTAACTGGTTGTAATCCTTTGTTCCATTTATTTCTAGCGCTTTTCATTCAATTCTGCCACTTTTATGTACATGACAGCTACAAGTCATCCACTCTATACAATTTTCTTACTTGTGGAAGTAATATAAATGGGGGAACGCCTCACACAAATTTTACCAAATATGAGTTCTTATAACTTTTGAAAAAATAATTGACCAGGCCGAGGATAGAATTATCATATAATATTAGAATACTTACTGAGATTTAAACTTTGTGCTATGATCTCCAATTTTGATTTCACTTGAGAGGTACACTCACAAAAGTATTTTGCTCAATTAATCTAAGAATTGATTTCAAAGTTCAAGCAGTGTCATCTTGGTGAAAAACAGAATACCGAGCAATTCCGATATAAAAAATTAATGGAAAAGATCTATAAAGTTGCAATATGTTCTATTTCTTCTATCTTCTTCAATAGGTTGCTGCCTTTCCAGATTTATCTATTAAAAGAAGTTCTTTCATCGTTTTCGATTTCTCTCTCTTGCCTTTAGATAAATTTATTTCCATCCTAGCCGGTATCAAACCCAGTCTATTATGGAATTCACATTACAAGATCATGTAAACACAAACAAAATAAAATCTGGACATTTTTCCAAAATGACAAAAAGAGAAACAAATTAAGAACAAAACAATGATATCTTAGAATTAGGATAAGTAAAGATAATGTACAAAATTAGACTCTATTTATGAGCACTTGCGCTTGAATCTAGACAAATATCGCTCAAGTTTCAAATCTAATGCCCAAGGATAACACAAAAATCACAAAACCTAAGAACAATATTTATGTCTATTGGATCGATGAGAGACTAAAATGATAAATACTACCTAGCTACTTGTCTAAGGTACTCAATATAAGATTACTTTATTATTTTGGAACTGAAACATAACTTTTTATAGAAAAAATTCTGCAAATATTTAGTCTATTATGGAATTCACATTACAAGATCATGTAAACACAAACAAAATAAAATCTGGACATTTTCCAAAATGCAAAACTAGAACAAAACAAGATTCTTGGGATCAGATAGTATGCTTATCATCTTGAACTATTTTCCACTCCTGTGCATATTTATTATGGCAACATCTGGAAACTGCCAATGTGTTCCAGCGGCAGCTATATACCTGGAAGGCATTATTGGCCACTCGAGCGTATCGGGCCCCAACAAAAACTACAGTCGTGGAAGACGATATTTCCACGAAGGGTGTTCAGAAATTCGTTACAATATATTATTAAAAAATTGTAACAAAACTAAATATGGATATGACTCACAATTTAATTTCTAGTATAAAAGAAGGTTAGTCAGCTTTTAAATCCATATAATTTATAGCTTTTCCTATCATTTCTTCATGCATTTCTCTTCTATATATTTTAAGATAATACTTTCCTTGGGTGGCTTACCTTCTTTTTATTTTTATCATAAATTTTGAAATTAATTTTTCAATTAATGTTTGGGAGTGTTCCGACTTATCCCTCGTCTTTATGACTTTCTTTATGTTCAAGTTTCAATATACCCGTAACCATATAAAATAATTTGTAGTGCAATATTCAACATTATTTTAAAAATTCCTACTTTTCTGTTTTAATATAATATATACAACTTCTTTTTGTTCAGTTACTTATCATTCCCTTATTTCTAACAACTTCTCTATTCTCTACTAATAAAAGATCTTCTTTCTTCTTCGTCTTCATTTGAAGATTTCTAAAAATATTCTTTTACTTTCACCAACACTTATCATGTAGCCATGTGACGTTTAAATTTTTATATTCCATTTATATAGTCTTGTCAAAGTTTTGTCTTAAATTGTCTTCTAGCTTGTCTATCTGTTTTATTTGCTTCCCATTTTTGTACCTTATTTTACTCTTTCTTAACCAATTTTCAACAATTTCTCTATATTGGTTTATTTGAAATCTTCATGTCTCAAGTATTAAGTTTTACAATGCTCCTTTTTTGTTCCACTCTTAATTTGGAGGGGGTAGTTCTAATACCCTTCTTTGCGTTTCATGCTTTTCAATTTACTAATTTTTTAGAATATTTCTGTGCTCTAAATTCATCTAGTCTCCTTATTTTATGAAATCAGGCATTTATGAATTTGAATCCACGTACTTGCTTTACATGATTCTGAGTTTTTCACCCCATTTCCACTTCTATAGTATTGTAGTCAATCCATGCATGTGTGAACTCTCCATTATTCTTACTTTTGTTCCATTCTCCAATATTAATTGCTGCTGTTTTACTTGGGGTTGATATTTTCGAAACGTTTTTCTTTTATTTCGCTTTTCTGGTTTCTGCTTTTTCCCCCAGTTTAATTTGTAAACATTCGGTACTATTTGGTCAGCTTATCGCTTTTTTATTTATGCACTTTTCTCTGCAATGTTTTCGGCCCTGCCTAATCATTTGCGTTAGATGTTTCATTGTTCCTTAATGCGTTTCTCTAATGACAATCCCCGGTATCGTTTTTATGCAAAATGGATCTTCCAATGCTTTATTGAATTAATGGAGGTTGGTTTGACTTCCTTAAACATTATATAAGCCTTGCATATTTTTATCTTCTATAACCAGTTTACTTATCTTGTCGATTTTCTGTCATTTTATTTATTGTACTTTTTATTGACATTTGCAATCTGCTACAATAGCAATAAGCAAATCAGATACATACACAAATATAAAATTGCACTAGAAGTAACGTGTGAGAGAATGTCCAATGACGTCTCTCGTTGTAATTAACTTATTAAATAAGTACAATGGATACCTACTACCTAAGTTAAATTAGTACCGTGTCGGAAGATCTAGCGGTTTAACGCGTTTTGGTCTGCGCACATCAGCATTATTGTCGAGCAAGTTTAACGCTAACGGATTCGGGTGTGTTTCTAATCGCTGAAGATATTTTGCACTGCACTGAACTATTTCTTCGTTCACTGTTGGCACTTTTGTCTAAGTATTTCTTTATTAAGAACAAAATAGGGTGCGTTGGTGATTATACGGAGCGTTTTAGCTTGGAAACGTTCCAGGATTTCTATATTAGAGTGCGATGCCGTACCCCATAACTGGATACCGTAGCTCCATATTGGTTTTAGCATACATTTGTAGACAAGTAATTTGTGGGCAAGAAAGAATTTAGAGTTGCGGCCAAGTAACCAAAAATATTTTCTTAGTTTTAGGTCGAGATGTTTCCTCTTTGTCCAAATGTGTGTTCTCTAATTTAGTCCTTTGTTAAGTTGCATACCAAGATACTTAACACCGTCTGCTTGGGGAAGGAGAGTACCATCCATATTAATGTCCGGTGAGGTGCCACGGCGTTTAGTAAAAGTAATTTGCACGGTCTTGGAACAGTTGAGTTTAAAGCGCCATTTTTTAAACCATTTACATGCGTCATCGAAGTCTTGTTGCAGAGTTTGTACAGCAATGATAGGGTCATGATGTGTTACAATAATTGCCGTATCATCAGCATATGTTGCAGTAATTGCATTGCGATTCGTGGGTATATCGCCTGTATATAGGACGTACAGGACTGGTCCCAGATCGCTTCCTTGGAAAACTCCAGATTTAATGGGACAAAGATGTGAGATTGCTTCTCCGAACTTTGCTTGAAAATACCGCTCTTCTAGATATGATTTAATGATCAAATAGTACGCGTGTGGTAGAATCCGCTTTAGTTAAAAAAATAGTCCTTCATGCCAGACCTTGTCGAGGGCCACACTGACATCAAGAAAAACGGCTGAGCAGTAGTTTTTGTCTTTGAATGCTGCGTTAATAGTATCTACTATTCTGTGTATCTGTTTATTGGTGGAGTGTCGACTTCTGAACCCAAACTGGTGATCAGGAATCAGGTTTTCGTTGTCAAGGATGGGATTTATTCTACTTTAAGGAAGTTTTTTTCAGTAACATTCACTTTTTTACAAAAACGGTCCCATGAATGCGTAACTAAATTTTTCTGATTCCTACGGAAACAGGTGTAACCCCTAAATTCCATTGAATGTGGGATATCCTATACACCGAGATACTTAAGCATAGCCTCCAATAGATACGTAAAATCATTTGAATTGTATGTAGCTAGTAAATTGCAAATCTTCACTGATGCTCTTTAGGTAACGAGCAAATCTTAAATCACAACATTCGACCAAATATTTTTAATTAATCATAATGAGGACTAAGTGTTTGAAGAAACTTAAGGGGTCAATACACATTTTTCAAAAATTTTTGTTTAAACATAATGAAACTTTCTTGTTAAAACAATATCAAATATATAACAAAAATTTAAGTAAAAAAGTTAATTTGTCGGTAAACCTCAAAAAAGTAGAAGAAAATTGATGAACAAAAAGTTTTCACAAAATTGTGATTTCAGATATTTCATGATCCATTTTGCAACATAAATGTAACGATTTACAGACAAACTAATGATGATAAGAAAATTAAAGTTTGAGCAAATTGATTAGTTTTGAGTAATCGTGTCGCAATTTAAAGTTTGACTACGATGATACTGGCAACTACTAAAATGTACGAACATTTAGAAGAGTTCGATCTTGAAACTCACGAGTGGATTCTACGGGAACTTTTCTAACTTTCAAAGGGAAAAAACAAATCGATTTTTTGGACCTCTAATTGTATTGACTCCTTTAACAGATAGGCAATAGCTTCAATAACGCCGACAAAATATTTGCATATTAAGCAAACAAAAATAATCTTGCAAATTATTTAATTACCGATAACTTAAAGATAGTAATTTTCAGACTTCACTTGGGTCCAGTGGTCATTTCGTTTCGTATGTGTACGGTTTGACTGCAATTCTCGCATCAGGTACTTACAATCCATTTATTTAAAAATATATCTATGAAGCGACATTTACGAACAATTGAACGGGCCAAATCATTGGGGGATTCACACACAACGAAAAAATCTGATAGGTACTTCCGCTGACCGAAGGTGTAGAGGGGAATTCAGCGACTATCCAAACGATGTCGCCTTATCGGCCGTTTATGAAACACGGCGGCTTTATCGCCGCGCGACCCCGATAACCCGGCATTATTTGGAAAATTTTTCAGCCACGCAATCGGCCGCCTCTTGTCGGCACCGCGCTAATGCGGATTGCAACAAAAAGCGGCCGGTGTGACAGAACAACATCAGACATGTTGTTGGTGTGAAGTAACCGTTTACGAGCGAGCACCCGCTTGACCCGGTTAGCACGCACTCGAACCATGTTGCAGTGGCTGCGTCGGCAGGGCACGCGGCGACGTAACTGCTGATAGCCGACAACCAACTGGCGGCATTCTCTCCGGATCTCCTTACGAAATGGTCATTGTAAGAGTGCTAGCGAGGGCCACCCGGCTGGCCAGCACAGCCCCGATCTTCGGCAAAATACCCACGGTTTCCTGCGTTCACGCTGGCAGGTTAATTAGCACAAGCCCGTGTCACCTGGCAGGTAAAACAGGTTTCTTATCGCCCTACAGTGTTAATCGGTTTTTTTCAGAGCGCTTCTACACAGATAAACACGAATGGGTGCAAGTGGACGGAAAAATAGGTACAATAGGCATTTCGCATTATGCTCAGGTAAATTACGTTCATTCAAAATAAAATAAAAATAGATAATCCTGTGCCCTTACAGGAAGCTTTAGGCGACGTTGTTTACGCGCAACTACCAGATGTCGACACCCAACTCAAACAGAAAGGTACCCAAATTAAACTTGGTACTAATAATTTCAGCCAATCATTTTTGCAGATGAGTGTGGAGCTTTAGAGAGTGTAAAGGCAGCTAGTGAATTGTACAGTCCTGTATCAGGACGCGTAATCGAGAAAAACACAGAGGTCGAGAGCACGCCATCCCTTATCAACACGTCGTGTTACGACAAAGGTAACCACCTTGATAGACCGTGAAATTGTAAACCGGCTGACTTTCTTGCAGGCTGGCTCTTCAAAGTACAATTGGCGGACGAAAAGGAGATTTGCGCTTTAATGAACGAAGTGCAATATACTGAGTTCCTGAAATCGGATGACCATCATTGATCTTTGTGAAATATAATTATTTAAGTGTAACAAACTGCTTGTATAATTTATTTAACTGACCTTTGGTTTGACTAAAGTAGATACCGACTCTCATAATGAGAATGCAAAAATAGAAGTCTTTTGCATTGGCACATATATTGTGAAACGTATTTTTTGTAGTATTATGGTACACTTTACAGTTCATTGGTAGTAATGTAAATTTAAAAACTTATAAACGGTATATTTATATTTAATTGAAAAATTCCAAATTTTGTTGTGATTAAATTTGAATGTGCCGATAAAGTCGATACTTATTTAAAGGACTGGAAATATGCATTAATGCACTTATTTCTCTTGCATACTTTTATGATCTGAATTTTGGGCATAAAGTTCGTTGCTGCATTATCAACAAAAAATAATATATCATGTAGGAGACACTGAACGAGATGTGATTAAGGTTAATGGTTTCATTTATGACTATATATTACAATGTAAGTAAGATGGAAGTTGTTTCAATAGTTTTATTGTAGTGGAAACAAGAAAATCTTCAGTTTAACATCAATAAGAGTTTTAATTTACTTAAGTACTTAAAATAACACGGGAGTCATTCTGGGTTATTCTAGCTCTTGTATGAATCAGATTTAAAAAAAAAGATAGACTATTCGAATGGCTTATCTGTTTCCAACTTTTAACAGTGGACTTTGATTTCCTGATGATCAAAAGCTTATTCGAGTACGCCAAAATACACATTTAAACTATACCGTGGAAAAAGAATCTATAAGAGCCGTGGAAGATTGTATCTATGATGACCCTAGGCTAAATTTTCTAATTTGTCGAACGCCAACGCCAGCTGTTTAAAATTTGGCAATAAAAATTGCCGTCTGCTTTCCATAAAAATGGACGAAAGTGGTACAAATGTTTTGTATTCTTTTTGGTTCTTTTCTGCTTTGTCCTACTCAGACCATTGTTAAAGTTTTCTCTAAAATTTCTTGTTTTTTATTGTTATGCTTAGTGGCATTTTTCTTCTTAGTTTATGCTATGCTTGTTATCCATTTTTCTATACTTTTTCCCTTACGTTTTATTCTGTGCCAAGATTATTTCTTCGCTGTCTGGCGTATTTAAACAAGCCTCAACCGTTTTTATTCCACATAACAATCATTTATTTCTAAAAAAACAACTTATATTTCCCGTGAAACTCTTCAGATCTCTTTACTTTTTGAATAATTTTTAAAAGGATTCCTTTCAAATGGATTTAGACTTGCCCAATTTTTAATTCTACAAAGACAAACTTTACAGAGTGATTATTGATAGAAAAAATAATGGAAAAGTTTACATGAAGATATACCTAAAAATATACGAGTTTCATGGGAGACAGCAATACGAAAAATATTTATCGTAATTACTATGTGAGTATTTTTTGATTTCCAGACTTGCTGAAATACTGTTAAAATGGCTCATTGTTCATATTACAAACAAGCAGGTGATTTACACACATGACAAAGGAATGGAAATGATCTGGAGATCACACAAATTTACCGGAAAACCTACCCTCACAGTCAGCAACTGAATCACAAAAAATTTTCAGTAGTGCTTGTTTGATGAGAGTGGTGAACATGGACGAATGCATCATGCCTGTTCACTTAAAGCAAAAGAACGTATTCTATAAGACATTGAGGATAAACTCCAGGCAACTGAGTCACTAGCGTGTTATATGCCAAACGATTACATTGAGTATGCTGTATGAGAATAGGTACTACTCCTATCATTTGCAACATGTCTTGAGCGGATTCAATTCAAGGTTTTGTCATTAATTTTTGCATTGAGATTTTCATTGATGAAGCAATCCGTAAAAAAGGAATGAGATCACCAACTTACAAATGGTCATTTGTGGACCAAACAAGAGTTTTATTAAATGGGCGAAGTTCATTATGAGTTCTGTAAGGTTTAGGGATTATTGATGATTTAAACTGATGCTCACTATATCAATATTAGCTTTCCTGGCAGATGGATTAGACAAGAAGATTTTGCTACATGGTCCGCTTGATCACCAATTTAAACCACTTTGGCTTTTACCTGTAAAGTTACTTGAAAAGTGTCGTGTATACTAAGCTAATACTTGATATACCGACACTTGAATAACGTGTCTTCGTAGCTAGCTTGCAACCCACAAAGTTTCAAGAGGTGCATTAATCCATAATTCAACGTGTTTGAGCTGTAAATAAAATTGTCAAAAAGAGATTTTATAGTGTTGTGCTTCAGTATTTATATCCCCTGTAGATTTCTGGATATATTTTTATATCGACTGTTTTTCCAGTATCCCTGTTCCTTGTATCAGTCTGTAAAAGTCCCTACTGGATAGTTGCTGTATTCTTCTGAATACACATTCGCACAAGGTATGGATCTTTGGTTATTTACCACATTGTCTGCAACTCAGATCTTCATTGTACGGCCCTATATATGGAGCTGTAAAAAGGCCTGTAATAGTTCCAAACTGATTCCTACTTTTTACTAACAATTTTTCAGTTCTTTTACGATATGGTTCCTTTTATGGAGATTTCTCTGTCTTTGTGCCAGTACACTTACCCAGTACTTTTTATGTTGTTTCTTGACCCACCCTTTTGCCAAGTTTCATAGTGTACTTTTAGATACTCCTACACCCTATACTTATATGGAGTTGATGATCCTTCTTGTGCTATTTCATTAGCTTTCTCGTTGCCTACAATTCTGCAATGCTCTGGTACCCACTATAGAATTAACTTGCGGCCTGCCAAAGTCTTAAGTTCTTCGCGGAATTTCCATACTAGTCTAGATGTTACCCTTATTTAAAGCCTTCAGGGATGCCTGAACTTTCAATAAGCTCTCAGATTATTTTGCCTGGAGCACAGTAGTATAGCAGATAACTCCGCTTTAAACGCAGATGTATGTTTTTCTAATGAAAAGTTTAACTGCAAATTTCCCTTTTTACAGTATACGGCCGTTTCCATTCCAGACCCGGACTTTAATCTGCCTGTATACCAAATAATTTTTCCCAGTTTGTGTCTGTTGCTTATTTTGTTTGTACGTTTATTTTGATCAACAATATTAACCTCGAAATTCATGCTGTATACATATTTTGGTGTTTTATGTGTTTTCTCTCATATCCAATATGCAAAATTTAAGATATCCCACTTCTTTATTATCTCTGCAAATAGGTGTGGTGTGCAGCCAATTAAGAGACACTATTGCTTCACCCATGATTTCAAAATATAGACGAGAAAGATCTACAAGTTTTCTGCATTGCCGCTTTTGTTGTTGCTTGTATAGCGCTCACTATTCTCACACAATTAAGTCTTTGTATCTTACTTAATGCAATTATAACGTTTTTGTGTCATCTTTGTCCACCATACCAAATTTGCATATGTTATTATGGGTTTGACCTCCGCGGTCCAATACATCGCTTTTGGTTTTAAACCTCAAGTTTTTTCATAAGTTTGCCCCTCGCCTTTTTTCGAAGGTGCGTTTGAGTTTAAAATCACTTCAAGATATTTTACCTCACCTAATAACTTTATTTCTACATCTCAGAGATCCCAGTCTCATTAAATTTCTTCATCTTGTAAATGCTACTATGGTAGATTTTGAGGGACTTATATTTAATTTTCTTGCCTTCATCCAATTTTTAAGCAGATTTAGAGCCTTTTGCAAGCGCTTCCCAACTACATCGTTACATTTTTTCTGGGATAGTACGTCTTTAACATCTCGCCCATTACATGGATCTACAGTAAAAGGTGCAGAACTTTCTACGAATACATTTAGTGGCCTTTCTTTGTGTATACAGTCTATCCACCTACAGCTTATTTTGTCGCGTCCTTTACTCCTCTACGTTTTAGTGATTGAATCTAGGGATGGATTATTATACACTCCCCTAATATCCAAAAATCAACTAAAACTATCTTTTCTTTTACAGTATTTTCCATTCTGGTAATAAGTCTTTGCCATGATGTTTCTGTAGACACTTCTGCTTTATATGCACACTGGTCGTGATGTACATCATCCCTGATATGCCCGTCAAGCGGTTTTTCTAAAGTTCTCAGTGCAACAGGTATCAAACTAATTGGTCTTAGGTTTTGTGCCTCATTATGTAACAAGGTTTGGTATGATAGCTCTAAAAATACCATCTAGGATAAGACTTTAAAGAAATAGCACCTGACTTAGCTCTTCAATCTCAACCAATATTAACTACATGGGGTTTATAAGCAAGGGCTTAACTTTAGTTGTTTCCGTCAATATTGTAAATAATACGATACGAGACATATGTAGTACCTCAAGCAATAAAGACGCACTATTAAGGAAAAATGTAAGACTGTATTTACTACAAACCAAGGTTTTGAAGTTGTAAAAATCTAGCTTGTATTCTTTCTGGAGATGCAAGTGTAAAAGACGTAAATTACGATGTTCCAGAAATCACGTGTTTCACATTTGTTCCAGTAATATCAGTAGATGTAGAGAGATCTTTTTCTCAGCTAAAATATTTATTGCCCGATAGGAGACAATCCTTACGATATAGAATTTAATAAAAGATCTTATTATTAGTTGTAATTTTTGTAAATAATGTTTTTTTTACTATTGTATAATTAAAAATGCAGTCTAAATAATAAATTGTATAATAAAATCACTGAAACACAAAATGCCTATTTAGTTTTTGAAATGCCTATTTCATCTTTTTAAATGTTTATTTTCAAATTTTTTAATGCTTATTTTCCTGCCTATCTTAATGATTTTTAGTGCCTAAACATCTGGGCTTTAGTGATTACCGACAGGGGTTCAGAAGAGGGAGATCCACCATTAAAGTCATTCACATCTTAATACAGATAATTAAAATACCATGAACACAATATAGACCTACATATGATATTCATAGATCTTAAACAAGCGTTTGATAGCCTTAACCGACGTACACTCTTAGAAGAAAAGCTTATTAACTTGACACAAATGACAATGATGAGATCAGAAACGAACATGGTAATACATTAGGGTACAAAAAACTCCTAGAAATAGAAGTTAGACAGGGGATACCCTGTCTACAACATTTTTTAATATAGCATTGGAAGGGTCTATTAGAAAACTAAACGCTAAAAGAACCATCGTGCACAAATTGATACAATTAATCGCATTGTCGACGACATAGTAATCGTAGCAAAAAGTAAGAAGAATTTTATTGACACAATACTGAATCTGGAAGAATAAGTGAACGAAAAAAGCTTAATGATAAGCAAGAATAAATCTAAATACATAGTAAGCAGCAAACAAAAACAAATACAAAAAATTCACATATTTAGTAATAAGAATTAACGAAAATAGCAACAGAAGCGAAGAAATTCAAGAACGCATACAAGCAGAAAATCGAGCCTATTGCATTTTTAAAAACCTGCTACATAATAGAATCTTGAGTAAAACATTAAATATTAAGGTGTATAAGTCAACAATCTGATCAGTGGAAACACACTAATGAAACAATAAATCTAACGAAAATAGATCAGGAAAATTGAGGAGCTTTCGAGCGTAATATTATTAGAAAAATAATAGGCTCCAAGAAAACAGAAGAAGAATAAATGATAAATTTTGCAATAAGGAACATACCAAAAGAAAACAGTAAACTATAAAATCACAACAAATTAGATGGCACGGGAATGTCTACAGGAGAGACCCCGAAGAAACCCGAAGGAACCAGGCCAAAAAGCAGAGCAGGTAGAAAACGACCTGCATATTATGGGAAGCCAGAGCTGGAGAGCAGGCAATAGAATAGGAAAAAATGGAGCAAGATTATAACGAAAACAGCTAGAAAATTGTGAAAATGTGGACTGATTCACTACACCCCTGCCAAATCGCTAAGGCTCCATGGAGGAGTGGTCTCAATCCCGAAAGAAAAATATGAACTTATGAATGGATCATTTTAATATCTTATTTAGTGTAAAATCAATTGTCTGCGAGTTTTATTTTGATTTTTGAATACAAACACACATACTAACTCTATGTATTTGTTCTTAGTAAAAATTTTTGAGCTAAAATTTTTGCTGATTGTACCAAAAATTATTTAGTGGTGTAAAATTGATCTAATTCTGTGCTTTGTAAACTTTTAATTTAAACATCCTGCGTGTAAATTACATACAGTTTTGAAAAAATAAAGTTATCGTAGAATGAGGATTAAGTTAAATAGAATTACAGGGTTATAACAAAATTTTGAAATTGGCCTTTTAAAGAATAGTTTTTTGGTTTATCAGCTTTGCAGGTAATATGAGCAAGTCTAAAAAAGATCGTTTCCAAAATTTTAATTACCAATTTACATTTCGAAAATCATTCAATCAAAGGTAAACAACCATTCGAGAAAATTTATCAAGAGCAATTTTGGCTACAATGAACTGTGCGCCTGCACGTCGCAATGCAAATATTGCAAGCACAGTCCGAAAACTTCCTGATTGTATTGTACATATTTTAAAATATGCTCAACGCTTTTAAACGTTTTTTTTGTATCAAGATATAAAGTTATTTGATGAAACTAAAGATGTTAAGGGTCGTCGCAGATTGGACTGCTAAAACAGTCAAAATTGTAAGTAATCGAATGAAATATACTCTCGTGTCTCGCGGCACGCAAATTTTGATGTATCACATTATCAAACTAAACCTAACACTACCTGCTTATAAAAGACATACATAACAACTGCTGAGAGATGCACTAAAGAAAATAAAAAATAAAGATGTTGATTGAGATTAAGCATGTACATAATGACCGAAAAACAATCTATTTATCAATTAAAAAGAATTAAAAATAATAAACAACATGTCAATGCTGGGTCGTCGAAAAAAGCATCTTAGTTAGTGCAAAGAGGCCAGTAACGATTTGATGTCGTAGCAGTTATGAGTTAAAAAAACAAATTTTATGTAACAGACTTATTGAAATTCTTAGCAGTAGCTTAGAAACAATAATAGCCACCATCAACAGCCCAGACCATAATCGGATAAGAATTGCTACTACTTATAAACCACCGAATAAATCCTTAGAAGAGGCCGACAGAATTGAATTGTTGGGCACAACTTCGACAACATGGTATTAGGCGATTTAAATAGCTAAAACACCTTCTGAAGATGCCAAGCCAACAATCCTAGTGATATTAAACTGAACAATATTGCAGTAACTCATTAGCTAAACATTCTGGCACCTACTAAAGGCACGCACATCCTTAGAAAAAAGTCATCAACCTGATGTGTTAGATATAGTAATTGCCAATAAATTTGGCTTTACAATCCAATAAAATATAATTCGAACCGGCCCTAAATAGTAATTTTATTAAATAATATAAATATAATTAAAATTATTGATCTAGGCTGGAAATGGTAGTAGCAGTGAATTACTAAAATCATTAAAAACATTGAGGTATGGAAAATGTTTTTTACTGATCAATTACGTGAATTTGTGGACATTGATGAAGAACATTACCTCCGAGGAGTTGATCCAGGACCGTTCCTTAACGATACGTTTACGAAGTTAGGCAACACACAAAAAGGACAGGGCCGCATTCAGGAAATTCAACGACTATAATATGCTTTTTTTCCGCGAACGGCACTGATACAGACTCAGAAAAAGCTATGAAAAAGGAAATGAGCAATGAAGGAAATGTAAACCCAACAAGTACAAAAATACAAAATAAGGAAAAACAATAAAGGCATATGGAAAACCGCTACAGGGAATGTACGAGGATTAAATAGAAAGGAACAAGGGCTGTGCGACAAATTCAAGGAATATAACTTAGATATTCTGGTAGTATAAGAAATCAAGACGATAGGTGAATATACAGTAGAGCCTTACAGGAGGAAAGAGCGGCAGTAGGGATCAGCTGCCTAGATGGCGCCACTAGGGACAAATCCATATGATTTTTAGGAAGTTTAGTTCACAAGTTACAGTTGGTTTCAGTGACGCTACTTTTGTAATTTTGAAAACAATGGAAAAACTCTGTATTTCGTGTGTTGATAAAGCATTGCTTTTTAATGGGAAAAAATACCGTTCAAGCAAAGCAACGGCTTGACAAGTGTTATTGGGACTCTACTTCATCGAGGCAGATGGTAGAGAAGTGATTTGCTGATTTTAAACGCGACCGCACAAACACCGATAATAATCAACGCTCTGGTGCCCAAATTCGGCAGTTGTTTCAGAAAACATAAAAAGTTTAATTATATAATAAAAATTGAAGTTGCGTGAGATAGCTCACACTTAAAGATATCAAAAGGCAGTGCATTCACCATTTTGCATGAAGATTTGTCCATGAGAAAGTTCTGTTCGAAATGAGCACCGAGTTTGCTCATAGTCGATCAAAAGTGGACAGCAAGGGCGAAAGCGACCAAAACGCAATGTCAGCTGGTAAGATTTTGGCCTCCGTATTTTAGGATGCGCACGGTATTTCATTCATCGATTACCTTGAGAAAGGAAGAACCATCAATAGCGAATATTATATAGCGTTATTGGTGAAGAAAGAAAAACGACACCAAATGAAGAAGAAAAAAGCGCTCTTTCACCAAGCTAACGCACCGTGTCGCGAGTCGATCGCAGCAATGGTAAAATTGTATTTTGAATTGCTTCTCGATCCACCATATTCTCCGAGTCTGGCTCCCAGAGAGTACTACCCGTTCGCTAGCCTAAAAAGGATGCTCCTGGGAAAGAGATTTGTTTCAATGAAGTGATTGCCGAAACTGAAGCCTATTTTGAGGCCAAAGATAAATCGTACCACAAAAAAGCCTTGGAACTGTTAGAGAAGCGTTGGAATAAATGTATCACACTTGAAGAAAACATGTTAATGAATAAAGTCGAATTTTGACTAACAGTTGTTTTATTAGTCATCCCACAAACTCATTGAGTGATGTGTTACGTTAAGTAAAAGGCATTTTCAGAGAGAATACTCACAGTAGAAAAAAAACATAGAAGGGCAAGTTACAACAATACTGAAAATTTACTAACCCAACGAAGATAACACAGCTGAAAAAAAGACAATTTTTATGATCAGGTAAACCTAGCAACTGAAAATAGCAATAGAAATATCTGTTACTGGAGACATAAGCGGAAAAAGAAAATATGGGTACTGATGTACTAGGAAAACACGGAGGAGAAAGTAGAAAAAATAACAGTAAAAGATTGATTGAGTACTGTCTTTTAAATAACCTAATAATAACTAATACCTTTTATCAACATAAAGAGATGAATAGGTACTCACGACAAGGCAGAAACCAATTTAGTCTACATACTAGTAGTAAAGAGAAAATACAAAAAAGATTGGAGACTAACGGTGAAAATACCGAAATTAAGAGAAGAAACTACAAGGAATACAAAGAACAACTGGGCAAAGATTGGAAAAAATGGAACGTAACAGTAGAAACAATCGGAAGCCAGTTTATAAAAATACTAAAAAATATTAGAAAAGTGCATCATGTCATAACATGTCTATCAAGAATAAAGAAGGAGAAATAATAACAGACAAGAAACAAATAATAATTATTATATAAGAATTAGAACCAATAACTTATAAAGAAGTAACAAAAGCTATCAAAACGCTTCAAATGGGAAGGCATCAGAACACTTTAAACTAACTGGAGAAATGTTAAAGAAAAACTTTTTACAAAAATAAGTAACAATAACGAGACAAGATAGGATAAAAAATACAAATATATGACAAGAACTGGAAACTCGATAATGAAATACATTAAAGAAAGACAATAGAACTGGTAGGGCCACTTGCAACGGATCAATGGAACAAGACCGGTGAAAAGAATATGGAATGATAAACCAATAACAAACGGGATAGAGGTAGATCGAAAGAAACGTAGAAAAACATAATAGTAAAAATTAAAACCGAGCCTGTATTTAATATTCCATTTTAAAAACTGATAAATACGAACATTAATTGGGATAGACTTCAAAAAGATTAGATGAATAACTAATAAATCTAAGTCAAATTAAAAACAAATAACACAAGTTGAAATTATCCCAGCACAAAGCGTCAAGGTTACTGTATATAATAGGAGCGGTATAAATACCAAGAGATGCATGAAATATGTCGACGAGAATTTTACATTGGAATGTGTTATCACTAAACAAAGCTACGAAAATTATTTCGTCAGAACTAAATATGCAAATTGCGGACAAAAGCACGTGGCAAAGGATCGAGAACCCTCTAAATATTTAGAAACGCATTTAAAAAAGAAGGCTGAGTAAGTGATAGACACTTCTCAGCAGTTGAAAAACCAGACAACATCTTAAAGGTCCTTTACTCTCTACTTGAAATTTTTTGATTTGGAGTTTCAGTTGTTTTTTAAAATATACAATTAGTAGAAAGACTTCTACTGCATGGGAAAGAACTATATGTAGATCGAATATTAATCTTTAAAACGGACAAATATTTTGACATGATAATACAATGCAACCATCGGTATGCTAAGAAACTGTTCAACACCACCCATCACTTCGAACCCGACTTCACAGTCTACACCGTGAAATAATACATGATCGTTATGATAATTTTTATAAACTTCTTTAAATGGAGCTTTTTTGGTGTCCCTATATTTATTTAGACATAAATTTTGCACATTTCAAAATTACAATTTTAAAAACAAATAAATCAAGTGACATCAATCATTGGGCTGACTGAACACGAGCGATGTTCTTCTATTTAGGAATTATTGTAATAAATATAAAACATTCACAATTCCTGAACACAAGACATGATAGACAACCTTTACCCCATCATATAAAAATCCCTTATTACCCCACACCGTCAATTACGCAGTACACTTAATCCAACAAATTTTCCTCAATCCAATGCATCTCCTGCCAAGCAAACTTTCACTTCTAGCTTAATAAATGACAAAGCAAGACACACAAAAGGTCAGTCTTACTCAAAGATTCATAGCTCTCATTGGGAGTAGGCAGATTAAGACCCGAGTGAAGAGCTAAACTCGTGAAAATGGCATCAAAATTCCAAAAATTGTTTATTCGCTATTATTAGCAACTGTTCACTTTAAGTTAAAACACGAGGGCTATTTTTTTCAAACTTCACTACCGCTGCTAAGTGACCAGCTGAGTGATATAAGGCGTATCTGCGTATCTTTCCCACCATGCCATCTATCACTCCCGAGTCCAAAACGTCAGTTGGAGTTGAGCTGCAGACCTGCTAACATATCTGATTTTTCCGCCAAGTGCCAGTAGCGCAGCCTTCTTTGTTTATACAGGCAGAAGGAAATAGCACTGCAGAAAATAATCGGAGAATAAGTTACGTTTATTGTGTAAACTTTGTGAATAATGGTGTAGGAAATTTAAAGATGGCCGAACTGATATTTATGATAAAGATAGATAAGGACGCAAGTCTGTCGGTAGTCAAGACCTTGTTCAGCGAGTTGACCAAGTGGTTTCACATTAGTGAATCGTCTGTGAATTTTTCGGACATTTTAAGATCAGTCCTATACATGACGATAACGGAACACCTACACTATCTAAAACTTTGTGCACGTTGGGTTCCCAAGATGTTATCTAAGGACCACAAAATACGGAGTAAGGCATAAGCCTTAATATTTCTCACACGCCACGCTTATAAGGGGGAAGAGTTTTTGAAATCAATAGTCATAGGATATGAAACATATGTGAACAATCTAAACAATAGATACCATACAAACTCCTCGAACAAACAAAAAGTTCAAACAAACGTTCACGAAAAGGAAGACCATGGAGTCAGGGACTATGATCAAAGCAAACATGCATTGTCAGACATTACGTCGACTGAGGAGAGACATTCGGAACAAAAAAAGACATGCTGCATCTAGAATTCTTTTTTGATCTATGACACTGCCGAGGTAATCAAACAGCTTTTTTCACAATTTTAATGGAAAATGTTTGATCACCCAACATACAGCCAAAACCTGGCGCCGAGTATCTCTCGCCTTTTTCGAGAACTAAAGAAAGGTCTCGGAGGACAGCACTTATGCACCAATGAAGAGCTTCAAGATGCCGTGGAGACCTATCTTAACACGCTGGCAGCAACTTTCTATGAAGAAGTATAACAAATGACTCGACGACTATGTAGGACAGTAACATTGATTGTACTCGACTCCTGGTAATAAAAACCATTTTGTTATTCACACTTGTTTTTATTTAATAATAAAAATAATAAATAAAAAAAAATAAATTAAAAAAATAAAAAATAAGTAAATTATTTATAATTTATAATTTTATAACATGTCATTGGGGGGATCCGGTCCAGCGCCTTATTCCCCGTAGGCTAAACACTAAGTTATTCTGGGTAGTTACACTGGAAGGTCTTGTGGCCAATTTCGTTTTAATCGTCTGGTGATGGTTGGCTGGTTAGAGAGCTGTTCTATTAGCTGGTTTTTATGTCCTGCCAGGTGGTTCGTGTATGTTTGAGCAAGCTTCTGTATCTCTGCGGTTACGTATGGAATTCCTAGGTCTGTGTGAAGGGTTTCGTTAGAGATGTACCATGGGGCGTTGGCTATTTTGCGAAGGATTTTTGATTGGCTTCGTTGCAGGATCTTTGTGTGGGAGGCTTTAGCGCATCCCCACAACTGTATACCATATGTCCAGATGAGTTTTATGATGCTTTTATATAACATTAGTTTGTTTGACAGTGAGAGTTGGGAGCGTCTGTCAAGAAGCCAGTGCATTTGTTTAATTTTAAGGTCTATTTGTTTTCGTTTGGCTTTGATGTGAGTTCTCCAGGTGAGCTTATGGTCTAGGTATAGTCCAAGATATTTGATGTCCATCTTCTGAGGTATAGGAGAATTGTTAATATTGTTTAGTGGGCTTGCAATACGTCTATTTGTGAAAGTGATTTACGAGGATTTGTCGCTATTGACTGTAATTCTCCATTTGCTGAATCAGTTTTGCAAGATATCTAA
The DNA here is from genome assembly GCA_036346155.1 of Sinelater perroti. Taxonomy (NCBI): domain Eukaryota; kingdom Metazoa; phylum Arthropoda; class Insecta; order Coleoptera; family Elateridae; genus Sinelater; species Sinelater perroti. The sequence continues at coordinate 3,304,075 of JARFIY010000099.1, forward strand.
GTGTGTTTGTAGATGGGCTGCTGCAGTTATTGGGTTTTCGTCTACTGAGAGGATAGCTGTATCCTCGGCGAACATTGCAAGTACAGTATCGTCAGTTGAAGGCGTGTCGGAAGTATATAGGAGATACAGCAGCGGTCCCAGTACGCTACCTTGCGGTACTCCAGATGTAATTTCGTGGTATTCGGAAGTTGTGTTATTTACTTTAACTTGGAAGGTCCTCTGGGTTAGATATGATTTTAGTATGAGGTACAGCTGATTCGGAAAATAGAGTTTTATTTTGTATAACAGACCCGTGTGCCATACTTTGTCGAAAGCCTGTTTTATGTCTAGGCATACAGTTATGCAGACGCGCTTGGTTTCTAGAGTCACCATAATGCTGTTAACTATTTGGTGCCCTTGGAGGATGGTAGAATAATGCTGCCGGAAGCCAAATTGGTAGTTTGGGAGAATTTCATGTAGGTCGACAGTTTCATGGATTCTTGTGAGAGCAGTTTTTCGAATATTTTTGACATGAGTGGTAAAAAGCTGATGGATCTGTAAGAGGAGGGTTGCGTAGGAGGTTTGCCAGGTTTAATAAGGGTAATGATTATAGCATGTTTCCACTGAGTGGGAAGTGGCAGAGTCGTAGAATGCTGTTGTAGATGGTTGTAAGTAACACTAGGGCTTTTCTGGGGAGGTTTTGCAATACATCTCCTACGATTAGATCGTAACCAGGTGCTTTACGTGGGTTTGCTAATTTAATTTGCTGTCTTACTACGGCTGGTGAGAATGGTCTTAGAGGTATGGACATTTGGCAGGGCGCGAACTGACAATAACAAATTACAGCATCTTATAATCTGTATATCTCTTATTTTACAACTAAAATCGGATAATTTTTGGATCAAATTTTAACCACTGATATAAATTGATTATGTATTCCGCCTAGAAAAAGTCTTAAAAAATTGGCACCACGAAAACTTCTTTTCTGTGTTTGGTGAACTTTAAAAGGAATTATTCCCCGTGAATATTTACTAGTTGATCAGAACTTTGGGGAAAACATTTATAGTAAACAACTCCAATGATTGCATGACATATTGCAACAAAAACAACCAGCACTAATAAATCATAAAAAGTTGTATTTTCGTAAGATAACGCAAAACCACACGTTGCAGTAGAGAGAGCACAGAAAAAATTATGAATTTAGGGTGGGATATCCTTTCCCATCTATCGTATTTTCAAAATATGTCTCTATCGGATTATCGCCTATTTTTATTATTGAACAATTATATGCGTGGTACATAATTTAATGGTGATGTACAATAAAAGACAGAGGTGTCTAAATTTTTTAGATTAAAAATAATCCCTTTTATAAAAATGAGATTTATAAATTATCTTTGTCCAGATAATCTGTTCGCAAGTAAACTACACATTTAAAAATTGTTTTGACTTTATTTTGACCAAATAAATTACTTGTTTTTCTCACTTTATGTAACAGATTTATGTAACTAATTACTAATTAAAATAAGTACACTTTGTTAAGTGTTATAGTCCCCATACTGTATTTATCTCACATCATGACTTGCATGCTTGCCGAATATGGAGTAAAAGAAAAAACAATTAAAATGTCATCTTGTCAAGGTAATACAGTTCGTTTAGAGACATCGAGCATTTATTAAAAACAGCACAAGATTTAAAAACATTAGAATACAGTTATAAGCATTTTTACACAGCAAGTAGTTCTTCATCATGTTAGCTGCAGACCCATGTCATTAGCATCTCAGCATAATGTCTCTTCTCTGATAACAGTAACTGCAAAATGTATTTTGTTGCGACATGTTTTATGACAGTATGCTCCTTCAAAATTCCACACACTTTAGATTTTGAAATTCGCAGTTCATCTTCTAGTTCTTGGGCTGTTAGTCATTCTTTTTGATTGTAGCACATTTATGTTTATTTCCATTATTCTGCTGTTTGCTCGTTTTCTATAACGTAAATTTCTACCGAGTATTTATTCGTGCTGCATTCGTTACATTGTAGCAGAAGGTTTTTTTAATCAGACTAGTTTCTAAGGGCGTGTATTCCAACTTATTATAAAATTTGACGTAGATTTGTTGCAGTCATTGCAAATGCGACGATCACACATTTTTTTTTCTTCAGCCTTGTAGCGCCCAGTACTGAGCATAGGGCTCCCTTTTTGGGGGGGATTTGGCAATTAAACGCCACGCTTGCCGGGCGGGTTGGCGAGTGGATAGTGAATGTACTTTTTACGACCGCCAAAGGTGTTTGTATGACGGCCGGAGAGCATTAAATGTTTTTGTCATTGGCGGGGTTCGAACCCGGAGCCGCCGTGCGCCAGTTTGGCAGGTTGAGGCCTTTACCTCGCGGCTGTCGTGCTCACACATTACACGTGTTTAATCGGAGTTTAAGTCTCGACTAATACTGCCGGTAAAATTGTTCTCATTCACCCATGCATTTTACAATTCTCATCTGCTGCCAAGTTACATTGTGGTCTCGCAAGCTTTATATTTGCTTCTATATTTCTGGAACAAATAAATATGAATAAACGTATATGAGTGATTCCTGATTTTTTAACAGTTAAAAATACGTTTAATATCATAATACACAGGGTATAATTGTTGATAAACCTTGGTGAAGCAGTTTGAAGCAGTTTTCTTCTTCTAGGTAAGACAGATAGTCATACCCTATTTACTTTAAATTGAAAGCTATACATTAGTTATAATAAAAAATAAATAATTAAATCAGGTCTAATTGAATATATTTTATAAATGACATGAGATAAGTAAAATACATATATAATTGGAAGTAGATAATCACAATACTATTAACATAGTACTTTATATTTTTACATAACCTCCACACAAAGAATCAAATTAATCTGTATTAGACGGAATTTAATGTGTAAAACCAATCTGTATTTAGCAACGTTATGTAATGTAAATCTTTTAAGATACATTAAACATTTCTTACGTTGCGTTCTTCTGCGTCTAAAATAATTTATAAATTCAATATCAATTAGTTTTTTAATTATCCGCTACGATAATACATTTAAATTCATTTTAATTGAATGAAGATAAGTAAGTTCCTCGCTATTAAACTGAATAAAATGCACAATTTTTAGTTCTCTTAATACTTAATACATTTTTTAAATGTTTTTTTAACTATTACTATCCATTGAGCAACATCTTTCTAAATTTTTACTATATCCTTAGACATTCAATTAGAAACTTTTACTTTTGAATATAATCCATGCCTTTTTACATTTTTCACCATTGAGATTGACTCCCTTTCTTTAAATATCTGTTTCTTTTGTGCTTATTCTTTAACATGTTTTTGAAAGGACAGTGATAAGAAAAAGGTCGGCTACCACTGCACACCGCATGTGCGTTAAAGGGTGCACCTTCAGTAACCATGGTGCGGTAGAGCGAGACCATTGCATTTTTGCCGTCGAGCGGTTTTTTAAAAATAACCATTATGTTATTATTTTAAAACGTCTTTTTAGTCAACAGTTCAATGATGCATGATTCCCGATTGTAACACAATACTCACATGAGGAAATCAACTAGCCGTTTCTACGACTCGGTCTTCAAAAAATGTAAAAGTAAGGGGAATAATTGTTTAGAATGTTTGGCGCTCCACTAGGCGTCATGCTCCAAGTTTGGATTTGTTTCTTTGTTCACTGCAGCAGGTTCTACAAGGCGAGTTAAAATTCCATCTGTACAAAATCATGATTGCTTCAAAATTGTTTAAGATAATTTTGTCCAATACAAACTGAATTATAAAGTACTTGAAATTATTACTCTGATGCAATTTTGATGATGAGTGATGAGGCAGATTTCTATTTAGATGGATATGCCAATAAACAAAACTGTCAATTTTGGGCAGCAGAAAGCCCATGAGAATTACAGCAGAGACCTCTACATAGTGCTAAAATTACAGTTTAGTGTGCATTTCAAAAGTAGGAATTGTTTTTAAAGACAAAGATGTTACAGTAACAGTAACTTCAGAGCGCTATGTAGTTGTGTCCACAACTTCGATATTTATGAGTTAACATGGAAAAAAATCGTAGTTTCAACAAGATGGAGCCACAGCCTGCATGATAATAGTTTTGATGCTAATTGTTCGACAACACCTAATTTTACGTTTTGCGATGTCCCTTGGCTTTCATATTCCATAGATTTGTCTGTCTCGGATTTCTTTCTTTGGGGTTACTTCAAATTGAAGGATTACGTTAACAATCTTCATACAGTATACGAGCCCGAAAATTACAATTTACGAAAAAATTGGAACTCTGCCAAAATAAATGTTGGTAAGTTTTTTTTATTTTAACCCCTTTATTTACAATCTGTCCTAATTATACTATGGACAATAAGTAGTTGGTGTGTATATATTATAAGCAATGAGCAAGAACATGCTAATGGACATGTAGGATCAGGCTCTAGTAAGCCCCCCCCTATAATTAATACACTATTCTATACTGCTAGCGAATGATTTGAATTGAAAGTACTTTAAGTAATTAACTAATCTTATAAACTAATGGAATGGCACTGGAATAGCTTAATGTTCAATGCTTTAGGCGTTTTGGGCGATCTGGTTCGTTCATTAGAGAATGTACAAGGTCGTTAGGGTGTGCTGTTAATCGGTCTTTGTATTTTTGGGCAATTTTCCCTATTTCTTCTTTAATGGTTGGAACACTTAAGTCACTTAAAATCACTTTGTTCGGCACATACCACGGCGCATTAACTACAGCCCGAAGCACTTTATTCTGGAACCTCTCGATGATGACCAGGTTGGTGTTGCTAGCAGTTCCCCAAAATGAGAGACCGTAGGTCCATATTGGTTTCAAAATCACCTTATAGAGCAATAGCTTATTTTCTAGAGTACAGAGTTTCTTCCAATCATCCAGTATAGTTTCCTGTATTGTATCCCTAGCTGTTTGCGTTTATTAAATATGTGGGTTCTCCAGGTCAAGCGTCGATCTAGATGGAGTCCTAAATATTTTGCGGAGTCTGCGTGTTTTATTTGTTGTCCGTTAAGTGAGATCGGTGGACAGTTACCACGGTTCATGCTGAACGTTACATGTTGGGATTTGGTTTCGTTTACCGAGATTCTCCATACCTTGAGCCATTGCTGCAATTTATTCAGAGCGGTTTGCAGGTTGGAAGTTGCAGTATTCGGATTTAGGTGCGAAGCTAGAATTGCCGTATCGTCAGCAAAAGTGGCGGTTGTAGTTAGGCTTGTAGTTGGTAAGTCAGCTGTGAAGAGTAAGTAGAGGATAGGTCCTAGCACGCTGCTTTGGGGGACTCCCGATAGTATTGGGTGGAGGTTCGTGTGTTCATCTTAATAATTAACGAAGTAATGTCGATCCGTTAAGTAAGACTTTAGTATTTCATAGTATTGGTATGGTAGATATTATTTAATCGAACGCTTGTGAAATATCTAGAAACGCAGCGGAGCAATATCGATATTCATCTAGGTCGGTATGAATTTAATTTACAAGTCGATGTATTTGTTCGATAGTTGGATGTGAGTGTCGAAAACCGAACTGGTGCTTGGGTATCAATTCTAAATAATCTAGGATTGGTTGAAGGCGTTTTAAGAACAATTTTTCAAAGACTTCTGATAGGATAAGTAGGAGGCTGATGGGACGATAGGAAGCAGGATCAGTGTGTGGCTTTCCAGGTTTCTGAATCATTGTGACCTGTGCTACTTTCCAAGCGCTTGGATAGTATCTGTTGGAGAGGATAGCATTGTATAGTTGAGTGATTGCTCGTAGTGCGGTTTCAGGTAGCTGCTGGAGAATTTTTCCAGTCAAATGTTGGTAAGTGCGATTCAGAATTTTGAAGATAAGCTCCGGATGTGTGTAAATTTATCAAAAATACTTCCATAACAATTTGTCTTGGTATTTATAATTTTTTTTATTTCAAATTTGACGAAGTTACACTTATTGGAAAAACTGGTGTTTTTATTATCATCATTTGTTCTTAATTTACTTTCCCTTTTGCTTCTGAATTTCATAATTTATTTGCTTGGCTTGGTTCACATTTTTCTGAGGAAAATATATCGTTATTTATTTTAACTTTTGTATTATTTCTGAGCCACTGGTTTTTATATAAAGAAATAAAGCGTCAAATATGAGAAAAAGGTGGGATTCAAAAGTTTTACTACACTTTTTAAAATATTCTGCTAATATACGGTGGCCAAAGTTTCGATCCGTTTTTAGAGAAATGAATATCGGTCACTCCGTTATGCAAATTTCCGATCAAATATATTTTTTTTAATTTTACAGTAACCAGCCAACACTTAAAACAATGGTTTTGATCGATTTATACATTATTTTAACTTGTCCTTAAATATAGCGGGAAATAGTTCCTCGGACTTAATTGGTTACACTTGCAGTTATTTTAGTAATCACTGACTCTCACTATTATTATTATTAACTGAGTTACAAAAAAGGTCTTGTGATAATTGTCTTATAAGTCTAGCATGAATGGTTTTCCGTCCTAAATGTTGTCCTTAATGTGTAGTTTGATCAAAAATGTCTTAGTAGTTTTAATAAATTGCTGGATCGTATTTATTCCTAATAATGTAATTGACAGTTGCGTATGTGCTAATAAGCGTTTACAGCTGTAGCTAAATACCTTATTTTAAGACTTGAAATTTTCTAATATTGGTTTTTGAAGTTGTGTTCCATATAGGACAGCTGTAGGTAAGTAACGACAGAACAAATGCCATATGTAGCATACCACGCATTTTTGGTGAAGTGGTGCATTCCTGTTTATTAATGTATATAATAACCGCAACTTGGTTGATTGATTGAGGTTATTATTGATAATGAATTCTCCATTCAAAGTATGGACACTAAATAAAAAATAAAAGTACACCTTAATAAAAGAAAACAATTTATTATATAATATATTATTATAGAACACGCTAAAAAAACAATTACCGTAAACACTAAAATATTAATACATTTTTTCATAAAAAACGCCCTTTGTATTAAATACCGATTTTGCTATTCTAGACTCATTTCTAACAACTGATAATAGTAACAAAATAGCAATGAATGATAAAGATAAGATCGACATCTTAGCTTATTAATAATATATATATATATATATATATATATATATATATATACACATATACATATCTTTCAAAGTAATACCTTCCCGTTGCGATATTCATACGACTACTTTTAGTCCAATCTTGGTGAAACTTTTTATATTCACTTTTTTGAATTTCATTAGCACCTAAATCGCATGGTAATATAGCTGAAAAATACAGTGCTTATAAAAATATGTTTGTTAAATTTTTGGGGTGTAAGGGGCCCACCAACATCCAAGAGCTCAAATGTCAACCCTACCTGCAAGAGAGGCACAATAAAATGCCGGGTACACCCTGCTAGAAAACAAACGGGGCTCTGGCGACCCAGCGTCGGGGGGTATAACCTGACACCAGTTGTACCGAGGTAACGGGACCCTTGTCGTTGGGCTAATCATCCACACAAGCTATCATGATTCAGAGTAATTCAACGAGCCTCGGAAATGGTGGTCAACCCGAAGACGACTAAAAGCAGGAAAAAGGATAAAATTAGGGATAAGGAACGTAACATCTTTAACTGGGAAGGAACCTGAAATAATCGAAGAAATAGAAAAGTATAACATCCAATTACTAGGAGTATCAGAAATAAAAAAGAAAGGAAGTGGAGAAACTCATATGGACAAGGGGTATACATTAAGATATTCAGGTACACCTAGAGGTAACAGAACAACGGAAGGTGTAGGAATCATAGTAAGTAACGAACTAAATAGGAAAATAACCAGCTGGGAAGCTATAAATCCAAGAATATTGACCATGAACCTAAACCTACAAGAAAAAGTGGGGATTATATAAATATACGCACCAACGGAAAACGCTACCGTAGACGAAAAAGACGCATTCTATGAAAAACTACAGAGAGAAACAGAGAAACTACAGAATAAAAACCAACACGTTATAGTAATGGGAGATTGGAATGCCCATATAGGAAACCAAGAAAGAAGAGGGCATGGTACAATGGGAAAGCATGGGCTGGAATGTGAAATTAATGATAACGGACAAAGGATGCTCGATTTCTGTATCATAAATCAAATACTCATAGGAAATACCTAGTTCAATCACAAAAATATTCATAAAATCACATATGAAGTGCAAGGGCTAGAACATCGAAGCATGATAAACTATATAACATACACCAAAAATATGAGATACGCCGTAAACGACGTGAAAGCAATCAGAGGGGCGGAGTTGAGCACAGCACAACGACTAGTAATCGCAGATACCAACATAGAGAAACCAAAAAAGGAAAGAGGTAGAAAATATGAAAGAATTAAGCTAGAACTTTTGGATGAACGAAATATAAGAAGAGAATACGAGGAAAGACTCCAAGAGAAGTTGAAAGAATATGAAAATAGCAACCAGCAACAAACCCTTAATAAAGTATGGGAAAAACTCAAAGCGGCACTCCAAACAACAGCAAAAGAAATATGCGGAACAAAAATAGTCAGACAAAACAATGACCAAAAACGAACTAAATGGTGGAATGAGGAAGTGAAAAAGAAAATTAAGGAGAAAAGGAGGCGTGGAAAAATATACAAGAACAAAAACAAATGGAGATAGAGTAATATATGCACAAAAAAGAAATGAGGCGAAGGAATCAGTGAAACAAGCCAAACGAGAGAGCTGGGAAAGTTTCGGAAGGAAAATTGAAGACAACTATATAAGCAACCAGAAACAATTTTGGAATATAATTAAAAGACTAAACGGAAATAGAACCCAAAAGATTAGAAGTATAAGAAATTCTGCTGGTGAATTGCAAACGGAAACAAAAGACACACTACAAGCCTGGGCGGAACATTACACGTCCAAATTCAAGGGAGATAGAAATGCACAAATAGTGGCAGAAGACAATAACGAACAGGAAGAAGTGGATATAATAACTGAAGAAGAAATAAGAACGGCCCTAATGAAAGCAAAAAATGGAAAAGCCGCGGGAGAAGACGGAATAACCACAGAAATGCTAAAAAAGGGAGGGCCCGTACTAGTACAATGGCTGAAACAAATCTTTCAGAAAGCCTGGAACACAGAGAATATACCAGATGAATGGAGAAGATATATCATTGTACCTCTACACAAAAAAGGAGATTCCACAAATAGTGACAACTACAGAGCTATATGTCTATCAGGAGTAGCGTTCAAAGTATACTCAAGAATTTTAGAAAGCAGACTAAGAGTAGAAATAGGAAATAAAATACAAGATGAACAAGCAGCATACACACCGGGGAGACAAACCCACGATCACATATTTACCCTTCGAACACTATCAGAGAAAAGAATAGATAAAAACAAAACACTATATTTGGCATGCTTAGATTTAAAATCTGCATTCGACAAAGTACCACGCCAATATATATGGGAAGCACTAGACCGTCTGCAGGTAAGCCCAAAATTAAAACGAGTAATAAGAAGTGTAAATACCAATAGTACCGGCTCAGTAAGACTAAACGGGCAAACATCTACGGAATTCAAGATGGAAAAGGGCATAAAACAGGGGGATAGTCTCAGCCCCCTACTTTTCGTGATATATATGGATTACATAAACGAACAATGTAAAGAAGACATCAGAAATACTAGCCTGGGATACCTGAATCTATACCCAGTACTGACACGAGACTTACTATATGCCGACGATATAATTCTGATCGCAACAAGTGAAGGACAATTGCAAAGGAAAGTAACAACATGGAAGAACAGATTGGAAGAGAAGGGGATGCAGATAAATACGGACAAGAGTAAAATTATGAGAATATCGCAAGAAGAAAACGAAAGAGCAAAGCAAATGCAAATACAAATAGAAGGAAGACAATTGCAGAAAGTAGAGGAACTTGAATACTTAGGAGTAAGAATAAGTGCAAATGGGAAAATTGACGAAGAAATAAGAAGCAGAGTAAATAAAGCTAACAAAGTCTACTATCAAATAAACAATACCTTAATAGGAAAAAAGGAATTAAGTAGAAAAGCAAAAATGCACTTATATAAAACAATCTACGTGCCTACCGTAACATATGGAGCCGAATCATGGGTAATGCAAGATAAACACAGATCAAAAATAACAGCAACAGAAATGAAGTACCTAAGACGGGTAATTGGAAAAACAAGAAGAGACCGTGTAAGGAATGGCAGTGTACGAGACGAACTAGATCAGGACCCTTAGTAGAAAACATAGAATTAAAACAACTTCAATTGTTTGGACATATGGTACGAATGAGTGAGACAAGGTACCCCAAGAAAGTGTTTGCAATGAAAGATGAAGGAAAGCGTCCCAGAGGAAGGCCTAGAAAAGTATGGGAAGACAACATCAGGGAAGTGGCAAGGGAAAGAGGCAAGACCATAGAACAAATAAAGATCCTGGCAAGGGATAGAAACGCTTACAACCGCTGGCTCAAAACCCCAACACCGTGAGGTAAATGGGAGAAGAGAAACAAGAAGAAGAAGAAGTTTGTTAAATTTTTGGCGAAAAACTCACGACTAATGATTGTCGAGTTTTTCTGGCAAACGATTGAAGCCTAAAAATCACTTAAAATTCTATCTAGTGAAATTTTCGGCATTCCATCTTCAGCAAGCTTTTTTATACACAAATTACGATTTTCCACTACTTCGTTTCTAATTTTTGCTATATATTTTTTTGGTTATTAATGTTGATAAACGACTAGAACGAGGTTTATCTTTTATGGATTTACGACCTACTCTGAACAGCCTATCCCACTGTAGTTTTTTTCGCTTTCTGTGACATTTTGAATTTCATTTTTAACGTAAAATTTCATGCAACTTCTTTGTTTAACAATACTAGACATTTTAAAAAGCTAAAAAAGGCAAAAAGTGGTTTATGTAAACTGCTGCAATCTATAAACTATTTAATACATGAAATTAAAGGTTGTACCAACATAAATAAAATTTTTTGAGCAACCTTCTCCCAAATTTTTAATTAAAAACTCACCTTATTCTTTGAACAAAGTAGTGCACGTGTGTGTTGGGGGGGGTTGCTTGCATGTTACATGTGTACGTACGGAAATGCTTGTGTGTGTGAATCTAATAACTTTAGGACAAAATAGAAAATCAACGTACATGTAGAAATATACACCATTATGTCAGCTTCGTGATGTATTTTTAATATCAGGTTAAAAGTTCAATAATACAATAAATGTATTTGTGTAATGCGTTTTACAAGCTTTTATTTATAATAGTAACAGAAAAAAACAAGCAAGGGTGAAAGAAGACATTAGCAGAACTAGTAATATCTCCATTGTTAGCGTAACTTTTACACAACTCGGCTACCGGACGTACAGAATGCTATTAATGCGGTACGTTTAATTTTAACCAGCAATTTCTCGAAAACGCCTGAGAGGTGCATTGTCGCCCCATAGCATTTAGTACTTCTGTACTAACACTTTATTCCTGAATCATTTTAGTGAAATCGGTGACCCGAAGGGTTTGTGCTGCTCTTGTTACTGAAATTATATTATTAAATCGTGTAACTGGTAAGAAAAACTTCAGTTCTCGATAATACTGGCCTAAAAAGAACAAGTTTGGCTGTTAGAAATCTTTATTCTACCAAAGTGACTAAATTATAGTGCAAACTATCAAATGTGTATTCTCTACAATTAAATATTTAACTGCTGCCACGGTATAGGGATGCATGTTTGCCTAAGGAGTTGGTCGACCACATGTAGTATTAAAAATAACGAATACCACACGGCACTTTAAAACATTATGGAATGATATGTTTCTTATTTGAAATTTAATATTTTATATTTTAGGACGTTAGTGCCTTGTCATATAAAATGAATTCAGTCAAATTAGTAGATGTAACAGAAAACGCCACAATCAGGTATGGATAGAGATTAAACTCTAAACTGAAGCAACAGAGAATGTCGTGCGGGTCACTCCCTACTTACTAGAACTTAAGAAACTCACTAAAATATTTCTGCTCAAAACTCAAAATAAGAACTCGGTGACTGATAACTGGATAACAACTACCACCAAAATTAACACAATGAAATGATCAGCACAATTCCCGAATATTAGTTTTTTGGTAAAGAATAATAATATATACTTGAGAGCAAAACAATCAACTTAGCAACATGTTCGAGTTTTGAGAGAACGTGTATTCACTCCGATAGTATTCCAAGTAAAGGTCAGTGTACTTTTGAAAGCCTAAAACGGGTGGTTTCAAATAATTATGAAAGGAAAAAATGAAATCCCCAGTTGAAATTAATTTAATAATTTTTTCAATACATGGTGTTCCCACCTCTACTCTTAATTGCACTTCCAAGCGATTACGCCTGGATCGGATAACTTTTCCTATGCTGTCTTGAGGGATTGGTTCCTACTTTTCAATCAACGCCACTTTCATTTTCATCTCGCTTTCTGGTGCAAGCTTCCTGGCTCAGACTTTTCGCTTAAGCTAATTCCAAACATGCTCAATTAAACTCAAGTTTGGACTACACGGAGGCCATTCTATTTTTGATATACCAACGTCATCTAGGTAGGCAGTGGTTACTCGCGCGGTGTGGCATTACGCATTGCAGTGCATTAGCATAAAGTCTTCACCAACAAATCTCGAAAATAGAACAATATGTTTCTCCACAATGTCCTTTATATAGCGGTCCGAGATTAAACCTCCTCCGCGTCCTCTACTAGGCACGACAACCAATTCAGTTTTTTTGTGAATGGAAATGTCCACCAAGAACATGTCCTTTTTGGGTACAGCAATGAGCAAATCGCTCCCCTGGTCTGCTATAGACCCGACGTCTCCTGTCGTCGCCGTGTAGGCACATTTTGGACTCATCGGTGAATAATATCTGACTTGAATGGCCAAAGTTTCAATCAAAATGTTTTCGAGCAAATTCCAGTCGCCTTTACTTTTGGACTGCAGTCAACTTGAGACCTGCAGCTGCTTTTTTTGGGTCAGGTTGGATACCTTAAATCATCTTTCTCTCCAAGCTCTGGTAACCACATCTCTGACTGCACTCAGCTCTTGCTTGAGGTCAACGCCAGTCATATGTCGATTTCTGAGGGATATTGACACGAGAATAGTCTCCCTCTGTCGTCACGCGCTTACGGCACACAGTGGGGCAAAGTCCCGATTTCGTGGCCAAAAATCCCAAATTACCTATATGAGGGTTTTCGAGGTCGCTGATTACGAATCTGATGTCCAATTTGAAAAATTCAAAATGGTGGCTCCAATATGGCGGACTAAAAATTCGAATTTCTATTAATTTGACTGAAACTGGTTACTCGGGGGGTTTTTGGCATCGCTGATTACGAATCTGAGGTCAGATTTTCAAAATTCAAAATGGCGGATCCAAAGTAGCGGCCAAAACTGTTCATACGTTGAAAATATGAAGTGAAATCTCATGTAATTTGGTTTTCGAGGTCATTGCTTACGAGCCAGGAGTTAAATTAGAGCAAAAACATCGTAAAAGTATTGTAAAATTGATATTATCAATAAAAAAAAACAGAATTTTTTAATTTTAATTATATTCGTTTTTTTTTAAATTTATGCATTTATTATGGAGTAACTTGCTATAGGGAAAGTGGTAAAAGATTAAGTCATGTATATATTATGTAATTCTTTATTTACTTCTAGTAACAAAAATCATGTATGTCATATTCATCAATGTTCGAATCATTCGATTCGGATTCTGATGTTGACCCACTTGTATCTAAATCGAAATCGTTCCTTGTCTCTTGTCTGGTGACTTTAGGTAGTTTTAACAATTGTATAGCTTCTTGATGTAGAGATTTTGCCGGTCTCTGGGGCAATTTCCTGATGCTCGAGAGAAATGGATCTGATGTTACTAAGAGCCTATTAAAAATGTCTCTCTATTCGATTCTCTAGAGCATTTTCTTGAATGATGTAATCTGAAGTTTTTAATGTCCTTATTGTGTGACTCTTGGGCGTCTTCAGAAAGTTGTCCGATCGGTAAAAGGGCATATTTTACAATTTCTGCTCCGTGGATCAACACTTTATGTACAGATGTAGGCATGTAATACTACGGATATAAAGCAACGAATAAACGGGCAGTATTTACACAATAGTCTTTGAATTTTTCATCGCCTATATCATACCCGCTCGAAATTACCTGCAAAATAACATGAAATCGGTGAATTAAATTTTTATCGACTCCTGTTATTTCAGCAGATATGGTAGCATTTTCGAAAAAGCGGGGTGCTATATTTCCATCGTTAGAGCTGCCATATCCTGGCTTTGGTCGATCAACGATAAGCCCCAGTTTTATCTTAAATTGAGTCGGTATTTCTTCCTTGCGTATTTTCACATTATTTTTCACTTCCTCTTGACGAGCTTGCCACTTTTCAGTTATTAGCTTATTCGACAAATGCAAACAGTACTCGAAAAAACGAATCCACGCATGCAATGTAGATATGCCAAATCTTAAATTATCTGTAGTAATGTCCATTTTTATAATGTTGTCGATGTCATTAAATTCTTTAGAGGTGGCTTTGCACAGGAAGCAGCGTTGTGCAGAAGTGGTACCGGTTACTGCGTTACAGACTTTATCGTCTACCATCGTAAACGAGTTACTGAAATGGATTTTCCATTTTGTTCAGTAGCATTCAATCTGCTGTTCAATGTCGGTAACTTCTTTCCGTGTTGACTGTACATCTTCATGTACAAACTGCAATCGTATTGGTCTGCAGAATCGAGGAGATGATGGTCTAGGATTTTTCCACACAATAGTTGCTTCATCCGTCTCGTGATTGTTGTGTATTAATTGTAAAGGTACCAGAGAAGTATAAAAAATGCTTTCATCAGATTTTCCATCCTCAGTAAATTTTTGTTTATAAACACTTTGACCGCTGCTTCCATCACATCCCCATTTACAGTGAAGTACTAATTTTTGCAGAATTTCCGGATTTAGAGTATCGATGACATCAGCCTGAAGTTGTATAATTCTATATGTGGTATGATCAAGTAAAGCCTGTAGTTTAATTTGTGCGCACGACTCACTAACAGTTGTGTACACAACTGATGGATAACAACGATTTTTTGCTTTTTCTACTTCATGGTATGATGGGTATAATTTGCATTTATGTGCTCTAGCTGCATTTCTTGATAGTTGATAAGAGTGCTTTGATTCTTCTTTCTCGATCATTAAAGAAAAGTGCTTCGTCTGGGGTTAAAGGTACTTCATTTTGTGACCAAACAGCAGATATACATTTTGAGGTACTTGTTGGGCTTATTGACGTGACATCTTTAAGAACTTGAGCACCATGTACTTGACCAGAACTCCTTAAACTCAATTGCAGCATACGCCAATTCTTCTGTAGATAAATTAGAACGTACTTCTTGAGTCTTTCGTCTCTTTGATCTATCGCTGGATGAAGCAAAGGATTGCGAAGGTCGCCCACATGTTCCTCTTTTATCATTCTTCACAATCTCCTCAGATGTTGATGTTGTGCATTCAGTATTGGATAATTTTGAAAATTGTACGGTGCCCTTCAACCATTCTTCATTTTTTTCAGAAACTTTTCTTGGCCTCTATTTGCTGCTCTCCATCTCGATCGAAAATTTGCAAATAACAGTCCTAATGACTTTTCATCCTCTACTTGTATGACATGTTCGTTTAAACTGTCTTTCACCATAAAGAAATCATCTTTTCTTGACAATTCCAGATTTGAATATTTGGAAGACTCTGTAAAATACCAATATAGACACGTTCAAAATTGAATGACATTATTCAAAAATTATTTTTATACTTAACAAAACTGTATACTATGTATTTAAAATCCATTAATATTTCAGATTTTCAGATTTCTCACTAACAGTGTTATGCCTTGAAATATACTAAAATGATTTATTACTACTAAATGATAATTTTATATTTATGAAGAAAATGAAATGATACATAGGGGAGAGCCACCTGTTGTCCAGAAAAAGTATGGGTAATTTTCGAAATATACATTTTTTGGCAAAATAAAAAACTACACATAACAAATATATTTGAATACATTCTGTACGAGAAAAAAAGAATACAGAAATTTCATGGAATCCACCTTTACGAGGGTCTCCTCGGTGTCAATAAAAAACAGGTATAAGAAAGGCTGAACAGCAGGAGGCTCCTTTCTTTACTGCGAAGACTCTACTGTGCAGTTGAAGGGTTCTACCTACCGTTACGCCTTACAAACATGTGGGAAATACAGTTCTAACTGCTGAGAGTTCTTTGAGGACTGTTTTATAAAATTTTGAGATTATCATAAAATGTAATTAGTACCATTAATTAATGTTAATTCACTAATTTCCATGACCGTTATAAGACATTAATCTATGTTAATAGACAGAAAATATACCAACGCCCTATAACGTAATAACAAATGCATTACATTCATACGTCCGTTAATGCCGCGCCACGCGTTCCTCCATAAAAATTAGTCTCACTATTCATTGAACACTCCTGAGCAGCCAGTTTTTTAATATATTATATTTAACACTATACACTATCAGTTGCTTGTCGAAACAAGGTCGAGACTCGCGAACACATTTTTAAAACTACATTAGAAAATCGAGTCTAGATAAAAAGTGTACAATTTATTATGTTTACTTGTCGTGAGATTTAAATATTACAAACATAAAATGAGCAATAACTGTGCATAACCATATATTCTACATACCTCCAGAAAGTGATTCCATTTTGCCGAATTCCAATTGAAATAGTTTCTTCAGTTTCACACTACTTCAAAATAGGCATGAATTTTTCGACGCGTCCACTTGTTTCGTGCGTACCCAACGGAGGCTGAATGTCGACTGATGTCGAGGCGACCCTAGAGCAGGTATATACCTGCCCGGTCCGGAATTTTGTTCTAGGACTATCTGTAAACAAGATCTGAACGTATAAAGACGAAAATATACAACTCAGAAATTTGATTTTTGGCCATGATTTTATCGATTTGCCCCACGCGGCAGCGTCCTTGCCGGCGGACAGCGCCACCGGTTTCCCGGTACCGGCACCACATTCTCGACACAGCTGATTGGTTCAGATTTAATCGATTTGACCTTCAGACTGACGCCCTCTCTCAACAATGCAACTGCCTGCACTGCTTCGGCGGTATCCATTTTCTTGCAAATCACTCGAGCACTTACGTCACTTACTTCGTCAACTTCGGATAAGTGACCGAAATGAATTACTGGATTGCAAGCGTACTGTAGGGCAATCACAGTCATCGCGCATGTGCGTTCCAATTAGCAAGATTTGTAAAACCCCGTTTGTGATGCATTTTTTTTGAATACGTAATCCGGTTAATACCAAAGCAATGTTTTTTAAAGATACGCCTTGCCCGTTTATGTTCTTATTTTCGTTTTTCTTAGACTGAAACAGGAGACGAAAATGCACGTGCAGCTAGGGAGTCGATTGTTTTGCTCTCATGTGTATATAATAGATTTAATAATATATTTAATAAATTATGATTAAAAAGATAGCTACAGTATAAACAAAATTAGTTGAACAACAATGAATAATTCCTGTATTTTCCTTTACGCTTAATTATTTAAAATACTCATTTTTGCATACTGCCTATCAGAGTTTTCAAGGTTAACTTCGAAATTTTGTCTACGCGTCAAGAATGACTTTCTTTAAGCCGGCGATTGTGTCACATGTCGGCTAACGGCAATTTCTTGAATAAGTCCACGAGATGACTTTGATTGAATGGAAGCGCTGTCCTGTTGAACTGGTAGATCTTCTGATAGCACGCATTAAAGAAGGGCTTCAAATAGGTTTTTAACATTACCTAGAGGTTGATTATCTTGTAGGAGATAAATTCCAGCTTTAAAGTCCTGTCTTCATAGACGGTCCCTCTCTAAACCATCACCAAATTTTCACTAAAATTGCAGCTCTTGAAATATATAGGTTGTCGCAAAACTACTGAGGGTATCGTTAGTTCTCATGAATAATGCGACTAGAGCAAGTGCGTAAAACAACCGTTTAGCTAATCAAAACACAAACTTTATAACTTTTTAACCATTTCCGTTCAGTCGCATTCTCTGTACAGATGTTAAAATAAAACAAATAATATAACACTATCATTTTTATAAAACATATTTTTATCAACTATATGCTTACAAATCGTCATCACCATTAGTCTCTAAGTCTTTTTCAAAATATCTTCGATTGCGAGCTAGGCACGACGCATTTATTTAACCCATTTAACTAGAACCGTTTTCTAAAATTTCTCTGCTTTTTAGGCTTCTATACATTAAAATGAGAAGCCTTATGTAGAGAGTAATGTCGTCTATCTATCTGTCCGTCCGTCTTTTTATTTTCAACTTTTGATCAAGGCAGCTTCGAAACTGGAGACAGGTTTCTATTTCTATCATTTCTGACATCTGTCAAGCCTTATAATTTTTGACCTGTAATAGATAGAGACAACGTTTTCAGTATTCAACTAAGGACCATAAGTCAAGCCCAGACACCAAAAATCAAATCCAGACACCTGATCGGAAAATCTCGAGACCGGAAGTGGCCGCAAATGTTTGTTTATGTATAGAAACCCCGCACATTTGTGGAGCCGGAGTTCCATGTTCGTACTTGTTTGTTCTTGAAAAATGTGTGTATGGCGTTCTTCGCCTCGTCATTTCAGTTTAATCTTCGGCGTCGCAATTCTTTTAAGCTTCAAAATAACCAAAAGTCGTAACGCGCAAAGTTTCTGCTCCGCTTTTATATGCGTTTTATGAATTCTCAAAACAGTTGGGTCACACTTAACAACTTGTATTGAAACTAACGCTGTAACGAGACTACCGCGGAGTTAATATTCAAATCGTCAGTGTTGCCAGATCAGTTGCTTTACGCCCCTGCTTTGGTCGGATGTCGATAGATAGCGTTGTTCGCAAGAATGAGCGATACTCTCAGTAGTTTTGCGATAACCGTAGTACTTAGGATCACCCTCAAGTAACACGTGTAGCTGTCTGGGCTGCCCAAATTAAATTTGTTTTTATCACTGAACACAACTTAGTTGACTTACAAATTTTCAATTTCTGTCTATGTTTTTTCGGATACCAGTTCTTTTGTTTGGTCTTGTGGTCATTAGTGAATCGTGGTGCCTTCTTTATCTTCTGTTGTCGATGTCTAGGTTGATTTTAGGGCACGACGTAGATTTTTCTACTGAGCAGATCTCCGATTGCGCGATCTCTGGACACTTGGTATTCATTTGTATAAAAGGTAGGGTCAGGAGTACAGCGTTTTGTTAACTTCTTTGGGCGACCTCGCGTACGTTGTTAGATCTTAAAGAAACCTTGTGATGGTACTAAAGATTGTCCAATCTCCTGAATTATCATTACATTGTTACTGTAGACATAGATTTAACTCTATAAATTAAAAATCTGAAAGCTAAGTTCCGTGTGCTTTAATCATGAAACTCAGAAGAGTAAAAACAACAGCAAGAAACGGCATCGAATACAAACTACGGTAAAACTACATTGTTATATAGTTTTAAGGTAGTTTTAGTGTCTGCATTTTTATTGGCTGATGACTGACAACTGTGGAAACTCAAATTTGCAGGAAAATAACCGAACACAATAAAACTGAATACGAATATTACGGTAGTAGAAACCGTTTTTCAAAATTTTCATTTTGGAAAAGTTATGCTCGAAAAACTTTTATTGGTATACCTTTGGGACAAGGTGCAGTATTTTGCTTGTTCCATAATATTTTAGAAGACACCTTACATAAATTATAAATAAATACAAGGGCGCATTGGAAAGTAATGCCTCCAAGTTTTTTATTTTGTTCTCAATATCGGTCGAGGTATTACATGTCATGCGTATTACTCGGTTGACTTTCCGGTTTTGCTGACGCAAGTTGCTCTGCCGCTAACGGTGGTGCTAACCTCAACGTCTGTGACAGAGCTCGGAGTGGACCACCGCATACGGTAACCGACGAGACTCATCGGAATCGGGTTGATGAGCTCATCAGAAAAAATCGTTAACACAGACACAGCTCTCAGGTAAGTGTGGCATATCACGAGAGCGTGTACAGGCCACGATTGCAGAACTGCTGTACTGTGTACGCGGTGGGTACCTCGAATGCTCACTCTTGATATGAAACAGAGGAGATTGGACATCTGTCAACAATTTTTTTGCGTTTTGTGCGTGAGGGTGATGAGTTCCTTATAGACATTGTGACAGGTGATGAAAGTTGGATTCACCATTTTGAGCCCGGAAACCAGAAAGCATCAATGGAGTTCCATCACAAAAGATCACCGGCGCCAAAAAAGTTCAAGACAATGCCATCAGCAGGAAAAGTTATGCTCACAGTCTTCTGGGATGTTCAAAGTGTGGTGCATTTGAATTTATGCCTAAAGGTACCACCATAAACTCTGTAGGGTACTCCGAGACCCTCAGAAAATTAAAAGCACGAATTCGAAGAGCGCTGCGATATCTGCAACAATCCGACGCCTTGGGTTTACTGTCATCGATCATCCTTCATACAGACCTGACTTGGCCTGATCCGATTTTTATTTGTTTCCAAAACTTGAAGGATATTCTCCAAAGGTTCACTTTGATACTGATAAAGCGGTGCAAGTTGAGATGAGGTTGTGACCCCGTCAAAAATGTCAAACATTCTACAGTGACGGTATCAGCAAACTAATCTATCGTTGGGCGAAATGTGTTCGTTGCTAGGGTGACAATGTCGAGAAATAAATATGTAGACATGAAGAATAAAGATCTAGAATGTTAATAAAGTTTGTTTTATTCAAAAATATTTAAGAATTTTCACATAAAAAATTTCGGAGGCATTACTTTCCAGCACATCGTCGTATATATCATTTCTACCATATATGTAAACTAAAATTACCAATATTAATAATTATTATATGTTGTTTATGACAAAATGCAATATAACTAAATAACTTAAAAAATTATATAAACCTAATGCTAGATGAAGAAAAATGATTGGCTCATTGAAAGATTCAAATCGACCAAAGAGTTTTTATGTCCTGAATCTATATATGTAGATAACTTGCTAGCAAAAATTTGTTTTTATAATACAAAAATAAAGATATTCTTTTGTAATGTGTAATAATGTCTGACATAATTATTATCCTAATGCACATTTGAAATATGTTTTTAGTTGACATGTCACAATACAATTCTTTAATATTGGTTGAGTAAAAATACATCTAAAAAACAATGTTCCGTTTCGAGAAAGGATGAAAAGCTGCTCAGTCACTTTACGATCTCAACGAACTTTTTATCGAAAGAACGATAAGTAAAATCAATAGCGAAAGTGGTGTTTTCTTTTCAAATCTGGTAATTCCAAATTAGAGAACAAGTCGGGGAGATATCAATTATCAAATTTGGACGACCAGCTTTTAAGGGCTTATGGAACAGGGCGAAATTTTGACTAATGGGATATTGGCTAAGGACTTCCGCCGAGTACAAAAAACTCTGTAAGCAAATATGTAGCAGTAACCAGAGTTAATGGTGATTTCACATCGGAATTATTATTGTAACATATTTACTTTCAAAAAAATTGTCTTTAAAAATGCCTGATAAGTATGCATCAACCTATTATTTTAACAGTAGATGTATTTATCTGCACTACAGAATATAACATAGTAAAAATAACAGAAATGCGATTACCCTGGCTTTCTTTTTATTTAAAATTGAGCCGAAGAGATTTAATCATTATTGAGAAGGGTCTCAGGAATGCTAATGTTGGTTTTAAATATTCCACATATGTAAATTATCCTCATAATACAATTTCAAAAGTAGATTTATTACATAAATATAAAAATTATTATTAATAACCAATATGAATTAATATTCAAGTTTAAAATAGTACGTAACATATTTTCTGAAAGATTAATCTTGGAAAGTTTGAATTATTAAAAATTGTTAAAACCCGAAATCTTCTCCCAAAACTTGTTTTTGTGTTTTGGAATTGCTGTTAACTATGCGAGCGTTGATTACGTAGTCTATGTAAATTACAAAAGATAAGAAGGTTCCTTCATTAAAAGCAGTTTAGAAAATTCCGGTCTGTGTTACACAGTCTTTCAGCTTACTAAATACTATATTTTTGGTTTACCAATGCCCAGATATTTCCAAGTAACACAATACAAAAATAAAACTTTTCATCGTACATTTTATATTTTAATTAACGATATCAAGGTACTAAAAACAAACATTTATTATCTAACATCAAAAATTCGTGTTTAATTACTTTACGTTTAATTAATATTTTAAAATTCAGCATTATTTATTTAAATTTAAAGTGACGTTAAAGAAGTAATGGTGAAAAATTAAAAGTGCATTAATATTAAATTGAAAAATGTAAAATGGTATATTCAAAGTCAGTGACGTGCCTTAACTTTTTGCACAGACAGGTTACCATAACAAACTCCATTAAAATATTCAGATTTATAAGTTAACTTATTGTTAATTACTTAAATGATAGTTTACGTCCATTTAACTAGACTTTTTTATCTTAAAACATAAAATTTTCAAAAAGCAATAACATTTTTTTCTATTAATTACGGGGTTATAAAATTTGTCTTGCAACATATTAACAATTATTAATTATTACTGCAATCTGATTAATACAAATAACGATAACACATATGTAAATTAATTTGTACGGTTATACCCAGTGGTACAATTTAATGTAGTGACATATATTAGCAATAATATGCGTTAATATTAGACCTAAAGTCTGGCTGGTTTAAATATTTTGACTTTACGAATATCTTTCTCATCTAAGGTCTGCTACTAAGATATTTATGTGATTTTGTAGTCTAACTCGATAGTTGTTGCTAAGTTTCTTAATTTTTCCTTTTATGGTGGGTATATGTAGACCTCTACATACTTTCATTCAGCATATACCATGGTGCATTGACAGTGGAATATACCATGGATTTAACTTTGACATGTGTCCTGTGCAAATTGCTAGAGCATGCCAAACTTACCTCAGGCACATGTGGGTTCTACATGAAATTAAAAATGTTCTCTTTATACTTAAATATATTTTAAGGCAAATATGTAAATTGCAGGATAAATACAGTGTAATAATATTTAATTCTGTTAAAATGCATCAGGTGCAGACAATTTTTTGTCTGTAAAATTACAAGTGTACGAAATCGGTATTCAATGCAGATGTAGAGCTCTCATTATTGTCTGCCTGCACAAAATAACGTAGTTTTTGCTTTCTAGTTAATGACTGATATTGGAGGACTTTCTTTATAATTGTCATTGTCTTGTGTAATTTTTGATATTTATCTTCTATTTGAATCCACAAAATATTAGACAAAAAGTTAAAAAACTAATACAAAAGAATATTAATGCCCCGAAGATTTTTTTTAAACAAAGTGACTTCCAAAAATTGGAACAACACCGAAAAAGGCAAAAGAGATAAAAACGTCTCTTAAAATTAAACACCGTACATTCTATTTTTCAAGATACTTATCTCGACTAGTGAAACTTATTTCTTCATTACTAGGTACATAAACAAAGCACAATTTTTGCAACTGGTGGTCCAAAAATCTAAGAGAAACAGTTAAGAAACCTCTCCATTTCCAACGAGTTATAGTTTGGTGCGCTTCTTGGATTGGTGACGTCATTGGTACGTATTTTTTTAAGAATGAGGCTGGTAAAACCATTTTAGTGAATGATGTGCATTACTGTAAAATACTGACTGACTTTTAGCTAGAAGTAGCTGCTATGTACAAAAACGACCTTCAGGACGGCGCTACATGTCACACAAGTTGCGAATCAATTGCGTTACTGCGCAAGAAATTTCTTGGACGAGCCACTTCTCGAAATGGAAACTTTAATTAGTTGCCTACATTAGAATTTTTTTACAGCAACAATTCAAGGACTCAAAAATAATATCAGATATGTAATTCTCAAAACCGGACCCAATTTATGTAAAAGCATTTTACAAAATTTTCTCAAATAAAACACGAATATTCCTACAATAAATGAAAGAACAATGAAGCTTTTTTATAAAGTAAATCACCAAACTGTTAGTCTAACATCGCATGCATTAAAGATGCATAGCATATAGTCGAATAGAGAATAAAATGGGAAACCCAAATGACAATTGATTTAATTTTAGAAAACATTCAGAAATCAGAAAACCATCTTATTCTTGAGACCGATTAGAGAGAAAGTAATTCTAAAAAAAATTATATTGAGTTTATAGATATTGAAAATGCTTTTTATAATGTGGCCAAGTATTATATAAACTAAAATAAAAGAATAGATGGAGTTAAGAAATTCTACTAGTTAGGGAGCAAAATTACAACAGACAGAAGAGAAAATAAACTGACAAAAAGCCTTGTATAAGATAAAACACCTTCTTCTATCAAACAACTAAAAATGTACGCATGGAGTGCTGTATTGTATGGTAACGAGAGCTCAACAATTGGAACATGTGGTAAACAAAGTGTAAGCCCTGGAAATGTAACGAAAAAATTCTGAGAAGAATATGACAATATAGGAACCTATGGAAACAAAGGAAAGCGTGGCTTAATAGAACACAAGTTACATCACGACAGTCCTTAAAAATTGTATTTAGGGGAAACAGAAAAAAACTCAAGGAGAAGACCAGAGATGAATAATAATGATACGGCTCTAACTCCTCGCATGGGAGTACGGCCTGCTAACTGAGAAGTGAAGGCCCTCATTTCTGACGCGGGGCGATGTGGCAAGCACCACGCCTTAGACGACCGCCATTAGCAGTACCCATTGTTCGAGTGAACGCAAGTATTAAATCATTTTTAGTGACTAAGTAGGCCGCACCGCAGCCCGCACCACTACCACTGAACCACGCTGGCGATAAATTTGTTAAAATATCAAATTACACTTATTTTCAAGTAATACTAAATCATTTTTATTATCATCAGACTTTTCAACTGCGTGGTAGGTTCAATAACATGATAAGCTTCGTTTAATTCTTATCTGTACAATTAAATTTTTATAGGTTGTAAATTTAACAATAACACTGAAATGTCTGTCTCCAGGTAGTGCAAAAAAACAAACACTTAATTCCTTTTACTACATACAATCTTGTAAACTCTGGGATCTCAAGGCTTTTCCTAATTTCTCAAATTAATGGGTACACAATTATTTTTAATACCCGAGTAGACAACGGGACCACGCAGGCTCATAGGTTTCTCCACTTCCTCTTCATCTTTATCTTTGTTTCTATTCTCATTATGTTTCTTTATTACTCTCATTTCTTTCGTACACCTTTCCCACTCTGTCTTGCATACGTCGGCAGTGGATTTTCTTTTTCTAATTTTCTAATATAACTTTGTGCTATTTCCACTGTCTTTTTCTATATCCTCCGTCATCTCATCGATCCACTCTTGTTTTTTGTTTCTCATTATTTTTAATTTTTCCTTTTTTATCCATTTGTATACTTTATAATTGTCCTCTTTACTAGATTGTATCAATTTTAGTTTTACTTCTTCCTTTATTTTTATTAATCCATCCCATTTACTGTAAAACTACTCATTCTATATTGTGTGTCTTGTAGCCTACTGCTTTTCAGGTGTTTTTAATATTTTATTTTTTATGTTTTTCCATTTTGTTTCTATATTTTTCCTTCCTTTCTTTTTATTTAGTTGTTTCCATATATTTTTCTCGTACTCTCTTCTTCTTTCTTTGCTTTGCAGTTCTTCTTTGTTCTACTATTTTTTAAACTTCCTTCTTTTATGTTATCCCAATTTATTTTTTTACTTCTTTCATTTTTCTCATTCCAGCATTCTTTTCACGTTCTATGTTCCAATTCTCATTATTTTTTCTTATTTTTCTTACTTTTCTTTTCCTTTTTCTTTCTGCCCTTAAGTTTGCTCTTTTCATATAAGGTATATATGTCCTACATCATCTTATGTCATAATCTTATTTCCGTTTAGTTTCCCACTTTTGCTAGTTTTTTACTCTTGTTGGGATTGTATTTGTAATAATCCTTATGTTCTTTCTTGCTTTTACTTCCTCCATTGATGACTTAATATCCGTGTTATTAACTAATTCCCCATCCTTCTTTTTTTCTGCTTTCTTGTGGGATTCTGACATGGCTTGTACCCATTAGTCATTGTCTTTTTGGGCTGCTTCTTTATTCGCTGATTGCTTCTATTTTCCTCATCAGTCAATCTTCTACGTTTGTTGCTCTCGTTGCTATTTGTTGTATTTACATGTTTCTCTTATTTCTTTAGCTGTTCTATTATTTATTATTCTCCATTTATTAATAACTTGTCTTTAATAATTATTTCTTTCACTTTTTTTCCCTTGTTTTTTCATGTGTGGTATTCATTTATTTCTTGCATTTCATGTCTCCTTATCATGTTCATTCATGTATTCTTCGTTTACCCTTAGGTTGGTTTCTGTCAGATTCTTTGAGTTTCTCCGAATTTCGATTTTTTAAATTTCTGTTGTTAATTCCACTTTTATTGATCTACTTTCCTTATCGTTGGGTTTTCCTAATATGTTTATTGCATTTAGCTTGTTATCTGGCATTTTTGCCTCACTTATAGATATTCATGTTGACGAATTTCTTTTGTAGTGTCAACTTTCCTTTAGGATTTTGTGGAATAGGATCACTTGATTCTAACCAGTGGTGAGTACATATGTAGTTAGAACACATGGTATCCATTCGCGTAATTTACACTTTTTTCCTCTTTTGTATAAATACTTTCGTATTTTTGATCACTTTGAATAAATCCACAAGCTGTTGACACGTGAAGTGTGAAGTGTGTCAGTCACTGTCACCAATTCTTAATATTTAAATTTAAAGGTCTACCTGGTCCAGTCTCGTCTCATAAGAGCTCATTCCTCGCAGAAATTTTTTTAAACCACCTCTGGACTATTTTTGATAGATCTGTCTTTTCTCAAAAAGGAGCACAATTTTTGCATCTCCTATAGCGTTAGCTCCCACTTTAAATTCGTAAAGTAAATACGCAAATATTACACTAATTTCTCACAAACACTTTTAAGTTCTGAAATTATATTTTAAATTAAAGTAAACAGTTCGAGATTTAGTGAACGACTGAATTTAAAATCCGTGTTAATATAACGAATACACAATTCTTGAAATTTTGTACAATCACATGCATAAACAATTATTGTAATTATTCTACGCCCACAAACAACAGAACTTTCATGGTTACCTATTAAAAAAAAACGGTAAATTATATAACAGCGTTTTAAATAAAAGCACCAACATTAAAAGCACATATTTCATTACCCCCGCAAAAGGTAGAAACAACTGCAAATAGAAACACGGTCATATACTCAAGCTGTAGCTAGACGATCACAATAAAATTCCAACATAAAACAATAATTTTCAAATCATTATACCACAATACTTCCAGCACACGTTACAACTATAACAACAATTGATAAACTTATAATCAATCATTTAAATGAATAAATTAGACAACTAAAGAACGCATGATAATTAATTCTAAAAACAACATTTTACTAAATAAAACGGCATTGTAATAAGCCAATGCTACCATAAATATAAAATTGAGTCATTTTTAGCACTTAACATAATACATATTTTATTAATATCAAAAATACACTTAAAATCAATACCATGTTACTCAGTCCATAATGCAGTATATCCAGATATTGAAAGAAAAACTAGAGCTGGAGCGGCATGATCATTCCGCAAGATTTTAAACATCATATGTTAAATAAAATAGAGCAACCTCATCATCAAACAAAGAGTGTAGTCATAGAACACTGATCTAGACTAATTGCAACACCCGCAGCTTATTTTTTACTAAACGTTTGTAAACTCTTAGTAAAAACTGACTATAACGCAAAATTCCAGCAGGAAATTAGGACTCACAGCTCCAGGAAGAAGGAAACTGTTTTACAAAGTCATGTAGAACTTGACTTGGAACACTTATTCAGGTTGAAACCAACAGACTGAAACATATTATCAGACTGCTTAAGATTTCTTTGTAACCCAAAGCTTTATAGATAGGAATCGGGCTATAGCCCTATAATTTTGACCACTTATTTTGCATTGTAACATAATAAACCACCAATAAAGCTACACAATCGCAAAATTGATTGGAGACTCTTTAAGGAATAATAAAAGACAACACCAACGTTAAGATACCACTAATAAGTCAAGAACTTGAACTAGAATGGAAAATTTTACCACATAAGCCAAGTACTTCCGACACGGCAGGCAACACTAACTGAAATGCAAAAACAAAAAAATGCTAATTGTCAAATAAATGCGAAGACTTTCATAATGCATGGTGTTGTTAGTTCTCTGGTTGTTAAGTCGCAGTTAAAGTTTAAAAATTTTTTATAAGAATTTTCTTGAAATGTTCGCTGCAGTTGTAGATAAAACGACAAGAGTTTTCAAACCCAGAACACGGCTTAACAACTGGAGAACGAACAACACCAGGTATCAAAACGCAGCCCGTAAAAGTCTTTGCATTTTT
This sequence comes from Sinelater perroti, assembly GCA_036346155.1. Classification (NCBI taxonomy): domain Eukaryota; kingdom Metazoa; phylum Arthropoda; class Insecta; order Coleoptera; family Elateridae; genus Sinelater; species Sinelater perroti. The sequence goes on from JARFIY010000099.1 coordinate 3,332,593, forward strand.
TCTTCGTGTAGTATGTCCTTCTTAGTATAAATATGAATATTTACAACTGTGAAAAATATTTTAGTAGGTTGTTGATTATTTGCAACATGACTTTGCTTATATGGTTCTATAGTTACTGCGATCTGTCTGAAGGTCTAAAAGAGTATAAAAATCGATTCAAACCACTCACTTAGATATTTTTCGACTCTCATACCAAGAAACAAATTTTATGGATTAGTTTTCCCACGGCTTTTAATACTTTGACGGTTATATTATCTTATCCTTATCTACTTCTGATCTTAGTATATGTCGTTCTTGTTTAGTTGACATGTAAAATATCTTAAATTTCAGTCTCTTTATACAGTTTCATCCAGTATTTACTCCTAATTTCAGCTCAGCCTGCTATATCGGTGATAATTAGTCATTTTTTTTTATTGTTTTTGTGCGTGCTTTGAATTTTCTAGTGAGATATCTAACCGTATCTCCTGCACTCTTTCATTCTTTTCATGATTTTCGACTTTACTATATATTCTGCTAATATGATCGTAACGTTTTTTCTACATGCTTTCTTAATGTTTTCCAAATCTTTTTAGTTTTCTCAATAATTTTGACATTTGTGTCTCGAGTCGATTTCATCCACTTCTTGCGTTCGTCTATTAAGGCAAGGCTGACATTCGTCATCCAGTGATTTTTTTGTGTCCAACTCTGCTTATTGCATTATTTTATTCTTTCTGTTATCTATTCCTTTATATAAGGCCATACTTCTATGAGCATGTAATTTGTTAGGTTGGTAGAGCCAATATCTCGGAGATTTTGTTGCACAGTTTTGCCGGGTAGTTTTTCCTTCTTAGATTAGATATTTGTTTCCTTGTTATGTGTATGTTTTACTTTAGTTAGGCCTTTAATAATGTATGGTCAGAATAACAAATTGTTCCAGGTTTGGTCTAACATTGGTGATTGAGGTTTTCCTTCTGGTGATTAAGATAAAATTGATTTGTTTTTTATGTTCTTCGGGCGGTGAAATCTAAGTGGAGAATCATCGAAAATGGTGTTTAAAATTTGTGTTACTACTTGATAGACCATTATAATAAGTGTATCCAATATCTTATTTCGTAATCAACCCTTTACTTTCCCTGGATATCTATAGTTAATTGTCGTTTTTAGTATTACATATTTTGGTGTGAAGTTATCTATTAGTACCAACCTGTTTTCTCGTGATAACCTGCTGATGATGGCCTTAATTTGAATGTATATTGTATCCAATTCTTCATCAGAGGAATTTAAGTAGGCATGTAAACTTAGTTTTACTGGTCTTGAGGACATCGCAATCCCGATGGGTCGATCATCGATCGGCTTGTAGTATTCAATATATTTTGCCAGGCATTTATTTTCAACAAATGTTATTCTATTCGTATCTGCGTTTTTTGTACTTGAGATGTATGTGGTATAGTTTATTGCGTCAAAATCTCTTTTGACTTTTCAGTGTGTTTTTATATTTTGCATACTGTTATATGTTCTCTTTGAGTACCTTCTTTATGATAGTTTACAAAAAAATTGTCAGCTGTACATGCTCTGATTTTGCATGTGCTATCTGATTTCATAAATTTCCATGCTTGGTAGCCCACTTCTCGCCAATTGACCTCCAACTAAATTGGCGCCGATTGCCAGCTAGATCGCAAGGTGCATTAAGCCTAATGTTGTTTACATCCATATCCATAATGTTCTCGTGAGGCAACAATTAGGTGGTTTTCCATTGACTGTCTGATCTTATGCTGTTGATTATTTATTCACCCGCCTTAAGGCAAAAGGGCGTATCTATTCAACCGTTCCTAACTTGGAAATCCGATGCTGGAGTTTTAGTTTTAGTCTGCTTCAGGTATTTTGTTTTACTGGCATAACCCATATTTGGGAAGTATTTCTCTATCCACCACTTAGAGAGCCCTGATGGAGGACTGGCAAACCCACATAAGAATTAAAAAATAGTTTATACTTTAAACAAAAATTTAAACTGTTATAAGTATTGTCAAATTCTCAGTTGAGAACAAAATTTCATTACTAGGAATAATATTTAAATACTTTATAATTAACATACAGAATTTGTGATCACTGGATCACTTCTCTCATGTCACATTATCGGTTATTACGTATGCATATTGTTATTATTAACATATTACGTAATAAACGCTATCAAAAATCTTATTTTAATCTGAAAAAGCTTTTTTCTGCAAAATACCGTTTTAAGATGAGACATTACTACACCAGTACCACCGAAGCATAAATTAACTAATTTTTGAAGAAGAAAAGACTGTCTTATATTTTAAAAAATGTACAACAACATATTGTTGCATCATAATACCCTCCTTACGTAATGTATATTATTTACATTATACAAGGTGCGTTCTAAGGTATCCAATTTTTTATGATAAGGGATTCACCCAAGAAAGTAGAAGCTTTTGTTACTTCTCGACGTAATCTCCGTGTAAACTTAAACATTTTTTACAACGTCGTTATGATGATACCATGACTGCTAAGAACATTTCTTTAGGAGCGTTTTACTCACTAGTAAATCGCTGATGCAACAGTGGCTCGATTGAGGAATGAGCGGTCATGTAAAGTGGTCGGAAATTGATGACGGTATTAGTGTGAAGATGTCCTAACACATTGCCACCCGCGCAGCCTTGTATTCGCTGGTCAGCATTAGTGAAACCCAGCTTGAAGAAACATTTTCAGGTCTTCATAAAAAATGGACTCTATAGATCCTACCAAATCGCAAAGTTTAGAGACGATATTACGCACACCATATTGACGCATTCCATAACTACTTGTTCCACTTGCACAATTATGGTTTCCGCCCGGCACATTTTTAACATCCATAACGCCTGGACCGCATGTCTCACTAAATTGGCGATGCATTTTAATGGGTCTATTACCACGCAAGAGGAAAAACTGTGATTACATGTTGTTCTTGAACACTAAACATCGCATGTGAAGTACACAAAGCAACACTTACTGCATTGTATGGTGCTGCCATCTATATTACAAATTCATAAATATTTTCCTCGTCTATTAAAGTTAACCGCATATTTCTAATTACTCTCACTGCTGAGAAAAAATTTGGAGACTTTAGAACTGAAACTCATCTCGTATTTATTGAAACAAATTTTGTAAAAAAAAAATTCATCTTCTTCTTCATCCACTTTTCTCGGTCCACTCCTGGACATAAGCTTCCCCTTGTTTTTTCCATTCTGATCTATTCCATGCCAACTATTGCCACTTATTTCCTAATTTTTCTTTCGCGTCGTCTATCCATCTTCTTTGGGGACGTCCAACTCCTCTTTTATGTCTTCTAGGTCGCCAGTTCAATATATGTTTGGTCCATTTCATATCGTCTTGTCTGGCGACATGCCCCACCCAACTCCATTTCAGGGTGGCTATTCTTTTCATGACATCCTCTACCTTTGTCTTTTTTCTTATCTCCTCATTCCTGATGTGGTCTCTGACCATACCTAGCATGATTCTTTCTATTGCTCTCTGTGTTATTCTGAGTCTATTTGCTGATTTAACTGTCAATGCCATTGTTTCCATTCCACACGTTAAGACAGGATGCATGCAGGTGTTGAAAACTTTCGACTTTAGGTTTATATATATATATATATATATATATTTCACGTTTTCTATCGTTTCATTTCCTATGTTTACTGGTGTTAGTTCAGGTGTCATTACTTTGGTCTTATTTAAATTTATTGTTAGACCCACTTTCTCCGACATTGTTTTAAGTTCTAGGAGCATGTTGCTCAGTTCGTTTAGATCGCTACTTATTATTACAATGTCGTCTGAAAATCGGAGGTGTGAGAGATAGCGACCATCTATGTTTAAACCCTCGTTCTCCCAATTTATTTGTTTAAACACGTCTTCCAGTGCTAATGTGAATAATTTCGGGGAAACAGGACCTCCCTGCCTTACTCCTCACTGTATACGTATTTTTTGTGTTTCAAATTCGTCGTCTATTTTCACTTTAACTGTCGCGTTGTCGTAGATATCTTTAAGTAAATTTCTATATCTCGAGTCTATCCTTGCGTTATCCATTGCACTGAATATTACCCATAATTCTGTGGAATCGAATGCTTTGGCATAGTCCACAAACGCTAGGTGGATCGGGACATTATATTCAGTGCACTTTTCAATTAGCGTTCTCAGGTTTTGAATTTGTTCTGTCGTGCTATATCCTTTGCGAAATCCAGCCTGTTCTGGGGATTGGTATGAATATAATTTGTTAGATAGTCTGTTCGTTATGATTTTAGTCAGCAGTTTGAAAGGATGAGCTAGGATACTTATAGGTCTATAGTTCTCTATATTAAGTAAATCACCTTTTTTATATAAGAGTATGACCTGTGCATTTTGCCATGTTTTTGGAATAGAGCCTTCCTGTATACATTTGTTGAGAAGAGTTCTTACTTCTTCTAATATCATTATGCCCGCTAACTGGATAAACTCTTTTGAGATTCCGTCTTCACCTGGGGCTCTTTCGTTCTTCATTTGGGCAAGAGCGTGTTCTACCTCGTCAATGGTTATTTCGGGTATCTCTTCCGAACCTACGTTTAAGATGTTTATTTAGTGTTCGCCTCCTGTTGGGTTCAGGTTGGTTGATGTGTATAGATTTGTATAGAAGTTCTCCACCACCTTTATTATTTGGTTTTTTCTTGCATAGTTTTCCTATCTTTGTTTTTAAGTTGATGTATTTTCGTTCGACCAATTGAATTGATGGATTTTAATACCTTCATGTTTTTGTTATTTTCTATAGTGGCTTTTATTTTTTCTGTATTATGAGTTCGTATGTCCTTTCTGATTTTCTTTCTAATGGTTTCGTTTAGTTCTATGTATTCTGTTGAGGTTTTATTCATATTTCTTCTCTTATCCATAAGTTCTCTTGTGTATTGTTTTATTTTACTTCTTGTTGGTTTGGTAGTGGCACATATCTTTTTAGTAACCGTCTTAATGTCATCAGCTATTTTCTTTTCAATGTCGTCTATGCTCATTTCTTTAAGTCTTTCTGTTGAAATACTTTTTCTATTTAGTTCGTTTCGATATTTGTCTTTGCTCTGTTTCAGTTGTTGTACAGTAGGATATTTTTGATGTTGTATTAATTTCCTTCTTTCTAGTTTTTTTTATTGATGATTACTTTCACTCTGACAAGTCGATGGTCACTTCCAAGGTCAAATCTATTCAATACTGTAACATATGTGACAATGTATTCCTTGTTCGGAACGATATAATCTATTTCATTTTTTGTATTTCGGTCTGGGCTTTTCCAAGTCTATCTTCGACTTAGAGGCTTTTTGAAGAAGGTATTCATACAGTAGAATTTTTCTCTTTGTAGATAGTTGATAAGTATTTCTCCCCTATCATTTATTGTTCCTAGACCAAAATTACCTCTGTTCGGTATGTTGTCATCGTTTGAACTGCCTACTTTGGCATTAAAGTCACCAATTATCATACGGTAATATGCTTTTTCATTTTTCAGTGCTAATGTAATATCGTCATAAAACTTGTCTATGTCTTCGTCGTTTGCGATGTGAGTGGGTGCATATACCTGGATAATCTGCAGATGATATCGCTTTGAAATTTCTAGGTTTATATATATGATATCTAGCACATTTTTGTAACTAGGTGTTTAATTTTCTTATTTATTATAAGCACTACTCCTCCTAGATGTGACTGTGTGTTGGTGTTGTTTTGATATAGAATATGTCCAGATGCAATCGTTGTGCATTTTTTTTCGCTCAAGCCCAACACGTCCCAATTTATGTTACTCAGCTCTTGCTCTAGTTCTTCAAGTCAGTCATTTGATTTCATTGTTCGTAAGTTATATGTGGCAAGATTAAGGGTGAAAGGTTTGTGTGGTTGAGTTTGTTGTGTTATATGCGAATTTTTGCCTCCCCCGCATTCCGTGAGGCTGACCTTATAGGTGTGGGATTTAGAATCGTGATTCCTACCCACCTGGGAACCAATGCCGTTCGTTTTCCAATTCGCCATGTTTAAAATGGGGGGTTTTTGGCCATAACTCACCACGCTGGCCAGACGGGTTGGTAAGTATTAGTGACAGACGTCCACTCTGGGTCACACGCTGCTAGTTCACCATATCTGGTTACCCTCACTTGGTTTAGCCTGTGGGTCAACACAAAATGTATAATCTTCAAAAATTTTTGGTTTTTTAAATTGAATTTTAAATAGAAAACTATTTAATACATCATGTAATTTACCTTCCACAAAAAAAAAAAATACAACGGGGACAAAAATGTTGTCCCCTCATCTTCTAATGAGAAGCAGACATAATTTAGTAAACAGAAAATGTTTTTGCTTGCAATACGCAATAATGAACTCAAATAATTAGTCAAATATTGATTAAAAATAAAGAAAATTAATATGAGTGTGTTAAATGGTATGAGAGTTAAGCGAAAAGGGTCCCCTCAGTTAAGATAGGCAAAATGCCCCCCATCGCAAATATCCGAACTAACCTATTGGATATCTTTCTTGGGCCAAAAAAAGATGTTTGGCAGGATTGATAAGTCACTTTCCCCTTCCCCCTCCTGGCTAGGGACCAAAAAAGTGATTTTTTGAAATATTTTTTTTTCAAATTTTTTCGTAAATGAAAAATTCTAAAAAATTCATAAGTATAGGTGATAAGAATGCCTTTCGAAAAAAAAATTTTGGCCTCTGGCACCCCCGATATATCCTCTAAAAAAAATTTAAAAAATTAAAATTGTTCTAGATTTTTTCTGTGTTTTTGTACACCAAATTTTCTTTATTTTTATAAAAAATTATGTCAAAATACACCGTCATGAATTTTTTTAAATGTTTTGAGCTGATGCCGACTTTTTCCATTTTTGGCCATTTTTCTCCGTTTTATCAACTTTCAGAGAACCGGGATGCATTTTTAAGGGCATATAACCTTAAAATCGGAAGGCAACAAGCATACATAATTTCACTGTTTTTAGCGTCTTTTAGGCAATTTTAGATTTTAAAGTATTTTTCGACATTTTTGCTGTTTTTACGGCTGTTAGGGCGTGGGGGTGCATTTTTACAAGTATCTAACCACAAAATCGGATTCTACGAAAAATTTTACATCGGTATAGGCACCGAACACATGCAATTTCACTGTTTTTTAGCGTTTCTTCAGGCAGTTTTCAGATTTTAAGGCATTTTTTTCCCAAAAAAATCGTTTTTTCGGCATTTTTTTTCTTCTGACGACTGTTACGGCAAGGGGGTGCATTTTTACCACAAAATCTGATTCTACAAAATATTATACATAGATAATGACACAGAAAACTTTTACTGTTTTTCAGCTTTTTTAAGCTATTGTTTGATAAGTTATAAAAAATATTTTGTGAAAAAAAGTGAAAATATTTAATAAACTATTTCTATTATTCATTTTTTTAATGCAATAGCAGACGGTTTTTTTTAAAAACGTAGACAGAAACATCAGCTTTGAAACATGTTTGAAATAAATATTTTAATAAAATTGATTATTTCATTTAAAATTTTCACCAGCGAAATATATTCATTTAGTTTGAGACAATTCTAGACAAATAAAGAAAAGTCATCAGTACAGAGTGTACAATTTTTAATTATTTTTGGAAAAATTAGAAAATTCTAAGATTACATAACAAAGTTTAAATCATCACAACAGCTTTTTAATAGTTTAGGTTTCTCCGTAATCATAAACAGTCATCGAAACCAGAAACGATTACTTTTAAAGAATATTTTAAGTTTCCTTGCATCATAAGCAGTCATATGTATGCAATATTAGTCGAATATATGGCCTTTAGGTAATGTAGCAGAAATTCTAAAACTATAAACTCCACCACGAAAATGAAAAATGATATTGTTTACAGACAAGTCGGTGCCAGAACTTGCAAAAGCTTAAGAATGTGAAAAAATAAGGTCGTCGCGTAGCTTCTTAGGTTCATACCTATGTAAAATTTTCCGTAGAATCCGATTTTGTGGTTAGATACCAGTAAGAATGCATCCCCATGCCCTAACAACCGTAAAAACGACGAAAATGGCCAAAAGTAGGAAAAACTTGATTTTTAGGGTTGGCCCCAGCTGCAAAACACATAAAAAAATTCATAAAGGTGTATTTTGACATAACTTTTCATAAGAATAAAGAAAATTTGGTGTACAAAAACATAGAAACAGTCTAGAGCAATTTTTACTTTTTTTATTTTTTAGAGGGCATATCGGGGGTGCCGGGGACCAAAAAACATTTTTTTCAAAAGGCATATCTGTCACCTATACTTATAAATTTTTTCAAAATTTTTTGTTCACGAAAGCTTTAGATTTTTATATATAAGTAATAACAGCCATATATTTGTAATTACAGTAATTTATTTTTAAGTAAAATATTTATAAATGCAATTTAAAAAATTAATAATTTGAGCAGAGGAAGCTACTGAGTAGCTTAAGGGGAAGTAACACTGAATATTTTTCAAAAAATCGATTTTTTTTTGTTTTGCCTAAATCAATAGTTTTGCAGCCAAAGAACATCCTTGTTCCCAAGTAAAAATTCGCACTAGAAATATTCAAAGTGAGCGCCAAATGCTGACGAGTTATTCTAGCGCTCTTGGCGGTTTGAAGCGCTGCGCACACATCTTCCATCAGTTATAAAGCGCATGCCAGCATGCATGAAGGTCTTCAAGCCTTGCAAGCTTCCCGGCAACCCTTGGCCGAAAAAAAGCTTCTATACGGCCCAGGGATAGCAGACTAAAAGCTCAGTTTTCCCCTTCTAAAACTTAAAACGCGTTTTTCTCGAAATCACGTTTTTTGATCGCGTTGACAGCATACCACCCACAGTTTTTGTTCTATCGGCCTGATTCAAAGTGAATTCTGTTCAGGAAATTTGTCTTCATAACGCTGAGTAGCCGTTTTTTGATACACGCTATATCTTTTTTATATATAAACAATTTAATATCAAAATTTACGAAAAATTTTTTCAAATGGCGGCCTTTTTTTCTAATAAAATTTTTAAATTGTTCTAGGTCACAATAGCTGTGCATATGTATTTAAAAAATTGGTTGGTTTTTTGATTTTAGATGTCTAGTTTTGCCGCAAACTTAACGACACAGGGGTCATTTTAAAAAGACGCAATTTTGGACCAGCCGCTGTAAAATAATTTTTGTATTATATTAACTTCACATAATAAACGTACTAAGTTGTATAATGATTGATTAAGCCATTTGTTTTTAATTAAAAATACAAGAAACACCTCGAATTTCAATATTTGCAGTGTTACTCCCCCTCAAGATATTAAAAATATTAAAATATGGGGTTCTGCAAAATAAAATCACACATCTAACACAAAAAGTATTCGTCGAAGCTCATGTTTAGAAAAAATAAAAAATCAATATTGTTATCCCTCTTTGTAAAAAGGATGATAAAGAGGTACTTAGCAACTGCAGAAGCCCTTATATACACAGTGGTGTACTAAAATTAACAATAAGGCTTATTTAGTATAAACTGCAACAGCCAATCCTAATGGCTCCCCGTGCGCAGATGTCATATTTACAGTAGGGTACAAGATGCACTTGAATACTGTAATTCCGATAACCTATGGCATCTTATCAAAGTTATACATATAAAAAATAAGATAAGAATCAAATCGAATGGAAAATTATGGAGAATAAAGGCGATTCTCTAAGTATTTTTTTTATTTTATGAAATCATAAAATACGTACAACATAAAAGAAGATACGAAAAGGGTAACGTCGATTTTAATATATTACGTTTTGCTAACGAAATTTTAGCAGTTGGGAATAAAGACGACCTGTGTCTTGTTATCGCCATTTCCTTTCAGCTGTCAGAAGTTCAATTTAAAAATATTAACAAATAAAATAAAAGTGATGACGATGAAAAAGAACCAGTTCCTTGTGAATTACAAATAAAAGAGAAAATATTAAACAAGTAATAATGGTCGATTATGTAAAGGTAAAAGCAAAAACACGTTTAATTTACAAGCAGAGGTGCTTATATAGTGTAAAATAGTAAAATAACTTTCTATGGAGTGAAACCAAGGTGAGAATACACAAACAATAATTCGTTCTACACTTACACAAGATGTTTAAGCAAAAGCAGACACCTTCAAAATAATTCAGATACAGGAAACGGCAGAGATTCTGGCGTAAATTAATAAGAAACATTAGACTTGATAGACTTAGAAGTCAAACGATTTGGAAAATAGAAAGGAAAGGGTGACACGACCATGTAACAAAATACAGGCAGATAGAATAGTTCCGAGAGCTAGAGACACTTCATCACTTGAAAAGCGAAGTGTACAATACCACATAAAAGACGGATTGACTCTTAAGTAATTCAATAACAAAAAAAAAGAAAATAATAAGACATACAAATGTTATTTACTGTAAAATTAAAAAGATTATAAATAAATTAATAAGTAAAAACAACTAATTTTGTGGTTTCTTGAAAGCTTAGATGATCTTTTGTGTTTTTTCTCCTTCAATTATAATTTTGTTATTTAACATGCTCAATTCTTATAAAACAACCATACCTGTGTGTTTATTCTTATTTTTGTTATTAGCTTCTTTCTTGTTATTTTTCCAATAACATTGCCATGTTTAATCAATGCTAATTTGAAGTGTTATTTATTAAACAAACTCCGCCTGCAGCACCCCTGAGTGGATTGAGTAGCTTAGAGGTGTTGTTGCCGGTCCCAAGCCCGGATAAAGGAGGAGGGCCATCTGTAAACCAGGCCAGCAACCTACTTGCAGATGGAACACAAATATATGCTCACAGAAACAAGATTATGCCTCGGAACAGGACGGATTCAACGATGACAACGAATGCAAGAAACAGGACTACGAAACCATGGAAAACAAAAAACATACTTAGGATAAGTACATGGAACATCAAATCTCTAAATAAAAGAGAACAGGAAATAACTAAAGAACTCTGGGGCAGGAAAATAGATATATGCGCGATACAGGAAACAAAGAAGAAAGGTAAAGGCCAAACATTATTAGACAACTACGTACTGATTTATAGTGGTGTACCAAAAGAAGTAAGAGCCAAAGAAGGAGTCGCTTTATTAATACATAGAAAACTTACCAACCAAATAGTAGAATGCAAATACAAATCAGAGAGAATTGTCTGCGTAAGAATAAATATAGGAAGCAAGCACCTAAATGTAGTAGGAATATATGCCCCCGAGAATAATAGGGATGCTAACACCAGAGAAACTTTCTACGAAAACCTCCAGGATACAATAAACGAGATTCCTATAAACGAATACATGATTATCTTAGGTGACTTTAATGCACGGGTTGGAAATGACATCATTCCGGGGATAAAGCAAAGATTTAACGAGGACGTCAGAAACGATAACGGAGACTTGTTAACGGATTTCTGTAGCACAAACGAAATACGTATAAACAACACATTCTTCCATCACAAAGAGCAATACAAATACACCTTTGAGAACACTAGAGAACATAGATCTACGATTGACTATATTTTGACAAATAGGGAACTACACCCTTCACAAATTCTAGACGTAAGGGCATTAACATCGGCAGAAATAGGAAGCGACCATAAGTTAATAATGAGTAAAATCAGAATGAAAACATATATACATAACAAAAAAGAAGAAGCAGAATACGTCACAAAGATAAGAATCGAAAGCCTACAAAATGATTCAACAAAATACTTATACCAACAAAGATTAACACAAAAAAGCGAAAAGAACCAAATATTAGAAAGTGATGGAATAGAATACAGTTGGATGAAAATAAAAACAAACATTTTAGACGCAGCTAAAGAATCCCTAGGAGAAAGAAAAGTAAACATAAACAAAACAAAACTTGCAAATGCAAAAACACCCTGGTTCTGTGAGGAAGTTAAAGAAAATGTAAAGATAAAAAAAGCATACCTGGAATACATGTCTAACAAAACGCAGCAAGCATACGATAATTATAAAAGAATAAGAAATGAAACACACACACTAGTAAGAAAAACTAAAACGAACACTGGGAACGTTTCTCAAAAGAAATGGAACACGACTTTTACGGCTTGCAAAAGAAATGTGGCGTTTTATAAGAGGACAGCGAACAGAGGTGAAGGAATTAATAGATGCAAAACATATAGAAAAGAATACATGGATTGATTACTTAAAAAAATTATACGAAGATGAACAACCAACACAAAGAGAACCAGAGCGAAACAACCCAGAAATTAGAGCAAACGAACAATTTACGATAAGCAAGGAGGAAGTAGAAGAAACACTAAGGAAGCTGAAAAACAGGAAAGCTGCAGGAGAAGATGGAATAGCGAACGAACTGTTAAAGCAATGCGGAACAGTAATGACGAAACAGCTGACAACTCTAATTAATAAAATAATAAAACACAACCAAATACCGGAAGAATGGAGGACAAGCATATTGATACTGCTGTTCAAGAAAGGGATAAGAAAGAACCGGAGAACTACAGAGGGATCAACCTGTTGAACACCACATTAAAATTAACAACAAGAATTATATGCCAACAAATAAACCAAACGACAACTCTGAACGATGAACAGCAAGGATTCCGTAGTGGAAGATCATGCACAGATCAATATTCGTGATAAGGCAGATAAATGAAAATCAATTGAATACAATAAACCAGCCTTTTATGTATGATCGACCTGAAGAAAGCTTTTGATAGAGTCAAACTAGGTGACGTAATCCATCTGTTATATAATAGAGGAATACACATAGACATCATCAAAACAATTGAGAACATATATAAAGACAACAAAACGAAAGCAAGAATAAATGGACAACTTACGGAACCAATAAACATGGGCAATGGAATAAGACAGGAGATTCGTTAAGCCCTTATTATTCAATCTAATAATGGATGAGATTATTAAGAAAGTAAACGAAGAAAGAGGATATAAAATGGGGAACAAGGAAATCAAGATATTATGTTACGCCGACGACGCAGTATTAATAGCCGAAAACGAAGACAATCTGCAAAGATTAGTCCACAAATTCAATATAACAGCAAAAAGATTTAACATGATCATCTCAGCACAGAAAACGAAAATAATAGTAATTAACAAAGAACCCATTAGATGCAAATTGGAAATCGACGGTGCAAGCATAGAACAAGTCATGGAAATAAATTACCTGGGTATCAAAATAACTAGCTATGGAGATGTAGAAAAAGAGGTTAAAGATCAAATACAAAAGGCTAATGAAATCGCAGGATGTCTCAATAATACAATATGGCGAAATAAACACATTAATATAGAAACAAAGTCTCGAATATACAAAGCAACTATAAGACCAATAATGACATACGCATCAGAAACGAGACCGGACACAACTAAAACGCAGCGACTATTGGAAACGACCGAAATGAGGATATTGAGAAGAATAACAGGAAACACGTTAAGAAAAAAAAACACGAATAAGAAGTACCGAAATTAGAGGAAGATGCAACATGCAAGAGATAAATGAATGGACACTGAACAGGAAAAAAGAATGGAATAATCACATAAGTAGAATGGCAGATGATAGAATAGTGAAGATAGCAAGGGACAAAAAACCACTAGGAAGAAGAAGCGTTGGCCGACCGCGCAAAAGATGGAGTGACAACATTACGTAGAGAAAGCATAAATCAAAAAAAAAACAGGCAAATTGCCTATATAAAAGGAGAAGAAGAAGAAGAAGAAGAAGAAGATTTATTAAACAAGTAAAATCGACTTTGGAAGTGTAAAAATGAATGCAAAAGGAAGTAAAGGAGTTGATGACTGTAAGTACATAAAAGTATTAGAGACCTAAGCATATAACTGTACAAAATTAATGAAATTAAACAAAGTGCCGGTAACGCGAGTGTAGAACCAAACGCTAAACAGTGATAGCGCGAGCGACCGACGCGACGTGACCTAGGGCGTCGAGGCTAGCGCGGGACGCAAAAAATGGAGGAGAGTACGTGACTGATGGAGATGCCGTTGCTCCAACGAAATATGATAGCAAAGAATCTTCAACAGAGGAGGGAAAAAGGAAAAGATGGGGGGCCGACGAGATGGGAGCAGCGATTCAACAAACAAAAGTAAAAAATCAAGTAGCATAGAAACAAAAAGAAAAGGAAGACGCCAAATTAGACCAAATATTAAGCTTGTTAAAGAACCTAACACTAGAGGTGAGATCAACGAGAATACAACGAGGAAATAAGAAAATTAAAGCTCAAAAATGAGATGAAAAACAAAAGAACAGCGCAATAACAAAAGAATGTGATGAGATTAAAAAAGAACTGAGAGAAACAAATATAAGATTGAAACAACTAGAAAGAGAAAAGTGAAGAAATAATGTGGTAATATGGGGATTGACAATAAACAACAGCAACCCGACTGACTTAAAGCAAGGGATCGAGAATTTTATACAACAAAAACTAGAAATGAGCGTTTCAATTCAAACTGCTTATAAAATAGGGGCTAAGATGTGCATAATAAAACTACAGAGCTTTGAGGATAAAATGCAGTTAATGAAAAACAAAATGAAGCTGAAAAATATAAGGGGCGATAGGATATTTATTAATAGAGAGCGGATTTTATGCACTAAAAAATGACACATGTTCATAAATATGCACTAAAATTTAATCAAAATATTCAAAAATATGCATTATTAAACAAATGTTTATTATTATTTTATTATAATCAGGTAATTCTTGTTTTAAAAATCGAATTGTACAAAGTGTAATCATAAATTTACACCCTAGTGTATATAGACTTAAATCTAGAGGAAGTCCCAAAAAGACGTGGAATGACGAAGTAGCAGCAATATTGAAGAAAAAAGGCAGGACCTGGGCAAAAGCTAAAAAGTTGACAACAAACAAGAAAGAATGGACAAAATTTGTGCATATATATAATATAAAATATATTTTTTATTTTCCAGAAAAATTTAGTCATGTTTACCCCATTTCTATTTATTGATTTTCTTTATGATTTTTCATACAGTCCGTTCCTTTGCTGTGTTGTTTTTATCCACTCTCGTATTTTATTCTCTTACTACAATTGTCTTTTTACTTTCTTCTCTTATTTCGTCTAAAATTCTTTATCGTATTCTTTATAAATCCAACATGTTTTCTTCTCTTTTTCCTTTAGCGAGCTATTAATTTTTACGATATTGAATTTTTTCTAGTTGCACAAATAACCAATATTCTTCAGTTAGCAATATTAAATTGAACTACCTTTTTGTTTAATTATAATATAATTAATATATAATAATGATTAATATAATAATAATAATTTAATAATAAAAGGGCGGATTCTCAACATTGTAGCTAAATGTGCTTGAAAAGATTTTTCTCTATAAGATATCTCGCTCTATTATTTCTTTGATAACAACAAGATGTCGTAGCAAGAGTATTTCTCATTAAGTTTTTTTTACAACAGGAGTAAAATCTTCCAAAACTTTGCGAAAATTTAAGGCTCAGTAGTATAAATATATTTTTCTGGGACGAGAAGTAGTTGAAAATGAAGAACACTAGTGGAGAGGCAGGCGTGTAAATAGCCGCTCTCGTAGTGCGGTGTGGAAACGTAGTACGGCCCGTATTGGAACGTCAACCGATAAGGCCAAAATCGTCCCTTAAACGGCCGTCGCGAAAGCGGATGGGGGCGGCTACCGATATCACCCAACGAATATTGCCAAATCGCTCACCTGAATCGGCTTCGGCTTCGGCTTCGTCGGCGATTCCAAGGTGGCCACCTCTGCGTTGTGGCTCTGGTATCTGCGGGATGATAAGACGCGACCGAATTGGTCGCGCTGCGGGGTGCGAACGTTTCTTGCGGGTGAAGACACGACCGAACTGGTCGCGCTGCGGATCGCGAGTGTGCGGGTGTTAAGACACGACCGAATTGGCCGCGCTGCGAATTGCGAATGTTTCTTGCGGGGTTGAGACACGACCAAATTGGCCGAGCTGCGATGCGTGAATGTTGCCGGGCTTCGCGCCTGGCTTGGCGGTAGGTCTTTGCGGGCAATTTTCATTCGACGGCACCTTTCATATCAAAAGGTGCCGCCGACGGCGTATGCAGACTTGTCGGCTGAGCAAAAGCCCATATGCCGTTTTGTGTGCGATGGCAAAACGTGCAGCAGACATCACAGCCGCCAGCATGCGCCGCGATATAAAGCGGTTCAAGGGCGAAAAGGCCGCCACACCAACTAGTTTTACCACAGAATCAGCATGATTAAGAGAAATATTTGCATTATTCGCCGCTTTTTTGAGAATTACCGCCGATTTACAATTGCTATAATTGCTTTCAATTTTTGGGCGAAATAAAACTCGCAAGTCCTTGGAAAAGATGCTATTTCCAAACAAAAACGTTAATCTGCTTCCCAAATCGTCTGATCCCATACAAATATCTAAACTGAAACACTAAAACGTTCCTCCTATAATCCAGCCTTACAATTGACATTCGTTTAGATCTACTACTAAAATGAGTATTTGAAAGATATTTGACATTATTTTGATAACGATATTGTTGTTTAAGCGTTTGTGTATGAGTAGCTGGTGTTACAACTGCCTACATTTCATTATAACGAAGTCAAGAAACTTCATATCCGTTGGAAAAAATGTGTATCTAAGTACTCTTACTTATTATGTAGAAAAATATATAATATAATAATGCTTAAGAAACTAAAAAAACTAATTTATAATTAAATTTGATTTACGACATATTTTTCTCCCATTCTATTTCTTCTTCCTTTATAGGTTAGTCGTTCTTAATCTCTATAATTCCCCGTCTTCCGCATCTTCTCTTCGTAGGCCTTTCTTTCTCTTCATTTTCTTAACAGTTCCCATAATTCTAACAAAAGGAAATTCATTAATTTTCTCTAAGGGTTTTGTATGTGTTACAACTTCTACATAGATTGGTAAATAGCACTTGTAACAGCTCCTTTTTAGGATATAATGGTTTTAAAAGCACATAAAACAAGTAAAATTAATAAAATATTTTGTCTTCTATTTCTTGGGAAGTAAAGATGTAAAACTTAACATTTCACCCAGTTGGTGATGCACAATACGAATTCTGTGAGAGACGCTTTTAACTTAAGTAAAGAACATTTAATCTAAGTCCATGTAGCAGTTAAAGCCCCAGTGCCAAAAATTTACCCAATTACAAAGTGGTTCAAACATGACCGGGATTGATTTGTGTGTAAACAAGCCGCATCGTGCAGCGGCTGTGCGACCTTGACCGAGTGGAGCCACAACCTCCACCTCCTTCCCGCTTGGGTTAGATTATGTTCAGTCCTGTTATGGAGTTACTAGAGTAATGAGCGAACAGAAGATAGCGCGGAGCGTGGACCAACGCACTGTGATCAAATTTCTCGTGGAAGAAAACGTCTCGTCCGCTGAAATTTACCACAGACTTTAACAACAGTATGAGGAAATTGTCTCCCACAAACCCGTGTGTTTGAGTGGTGTAAGTGCATTACAGGTCCAAAGAGCGCGTGAAGAATGAACCCCATGATCATAGGCCGCGAACATCCGTCACCAAGTCAAACATTGATCGTGCAGACGCTCTTATTCGTGAGAATAGGGTGCACTATCAAAGAACTTAGAGCAATAGTAACTATTAGTGTTGGTAGTGCATAAAACATAGTAAAAAACCACCTGCACTATCGTAAGTTGAATGGTGGATACCACAAACGTTTAACGACCGTAAACAAAAAGGTGCACTAGTCGTCTAGCGAAGGTGAAGCATTTTTAAATTTATAATGACCACCGATGAAATGTGGGTACACTACTTCATTTCCGAATCCCAGCAGTCATCACGCGTGGCGACAGACTAGCTTTTCCAAACCCAAGAGAATGCGGAGAAGTCATTCGGCAGGAAAAGTGATGGCAATGTACCTCTGGGATTGACAAGAGGGTCATCTATGTAGACTTTTTGACGGATGCCAGAACAGTCAATGCAGCTTATTAGGCAGACCTTCTGACAACAGAGGTGAAGAAAAAGATCAATCCAAGCGGAAGACATCTGGAAAACGGATAGCCTATCTTAAAACAAAAATGCAAACTCTCCGGAAATTGAAATGGAACCTTCTGCCATATCCGCCATACAGTCCCGGTTTGTCCCTAAGTGATTTCTACCTGTTCGAAAGTATCAAATCAGACTTGGAAGGCATGTGGTTTGCGATCAACGACGCCGTCATCTGGACTGTTAGAGAGTGGATTTTGAATTGAGCTTCCAGAACGTTGGTAAAATATATTGACTTTGGAGAGGACTACGTTGAAAAATGACATGTACAAATAAGTGTTTGGCAATTTATTTTTTGTAAAAAAATGAATCCCAGTTATATTTAAATCACCTTGTACAATGAATAAAATAATCCAAATTCTGATTATTAAACATGCTTAGCATACAATAATATGTGATATGTTCTATTTTTGCAAAAGCTTTAGTAAAGCAGAAGCTATAGTAGTTACTTAAGAATTAAAACAGCTACATGTTGTTGAAGAACTTTTGTAACTTTTTGAAGCAGAATTGTTATTCAAAATAATCATAAAATAATCATACTATGAAGTGAAAACAATAAGAGCTTGCAAGAAACATAATTTTTCATTAGTAAAATCAAAAAACTCCTAACATAACTTCTTATTGTTTAAGGCTAGAGGAGACGTATTTTCCGGGCAGTACTCGCTTACGAAATTACGTAATCAGTATTTCATATTTATATGCACAAAAGATATATCTTTATGACTCAAATCAATACGATTTAATGTGGTTGACTACAAGTGTGACTACATCATAATCGAATAAACTGGCACTACAAGTGCCCTTCACATTCATCGTACATATTGGGTTTTTTCTCCAGTAATGTATCACAGATTTAGACCATTCCAGGAGCCAAATAGAATTTTGATAAAGCTCTGCATACCACCAACATAACCTATTATATACAAAAAAATAATAACAACACCACTTCACTGCTCCAAGTCAGGTTGAAAAAGGGCGTGGGATAGAGGAATAGCTGGCCCTGTTGATAGTACCATACAAAAATCTTGGCTCACAATTATGATTAAAATCGGCCAATGGCCCGGAAGGCGGATAGGGTTTTTCCTGAATGCTAAAAAGGCGTCTCACCAAGAACAAGAGCTTTCAAAGTGCGGGGATTATAGAGTTAGGATTGGAAGCCTCACATATGTAAAATTTTAAGAATGAAGAGTAAATGTAGCGGGATAAAATACGCCTAAACAGAAAAGTGAAAATCTTTTAGCTTCGTACCATGCACTGCCTCTTGCCTTTAATATATCACCTATTTCTTGATTCCAGGTTCTATTGGGTCGTCCTCTCCTGTTCTTTTTATTCCATCCTGCTTCCCATATTTCTTTTACTAAGCTGTCATTTTCCATTCTAAGTGTCCAAACTATTCTAGTTGCCTTTCAGCGATCTTATCAACAACAGTTTCACTCCTAGTCTATTTCTTGTGACTCTATTTTCCAATTTGTTAAGCTTTGTGACCCTTTAAATTTTCTTAGTATCTTCATTTCCGCGGCCGTTATTTTTTAATTTAATTTTTTCTTTAATGCCCACGACTCACTACCATATATTACACGGGACTAAAACCCTATTTATAGATGTTCACTTTCGTCTTTTTACTGACTTCTCTTTTATTTAAGAAGATTTTAAAGATTTAAAGATTTAAAGATGTATAAACGTGTTGTGTTTTTAATTCAATTATTAATGTCTGTTTTTATGTTCCCACTGGAATCTATAATTGATCCAAGGTATTTTACATTGTTCACTGGGTTGAACTCATAACCGTTTCAATTAATATTAAGTTTTGCCCGCCTATCGCTATTACCATAAATTCGGTTTTCTGCACATTTAATTTCATTTCATACTCGTCGAATAAAGATTTCTCACCTATTAATTGCTTCTTGTAGCTCTTTTTGACTGTTTGTTACTAACATCAGGTCGTCCGCATATAGAAACTCTCTCACTATTACTGGTTTCAGATGTCTAGTCCCACTCTAAATCTTTTAAAAATATTTTTGTTTTTCCGGGCGATTCCATTCATCTCTGTTATAAATAGAAATGGGCTTGGTATTCCCCTTGTTTCATTCCTTTGAAAGTGATAAATTTCTTGGTATTTCTATTTATAAACCTTGTAGAATTTTTGGTATTGCTATGTAGGCTTCTGAGTGCTTCCACTAGTTCTTTGGAGATCCGCGAGTCTTTAGAGAGTCCCAGATCTATTTTCTTGGCACAATGTCAAACGCTTTTTCTAAGTCAGTTGCACATGTGTACACTTCTCCATTTCCCCTAAGCACTCTTTCAGCAATCTGCTTTATACTGAATATTCAGTCTTGCGTATTTCTTCCAGCTCGGAAACCAGCCTGACTTTCCTGCATATTTTGTCCCTCCGATATCCTCGATGAACAAACAGAAGGTGTGAATAATCAAAGTAAATTAGTCGGAAGAAAAGAAAATGATACAACAGTGAGAAGTTATGGAAAAAAATGGTGATTGGAAATGAAAGGCGATTGGCTTCCCTATGTGAAGGATATAGATTGCTGATAACCAATGCCTCCTTAAAGCATAAAGACAATCACCAGTAACGGATATAAGTAACACGCTGGCTCACAACAATTACTGACTTATTAATTGTTATAAAAAACCAACAGATAAAAATAAAAGACGTAAAGTATATAAATAGCCAGAATGCAGATCAGACTACCATATGGTAAAAGGAATCCTCGTTTTCAGATTAAAAACAAGAAATAAAAAATACAACATCAGATAGGCGAATTGAAATTGAACTACTCAGACAAGAAATAATATAAAGGAATTGTACCAAAATAGACTACAAATGCGATTAAATGCGAGAATAGTAGAAGAACAAAACCAAAATAAAATATACGAAGGCATTGACAATAGAACTGAAGAGAAATAAAAAAAATTTATTTATCATACAAATAGAACAAAAGATAAAATATAAAAGAGTCATGTAGAATATAGAAGACAAGTAAATAGACATACGTTTGATTAGTAATAACAGACACGTAGATACAGAACTTTTATTATACACATTAGAAACATATGAAAGTACATTTCTGTTAGACATAATCACCATGAAAATTGAGTTTTACAAGGTTAAAATTTCTTCTATAAAAAATTCTCCCGCCTTAGAACGAAGCTACCCTATAACATCTAGGTTTCATTGCCGGTGACAATTCTGTTTAGAGATTGTTCCCCTTTCTCCGACATGACAAGAGAGAAAAGGAGAATCTATATGGTGTAGACAAAAGCTTTGCTACTCAACAGGCGCAAAAGTTGCGGTATCCCAATTTCTCTATGATTAGCTCGTACAAAACAGTCCGAGAAAGTTGAAGAAATTGTATATAAAGTTCAAATATCGTACACTGATGTACTTCACGGACCTTTTTGTCTATTTCCTACACAAGTTCATCGATTTTCTATGTTTACGTTTATTTTCAAATTGATCTAGTGGACGAGTATACTGTAACATAACTTTCTTCTGCTTTGCACGGCCCAGCTAAACCATAGTACAGACGACACTATCCTCGTCTATTTTTCGTGTATTCGCAAAGATTTTTTTCTAAATGGTCTTTATATTGCAGTAAAACTAATAAAATATAAAAAAACAAACTGCTAGAAATGATAACAAAATGTTTCATAAAATATAAATGGGAGAACTGTACTTATATATAAGAGCAGAAACAAAACCGTATGCCAAAATTACTGCCAATATGTTTTATACAAACAATACTTAAACTTCTAAGATGAATTATAACAAGATCAGGGGGCGAAACGGTAATATATACAAATGTTGAAACTCATAAACACCTTGGGAACTCAAACTTAGACCAACCAATCAACTATGAAGGTCTCAGCACTCTATATATTATCGTTCATGAGATATGTCATTTTAAAATAAAAAAAGCGGGAAAACCCCCCTTAGCGGCGTTTCAATTGGACGGGTTTATGAGACATTCCTATTCAACTTTTTAATGAGGAGTTCAAAAAAGGTGGTCAGAAGTTTCGACCTAATTGTACAATTGGTCACTATACTCAATTGTATATATTACCTCTAAATAAAAGCAAACATAGATAAAAAGACAAAAGATTATATTGAGCAACAAAATAAATTCTGTGTAGACAACATCTACTACTTCAGACAATTGATTGAAAAATCAAAAACTGATATTGATACCCATCTAACATTCGTAGATCTAGAAAATGCATACAATGTTAACGACAAAAGTTAATGCTTTATATCAAAATACAAAATAACAAATTAGCTTGAAAATAAAGTAACCAAGTATCCAAAAAGTGACACAAGGCTGCACATTGTCATTGATATTATTTAATATATACACAGAACAAACCAGTAATATACAAAACTTAGAACACCTATACCTAAAAGACGAGACAGTACATTCAGTTATGTTTTTCGTTGATCAGCTAATTGTAACACAGGATGAGGAGGATATGACATAAGTATTGCAAAACCTGAAATCTGTTATAACAAATGATAATTTACTATAAATACGTGAGTTAGACAAGGGGAAAAACAAAGGCTTGTGCTAAATACAAGTACACGGGCTCAATTATATAATGCCGGGTAAAATAAATGCAAATAGAGATGACAAAGTAATAAAAAGAAAACAAGTACGGACGTGGAACTCTGGTCCGGGGGTTCTATACATAAATAAAAATTTGCGGCCACTTCCGACTAGGCTGATTCTTGGCGTATGGACTTGACTTATGGCCCTTAGTTGAATACTGAAAACGTTATTTCTCTACCTATCACAGATCAAAAATTATAAGGCTTGAGAGATGTCGGAAATGACAGAAATAGAAACTTCTCCACCTTGGAAACTGCCTTGATCAAAAGTTGAAAAATAAAAGGACGGATAGACAGACCACATTATTCTCTACATAAGGCTCATTTTAATGTATAGAAGCCTAAAAGCAATAAAACCACTCTATGGGTTCATATAAAATTAAAAACCGCATGAAATACACAAAGAAAAGAATATTTGAGATTATTGTAGAAAGCGTTACAATATGTGGAACAGAATTGTTACAAAATAAAAGCTAAATTGAGTACAGTAGAGATTGATTTTATGAGTTTACATTACACAGGGATAGAAAACGAACAGAAAAACTAGTATGAATGTTGGAAAAATCCGACACTTAAAAGTATTACGCCCATATTCAAACATAGCCCAAAGCAGTTAAAGACTGTTCGTTTTACGCAGTGGTTTGCAAAGTGGTTCCTACGGACTCCAAAGGGTCCTTGACTATCGAGAGGGTATATGGTAAATTAAAAATAATTTGAGGATGCTTAGACAACGTTGGGGGTCCGCGAAAGATTTAATATAAAGTAAAATAAATTTTTACGTCTTCAGCAAAATATAAGTATGGATAATCGAAAAAAAATGCAGACAATATAATGTTAAATATTTAAAATGTGGCTTTATTCCGTTACCAGAAAATAATATTCTATGTGCCTTTTATGCAATAAAACTTTGTCAAACGAATCAATGAAACCTAAGAAGCTTAAGGAACATTTGACAAAAGTCCATAGTGATATCCACAGTCCATAGTGATAGTCCACAAAAAGATAAAGATTTAACTTTTTAAAACAGCCAAAGAGAACAGTTGAAAACACCGTCATTGCAACAACTCTTAGGCACAATATCTGAGCGAAATAGCGATGATCTGCATGCTTTTTAAGGTTTCTTTACTGATTGCAAAGTCCGAAAAGCCGCACACCATTGGTTAAGAACTTATTTTACTAGCTGTACGTAAGGTAATACGTACCGTGTTGCAAAAACCAGTTTTAGATATTATATGAACTTAAAAACATCTAAATTATCTACATAGCTTGACGAGTCAACTTTGCCAGGACACGAAGCTTTACGTTTAGCTTATGTGAGATTTGTAAATAAAAATTGCCCAAGAATTATTATTTGCCAAATGTTTAGAAACTGATATGAAAGGTAGAGCGATATTTAATGAATTAAAAAGGGTTTTTAACGTAAAAACTATACCCTTGAGTAATCTCCTCTCTGCTGATATTGACGGTGCTCTGACAAGAGTAGGACACGGGATGGGACATTGGAGCGCGGCCGTTAGAGCGCGAGGACATTAGAACGCGAGGACATTGAAGCGCAAAGACACTAGAGCGCGGAAACATTGGAGCGCGAGGACATTAGAGCGCGAGGACATTAGAGCGCAAATATAAAATTACATGAAGAAACAATATTAAGGATGATAACGCAAAATTCAAAGCTTTTAACTGTTAGTAACGTGCGATCACAAACAAAGTAGCTCTAGTTACTTGTTGATTTCCAACTGTTTTATAAATTTTAAATTTAATTACTAAAGTAGGTAGAAAAAAAATACGTATTTCCAGTGAAAAAATTTATTTTAAACAAAAAATGGAACAATTTTTTTATACATATAGGTACACAATTAAATCATTTTTTAATTATGCTGCCATTTCATAATTATGAGCAGTTTCCTTGAAATATTTTATAAAAGTACTGATAGTGGTATATTAAGTTACAATGTTTTTAATCCTATTCTCTGCTTGAACATATTTTTTTAAGATTCTGAGGAAGTTCAAATCTTACCCTTAATTTTTTTATAAAATATATCGCGATCACATTAAATTTTTTTAATGTAACGATAAATTTCCATATTGTCGGATGGTCTATCGATAATTCACACTGTCGTCTTCGGTGCACGGCTTCTGCACAATTATGGGTTCGATCAGTTTAAGATATGACTGACCATATCTCGGACTGAAATAAAGGAGGCCGGCGTCCATTTCCTCTGCGATTGGGACGCCCGACATAATTGTCTTCGAACCATTGCAGGAGTTCTTGTAATTTGTTTGGGAGTGCCGCCGAAAGTTTGTCAACCGCTTCATCCAAATCAGCGATGTGTGCAAAAGCCAATGTCGACACCATCCTGAGATTCACGAAGAATTCTGCGTCGTTGTTATACCTCTCCAACAGATTGTAGTCTTCTAGTCGTTTCTTTTTATATTTTTTGTCAAATGGAAGAAGCATCCCAATATTTTGGCGCCTGAGAAAACATTTTTGAATGAATTTATTGCCGCCAACTTATAATCGACCGATATCTCTTTGGATGCAGTATAAGGCCTAAATTTTTTATCATGTGACCATGGATTTATATGTTGCTTGTTGTTTATTTGGAAGAAGAGTACATAATATAGATAGATACCATCAAATTTTTTTCCAATATGGTGTACACTTAGTAGAATAGCTCGGGTGTTGATTTGATTCTTTAGAACATTTATACATAGGGTACAAGTTATAGTAAAAAGTTTATTTGAAGTGCAATAAGTATGTATGAGCAAATTAATCAAGAAAATAGTAATTGAGTTTTGAAAATTATTACACTGTTGAAGTAAATCAATTACATTACATTATAGTGTTATATTTATATTATTATATTTAAACATAAAATATTAGGTACCACATATCTTTAAATTGTTTTTCCGTCCAATTGTTAATATTCGGCTTGATACTTTATTGTTAGCTAGTAAAAATTCGTCTATTTGTTTGTGAGGCCATTGGTACATCTTATAAGACTCCGGACTTATTATATCATCCAATGCTTGATGCACTGCAGAAGCGGCATTAATTAGGCTTCTCTTCCTTCTTGACATTTTTTCGAGGAAATCATTGCTTAGCAACGGCACTTGAACACTGGGTACCATACCATCATTTTGCCTGATACAGTGATTGACAATTTACAAAGTTGTCTCCATAGCTCGACTTTTAATCTGATTTACTACAACACTAACTGTAATTGGAGCGGCACAACTGTCGCGAGAGTGTTGGTTCATTTGTCGCAAAAAGTTTTTTCAACAGTAATATGCAATTGTACTTTATAAGATTTGATTGAGCATCTCCATAATTTTTTTGTTTCCCAGGTGCTGTTTCCATCGAATCGACCTAAACGTTTTTATTTGCCCTTTTGGGATAAAACACTTTTGCACTTTATCTTCACAAAAACAATACCGCATAACTAAAGCTTTTTTTCTCCCCTTTTACTTGTACAATCAGTCTCCGTGGAGACTATAAATACAATTGATATGTGCTTAATTTAAGACTATTCTAGGAATAATATGTCATGTAGAGTAATGTCCCAGTGGACATGCTCTAGTATTTTAGAGATATGGCAATTTGGTTATAGGCGAGTGACTAAAATCTGGTGGGAAGATCAGAAGGTTTGAATCGTTTAAGTCATTTTGGCTCGTCTTCTTCTTGCAACAGGTTGTTTGCAAGCTCATTGGGATGAAAGGTCAGCTTCTTTCTATAATTAGTGCTGAATCGAGTGATTTCTTCACGAACTGTAGGCAGTTTTAAGTCAGCATGGAGTAAGGCATTTGGCACGTACCATGGGGTGTTGACAATAGATCTAAGGACTTTATTTTAGAAGCGCTGGAGAATCTTTATATTTGAGGTGCAGGCGGAGCCCCACATAGGGATCCCGTATGTTCAAATGGGTTTTAGAATAATTTTGTAAAATTTTGTACATTTTATTTTTACGTGGCCATTTACCATTCGTTCCGCGATGGTGTTTTGGGCTAGCGGATATGTGCCGCGCCCCAATATGTTAGTGTTCGAAACGCTCTACTTCCTATTTAAGAGGAAAGAAAATTCAACCGACCGACCTCGTGTTATCGCGAGTGCGAGATTATGGCTAATGCTATTATTTGCAATAGTTTAACTTGGTACTAATAAACTGCATCAGAATTGCGTCAACAAATCATATGCAAGGTTGCAAATCCTTCGCCCGGGGGATTCCAAGTTAATAAATAGCAATAGGTCCAGCAGCGCTGCCTACACCAATATTAACGTCCGATTAAATCCAAATGTACACCACACAGTTTCAACAAACTTAAATGCCAGGTAATCCTTTATACAGCCATAACAAATTGTTTTATTCCCAATATCATCCTCAAACCTCTACGTTTCTATCGCAACCAGAAGGCAATTCTTGAACCAAAATTACATATAGAAGACGTAGAAATCCTCAACATGACATAAATCTAAGATCCAAACATTTTAAAGACAATATATACTGGTTAAATCCACCGCCCATCTCTAATCGTTACTCATCCCTAAAAGAAAAGGAACAGGATGATACACAATCAAATAAAAATTTTGAAAATTTCCTTAAACTCTCTCCAATTTTTATAAATGATGTTATAAATATTGTACCGCGTATTAAACTCCCAGACCAAGTCGCAAAATAGCAGTATGAAATTAAAGCTCTCACTGGAAATCAGGTAAAAGTCCAACCTAAAACGGCTGAATATTATTGTATTATAATAAAATAATATAATAAATGAAAAACAGATTGAATTTCATATCTATAAATTAAAAGAGGAAAAAACTTACAAGGTAACATCAGCACCCAAGAAATCAAAGCCGAAATAGAGAAATTAAGACACAAGGTCACGAATACTTTGAACGTCAAACAATAGTGAACAAATTTACCAATGTTATCAATGTTCTTTATTGAATGAAATCAGCAACCAATAATAAAGGCATCTACAATGTTGAGTACATATAGCAGTGTAAAATCAAATTTAAACCGTTGAAACAGTACGCGAAATGCCAAAGATACGGTCACACCAAAAATTTCTGTCACTTAAAACCCAGATGCGTAAAATGTACAGGTGCTCACCCTTCTGAACAATGAAAATTCCAAAAGTGTGCGATGTGTCTTGTGCGGAGGTTTTTTTAAAACATTTCACAGCTTACATTAAAACAGTGTACTCCCTCTGTATCAATCGTACGTCATCAACAACTTTAACCAGGACTATCATACGCTCATGCAGTAAATGGAAACCAGCAACCTTCCCACTCCCCCACCAACACTATGCATCTTTCAAATGCTAATCAACCTAATCAGCAGTCCAATGACCTGCAAGACCTAAAAAATATGATAAAAAAAATGTTTGAAATAGGAACTCTACAAAACTTCCTGACAAGCGTGCTTTCCAAACTTAGATAATGGCCAAAAACTCGCTTTATGGAATGCCAACAGCCTATCAAACGACATCGAAGAGCTAAAAACATTTATACTAATTCATAATATTGACATCATGTTAATTTCCGAAATACACTTTACAGAAAAAAATTATTTAAAAATTCCTAACTAATAATAATAATAATTCGCCGTAACAGGCCCTAAAGACCCTTTGGGTTTGTAACAGAATAGGTCTGCTACAATCTAGAGCCTACGGTACACAACGGTAGTAACGTGACTAACGCTACGTACCGACCGCCTATTATTACCCCAGAGTTTGACTTCCAGGTACTCATTTATTGAGCCTGAGTCGAGCTGGGCCGTAAAAATGCCAGCGATTGAATTGGAGAGAGCGGGATTCGAACTCGCAACTCTTGGTTTCGTAGTCTAGCGACCTATCCACTAGACCACCACGGCTCCAACTACAGTGTCTATAATACTAATCATCCAGCAGGAACAGCCCGAGGTGAAGCTGCTATAATTATTAAAAACTCAATAAAACACTACCAAGTAAGCAGTTACAGCAACCAGCAACCAGTGTGTCCATAGAAGATTCAGCTAGCTACTTAAAAATTTTAGCTGTGTATTTCCCTCCAAATTTATAGTAAAACAGGAGCATTTCCAGAATCTTCATAGTACCTTAGGTCGACGGTTCGTTACAGGAGGCGCTTACAACGTTAAACACACTGACTGGGGATCTCGAATTATAACACACAAATGACGGGAGCTCCTTAAAACTATTGAAGGCAATAATTTGAAATACGTCTCTACCGGTGAACTCAGTTACTGGCCATCTGACAAAAACAAACAACCGGATCTTCTAAATTCCTGCGTTACAGAAGGTACCTCATTGTCGCTCGATCTTGTTTCGACCTATCTTCGGATCGTTTCTCGGTCTTAATTTCACTTTCAACAAAAATAATAAGTAGAGAAAAACAACGAAATCTAACCATTAAATATACAAATTAGGACTACTTCAGAAATCTAGTTAATCAAAAGCTAACATTAAACGTATTCCTCAAGACAAAAACAGACATGGAAGATGCTGTTAACCACTTCACCGACACGATACAATGAGTGGCTTGGAATTCAAGGCCTAAATAATCAGTGATTGCTCCACATTATGACTGTCCTATATTAATCAAGCAAAAATCCTTGAAAGAGAAGAATCCGCAAGCAATGGCAAATACTGAGAACACCTAAAAGCACACGTTCACTCAATGCAACCACACAAGAACTAAAATAACTACTAAACCAAAAATGAATGCACTTAAACTTTCTTAGAAAAGCTGACAGCTACTAAAGCTACCGACTACGCTTTTTGAAATACGACTTAAAAACTAAAACAGGTGAAAAGCATTTCCCACTCATTAGAACACCTCGAGGGGAGTTGGCCAGAAGAAATTTCAAAAAAACACGTGTCTTTGCAAACCATCTAGCAAACGTCTTTCATCCAGATAAACCAAATAATAGTCCCAAAGAAAAATCAGAAATTATTCAACAATTAGATTTCTCATATCAACTAGAATTACCAATTCACCGACTCAAAACTGCTGTTGTCGAGGAAATAATTAGCAATCTACAGCTAAGGAAAGCACCAGGATATGAACTAATTACTGATAGAATCCTTAAAGAACTACCTACCATCGAGACTAAATATTTTACACAGATCTTCTACGCAGTTTTTCACACAGGGTATTTTCAAGATCAATGGGAAGTGGCACAGATTATTTTAATATTAAAACCAGAAAAAACAGCAAACGAACATCTTATTGGCCAATAAGCCTACTGCAAATTGTTTCAAAAGTGTCTGAAAATTTTTACTAAAAAAGTTCTTACCAACCCTGGAAAACAGCAATAATACCCAATTATCAGTTTGGCTTCAGCCGGATGCATTCCATGGTAGAACAAATACACCGAGTCATCCAAAAGATCAACGATACTTTCGAAAGCAAAGAGTACTGTTCTGCTGCTTTTTTAGGTATCACGTAAGCGTTCGACAAAGTCTGACACATTGGACTCGTCTGTAAGTTGCGACTACTTCTCCCTCTAAACTACTTCCTTATTCTTAAATCTTACCTGAATAACAGATCCTTCCTGGTAAAATTTAAAACTGAATGTACGGAACTTTTTCCAATAAACGCCGGTGTGCCATAGGAAGTGCCCTCGGGCCACTGTTATATTTGTTATACGCTGCAGACTTGCCAATTACGCCAGAAACTCTGACAGCAACCTTTGCCGACGACACTCGCAGAAACTGCAAACTAACCTCACTGTAATCCAAAATTGGTTAAAAAAGTGAAGCATCAAAGCCAATGACATAAAATCTATTCACGTAACCTTCACCACTCGCAGAACCACTTGCTCTCCTGTTTATCTAAACAATAGCCAACTTCCACAACAAGATGATATTAAGTACCTCGGCCTACACCTTTATAGAAGACTAAATTGACGCAAACATATCTTCACAAAACGGAAGCAATTAGGATTAATCTTCACTAAGATGTACTGGTTAATTGGACATAAATCTAAACTCTCATTAGACAACAAACTTCTAGTCTACAAAACAATAATCAAGCCAATCTGGACATACGGCATCCAACTCTGGGAGACAGCGTCCACTTCAAACATCCAAATTCCTAAGCGTTTCCAAAGTAAAATATGGCAGCAAACGCACTCTGGTTTATGCCAAACACAGTCATCGTAAGGGATCTTTGTATCCCACAGTCAAGGAAGAAATTAGGCATTACAGCTTCCAATACAGTACTCGACTTCACTCCCATCTAAATATCCTCCCAACAGATGCGAAGGCTTTCACGGCCGATGTTATGGTACATCGTGTGGTCGGAGTTCAGAAACTCTTGACGTTTCGTCCACAACCGCGGCAGACATCTTCAGAAGAAAATCTTCTAAAAATTAAGTGACTGTCCCGTGCGTTTTCGCTTTTATACTCGTGCGAGTACGGAAGGGATGGTATGGGGGGGGGTCATGATTGACGTAGATGACGTGATCGGGCTAGCTGCTGACGTCAATCGGGACGTTGCAGGTAATATATTTGACGTCACTTGCTCTTTCGCCGTATCGCGGTGTGTTTTTTTTTGTCCCTTGAGAGCGATAAACCAAGACCTAGGTAAAATGAATCCGTCGTCCCTGTTAAAATTATTTTTATATTTATAAATTTCCACGGCCTCTCTGTATAATCTCGGATAGTAATTCTTACAGTTGGATAAGACTTGTGTTTGCCCAAATTCTATCTCATGGTTAGGATTTTCCAAAGCATATTTAGCAACTGCTGATTTATCGGGTTGATTAAGGCGTAGATGGCGTTTGTGTTGTACTAATCATTCGGCCCGTAGTCTCAATGTAGACTTGCTTACATGAACAAGGTATGCAGTGTACCCCTGGTATATTCTGTGGGTTTCTTGTATATTTGGCTGATGTAAGCAAATCCCGTATCTTGGTGGTGGTAGTATAGATGGTTTCTACCTTGGAAATCCTGCATCTCGGTGGTGGCAGTATAGATGGTTTCTACCTTGTGTTTATTGAGAATTTTTCCTATCCGGTCCGTAACCCTGTTGTCTACCGTAGCTAATTTTGGTTGTGTTTTTCGTGGACATTTGTTAGGTTTGATTACTCTATTTATCTCCGTCCTCGAGTAGCCATTCTCTTGTAAGGCTGGTTCCAAATATTTGAGTTCTTTATCCAAAAACTGTGGTCGGCATATACGTCGTGCTCGATCTAACAATGTTTTCACAACCGTTCTTTTTTAACTTGGGTGATGATTTGACTGCTTATGTAGGTATCTGTCCGTATGCGTGGGTTTTCTGTACCCTGTGTGTTGTAAATGTCCATTCTCTGATCTCAACACTTGTACGTCTAAGAAAGCAATTCTATTTTCCGATTCCAGTTCCATAGTAAACTGTATGCTTGGGTGTATAGAATTCAAGTGCATAAGAAATTGTGGTAGGGTCTCCTTTCCGTGTCTCCATATTACAAAGGTGTCATCGACGTATCTTAACCATATCGCGGGTTTTAAAGGTGTTGTATTGATGGCGATCTCTTCAAATTTCCCCATGTAGTAATTGGCGATTACAGGGCTAAGTGGGGTACCAATTACTACTACGTCTTTTTGTTTGTAATATACGTCCTGCCAAACAAAGCAAGTGGACGTAAGGCACTGCTGAAATAGCTGTAAGACATCGTTAGGAAAAATTTTCTTTAGGTGATCCAGGGCATCTTAAATCGGTACTTTGGTAAATAGGGAAGTTACATCGAAGCTAACCATTAGATATCCCCCTGTAGCTGGATCTCTTGAAGCTGGTTGACAAAATGTGCGGAGTCCTTGATGTAACTGCTGGCATGTCCAATGTACGGTTGTAACAGACTGCATAAGTATTTGGCCAACTTGTAGGTAGGACCCCCGATGGCATTGACAATGGACGGCAGCGGTACATCGTCCTTGTGTATTTTGGGGAGCCCGTATATTCTTGGGGGCAGCACCTCTGATGTTATTAGTCTCTTTTTGGTGGTGTCATCCAGAGAGGAACTCTTTATCAGTTTCACTTGGGGGTTCATGGTCAGGTTTTTGCTATAAGAAGGGGTCCAAGAGCATAGTAAGTTTGGAAATCACTGACCTAAAGAAAGGAGGGATGTATCCAGCGGTAAAATAGAAAACATATTTAAAATAAAAATAAATAAAAATGAAAAGGACTAAATGAAGCAAATTGAATAGACAGTATTGAAGGTTGAGAATGGCAAATTTATAGAAATAAAAAGCTGAAGAAGAAGAAAAAGGTAAAAAAGAAGAAAAAGGATTTTCATTAAATCTATCTTTGCAACAACATTTTCATTGTTATTTTAGTCTTTATTAAGCCCGTTAATAAAATGACTTAATGCATGTTACCTATTTTATTCAATGAGGTACGATCACGCTAGACGTAACGTGAATTGAAATTACACTAAAACGTAAACTACGTGAGCGCTTCGAAACCACGCAAGCATACCCTAGAAAAACAATAGCCTGTTCAGCGGCAGAAAAATTTGCAATTAGACAAAAATGCAGTCAGCAGCAGCCTAGCCGAGGAAATAGACGCATTCCTGGAGGTATTGTTCGGCCGCTATTAAATTCATAAGATTCACGTCGAGGTGCGCCGGGCCGTCCGTGACTTTCATATTTCAGTGGCGATCCGGCGACTGCCGCGGTGCAAGTGCCCGCCTGCGTCGAGCTCTCGTGCGGGTTGCACTTTGGTTGCAAGATTATAAAATCGCGGTAGGGATCCCGCGCGTCGGTCAGGTGGTGCCGGCTATCTGGCGTAGACCCGGAAAGAGGAACTCCGTCGCCTATATAGCGAAGAGTGCGCAAACGTCCGCCACAGTCGGACCAGTTCCGTGCCCGTGCCCACTGGAAGCGCCGCGATGCCCTCCGAGAAGTCGCTCTACCACCCGAACGCGGCGCTCTTCAAGGGCGCCCACGTCGCGTCCTTCGCGCAGTACCGCGAGCTGTACCAGAGGTCCATCGACAACCCCGAGGAGTTCTGGGGCGACGTGGCCAAGCAGTTCCACTGGGAAACCCCCATCGACATCGACCGGTTCTTCTCCTTCAACTTCGACGTCCGCAAGGGCCCCATCTTCACCAAATGGATGGACGGCGCCACCACCAACATCTCCTACAACCTCCTGGACAGGAACATCCGCAACGGGCACGGGGACAAGATTGCCTATTATTGGTGAGTGCGCTAATCCGGGCGGCTGTGCAGGCGCACAGGTCGATCGGCGCCCGTATTGATCCCTTCGTAGCGCCGGAATTAAAATGTTCCTTTCATATCTACTTAGATTGCTTATTTATCTCGATTGACACTAACAATGGACATGATGCAACGATGTAAGCGAGGTGCAAAAGCTGGCTACGACAGAGGCTGTGTTAATTTCGTTTCAATCATGCCACTAGCGCAAATCGTTATTGGCTGAAATACACGTGGTGTGACAGGCTGCAGTCGGATTCTCATACGGTGCCACTCAGAGAGAGAGAGAGAGAAGAAAGAGAGAATTAAACAAACATTTAAAAAGAACAGAAACGTAAATTATAAAAACAATTGTTATAGAACAAAATAACTCAAAGTTGTAAAGTATTATATAAAAAAGAGAATAAGAAGATAATATAAAGAAAATTAAATATATGCAAAAAATAATATTAAAAATAAATATTTAGAAAAATACAGAAAATTCTTAAACTTTAAAACAAAATTCAAACCATTGCTATTAGTTGTCACAATTTTGTAGTTTTTATGTTTTACATTTTTTCCTTAGTTTATTTCCAATCTGTCAATTAAAACAAAACAATAAGCAAATGTTGTGACAAAGACCATACGCATATGTTTCTATAGGCATGAAGGGGGTTAGCCAGTGGCTTCCACTTCTTCATTAATCTTAGTCTACAAATGTCTGTTTTTCACCAATCAAATTTGTTGGTAGTTGGTTTGGATGGACGTTAAACTTGGCGCTGTATTTTTCACTAGAAGTTTTTATTACACTTTTTACTTTTTAGGTTTTGACTTAATTTTGTTTGTGACGAACCATAGACCGTTAAGTATTAAAGTCATTACTTTTGCTTCAAATTGTTCTAAGATCTCGATGTTTGATATTGAGGCCATGCCCTACAACTGAATGTCAGAAGTCCACACTGGTTTGTACGTACACTTATGCAAAAGCACTTTGATTTCCAAGTTCTAACCGAGTTTCTATTTGTTTTCTCTTCTGCCAAATATGAGCTTTCCAGTTTAATCTTCTATAAAGGTGGATTGTAGTATTTCCTTGTCGTTTAGTGTTACTAAACAGTTATCTCTTTTAGAGTGAATGTTACCTGTACTAATTTTTGTTCGCTTATTTTAATGAGCCATCGTCTGAGCCATTCTTGAAGGTAAAATTAAGCTACATTTGGGTTGTGAGACTCGTATTATAGCGCTGTTATCCGCGAATGTTGTAGTGCGTTCTGGTGTTGGTAGATTCGCCCTAACCATCATATATAAAATGGAACCCAGAACACTACCCTGAGAAGCACGAGATGTGTAGCATTCTTGTTGCTTGATCCGAAAGTGTCTTTTACTGAAGTATGATTTAAGTACTTTACAGATGTTTTGAGGAACAGTCCCGTATGCTGGATTTTGTCGAAAGTCTGGCTGACATCTAAGAAAACTTCACCGTAGCATGCTTCTGCTTAAACCTAAACTAGTGGTTCAGTATGAGGTGCTTTGCTTCCAAGTAAAATTTTATTCATTTCAAAAGCCGTTTTCTAGAACTTGTGACAAAAGTGGTAACTTATTGGTCTGTATTAAGACACGTTTTTGGGTTTTGGTATAACTATAATTTCTGTAACTTTCCGTTGTCGGGACATCTAATTACAGCATTGTATAATAATGTTATGTATCTTGTGGCAGATCTTTCAAGATTTTACCCGTCATACTCCGGTGATTTTTTGCATTTAGATCATTTTGGGTGATGTTACGAACTTTATTTACCGTAAATTTCTTGTTTATTGGTTCCATTTAGAAAGGAGTATCTAAATATCGGTGAACTTCCACTTCTTCGTCAACATGCAGAAGAATGGTCTAAATACTTTCTTTAGATGTTTGGCAAATAGCTTCTTTATGACCTTGTTCAAATTTACTTCATCGTGGGGTGCTCATGTTTGTTTCCGTAATGTTCTTTTTTCCACAATGTTAATTTTAACGTTTCTTGAGGAGTCAGCTTGTTTTCCTGGTGTGGTCTTCCAGGCTGCTTCTTGTATTTGTTGGTTTAGGTGATCAATTGCATCTAATTCGTCTGCAGTTTCTAGTGACATGATGCTTTCGAAAAATTTTTTTCATATTTCCAATTTGAACAGTTTCCAGTTTGTACTTTAGTTGTGGCAATGTGAGAGACTACTTTTTTCGAAGAGGTTGAATGCTTAGAGCAACAATTAGAAAAGAATGATTGGATGTGAGATTTATTTATTATATATATTATTATATCTAAAATTTAATAGAATCTGGCAAAAACTGTGAAAGTTTAAAATCATTTGAAGGTCATCTTCCATCACTTTATTAATTTGGTCGAGATATTCACCCAACAAAACTTTATTAAAATTTGATAAAAAAAAAACAGGAGTTATCTTGTTCATATATATACAAAATTCTAGAACGCTTTATTGTAAATATGTAATACTTACACAGTAAAGAAAACGCTCTAAAACTCGTTTGCATTAATAATAAACTTTATTGATTAGTTAGGAGGGCTTTTGCCATTGTTTCTTATAATCGTAAATATTGGAAATGGAGTAGAATTGTACAGCGTCCTTAAATATTTTTAATTGTCTGGTATAGTTCTTTAGAGCAACAAAGAAATATGTGGTAACGTTCTCTATTTGTTGTTTGCGAAACCAGCATCGAACATTGCTTGCAGAATAAATATTGGAGTTATTATATTGTAAAATAAATAGTTGACTTGGCATAATATTAGCAAATTTTTTTTCTTCTGTTCTAGAAGAAAAATGTATTTTTCGAGGTTCTGCCTGCTTGTCGGTATTAAAAAATTAACGGGTTTGTTATAAGATATGATTTTCGGTACCATGACTGAATCAACATCAGCTCTCAGTTGTGATAAAATCACTTCCTTTTTACGTAGATCATGCCAGTAGTAGGAAAATTTATCTAGTTTATATAAAAGAAATCTCCATTACCAAAAATAACATTTTTCACTATTGTATGCGATCAATTTTCACATAAACAAATCGCAGACCTGCGGTGGAATGCAAGTACTTTAAAGTAGGAGTCGTTGAATGTCTTTACGTTTCAACGATAGACAACTCTTGAGTATCTTTTGAGCAGTTCTTACTGATCTATTTGTTCCCAAATTCCTAGCGATTCGCCCAGTACATCCCGATGTTCTTCGTTATAACACATTTTGCATGCCCTTTAAAAAATGTTTTCCATAATTTTTGATACTGCCAACGACCTATTTTTTTTATAGCGATTCTTGAAGCATATCCTTCTCCATATAACTCCTCAATTTTTCAAATTTATTCATTCGTTAAACACATTATTCTTCTCGTTGTACTATATTAAATTTGCAATGTTTCTAATTGGTTTTGTTTTGTTGCATTAAAACTATGCATTGGAGGCATCTAACCGTGATATTTTTATGCGTACACAGTACACCTACTTGCGTCAAGTGCTACATAATGTAAGCTAATATTGTGCAACAATATGTAATATTTCATATCTAATATTACTGGAAAACTACATTACTATTTAGAAAAATGAATTTTATTACAATTTCGAAAATCGAAAGGGGACGGGGGTGCTTTTGATGCCTGGTGGGCTATAAAACGAAAATCTACAGCAATTTTTTTTGAAGTAGATGACATTAATGCTTCTATATTGGCCAGTAGCTTTAGGAAAGTTATCTAATAAATGCAGGGTATGGATTAAGGCAATCTTTTATATCATAAAATATAATTGTAAACGTCTTCCAGTAGAAGGCTTAAAAAAGTTTTAAGGTGAGTTACAATTTTATGAAACCTATAAATAACATAATTGTTCAGTTATTGAAAAATGGAATTCTAAAATTTTAGCATTCTAGCTATCATTACTCGTTCAAAGTGTTCAGTTGTAGTGTGGAGAACCACGTTCTAAGATTTTTGGTCAGAAACTCCTACGTCTTTCTGGGATTATTTCCTGTAATATTCGTTGCATTAAACCGTCTCCTCCTTCGTTTCTCATTATATGTACCAAATATTTAAGCTTTTTTGTCTTTGTTGTAATCATTATTATGACATTTTTCTTTATATTTGACAAGATTTTTCATTAGTTACATGGTCTATCCTTTATCACTCTTTGCTAAAGTCGGATTTTCAAAGCTGTTAACTTTTTGATGATTGTTTCTGTCTAGGACTCGACACTATAGAGTAAAACCGAGAAGACATACTATCGAAAAATAATAATTCCATTGGTCATTAAGTTGTATACCCAGGTCTGTATAGCTTTGCACTTTCTCTATCCTTTTGTTATTTACTAAGAGGTCTCTATTTGGGATCTGGTTTTTGGTAGTCACCATATATTTGATTTTGTTAACATTGAGATTTAGACCGTATTTTATGTTGACTTACCGTTATCATTCTATTCTGCAATAATGGGAGTATTATCAGTATATCTGATGTTTTTTATTCGTTGTCCGTTAACAAGAATTTTGCAATTGCTGTTCTCGAATGCTTTTTTGAAAAAAAATTTAAATATATGTTAAACAATAACAGAAACAACTCAAAACCTTGTCTTATCCCCTTAAATGTTTCTACTCTCTATATTTTTTTACATCTATCTTGATATAGGTAAGTTAATTCTAATATAACAGTCAGATTATTTTTGAGTCTTTGTCATCTATACCGCCATTAGTCAATCTATCCATCATCTTAAAACGGGATGCACTTTAACTAAAAACTTACAGTAATTGACGAAACAGACGTATATATCAATGTTAACATCCGTACATCTCTGAAATATCACCTGTATATTAAAGAGGGCTTCTCTCCTCCCCAGTGCATTTCGAAATTCAAAATGAATTTCAGATAAGTTTCTTTGTAAATGTTTTCTTTCATGTTTTGAGGAATATAATCCGCTTAATATATACAGTTATATATACTAGTCAACCGTTTGATTAATAGTTTAAAGAATTCCTTCTTTTATCTAGCTACCGGTTGCTGCAATTTCGTTTGTAGTAATGTGGGCCTCACTTGTATTTTATATCTGAAAGGTCTGGTCTTGCTATATCAAATTCTTTGATGTAGTTTTTTACACTTTTACTTTTTTGTAATTTTCTATTATGACATTGTCTTGCTTATTAACTAATTTAACCGCTGTTCTAGCTTTATAAAGGCCGGTTGTTTCTTTAACCTTCTTATACAGTACCGATCAAATATACAACAAGTTTTAGTATCTTTGCCAAACTATTTTGTTTCTTTGTATTCTCCGCTGAAAATTTCAGGATATCTTTTTCAAAGTATTTCACATAGCTTTTTAATCGAGTAAAAAAAAACAAAACACAACTCAAATAAAATATGATCAAAATACACAAACGAAACAAACATCAATAAGAACACCAAAATAACTCTATATCACTGGTAATCAACTGAAAGTGAACAACGGTAGTGTAATACTTAGTAACATAACCCTGGGTATAAATGGCGGCTTAGCACCTGTGAGGTATAGAGTCTAGAAGAGTCTAAACGGAGAAGATGGGGATATTCTTCTATTCCTCCTCTAGTTGAGCATACTGCTAATCTACATTCTTGGCATTTATGTGAACCAGATTATGTCCCAGCTTCGTCCAAAAGCTCTAGATAATATTTAGGTCAGGAAGATTGGCTGGACCAGTTGAGAAGGGCTTCGAACGATGTTTGGGATTCTTGTCCTGTTGAAAAATGAAGCCTCTACCATGTTCTGCATGGCACATGGACTCATTCTGTTCTCGAGGATGTCCCCGTGTAGATGTTGTGAGTTTTTTTAAAGCGACCCGTACTAAGGCCGGAGACACTATCCCAGACTATGAAACTTCCACCTCCGTGGTTCATGGTAGGAATCCTAGTACTTGGGATCAAAACGAGTGCCTTGGGGACAACGAATCTACTGAATCCCGTCCGTTCCGAACAACATGTATTTGCTTTCATCGCTCCAGAACACATTTTCTCACTCTGTCCTCGTCCAGCTCTTGTGTACCTGTGCTTACGTCAGGCGCTTCTTCCTCTTCTTTTTCAAAATCATTTGTTCCTTGACCGGACGACGTTCAACTTGCTGACTACGACGTCTTATAGTATAAAAAGACGGTTTTGAGTCTAGGAGGTCACACAATTGGCGAGACATATCGACCGCCGTGTAGCGGGGGTTGTCGTGGGCCATACGAATGACGTTGCTGTGAAAAAGCTTTGAGGTAGTCTTGGGGCGACAGCCCTTCGACTTCTTCACAACACCACCTTGGATACTCCAGCGTTTCACAAAATGAGAAATTATGGTTTTATGGGGGTTGAACTGTGCTACAAGCTCACAGAGAGTTCCACCTCAAACACGACTATTGGCAATTGACTTCTGAATATCTGGGGATATGTTGCGGGAGCCAGTTTACTTACCCATAAGTGACGCTAGTATTAGTCAAATATTTAAAAAAATGCAAGAAAACATCATAAAAACGACGCGAAATGCGAATTCTTCAAGAGACAATAAAATGGTGATTTTCAGTAATTACAGTTATTTGCACGCTATTAGCAAGCGTTTAAAAAGATTAATATTTTCATTCGTATAATTGTAAAATTTCAAATGTCAAAGTATTGTTTAAAAATTTGGAAGTAAAATTCATTTCCATATAAAAAAATTATGGGCGAAATACCAAAAATTTAATATTGAAGCTGTTTTTTTAACTTTTTCTAATCGGATTTTCTAATTTTTCTTTGTATGTGCTTGTGAAGTTTGAGCTATTCATTTTTACTTTTGTTGTTCACAGTTTTTTTTGTAGAATTTCCTATGTCATCTAGAACTTTTTGATGTTTTTGTTGAGCTTTAAATGGTTTTCGATTATAGAGTCCACTTCAGTCTTTAGTTTATTTATTTCCATTTCAAGGTCTGTTTCTTATCGGTATTCCTTCCATTCACATATGCTGTTAGTTCATTTATCACTTTTAATGCAGCGTTTAACTTTCTCGTGTTGTGATTTTTGTTGTTTGTTTTTATTTAACTATTTTTAGTCTTAGGTTTACTATTGCCATTAACGGATTATAGTCTGAAATAACGGCAGACCCTGTGTATATTTTAACGCGTTTTGGTGTCTTTGATTATCTAATCTATTTGGTTTTTGACTGTGTGACCTGAGGCGTTTATTGGTGACTTTCAAATTTGCAACCATCTTGGTGGTGTTGAGTAAACCGAGTTGTTTTTCTATAGCACATACCCTAAAACTGTCGCCTTGTACATTCCTTTCTCCTAATTCGTGTGGTCCAATGTATTTCCTTCTTCTATTTTAGCACTAAAATCTCCCATAGTTACGTTCATTTCATACCTAGGGAGTCTTTTTTATATAGTTGCGACAATTCTTTTTTAAAATGACTACTTTTTGTCATTAGTTTAATCTACAGCAGAAAAACACATGCTGATTGATGCAGGACTTACGCTTTTTTGCAGTAACATTACTAACTATCTCTAAGACAAATACAAAATTGGTAATTTCTTTTGCTGGTAATTTTTCTACAATAACTCCTACTCTATGTTAGCATTCGATTATGTTCTTTCCTAAGTAATATAAGTGATATTTTAATGTAAGTTTAATTCAGTATTCCGTATTTAGCCACCTGACTTCACCTGATATTT
The DNA here is from genome assembly GCA_036346155.1 of Sinelater perroti. NCBI lineage: Eukaryota > Metazoa > Arthropoda > Insecta > Coleoptera > Elateridae > Sinelater > Sinelater perroti. The sequence continues at coordinate 3,374,056 of JARFIY010000099.1, forward strand.
ATTATTCAAGCGTCTTATTCCATTGTAAACTTTTTGTGCCTGGTACAATGTTTTAACGTTTCATGTAAATTTTAGTAGCTGACTCGGGTATTCTTAACGCCCCCCATTCAAGGTCTGTAGGTAGTAAAAACCAATTTTTTAGTCATTAATGAATTCATTAGGAAATATTATACACACTAGTTTCTATTGTGCTTCATGAGTTGCATCAATGTCGTCGAAGACCAATATTTTATCTACGCCCCTATTGTCTGATTCACAGCCATTTTATCTTCCTAATTGTTGTCCAATTGCTAGTTCTGGCCCACTTTAGGTACATCATTTTCCTGCAACCATCTATATCCATAGCCGATAAATAAAAAAACAGTAGGCAAATAATTCTAGATGAAAAAACAACTGAAGATGAACTGTATGGTAGCATAAAACAATCAAACATTATATTATTAAATCTCTGGATAAATAACAAAGTTTTTAAATTGTTAAGAAAATAAAATGTAAAACTTTCCTTACTATTGTAGACCTTCGTTATAAATAAAATTGTAAAAAAACAAACTAAATATTTATTTTATACTTGCTTGCCTTTTATCTTATTGAGGAAAGCATACATGTATAAGAGAATAAAAAACAGTAGAAAGTTTTGATAGTTTTAATTACATTTAGTAATATTGTTTTATAAGTATTATTTATTTTTATTAATTAATTACATTTGAGCCCATTTAATTAAATTGGCAGCTTGTATACACGCCAAATAATTCAGGATTGAATAAAAAAACAATAATCAAAAAGAAAAGTGATGCTGTTAGTTAACACTTTACGATATAATTATGTTTACTACAAACTTTCTACCTGCATTTTATTAAAAAATATGTGAATTTAAAATTGAAGTTTAATTATCTACGCAGAACGTTTCTAAAGCAATTAACGGCCATTCGCTTTTTTAATGAATATGTGTAAGGTAAACTGGTATGTATGCCTTAAAACTTAGATTACAAAGGAAACAAAACAAAAAATAAATTTATATTAATATATTTTGTAATATACACAGCAAAGTTGTAATATGTCTCATCACATTTTAATACATAAAACTAAGCAAACAATAAAAATATTACACCTTATTACTCAGTCGGACTATTTGCTCTTTAATTTGAGAAAGTAGGAAAAGCCTTGAGCGTCTCAGAGATTACAGGATTATATGTAGCAAAAGGAATGAAATGTTTGTTCTTTGCACCACACACTTCCTCGAAGGCAGACATTTCAGTGTTATAGTTTAAATTTATAACCTATAAAAATTTAATTGTACAGATATGAAGTAAACAAAGCTTAACATGTTATTGAACCTACCACGCAGTTGAAAAGTCTGATGATAATAAAAAAGATTTACGTATTACTTGAAAATAATTATAATTTGATATTTTAACAAATTTATCGCCAGCGAGGTTCAGTGGTAGTGGTGCGGAGCTTTCTGATGCCTGGCAGGTGGCCTACTCAGTCACTAAAAATAATTGAGTACCTGCATTCACTCGATCAATGGGTAATAATGGCGGTTGTCTAAGACGCAGTGCTTGCCACATCGCCCCGCATCAGAGATAGTGCGCGACGACCGGCCAGAAAGAGCAAACATGTGAGAGTCTTAACCTGTCAGCTTGTAGGCCGTACGCTCACGCGAGGCGTTAGAGCCTTACCATCATTTTAACAAATTACTTGTATTTCCGCGAACAATAAAATTAACTATACCTAGGTCAATCTAAAAGTGTTTGATTTTACCCCTGCTTTAATTACATATTTTTTAAAAAGTCTATGTTTAAGAAAGGAGCCAAACCAAAGTCTCAAAATTACTGGAAAATTAGTGGCAAAAATAATAAGTAATAAATAAAGCATACATGTGCTTTATCGACCTTCATAAAGCGTTTAACAGGATCAGAGTAGAGAACATTATTACTATCCTGTATCAAAGATAAGTTCGTATTATACTAATTAACCTGATAAAAGACATAAATATCAATAGTAAAATCAAAGTGAAAAATAATGGGGAAACAACTGAACCAAATAAATACGACAACAGGAATAAGACAGGGAGATTTATTAAGTCCAATCTTATTTAATATTGTGATGGACAAAATAATAAAAGACAACTATATAGATATAAAATGAGAATTGCAACATTTAATATCATAGCATACGCAGACCATAGCCTCTTAATAAAACGGAAGAAGATCTACAGAGATTATCATATAATTTTAATAGAATATGCACTAAGTATATATAACATGAGTATGTCGACTGAGAAAATAAAAGCAATAATAATCTCCCAAGAACCAAAGCGGTGCAAATTAATGTTGAATGACATTATTATAGAGTAGGTTAGAGAATTTAAGTACTTAGGCATATTGTTAAACAGTAATGGAAGGATAGAAAAAGAAGTAAACGAGTTTACCTCAAAGGGTAACAGATTTATCGGCTGTTTGGATATTATTATAGGAAACAACAATTACTTGTAACAAAACGTAAAATGTAAAATATATAAAAGCGTTGCTCGTCCAATAATAACAAGTCATAAAACTACAAAAACAAGATATCCAAATTAGGTAGCAGAAATGAGGATTTTAAGAAGAATAAAAGGTAAAACAAAAAGAGATAGAATACCCAATGTGTATGTAAGAGAAAACTGCAAAGTCACATATATCAGAATAGATGGCAGATAAACGTCAAAAATGAAATGACCACATATCAATAATGCATCAGAGTAGGCTAGTAAAGAAAGAGAGAGATAACAGACTAACGGAAATAAGAACTGCAGAACGCCCGAAGAGGAGGTGGAAAGACAACGTAGTTTTAAAAAATAAGAATAAAAAAGAAATCGGTAAATGAACAAGCTAGGAGCTTACCAATGACGAAGAAACCAATCCAGTCTATTAGTTCCATCTTTTGTTGTCGGCTGCAATGTTTGGAATCGTTATATTTTTATAACACTCACGTTAATTTAACGGATCCATATCATTTTTGAGCAGACTGTAGCTAACACTTCTTATATATTTTAACCATCTGTGTTGCGTTTAACGCATCTGTAAAGAGGAATTATGTTCAAACTCCCCATTCATTATAAAGGGTGTCCCAAAATTCACATGAGAAATAATTTTGATAGAAAATACGGGTTTTTAATTAAATATTGTAATTTTTATTGATTCATAAAGAATACTGTATAGGGTTACGTATAGAATAAAATGCCGGGTAAGGGGCCTCCACGGCTTTGCTGGCACACGCGCACTTTTTTTTGTTGAAATTTTTCATAACCGTTTTGTATAAATGTGGCTGAATATCGTTGATACAGCACTTAATTTCTTTCTTCAAAGCGTGGGTGGTCGTGCTTATTGTCATAAACCTTAGACTTCAAAAAAACCCAAAGTAAGAAGTCCAACGGCGTTAAATCGCACGATTTGAGCGGCCAATTCTGATCACCAAAACTGATGCAGTAATTGAATTGTTTCGTGGGCTCTATGGCATATGGCACCATCTTGTTAAAACCACATGTCGTCAACATCCATATATTGCAATTTAGGCACAAAAACTAGATTATCATGTCACGATAGCGAGTACCATTAACAATTATTGCCTGACCAGCCGCATTTTCGAAGAAGAATAGTCCGATGACGGCTCCAGTCCAAAATCCACACCAGACAGTGACACGTTGTGAATGCATTGGTTGCTCAACAATCACTCGTGGATTTTTTGAACCCCAACTGCGACAATTGACGATTAAGGAAGCCCTCAAAATAAAAATTAGCCTCATCACTGAAAACTATTTTGTCCGAAAAATCAGCATCCACCTGTTGTTCCATAATCCATTCAACGACGCCTCTTCGCTGTGCGTGGTCAGTTGGCTTCAGTTATTGAATCAATTGAACTTTGTAAGCATGAAGATGCAAATCTTTCGTGAGAATACGCTGTAGAAAGCTTTACGAAATGTCCAATTCTTGACCACTGTGTCGAATTGATGTTCCTGGACTCTCACCAGCACTCGAACTGCTTCGATGTTTTGTGTTGAACGACTTGTTAAAGGGCGGCCAGAGTGTCTATTGTCATTGATTATACAGTCTCCCAGAATTTTTTAATTAATCTTTGCACAGTTAATAAATTTAAATTACTATTCCGACCATATTTTGTACGAAAATTGCGAACTGTAGCTGGCAAACTTTCATTACTTTTAAAATATTGCTCAACAATGAAAACACGTTGTTTTTTCGTATAGCGCTCCATTTCTAATACAAATTACTGCAAGCGATCAGCTGAAATGTTAAGATTAAAGTTCTAAACAAGACAAACAAAGACGTACTAGAAAATGTAAAAAATACAACTGAATTAGTATGAACATGTTCAGAGCAATGAGCGGGATCTCTATGCAACATAGAAAATAGAGCACGCCGAAGAGAAGTTGCAGAAAAAAGACTGGAAATAATAAAAAGGGAGTAGAGAAAAAGAGAGGGATGGGAGATATGATTTGACGCAAAAAAGTGGTAATGTCGAAAAAACCGGAAGAAAAAGAATGAAAGTACGTAGACTATTTATGTCTAATAATAAACTACTATATTGTGTCATGTAAATTCTTTACACTGCAGCGTTATATTTTTCGTTCCTCTATCTATGTACAAAGTGCGTTTGAGTTTTAAGGTCATTTTTTTTTGAAAAAGAATTTAACTTCTGTAATCTCGCTCTAGACGTACATATGTCACCATGTCGTTAGCATGATTTCAGGGCTGCTGAGAACACTTCTTTAGAGGTGTATTTTGCTCACTGGAAAATTGCTGATGCAACTGCAGCTTGATTGGCGAATGAGTGCCCTTTGTGAACGGAAATTTATGGCGGTATTATGTATCAATATTTCCTGAGACTTTTCTACTGAGGCAGCCTTGTGTTCGTCGGTCAGCATTTGTGGGACCCACCTTTAGGAAACTTTCCGCATTTTTAGGTCATCGTGCAAAATAGGCTACACAGATCTTCCATAACAACTTGCTCCACTTGCGCATTGATGGTTTTGGTTCGGCTAGTTCGTGGCCGAGGTTACTTCGGCTAATTGTCACACAACTATCGACCTTCTTTAAATTTTCGCACCCACAAACGTACATTTTTAACATCCAAATCTCCTTCACCGTATGTCGTATTTAATTGGCGATAAATTTTGATGGGTGTTTCATCACGCAAGAGGAGAAAATGATTTATTACATGTTGTTCTTGAACACTAAGCAGTATTATTTTAAGTATACAAAACAACACTCACCGCAATGGCGGTAACTCGACGTGCGTACATTGTATGATACTGCCATCTATATTACAAATTCAGAAATATTTTCCGCGTCTTTTAAAATTAACCGCATCTTTCTACTTACCTTCACTGCTGAGAAAAAAATTTAGAGATCTTAGAACTTGTACGTAGCTCTTACTGGCCTAGCCTTCGACATTCCTTATTTCTAATATAAGTTAGTTCCTTCAATAGTTTTTTTTTCTTCTAAATTTAAGTTATAATATACAGTTCTACAGAAGAGATATTACATCATATTATATTATATTATGCTGATTTTTTAATTATTGCTTTACTTTCAGTAATAACAATTGTAAACATGAAATTAGAATATGTTTTAATAATTACCTACAACGATAACAATCTAACAAATCTATTTTTTGAAAAATAGAAAATGTATTTGGTTCTCAAGAAACACTAATAACAAATAAAACTATTTACATTGGATTATCAAACTGACGTTTATTATTTGTAACATATTTTCGTTGCATTAAAGCATTTAAAACTGCTTTGTAAAATGGAGATTACTAACGTAATTAACGGATTGGATAAAATTTATAAATCACCCTAAATTTGATCCGAAAATTAACGATCAACAATTTGAAGACGATTTTAATAGTCCAAGACTGTGAACCCTCCACTAGAAATATATACATCGTCTGTCCTCAGCGGTAATCCATGTAAAAGTTGGTTGATTACGTATTCATTTAAAATTACATAAGGTTGATCATTCAGCAGTTTTTCAAAAAAGTTATAATGAGTCAAACAAAGCACAATAAACACTAACACTGAAGTGTTGATTTTGAACATCGACGTTCCGGTAGGGGACCCACCATGTGTCGATAAAACTCCTGATACTGCTATTATTGTATGCTTTATCTGTACAAACGATATTTCTATAAAAATATTTGTTAAGGATTTAGGAGAGGCTCATAATGGCTTGTCTAGAATTGATGTTTTTTTATTTTATATGGTCTAAATTTTTATTTCTTTAAAACATTGAACATAACGACTTGAAATTAGCATTCAATAACGTTAACTTAAATTTCTCAACTTTTTCAGCATATTAATAAATTAATTAATTAAATTATTTTATAATCTATTTATAATATATGTAAGTAAAGAAAAAAATTTTTATATAAAAACTTTATTTCCACTGATGGAAAACAAACACACATGCCACTTTCCAGCATACTCCCCCCCCCTGTACAGTGATGCACCGAAAGAGAAGCTTTTCGATTGCTTATAAACTATGTCTGCATCGTTTGCTGAACCTTATTATCCGAAGTGACCTTATGACCGCGTAGTGTCTCCTTTAAGGGGCAGAAGATGTGATAATCAGTTGACGTTAGATCAAGGCACCCACCCTCTAGATATGTTAGTACGTGGTTAATGTCGATAGACGATTAGGTCGGATTTCATATGTAACACTTGTTTTTTCTCTTTAAAGCGTTCGATCTACTCATAGATATTTCGTCGATGCATGTTCAATTAGGTGCCAACAGCCGTTGATGGTAACCCACAGAAAACGCATATGGCGCGTTGTTTTTCGATGGTGCAATCACCGATTTGGATGTGTCTATTAAATAAAAATTAAAAAATCGTCTAAAACACAAAAATAAAATGCAACAGAAAAAATGGGGATTTCTTCTTCAACTGCGATCTTGAGATTTCGAATGGGAAAATTTAAACTCACAAACTTGTCATCCTCTACAATTTGAAACAGTGGATGTGTAATGTAACCCTAATATTTTCACTCAACAACAAATATAAAATAATAAATAAAATTTTCTGTTTTTTAATGACAAAAAAGCAAAATAAGATAAACACCTACACACCTACACCATAAAATATGGAAAAATTGCTATAAGACAAAAAAAAGAATGGAAATATTAAAACTAAAACAGCAATTTTCTCAGGTTTGTAACTTAATTCTTGACTTTTTTCACTTAATTAATTTTCAGAAAATCGACGGCTTAATCTTTGAAAAAATGTTTCTTCTTTCTCTATGCCTTTGCGCCTTACATGGGGAACTGCCGACATCAACCTCCAAAAAAAGAAAGTGGTTTGGAGTTGACAAACTTAAACAAACTTTTCTTGGCATTTTCGATAGCAAAGAAGCAGGTATCGACTAGGTAATGTTGCAAGGGTCTGAAGAGGTAATAAAAAAATGAAATCTGGCGCGTATATATATATATATATATATATATATATCGGATAAATGGACGACCGTTAGCAATATTGCGATGTCTACTGTTGTTCGTGGAGAATGCTTTCTATGTATCTTTCCCGGTTTATGTAGATGCTTAGAAAAGGCTGGAGGTATTACTTCGAGTTTCTTTGCAGGTTTTGATTGTGTGTGACAATGCTCGTTCAAAAAATTTGAACCGTTGGAATTACTTCTGGCAGGTACTGTAGAAAGAAGCATCCTCTCTTGAAATCGTGCAAAACATTTTCTGAAATTTATTGTCACTATTTTAAGTTGAAACGCAAATAAAAGACAGCGTCACAAGTGCTACTTGTCACACGACATTGCTTCCAGCACTGATTTTTCATTACCCCGATAGAATATCTTTTTGGATTTGTTGTACAGTGGACAAATGGCACATTATTATAACTATATGGTGGCCACGGTATACGAATTTGAATAAGTACTATCATCGGTTAAATTTAGAAGCAGATAATTAGTTGAGCACCTAATTAGTATAAATTTAAATACTAAAATTAATATATAATCTTAAAACTCATAGCTTTACATTTTATATAAAAGGTGTATAAATAAGTCTCTGCATTTATTGTGAAAGAATGGAACCTTGTTTTATTCAAAGAGTTGTCGATCGCTAGCCACCACTTTTCCTATCTTTCTGGCAGCATACGGATACCGCGTCGGAAGAAAGCTTCATATTTTGAGGCTATCCACGAATCGACCCAATATTTGGTATCTTCATCGATCAAGTAGTAATAAGAAGGGGTCTGGTGGATACGGCGGGTGAGGTAAAACTTTCCAATTGAATGTTTCTAAGTAGATTTTGATCGTCGCCGCAACATGTAGACGTAAACAATTTGCATCATCTATTTTATTATACATTTAAATAGAGAGTAAACAAAGACAGCTGATATAAAATGTGGTGTGGCTGAGCTTTGAGCATACGTTTGGTTGCCCATCTTGAGGATCATTTTGCTTATCTTTCGTAAGGTCACGGTACCGACTTATCTCACTGTTATCATCTGGCATCATCAAAAATTTTCTAAATATTATTTTATTTATAAGTTAAATTAAGTTTTAGTAATAATGATTGAAGATTAACTTTAAAATAAGACAAGCACTTTTTTGAGATGCCGGTATGACCGCGCGATTGTAGTGCGTGACTGTGGTGCGGGATTATTCCCGAGTCTCAAGAGTCTGGCGGGTGGCTTACTCAGTCACTTAAAATAATTGAGTACCTGCGTTCACTTCAACAAGGGGTAGTAATGGCGGTCATCTATAGCGAGGTGCTTACCACATCGCCCTATATCAGAGATGGTGCGCAACGGCCGATCAGTGCTGCTAACATATAGGAGCCTCAAGCTTAGATTTCAGAACAGTGCTCTACGAGGTGCGTTAGAACCTTGCCGTTATTATACATTTTGATATTCACAATTGTAATAGTCGGAACCAGTATTTGAATAATTAGTATAGTCAAAACAAAAAATTGTGTGTGTGTGTTTGTGTGTGTGTGTGTACATTATGTGAATACGAATCTCAGTTTAAGTTGAAATAGAGATTTGAGGTTTGTAATACCCTACTTAGACAACTTATGTTATGTAGCTGGTTTTTAACCCTCAAAAGATGTGCAAATGAAGTTCATGATATCACAACAAGATCAGGAGACTGGAAAGAGGAAATACGAGCAAGTAATTGCTTTTTGAATCGTAAAATTGATAAATTCGGCTCATTAATAAACATGCTATGGCATTCATTTTCTATGTTAAATACAAGGTATGTCGAGAAGGTAATAATTCCAGTCAATTCATTTAACTTAAGGAATATTTATATACACTTGATTCTCTTCAAAATAACATTCTCAGCACCATTGTTAGCTGTTCTCTCACACGTCAAAGCCTTCAACAGAAATCTCTTTCAGAGAATTTGTCGCAGAAGCCTACATTTTTAAAATTCCAAAACGATGTCCCTTCAAGATGTATTTGACCCGGAAAAATAAAAAGAAGTCGAATGCGGAGCCAGATCCGCGCTGTAAGAAGATTGGGGCAAACTTGCCACAGTTTATTTTGCCAGAAACTCCTATAATAACGACGTACTGTCGTGGTGAAGACTCTAGCTATTGACATTCTCGGAATGGACGTCTTCTTTTATTTCGTCATTTAAACTCTTTCATGTAAAATGCAGCATTAACTGCCCGATTGGTATAAACACTCCTTATGGACTCGCTTTTAGAGCCAAAAAGTCATTAAGCATGAATTTAATCTTTGATTTGTTTATTCGAGCATTTTGACCAAGGAGACTCAGTAGTGTATCACTAGGAGCTCTGCCTGTTCATCTCAGAATCGTGCTAAAAATCACTTGCTATCACATTTCCAAAGTATCAGGCTCGCTTTTCAAATAGCCCAAAAGCTCATGAGAAATTGAGACACAGTTTTTCTTCTTTTTGTCGTTCAAGACTTTGAGAACCAATTTAGATCAAACTATCTGCATCTGCAATTCTGTTATGACAGTTTCATGCACAATGAATTTTCTAAGCTCACTTTATCTTCTATCAATTATTTCCAAAACCGCTTTCACCTCAGCCATATTATCCGAAGTGTGAGACCTTGCCGGACATTTTGCGCGTTGTTCATTCTCGACGTCCTTCCTTCCTTTTTAAACACTTGTGTTTTTAATAAAACATCCTCCCCATAGCAAACATATCAGTTACGAATTTTTTAGTTTAATGCAAAATTTTATTGCGTATCGCTGATCGACACTGTACCGAATTTTGACCCGTCAAGTGGTGCTCAAAGGCAAATGAGCTGGATCGAATCACTTAGTAGACATTCGGTAACTCCGCTCCCACTCTATCTGTTTGGAACAAGAAAATCAGTCTCGTGACTTTCCCATAGTACTTTGTATATTGAAAAAAATAGCGCTTGGCGCACAGAGGCATCGTACGTTACATACATAATAGTGGTATCCGCATAAAATGCGTCTTCTATATGATATGCTGCTAACAAAAATAGGGTTTTCTGCACTTGTAAACTAAACATAAACTTTCAGTTAAAATGTCTCTAACAATTTTTTAATCTGTAGGACACTCGAGCACTGCTATTTCGTAAACCCATTTTTATAAGCTAAACCCCTGATTTAATAAAAATAATTTGTCCAGTGTCCAGAAACCTACAGAAATTGAGAAGCAATCTATTAATATTATTTACATTTACATATAAAAAATATAACTTGCAATAGCGAGCCGATTTAGTGTTACAAATAGTCCTTAGAGCCGGATTTAAATATGTAATAATTGGTTTGCAAACTTTCAAATATTTGCAATGTTTTTATTGATTCACAATAGAAGCAATGGCACCATGTTTTGTTTTATACTTTTGTACGGTTGTCGATCTCTCAATTGAACGATAGGGTTTCATTGAGAGCTTTCCAACGGGCTTTATTTCCAGCTATGTTGTTTCAATAGTTTTCAAGCCATCTAGAATAGGTCGTTGCCAAGTCAACCGCGATTTTCCACATTTTCATTTCTCTTGGGGAATTCTAAGCTGTTTTCGCTATGTTATCGATAGGTTTTCGCACTGTCTGTCCGATCCATCTCCACTTAAGAAGTAGAATTCTTCTTCAGTTTATTCTCGCTCAGTTGCTCTGAGCAATAGATATCTAATACTCGTCGCAAATGCCTAATATTATATTCTCCCTTTCTGCGTTTTAGGCCAGACTACACCAAAGTCATATATTGTTATTTTTGTTGTTGCTGATAGTTGTTTTGAGGACCAGATAGATTTCAGTTGTTCAAAGGCTTGTTAAGCTTTTTTAATTATGTTTTAGCATCAATTCTGGCACCTCTACCTATGATTATGATGTTGCTAGGTAGATAAATTCTCTAACATTCTCAATGATACCGCAAAGTCCATCAGAGCTTTCGTGTTTTGCTGCATGCATTTTAGAGAATTATATCTAGCAAGGTGTTGAAAAAAATGACTCACTCTACTGATTGTTCTGTGATGATTCTCAGCATGTTTTTGAGATCCGTATATAAGTGATTTGGTCGAAAATTAGCATGATTTTTACTGAGATGGGGCGCTATTATGTCCGTGATTTGTTTTGAAAGTAAATGAGGCAAAATTCTTATAAATCGAATTCGGCAGTTACACTGCGTCGATTTTCACATTTTGTGATGATTTTCCCGGAGTACTATTATATGTTCTTCCTTTCACTCGTTCGGGATGTGCCTATTTTTAAATTTGTAGAAAGAAGAGATGGGCCAATTTAAAATACGCTGTAAGATCCGCTTTAAAAGGTTCACTAGGCCTGTAGTCCTCCCTAGCAACTTTGTTGTTTTGAGTTCACTTATTGCGTCTTGGATTTCCTTTTTTGGTAAGTAGGTTAGTGGTAATTAGTAGGTTCACTATCTGGACTTGCATGCCGTTCCCATTTTCTTTATTTTCTTCCTGATTATTATTTATGCTCAGCATTTCTTCGAAATACTCTTTCCAACATTATATTTTTTGTTTTATCTATGCAATTGGTTCCCTGATTTTGACCTTATTAACATTAGATTGTTTGGAGATTTGTTGCTGAATTGTTTAGTTATGTTATATAATCTTCCTCGTTTCTTGCGGGTTGTTTGATAGTTAATTTCAAGGAATTGCAGAACTGCATCTTGTTTCTTTCGATACTTTCCGAGGTCTCGTATATCATCTGAGATCCATTCTTTCCCTTTACTTTATTTCTTTTCAAGTAGTACTTTAATTGATAATTTCAGATATTCTGGTAAAATTTGTGTAATCTTATGGATGCGTGTGCACGAAAAAATTGTACCTCCAAGCACTGTATTTTCAGTGATTTCAAAGTTTGACAGCGTTTTGCCATTGTTGTCCATTTGCCAGTATACGTATTATTGCTATCGACCTTGATATTTACCATAGATCTCGCATGACAATAGACCTATTTCTGGCGAAAATTTATTGTAAACTAAGTGGTCATAGAAGGTCCGTTTATCGTCGTCAGGGAAAGGTTCAGTTGGAGTATAACACAACATATAGTTGAACTTACTAGGTGCATTTAAGTTATAGCACCTCCAAATTTTTTTCCCGGGACTGAGCACAGAGAAGAACGTGCGGTTTATTTCAAAATATGCGCATACACTTTGTGATTGCGTGACTGAAATGGCAGCACTGCACCGCACACAGGATACCAGCGGCAGCGGCTAGAGTAAGGATTGTTTTTGATACTTAAAATGGCGACGTTTCCATTACAAGAACAGCGTAGTGTGACACCAATTGAAATTCCTCACCAGTTGAGTGAAATATGTGGTGATGGTGTTATGGATGTGTCTAATGTGCGTTTGTGGGTGCAATATTTCAAAGAAGGCAGAACGTCGTGTGACAACAAATCAAGACAATGTCGGCTTCGCACCAGCCGGTCTGACGACATTATCAAGCAAGTGGAGGAACTTGTTTTTGAGGATCGCCGAATGAGTGTGGAATACATCGCTTTCAATGTTACTATTTCCGTGGGATCTGCGCATACAATCTTGCATGAAAACTTGAAAATGCGAAAAGTGTCCTCCAGGTGGGTGCCACGAATGCTGACGGACGACCAGGCTGCGCGCGTGGCATGTTAATTTCTCATGCTCCTTACTCATCTGACTTGGCTCCTAGCGGCTTTTGACTATTTCTAATAATGACACTGTCCATGGTCGCAAATTCATTAGTCGTGCCGCTATTGCATCAGGGGTTTTCCAGTGGTCAAAAAAGACTCCTAAAGAAGCGTTCGCAGCGACCATGGAATTATGGCGTCGACGTTATGAAAAATGTGTACGGCTGTTGGGAGATTACGTCGAGAAGTGACACAAGTTTCACAGTTTGCGTGTGATTAGTTTGTGAGAAAAAAATCGGAGGTGTTATAACTTGAATGCACTTTTTACAAATTTGTTTGACATTTATCTTTGTCTTTCTGCTAAGTAGTACTCCAACGTCATTTTCCTAAGATTACCTAATTCCTGTCTATTAAAAATAAGAAGTTCTCTATTTGGGGCATCACATGTTCTTTGCTTATTCTATCTTAAAATTTATACGAATTATGTTCCTTAATGGCTTGTACTAATTGAGTTGATGATAAAGTGCACGTATGCTTCAGATTCCAAATCGTAGCCTTTGTTTCGGAGTTATCAAGTTTAACATCATTAGTTTTTCCCGGTTTTCTTTTCTTGAAGTTTCCATAAACTTTTAGATTTAACAATTCACCTATAGTGGTCTAGACTGGTGTTGGACCTGCCAACTTTAGTATTCAATTCTACCTCAGAAATACATCGCTAGCACGGACTGCAATGCGGACGGACCCGGGTTCCTTTTCCGGAACTCTCTGATGCCTCGCAGGTGGCCTACTCAGTTTCTGAAAATAATTGAGTATCTGCGCTCGCTTGAGCAAGGGGTAACAATAGCGGTCGTCTAAGGCGCAGTGATTTCCTCATCGCCCCACATCAGAGATGGTGCGCGACGATCGGCTAGAGAGAGCGAACATATGAATGCTCCCACGTGGGGCGTTAGAGCGTTACCATTAAACAAAGCATTCCCTCATACGCGTAGCTTTTATATTATGCGTTTGTCTTTGATCGATTCTTAAATTCACGATTTTTTGCATATTACATTTGTTGCTTTAAACAGTAAAATTCTTCATAAATAACAAATATTTTTGTATAATTTTCTTGAGAACTTTCGTTAGGAATTAAAATTGTATTACAACACTACAACTAAACTAAAATCATGATCTGGTTAATACAAATGTATTTTAGTTGACTTAATCTAGTATAAGGGGGTGATTTCATTAATAACTTATGCTGCAACAGTGCATGTGGTCATAAAGCTTCCTAATTTTATATGAATGAGTGACTAAAAGCCATTCCGACATTAATTTGTTGTTTGGCTGTGGCTTAAATAAATTAATTTTGAGTAACAGTATAAAATTGGAATTTGTGTTGTAATTCACGTTTTCTTTTAGGAGAGAAGATACAAATCCATAATATAATTTTGCTTACATTGTTTTTTTACGAGACCGTAAACTAATCGAAGCACGACAGAATAAAGCAGATATTGCTGACTTATACAACAAATAGACAACTAATAGACAAGAAATCGTTCTGGCTGATAAGATATATTTTATTGATTGATGATTAAAGTTTATTAGATTAAGTATAATTTGCCATTATTTAAAACAATTACAGAAGTGTTATGCTAACATTTAATGTCACAGTTTACTGTAAATTTAATTATTGTTATTGTTAAAATTAATATCTTGATTTAAAATGTTTTTTTTGTAAATAGTATTAAATTTTTTATTAACACTTCAGGATACCGAAGTTGATCAATTATTTGAAACCTAATTATAATCTATTAGTGAAAAACTTCAAATGAGAGAAAATTTCTAATTCCTATTCAACTTTTAATCATCTGTGAATCCTTAGTTAAGGTTTGTTATAATAGAAAATTGCTCTGTTATATTTTTTTAATTCAAATAATAGACTTTCTGGCTACCAAATATAAATAATAAAATTTCTTCTGCTACTGGAAGAAATTAAGATGTCAATAATCGTCTTTAATTGGCCATAATTGCAAAAATAATGACTTCAATGTAATTATTATGTTCTTCCAATTATTAACATATATTTGGAAATGTTGATAAATGTTTACATAGTCAAGTAAACTTTTATTTATTTTGCTATTAGGTTGTGATAATTTATTTAGTAGCATCAAACCATTAGAGATCAATAAAGTCATTTTTTTATAAAAGCATTACAATCTTAAATAACAAATTCCAAATTCCTTTTGAAGCACCCATATTAAAAGACATTAAAAATGGCAAAACACATCAATTAAATTTAAATGTTGCAATTACAGAATTATTTAGTTGCGTGATTTCTTAAAATTGCGCTCATTTTCAAGCACTAAAAATTGGTTGTTATTGTTAACAACATGAAATTGGTTTATTGCACAATTTTAAAACTGCTGAAGGTACTTTTTTGAAGGCTATGAATCGCTTTAATTAAGTAAGATTAACACAGCCATTAATTTAATTCGTACGCAATAGATTTAGGCATTCACTCTAAACTTAAGGCTAACAAATTTGGAATTCAGATTACTTTTATAAAGAATTGGGTTAAATTTTCCTTTAAATAATTAAGCTTTTTTTACAGTCATTAGCAGTAGTAGTTTATTTAAAGTCCAAGGTTACACGTAACTTCTAAATCAGTTGTATCACAGGTGAACTTTTTTTAGTTCCGTGCAAGGAACTCTGAAATAATAAAATACTAAAAGCAAGTCTTTCTGCTAATTGTATGTTTTTATGATATCCTACATGAGGTTCTATTTAAACTGCGGATGTAGAAATTTTTTAAAATATCCGATATACAGAACTAGTAGTGCAATAATTATAAATGACCTCGGCTTTAACAGTACCATTGTGTTTTAAAAAGAAATGAATGAAGGTTAGAAGGTATCTTTTTGCTAATTTGGAAATTTTTTAAGCTTTCCCATGTTTTTCTGCAATAAAAGCAATTGTATTGTTTTAATTCTATTATAGAAATCTGAGCTTATCATAATAGGAATAAAATGTAAAATTTAATATACGAAGTGTTATCTAAAATATTTCCACTTTTGTTTATTATAAGTTCTTTTACAATAATTAGGGCCTGGATTTATCTATTTATTTTTTTCCTACTGTCATTCTTATAAGCTGCTAAAGCCAGTTTCTATCAAATGCCTCTGATTATCTTTTATAGTATCAGTTTGTAATTTAAAAGTCAAAAATTTTAAATAGAGAAATAATGAATAATAAATATAGTGTTTTTTTTGGGTTTTCTCTTTAACATCTGCTTGTACATTTTTCGAGAATGTTTATAATATTTTATAAACTTTGGCAATATTATGTAGCTAAAGAGACTTTAAGACATTTATTATTTTCAAACAAAGTTCTGTCACTCTTTGAATTTTTACATATCTAGCGGATTTGAGCCTTACCTACTAATTAAAAAGTCAACATTTTCTCCGACAATTGATTCAGAACTACTAGGTTACAAAAAGAGTGTCTTGACACTTAGTAAAAATTAAAAATAAACTATTTTTTAAAATATAACCTTTTTTACTAATAACCGTTTCTCAGTGCTCTAAAAATTGTTGAATTTGTCTATGGCAATCAAATGAATGAATTGTTGACATGCTTCTCTTCAACTTGATCAAAAACGGCGATGGTGCCAAAAGTGCGCTATAGATCTCAACAGCTTGTTAGTAGAAGGTGCATGATCTGGTCATCAATTTTGTCTATGACTTATTTGACACGATAAGTGAGTGCGTCATTCTGTTGAAGAAAAGTTCGTTTGCGGTTGGTTAGGCTAATCTTTCCTTTAAAACTTCGTAAACACCAATTGTTTGCTGTATACCTCAGCAATTGCGGTTTTTCCATTTGTTATCAACAATATTTCATCAAGTGAGATCATGACTTTTTGCCAAGACGATCTTCAACAATGTGATAAGATAACAAATCTCTAATCTATGATGAAAGTTCGACTTCTAAAGCGACTTCCAAGTCTCTTTCATCGGAAACAGAATCGAACCGCTTGTTTCAAAATAGTGAAATGGTTTACAGCTTTTTGTCCTTTGGCATCAAAAATCTGCTTTGCAGTATTGCTTGTTTTTACTTCCTGTTTTTAGCAATAGTGGATCAGAACTGGGCGTTTAATTTAGTCAATTTTTATCTAGAATCCAAATATAAATATTGCTACTACACCATAAGCACGAAAAATAACACAAGTTTTTTACAAACTGTTAAAACTACTACATCATGTTCCTGTGGTTAGGACCCAGAATGCATTTTGTCCTAAGTAGTTTGCTTGCTTAAAATCGTATTCACTCTACGAACTTGATCTAAGATATGTAATAAAACATTTTGGTTCTGCCCTTGTATTAATCAATCGGAACTACTGCTCCAACATTTCTTTGTCAATAAAATTTTGGATTGTACCTAGCATAAATTTTATGTCGAGACAAATCTAATTCGATTTCGAACTTACTCAGAAAATTTTTCGTTACGCTGTGACGTACTACAAATGTTTTGATTTATAAACAATTGTATGTTTTTCCAAATAGCATTAAGATTCTAGAATATAAATTAGCTGCTACGGATACATTATTTTAGAGTCGCAAAATGTATTCAAATATCCTATATAAAACCTTCCATGGTACTTCTTGTACAAGTGTGCTCTACAGTGCGTAAAATCCCAAGTTAATTTTTTCTTCCATTAGAAGTTTTTCTCTTCAAAAGAGAGATCTAGCATAGTGTCTATGTTAACAGTTGACATGATTCTTACTGTCCTTAAAAATGCATTTTTTGTGGCAACATTTTTTAAGTCGCTTCAATTAATACTTATGTAGTTGTTTTTTAATTCTCAAGTTTACTTAGTAATGTGCAAGTGTTATTAAAGGAATATATTTACTAAAGGCGAATTTAGTTTGGTCTTATACAAATATATTTTTTTAAATAGCAAAACAGCAGATTAATGGATACAAGCCGCAAAAACGATAAGTTGGACTTACTAAGAATTGATATATCGGTAATATATTGGAACTGGTCATTTAGAACTTCTAAATATTTTTAAGTCCTTGATTCATTTGAACACATGATATTTGCTCCATTTACTCTCCTTCGTTACTAAAATTATTTTAGCAATTTTAATATATTGTTTTACAATTATAAATAAACTACCAAAAATTACGCTTGTGGAAAACCTGTTTATGGTTAACTAAAACTATTAAAAAAGTGTCCACTCCAAAGCAGTTCTTCTATTATTTAATGTCCAACATACTAGTAACTGTTGTAATACAAACATATAAAATCTTTTGAGATTTTTTGGCAGTAGCAATATAAAATACATGTAGATTTAACTATATAAAAAAAATTGTGTTTTTGCGTCCCTAAACACCCATGCATTTCTTTTCAACTTTTTCAAATCTCTTTTCTGATAGCTTATTATTTTGTTGTAGATCATCTTACAAAATAGTTCTAATTTTTTCTTTCCAATAAAAATTACTACAATACGATTGTAAATTAAATTTGAGATAATAGAGACATGATTAAATAGATAAAAATTGCTAATTTTTGCAAGCTTATAATTACAAGTTACGTCAAATAAATTAAAAGAAAAAATTTGAAAAAATAAAATTAAAAAAATTGCCGATGGTGAGAAGGTTTGAACTCCAGACCTTCAGGTCTGGGCCCTCCACCTTCCCCACTAGACCACAACTCCTGAGTTGAAACCCGTTTGACTATTTTTCAGGTAAAGAAAATAGCCAAATTTATTTCGCCATATCAAAGTGCTCCTTAGTTTTGGTCCACACCCCCCTTTTCAATCCTGCTCTTCCAAATGCGCTAGGCTTTACTTCAAAATAAATTTTGGAGTTTTGTACTTTCCTTGTAAGCTTACTTTGATCAAACTCTTTTTTTTGTGTCCAAGTTGACGAAAATAGCCGCAATTGATATACTAGTGTGCAATGATCCATATATATTGCACACTTTATCTAGAAAAGCAACGGCACCAATAAATTCTACATAAAAATAGAATTAGTAGAAGTTATATTCTCACCAAGCTGATCAAGACTCTAAAAAGTCGATGTTTTCTTACTTCTACCATTTTACGCATTTTCTCATTTTGTATCTACCATCGTGGTCATCAATTGTCATATATTTGATATGACACATCTGCTTTATTAAAGGTATTACAAATTTCTTTATTTACCTCGTACCATGTACTGCCTAGGTTTTTAAAAATCCGAAGAGAAAATTTACTTATATTTAGTTTTTGTAAAAGGGACACTCGCCTCCAGTATTTTTATTTATTAAAGATATTTATCTATAAAAAATAAAAGAAAAAAGAGGGATTCTATCAACAATTAAATGAAGAAAATCTGAAAAAAGGTGCCCATGTTTATGATGTACACACATAAAAAATGTAATTTAAAAACCTTCGAAAAAACCGGTACTTACAAAAGCTCTTGATATGGGGTTAATGCTATAAACTGAATAGTTTCAGCCGATCGTCAAAGTTGTAGAGTTTTAGAAAAAAATATAAAAACAGCTGTTTTTTGTTTATAGTTGCAAAAATATATCATCAACTAATTATTTTAGATACATTTTTAAACACATGGCTAAATAAAAGACTAACGAAAAACATATTTAGAAAATTTATACTAATCACATAAAAACAATTTAAAGTGTAGGATTAAGCATAATTCTTTTAACTATTAATCTCTTAAATAGTAAGTGCATTGTACTATCCAGTAACTCAGTGAGTTGAAACTTTAAATTAACTCATGAGGACTGCGCCACTGGTGAAATCAATAACGACTCATATGCGTAGAAATCATGTGCATAAAGAATCAATGGCTTATTCATAATATATTTAATATATCAACAAATGACTGTTCTAACGAGAAAATAATCTTTTTATATAATGCTGACATTGGAAAAATTAACGCCCAAAACCAATTTTTGAACGTGATTAGAGGATTTTACCTAACTAAATTACAATTTCAACTCTCAAAGACAAAAGTGGGGCTGTAAAAAGCAGAGGGGGATGAAAATACAATGCTCAATGCAGGTTCTGGGTCGATGTAAGCCTCACTAGATCCCTTCCTAGCCAATTCATCGGCTTTCTCATTGCCGTAGATACCGCAATGCCCAGGTGCCCATAATTTCACCGTGTTGTTTTCTGCCATTGCATTGAGTTCGTTGATGCATTCCCATACCAGTCTAGATGATGCTTTAGTGCTTGATAAAGCCTTTAAAGCTGCCTGGCTGTCTGATACAATATAGATCCTCAGGCTTCTGTAAGCCCTCTTTTCGCGCACACACTGTAGTATGGCGTATATTTCTGTCTGAAAGACAGAAGCGTACTGACCCAGGGGAAAGCTTAGCTCTACCCTGGTCCGTCCTCATTTCAAGCAGAGGACTCCCCAAAAGCCTCCGCTTAAATATATTCGAAAGTTTTATAACAATCAACAAAATGTGTGATCTATCATAGATGATCTAATTAAAAATGCATTAGTTCAACTCTCTCTAATTGACTTGAGATTAGACTTCAACAGTTTTACTAATTCATGTCAAGTAGCAGGAGTTGTCTTTTATAACTTCTAGTCAAACGAAGTGATATATACTAAGGCATAAGCTAAAATAAAGTTCAATATTAGGGCTGCTTACTTACAATAAAAGAATGATAAAAATCAACAAGAAAAAATTAGCATCAACAATTTTACTCCAAATACTTGCTTACGCTTTCCTGGATTTTTTTACTATCATCGAGACTAATTAAACTTTAAAGAATTACCAGATATTTCACGTACCTTGTTTATCAATGCCTCAGAAATATACAAACATCAGCAACTACGTCGCATATAACACTTAATTAAAATATTTTTATTATCAAGGTGACGTTTCATAGCCTTGATAACTATTACTGTTGTAACGAATTCCGTTTATGAGTATTTATTAACACCTGACAATTATTTAACACTTTACAGTGAGTTAGTCACTAATTCAATAAAGAAATAACACAATAACAATTATTTCAACTGACCGATTTATTCCCCGCTGCACTTAACTGCTCACCACTTTCCTTTTGATAATTTCTCCTACCTTCTAGAAGCTTCGCGTAGGTACGCAGGGTAAACTGCTGGAAGCTTCCTTGCAATGTGCCTAGAAGTCTTTCGATTTCCACGCGCTACTCTGTCGCCCGCAGATCTTCCAAAAAGGCCTAATTACTAAAGGTTAACCATTACACTACTTCTTTCTTTAAGTCATTCTGACGAAACGTAGATAATTCTTGGTATCACGCTAGTAAAATAATCCACAAAGAAAGGCGAAACCTTTGTAACTGGCATTTATCTTGAAAAATAAGCTTCATTTGTCTTAGATCATCAGTGAATTATCTTATAGATTTTTTTCAAGAGGAATATTTCCTGATGCACAAGATTCGAGTCTACTTGTTTATTTTCTTTACAGTACACCCGATAAAACCGCTCTCAATTCTTTTGCAAGGTCTTATTCATACCAAAATGTCTGTTTGACACCTTATCATGCAGATAACATAGCACTCGGCTTCTTGGTACTAATATCCAAAATTGTATTCAGTGCTATCAACGTTTTCTAAGATTTCTCCAGAAGACCGCCTTTTAACATTAAGGAATTTTATTGTGCCCCGTAAGTTGCTATCATTGGGTTTAGTGTGCTGATTTTTCCCATTGTGGTCTCATCCCTCGACATTTTTATTTATGCACCATTCTCAATTACAAGTCAAGTGTCTACCCTCGCTGGGGTTTCTGAGGTAACCACCCACAGTTAAGTAGGGAATATCTCTATAACTCACAAACTTTTTCCTTCTGTGGCTTTTTTTCTCTTTAACTAATTCAAATGATTTTCCGTGCTCTTTTGTCTCAAGCTCTTTTTTAAAATGTTTTTCCTCTTTATTCATATTTAACTTTTCTCCAAAACGTCCAGAATATTATTTTGGGTCTTATTTTTCTTTCTCTTCTTAAACTAACGAATTATTTATTTACACTGATCGATTTGCACCCCAGTTCACTTAGATCACCAGGCGAACTGTACCTCAACGTAACTCTCTGCCACGCTAAACGGTTACAGACAGACCTATGTTTACAAATAGAAGTTTCTATACTTTACAAGTCTCTTAATGTCCATCAACTGCTCCGCCGTCATGGTTGTTTGCAACCCTTCCAGAAAGATCGATTCCCGGAGTTGACTGTTACACTACTTCTTTCTTAAAGCCATTCTATCTTAGAACTACAATGACATGCTTCTTATAAAAAGGATTGTATTACTGCATTACTCTGACGTGACATATGTTCTAATGATAAAAATAGCAATGATCTTAGATGATTCTTGGTATTGATGTAATATTTCATAGCAAAAACGTATCTTTGTAGTTGTCGCACATATTAAGAAATAAGCTGACAATGTCGACTGTTCTCCTTTACTATAAACTATCATTGAATTACTTTATAGATACTTTTCTTCTTTCTGGTGCACATGATTCAACTTCTACAAGATCTCCTTAATCCCAAAGCGTCTTTCTGAGGCCCTAGCATGCAAATAACTTTCAATTTCTAACACATAGCTTTCAGTACTAATAATTGTAACTTAGGTTGAATTCTATAAACCTTTTCTAAGTTTTTCTTCGAAAACTTCTTCTAACTTAAAAAATTCCATTTGCCTAATAAGCTATAATTTTTGGATTTAGTGCACTGATTTTTTCTTTTGTGATCTCTGCGCTAGGAGCTTTGATTTCAAAACCACTATCTGTTCCGAGTCAAGCTCCTGCAATCGCTGAAGTTTCTTTGACAATCACTGGTCGTTAAAAGCTCTTTGCTCTAATTTTTTTTTAAGTTTTGCAGTTCCTCATTTAGATCTATGGTTTTAAATAGATACGTGTCTGAGATCTTACCTTCATCAATCAAGGCCTCCTGCAATCTTTCTAACAGCACATCTTTCTTTCTTGTCACCTTTAAATTTCGTTCTGATTATTTTTTAGTTCCGTCACTTTTAAATGATACAACTTCGCTTGTATTGGTGTATTTATAACTTGGGTTACAAATTTTATCTTTTATTTATCACTTGACAATTATTTTATAATTTGCATGAACTATTTATTTCTGCCGATTGTTGATCCCTAATTAACTAATGCACTAATATTAATTATTTATTTGCACTGATCGATCTGTCCTCCATGTACTTAGATCACTACGCAAACTGTACCTCATCGCAACTGCTTGTAGTTTCCTGCTAACGCAATTACGCTTTTTGGCCTTGACCTATACGACTACTTTAGAAGCCTCGTCGTTCCGAGTTGGCGTTCCCAAATAGTTCCTGACACCTTCTTTCTCGAAGAGCCTGAGTCTTTGGACTTTTACGCTGCTTTTGTGACATCTTATAGTTTTGGAAAAGCTTAGATTCTGAAAGTCGATCGTTACACTATTTCAACACTTCAAAATTGTGTTGAGCGATTTTAAATCTATGAAAATCATAACTAAGAAGTGATGTGGACCAATATTTTAAAAATGCTTTCTTATGAAATCAATAGATGATTCTATAGATAACACTCTGTAATGCGGATATTAAGTAGACTGTTTTGAAGGACGCACTTAGATAAGTTTTACAATTATGTAATGTAATCTTATTTATATATGAAACCAAAAAATAGCAATAGATTATGATAATTAATGCTTATCTATTTTATAATTATAATTAAATTATTAAAAAAATTTTTTTAATTATCTATTGGATGCTTTATAAGCACAAATAACATTATTAATTTCTAAAATATGCACTTAACAGGAAGATTACATATTATAAAGGAATAAGTATATGTGTAATAATAATAAAGTTATACATTAATGATGTATTATTATTCATGCTTCTTTGATTTATGTTGAGTGAATTTGCTAAATCTTTATTTATTTTATCTAAGGTTTTTTATAAATAATAGGCCAGTTTATAAAAGTTTTTTTTAAATGTATTACAACATTAACAACTTGGAGCATCAAAAATCGAAATTGTCTATTTAGAAAAATTTTTTCTAAGAACCAGAATCATGATTTCAAGTCAACGCACTTGCTTCCGAAGAGGAATGATACATTTAAGTTCAAGATTGCAAGTACATTTTCTCCTTATTTCCCGGTTTGATACGATTACCTGATGATTCCTGTGTAAGATCAGTAACTAGGTATTTCTAGCTACGGCAAGTGAAACGTGACACGTTCATTATTAATTTTGTTTTTCCCCTAATAACCTAGAGCATTGCCTTTTCAGTTTATTTATGTGGAAAGAATTGCGGTACATTTTTTTTGTTATTATTTTGATATTATTTTGTACGAGGTGCTTTCAAGTTGTAAGGTCTCCAATTTTTTTCCCAAAAAATACTTCCCAAAAAAGTTAAAAGTTCTGTTACTTTCATCGTCATCTCCGTCTAAGCATACACATTTTTTGCAACGTCGTTGCCATAATTCCATGGCTGCTGAAGACACTTCTTCATGAGTGTGTTTTGCCCACTAAAAATTGCTGATGCAACAGCGACTCGATTAGGAATATGAGTGGCCACGGAGAGTGTTCTTCATGGTCGAAAATTCATCGCGACATCACGTATCAACATTTCCTGAGACATTGCTACTCCACGGATCCTACGGAAATGCCAAGTTTAGAGGCAATATCACTCAATTAGCAATGAGTTTCGATGGGCATTTCACCACACAAGAGAAGAAAACGGATGATTACACGGTGTTCTTGACCAATAAGCGTAACGGAGTATTCTAAAATGAATTGCGTTTTTCTTCTTACTCTCACTACTGAAAAAAAATTTGGAGCCCTTAGAACTTGAGCGCACCTTGTAACCTCTGTTTCTTTTTAACAAAAAACTTTAATCTGACTATTTTGGAGTGACTTAGTAGCAATAAAAAGAATTTTTTTTAATAAAGAAAAAATAAATTTTTTTTGCAAATTGGAAATCACAGAACGTTTTAAGAATACCTAAAATGGAAACATCAGCCATATAGTGATTTAAAGAGGAAGGTACTTAAGCAACTAGATTATGCATTAAAATTGGGCTCTCAAAATTACTAAAGGCTAACAACATAGCTATGCATGTGTGCTTTACACAATAGGATTTTAGGAAATTATCATTAAATCCGCTCGTTTGTGAGTAGTCTCTGCAGTCTCATAAATTTCAAGTTAAGATATGACATACAACACTCAAAATTGAGTAGAAAAACGTATCTATTGATTTGAATGTTCCAAAGACATATTTACAGACAAAGGATTTGATAAATGCGATATATATGGCATTGATGAGTCTTATGCAAAATGGCGGAGTTTATCAAAAAGTCATTCTAGTTTTTCATTTGAAATAATCAACCCACTGTTACTAGGAAAAGTATAAAAACACAAATATTTCCAAAAGATTAAGTTAGGACCATTCATAACGCTTTGACCTATGCACAATTAAAACCGAAAATTATTAAATATGAATTTTCAACAGAGTTCTCATTTCTTATTGTTACAGCAGGCTATAAGCTTCTCGCTGCTAATATAGTAAGTAAAGTCTTATGGCTTATTAAAGAAAAATCCAAATTTAAGTATTGCATCGTTGTAAGAGCTTTAAAAAGTTTAGTGCAAAAAAAATAAAAAAATCTGTAGTTTAGAAAGGTAGAGGGTGGGAAAAATGAATCTGAAATCCAAGGGACAACTTATGACCGATATACGTTTTGATTATTTTAATAAAAATCACGCGAACAAATGGCTGGAACCAAAAATATCCTTACCTGAATAATAAAAAGATTTTGACAACACTGAAGACGTCAATTAAATATTTGTTGGGGTCCTCTCGCGTTGATTCTTTTAATACATTAAAGCATGCAGCAAATTGGTTACACAGAGTAAGTGCACATTAAGCTACCTTACCTGTATAGAAAACAGGCCTCGTTCAAAAAAAATTTTCTCAAACAACTGTATCTAGATATTATAGGTTTTTTGTCATTTTTACATTGAATATATCAAAACATAAATATTGGATATGTTATAAGATCAAAAATTCGAATTAGATTATGGTTCAGATGGAGCTAAAGCTCAATTACTACAGGTCATGTAACTAGTATAAATTGAAATTTTAAGTTTCAACATGAACATGCCTTCAATTATTGTTATTAATTTCTCATTATTTGCTAATAATACCGACATTAGGCTTATCTGAATTGAAAGAAACCTGTATGCAGTAGTCTTTGAGCATAATTTAAGGGCTTAAGGCTTATTCAAAAAATAGTGTTTTAAATTCTCTCTCATAATAATGATTAAATCATTAATCCAATAATTTTTGTAACATTTACTTGGAAGGTTCAAATATAATTGACACTACACAGTACCGCTCACTGACATTGCTCTCACGAGGGGGCAGACTCTCCTCCCCAAAAAATATTTTTTTGGAAATACAATCTGGGTCGTAGTTTCTTGGGACGACAATTTTCCATGTACTGCTATTGCACAAACTACCATTTATTTTTCAAGGTCTCAAATTATGACTACAATCAGTCTGCACTCAAAGCACGTCTCCAGATGCACACTGTACAGTTGTAGTAATTATCAGCATATCTTCACACGTTTTTACTGGGCGGTGAGAGTTTGGGGAACTCGTTGTGCGCACTTACCGAACGCCCCTGATTTTTCTCAGCACACTGCTAGACGCTTTTGAACTCTAAACATAGTTATGCAATCGGTGCTACGTTTCCATACACGGCTGCCACCCTCGTATAAATATCAAAAGTAGCCATTTCCTCGATTGTTTGCTTCCATGGTTTTCTGCTTTACAATTGTAGCCACAGTTTTACACAAATGACTTACTACCTTTCCTTCTATTCGTTCCAGCAACGTCATTTAGTGGAAGTACGTGGAATTATAGCCTATATTCTTCCAAGAACTGGTCGCGCATTTCAATTTACAAAATAACTGGAATTTCGAGGGAGAGTGCCGGTCATTTCTAAACATTCTAAAAAATTAGTATTTTGCATTCTGTAAAAACTCAAGCTTCTACTCAGTTGACACAATTCTCATTTCAACTGTAAGTGAAACGTAACGACTGTAAAATTAGCAGAGAGGGCTATAAACTGTATATCAAATGTTGCATTACATTTTGGCGTACTTTCTAATGATCTGGTTACCTACAGTAATAGTTTTGGAAACTTAAAACCTGCCTGATGGCTTCAATTTTCATAAAACTTAATATCTTCTTCTAAGTAACATTTTATAGTATCAAATTTTGATAATCCGACTTAATTTTTTTTTGTATTTACTGTTATCTAATATTAATCGACGAAAAAGTGTTTAAATGAAAAGTTTCAACGATGACTTTCAAATTATTTCTACCTAATTTGGCCTCACTAGTCTGTAATGTAATCATCGATTAAAATAATTTCATTATTGAACCAAATATGTAAGACGGTAACAATAGCGTTGAAAATGTATTTTGTGTGTCCTTCACTCGTGCAGAAATCATTACTTAAAACTAAACCCGTTAGTAACAGGAACTGACTGTTTTCACAATAAATATATGTTTGAATTTAATATAAAAATATTTTTTTAATTCTATACATTAATTAATTGTTTTTTGCTTTAGTCAATTTATCATTTTTAAAATTTACTTGTCCCCGCTTATTGTAAGTGACTGATTGCAAATTAGTTTTCTGTTTTTATTTTTGATTAGTTAGGTAGTTTCTCTAGTCTCGCTGTAAAGCATTTTCACTTTGAGATTTCCATGTATTTTTTTTAATTTATTTAAAATCTACTTCAAGATAAAAAAAGTAATAACTAAATAGTATGTAAGTAAATTGGTTTGTGTCAGGAACCATCCATTGACAGTTCGCTGGGATTTAATTGGGAAGGTCTTCTGGTCATAATCTTTTCAGTCTTTTCTCGGCAGGTGGCTGACAGAATAGTTTGACTATCAGTTAATTACTATACCCCATACATCTGTTTTTGCAATTTTGGTTTTATTACTTCTGAGATGAATGGATTTTCAGATAATTGTGTAGCGTTTGATTGGAAATGTACCAAGTGTACCATCATTTGGAAGATTTTGTGGTATTAGATGGTTTACTGCACCCCCAGAGTTCGATTCTGTATGTCCAAATTAATTTTATGATAGTGTTATAGGTAAGAAGCTTATTTTCCGTGGTGGTTTAGTAAATAGATCGCTAGACTACGAAACCAAGAGTTGCGGGTTCGAATCCCGCTCTAGCCAATTCAATCACCGGCATTTTTACGGCCCAGCTCGACTCAGGCTGCAAGAAATGGGTACCTGGAGGTCAAACTCTGGGGCAATAATAGATTGTAGCAAATCTATCCTGTTACTACCCCAAGGGCCTTCAAGGCCTGTTACGGGGAACTATTATTATTATTTATAATTGAAAGTTATATTACTTAGCCAGTTTATATCTTTTTATCTAACTGTATTCTTTTAGTTTTTGATCCAGGTGCATTCAAAGTTACTTAACTTCTTCCTTGATAGGAATAGGTACGTTGTTTATACTAAATTACGTGCTGTCGATTTTCCGGTTAGTGAATGTTACTTGAGTGGATTTGTTCGGATTTTCCATTCTTTCAGCTATTTTTGTAGTGTGTTTAGGTGGTTTTGTAGCTTTTCTGATGTCCTAGGTGTATCTGTATTGATCGACAAGATGGACGTGTATCGTTCACTAGGTAAAAAAAGGGCCAAGCCCGCTGGCCTGCGGCGCGCACCCGATTTGATACAGTGATGTCAGATAATTCGCCATCGCTTTTTGCTTGAAAATATCGCTCACTAAGGTATTTGATCAGTAAAGTTATTTTTTTATTTTGAAAAGTAGTGGCAGGCCTTATCAAAAGCTTGTTTAAAATCAAGAAAAATAGAAGCAAATAGATTTTTGTCTTTAAGACTATTTTTGATTTGACTAATTAATCTGTGGCACTGTTGTATGGTCGACTGGTTCTCATGAAAGCCGAATTGATGATTGGGTTGGTATTGCTCAATAAATCGTCTTCTAGTCTACTATTGAGAAATAGTCTTTCAAAGAGTTTAGCTATAGTAGGTAATAGACTTATAGTTCTATAAAAGCTAGGTTACGTCGGAGGTTTACCAGGTGTGTAATTAAAGTAATACGACTGATAGTGTAGCGTGCTATCTGGGAACACTGGGAGCTGCCCGTTGTCTGTAGCGATTTGTTTCGTAAAACGTTTTGGCAAATGCGTTTTGACGATGAGTGACAGTAAGTTCGAGCAACGATGTGTTCCGAAAAACATTTCCCTGGAACAAAAGGGCAACTGGAGGAACATGTCCCTTGACTTTTTGAGCGGATTGACAAGGACCCTCGTTTTCTGAAACGCGCGGTTTGTCACAGCGATATCAATTAATGAGTTTTTGGCAAGTAAAAACATTTGTGTGGTTCTTCAGCCCTCTTATTCACCCGATTTGAGTTCATGTGGCTTTTCCCCATTCCCACGTGTAAAATGCACCTCAAAGGACGTCGTTTTGGGACAGTATTGAAACATTGATGTGGCTGCCTAAGGCAATTACTTTGCAGAGGACAATGTTTAAATGTAACTGTAATTGTCTAATAAAATGATAAAAAAATTAGTCTCATTACTTTATTTACACACATGGTATTTTATTGTGATGGGAAAGAGCAAAGGCGTAATATGCTGCTATAGATTGTTGCGATTAAGACAATTGATTTTCTTATGAGATTCTTTAATATTTCATTCAGGTCATACCCAGGAGATTTTCGTGGGTTTAAGAGTTTTATTTTTCTAAGAACTCCTTTTATAGTGGATTCTTTCATAAGTAAAGATAACTGGCAAGGCGTATTTAGAAAATCTTTAATTTCTATGTCATCGTTGGTTGTTTCAGGTAGGGAGAATACATTTGTAGGTGCTCGGCAAGTCTGATAGCCTTAGCAAGAATTGAACGTGCACATTGTCTTATCGATTTTCTAATCGTGGAATAGTTATTGTAGTTCTATTAAGCTTTTTAGCGGCCTTCCATAGCAAGTGATCATCCGAAAAAAGCTTCGTAATATATGTTTTAGAGGACTCGTTATTAGCAGCATATAGAGCTTTTAGTAGTTTATGTATTAATCTATTCAGGTGTTTTATCTAAATAATTCCCTGTTGGAATATTTGTCTAACTTTTCGTAAAGTAACATAGGTACTGCCATCGTCTTGTAAAACTTTACTATATATATATAATAATATTACCACACATTTGTCGAATTAATGTTAGCTTTTGATCGATGTCTCTGTTATAATTTTATGATACATTATAGATTAAATATTTCAAATGTAATATCTGTTCAAGTCTGATTGTTTATACTATTTTGATTTAGTTGGATATTTTCCCTTAAAAGATATATCGCAGGTATATATTTAGCTACAGTTTTAGTTTATATATTGACCTCTGCACATCGGCAAGAGGGTGATATTTAGAAAAGTATTTTGGTTTAATTGAATTACTCTTGCAACTTGTTTCCACGACTTTATTAAATTATTTATGCATTTTTGCTCTATGCGTTTTCTATTATCTGATGTAATGTAACTATTGCGTTTATGCATGAGCGTACCTTGCGAAAGTCGTTTTGCTTTTTTATTGACATGATTCATGTGATTAGTTTTTAAATAATAGCGGAGAAAACAAAGATGCTAGAAAAGAAGATAAAGATAAGTTCTTTGAGAAAGTACAAAGAGAAATAGATAATGGAGGAGAAAATGTAATTGTTATGGGAGACTTAAATGG
Organism: Sinelater perroti; assembly: GCA_036346155.1. NCBI lineage: Eukaryota > Metazoa > Arthropoda > Insecta > Coleoptera > Elateridae > Sinelater > Sinelater perroti. Next base: position 3,404,917 of record JARFIY010000099.1, read on the forward strand.
ACGAGTAGGAAAACAGAATACAGGTATAGAAAAGCACTTAGGGAAAGAAGGAGAAACTACCAGAAATAATAATGGGTACAAAATCATAGAAATCACCATAGAAAACAATTTAGTGATCGCAAACACAAAATTCAAACATAAGGATAAACACAAATTCACAAGAGTTGTGGAAAGCATGAACGAGAAAGTCAATTATTGACTATTTCTTAATAAGTAAACCAAAATGGGAAAAGGTACAAGACGTCAAAGTAACAAGACAAGCAGAGCTAGGAAGCGACCACTACTTGGTAAAGATGGACCTAAAGAATAAAAAAGAAGAAAAAGAACATAAGAGGAGAAAGAAATCAGTGGAAACTATAAAAACATATAAACTAAAAGAAACAGAGAACCAAAAAAGATATAAGGAAATTCTAACCAAAAAATTTAGAGCAAAAGATAATACAAAAGGGGTAGAGGAAAAGTGGGAAAGATTTAAAGATACTATACTAAACGCTGCGAGAGAGAGTTGCGGGACAAAGAAAATAGCTAATAAAAATATGAAGAAAATAGCATGGTGGAACGAAGATATAAAAGCAAAGATCAAAGGGAAAAAGCAGGCATGGGAGAGATACTTAAGCACAAAAAAACAGACGACTACGAAAAATATAAAGAAACAAGAAGTGAAAGCGGCGGTGAGAAAAACAAAAGAAGAATCATGGATAAAATTTGGAGAAAAGATGACAGAAAACTTTCGGGAGAACCAAAAACTATTTTACGGAACCTTAAAACAACTTAGGAAGAAAAAGGAATATAATATGATGAACATAAAGGGAAAGGACGGAAAAATAATAACAGAAGAAGATCAAATAATAGAAAGATGGAAAGAACATTTCGAAGAACTAACAAAAGCAGAAAACAGTGTAACAGATTAAAAGAAAGAACTAGAAAAAAGAGAGGAAATTGAAGAAATATAAGAGAAAGAAGTTAGGGAGGCCATAAAGAAAATTAAGTTAGGAAAAGCAGCAGACAAAATAACACCGGAAATGATAAAGTTTATGGGAAATGAAGGAATAACTAAATTTACAGAATTGCTAAATGAAATAGTGAAGACAATGATAATACCGAAGGATTGGAATATAGGAATCATACTCCTCATACATAAGAAATCTGACAAAAGAGAATGTGGTAATTATAGAGGAACTACGTTAATAAGTGTCCCTGCGAAAATACTGGCCAGAATAATTGAGAAAAGAATAAGAGACAGAATAGAAAATACAATAGAAGAGACTCAATGTGGTTTTAGGAAGGGAGAAGCACACAAGATTTAATATTCATCATTAGACAAATCAGCGAAAAATTTGTTAAAAAAGGAAGGGAAATACATATATGCTTTATAGATTTAGAAAAAGCTTTTGACAGAATACAAAGAGCACAAATATGGAAAGTCACTAGAAAAAAGAGAAATAGAGGAAAGAACGATAGAAATAGTAAGAGCAATGTGCAGAAGTAATAAAAACGTAGTAAGGACTAACAATGAAGAGTCACGAGAGTTCGTAACAGAAATAGGAGTAAAGCAAGGATGCGTGCTGAGCCCCTTGCTATTCTCAATAGTGCTAGACGAGGCGATGAAAAATGCAAAGAAAAAGATGAAGAAGATAAAATTGGGATACTGGCAAATGGAACAAACAGAAATAAACGAACCGATGTTCGCGGACGACATAACGATAATAGCCGACATAGAAGAGAATCTACAATACAACCTAGAGGTGTTAGAAATAGAGCTACGGAAAATAAACATGAAAACAAACATAGCGAAAACTAAAAGTATGGTAGTGGCAAGAGAGAATATAACACACAAAATAAAAATACAAGAAAAACAAATTGAACAGGTAGAAAGTTTTAGATATCTAGGATAAATAATCGAGAACAACGGAAAAATAGATAAAGAAATTAATGATAGAATGGAGAAAACAGGGAGAATCTGCAATACTCTGAAAACGAACTTTTTAGGAAAGAAAGAAGTACCAAGAAAAATAAAAACAGAAGTAGTGAAAAAAGTGATGAGACCGTCAATAATGTATAGTAGTGAATCGTGGTCTTTGACAGAAAAACATAAAATAAGACTAAATGCAATGGAGATGAGGTTCCTAAGAAGGATACAAAATAAAACGATATAAAATCCGAAATGAAACGTATAGAAAAGACTTAAAGATAAAACCTATAATGGAACAAATAGAAGAAGGACAATTAAGGTGGTTTGGTCATGTGTGTCGTATGCCAAAAAACAGATTAGTGAAAGATGTATGAATCAGAGTGCCGGGTAAAATCAAAGAGGAAGACCAAGGAAAACCTGGGAAGAAGGAATAAGAGAGGCAGCAGCAAACAAGGGAATAAACTGGGAAGGTATAAAACAAGTAGCTCAGGACAGAAAACTATGGAAAGAAAAATATACAGCAACATAACAAACTCTTTTCCCACCTGCCTTACACCTAACGGTAAAAAGGGCATAAGGATTAAGTAAGTAAGTAAGTAATTTAGTTCATCCAATGTTATGAGATCTATATCATCAGTCCTTTGCGTTTTTTTATATTATCATTTTTATAGTGATTCGCCCTCATACTTCTATCAATTACGTTAATTTCTATTTGCTTTATTTTAATATTTTCAAATTCTATAAGTAGTTTCTTGACGTCCGTGAACATCCTTTACTTTACTTACGTATTTGTCCAACTCTTACGATAGGCGTTTCTAATTGCTCGTTTGGTTTTTGTACACTTTTCTTTATGCATTCGCTTTTTTCCATTTACCTATTCAGATATTGGTGATAATCTTGTCTTTTATCCAGTTTTTGGGGTTATTTTCCTATAACCTCTAGATTATGGTCTCAGTACTTTTGTTGCTGTCTTATGAAGATTTAATTTGAGGTTCTTCCATTCTTTTTAATGCCTAATATTTTGCTGTTGTAAATAATTGTTCAGGCGTGACTGATAAAAATATCAAATACCCTTGCTTTGTAGAAGTATATTTTATATATTCGTGTATTTTAGCAGCATTTATTTTTTCATCCAAACGGTAATCTGAATTTATTTCTGTTGCTCTATAAACGTGAGCGTCCGTTATTAACGGTGTCGTTTTTTTATTAGCTATTAGACAATCAATAAAAAATCTTGCACTTTGTCCGCGGATTACAGTTTTTTTATGAAAGAACGTGTCTTAAAGTTGTTAAAAGTGGCAAGCTATCTAAGCGATAGCCTATTATTATTTGCTGTTGCTTTTTCAAATGTTAAAATTACATTTTTATTGGTATGTTCTCGCCCCTTCCATTTAGATCTCCAGCTATAACAACATACCATTTGAGATAATGTGAGTGTACACTTTTATGGTTTTTTTATAAAAATTCTTTATCTGTTCTTCTTTTGCCAACTAAAGCATATACGCCAAGTAGAGTTAACACTCCTCTATCAGTTTTAAAGTCTATTTATATTATTTTTTTATATATACTGTTATTCCTTGTCTACTTCCTTATGAGCCTTTTACCTTTCTTCTTTGTTTCTGGTAGCACTAGTATATTAATCTCTATTTTCTTCCCTCTCTTTCTATCTCTCTCTCATCACATTGGTGACTTCTATTTCTTTAGTGTACAGACTCCTTGTGTTCTGTTGCGATTTTTAGAGTTTTTATTACGCATTTGCGTTTTTGAATATAAAACTTTAAACTACGTTCAGAATAACCTAACGAATAACCTTTGTTTTTCACTTTATTGATTCATAATTTAGTTCTTATATTATTGTTTTTAAGTTATAAATAATCTATGCTGTTCCTCGACTTTTATGAAAATGATTTATGCTAGCATCGTTTCACTGTGAAATTTAGAGTAAATTTAACTTACCAACTGTTGAAACAAACTTACTATAATAAATCTTTTATGCTTTAATTACTGTTATGAGTATATTAACCGGTTTCGAAGTATTTTAAAATGTGCAAAAATCAAATAACTAACCTAGCACCAGCTGAGCTAATTTTTATGTTCCTCGAATTGAAATCATAATTAAAAAGAAGGCGTTTTGATACACTTCAGAAAATTAAAACTAATCCCGCTTAAGCTTTGACAAACATCTTGAAAACAGCTTATGAGGACTCCAAGAAACACCATTGAGTAAACTGTGTCAGTTGAAGATACAAGTAATTTGAAGGTGTCAAGGAGTAAGTCCCCAAAAATAGAAAAATACAATGTGTATAGTTTTTAAACAGCGGTCTTGTACTTTTTTGAAGAATATTAAGTCATTTTTAGCTAACAAGACATTTATTTTTAATTTGCGACTAGCAATAAACATGTCGCATTATTGTAATAAACGTAGGTACTTGTTATGACATTTAAAGTAATCGCCCATTAAGAACTGCGTTTTTAAATTTATTTTTTTAATTAACTTTAGTTTTTGCATAACATTGAAAACTAAATAAAAGGTCTAACGGTTTAATACATTTAAGCCTACAGACCAATTAGTCTTATGTCCTTTCTCCTTAAGACGTTGGAAAAATTGCTTGACAAGCATATTAGGGGAGATATACTGGTATACCAACCACTGTATGAGAACCAATTTGGCTATTAAGCTGGTCTTTCGACAAAAAACAGCACTTCACTACCTCACCTGGAGAGTACAGAAAACTCTGGACTACAAAGAGATTCTTTTATGTGCCTTTTTGGACATAGAAGGGGCATTTGACAATACATCTTTCAACTCCATAACCTTGGCCCTGAGAGGGTGGTCTGGAGGACACCTGCTGCAGATGGATAGACTACATGCTCAAAGGAAGGATGGTTATTCATCTGTGCATGACAAAACTATAATGGCTCATTTAGCAGGGGAGTGTCCTCAGAAATGGAACCTGGTAATGGGTGAACTTTTAAAGAATTGAAAAGATAAAGAATTCTCTCCTGTAGGGTATGCCAATGACCTTGTTGTCTTGGTTGGAAGGGAAATTTGCAGGCACGATCGGGGAACGGATGCAGAGGCTCTGAACGTGGTAACTGAATGGACTGAACGGAAGGCCTCAAGGTCAGTCCCGGGAAAACCACAATTATACCTTTTACGCAAAGGAAAAAATTAGAGGGGTTTACACCTTCCTTCCTTGGCGAAAAAGAAATCACTATATTGGGAGAAGTAAAGTATCTAAGAAACTTTCTATTCTAAAGTGGTCGACAAATCGATGACAACTCTATCAGTTGTCAGACGGATGTGCGATAAATCGTGGGGTTTAAAACCAGGAATGGTGCACTGATTGTACACCAGAGTGGTTAGACCCTCTCCTACATACTCAGCTTTTGTCAGGTGGCTGACAGTATACAAGAGACCACCAAACTAAACTAGGCAAGGGACAAAGACTTGCCTGTTCAAGGATAAGTCAAGGCACAATTAAATTTTTTCATTACTTTGGGGAATACCTTTGGTAATAAAAAGTCTAATAAAAAGGAGATTCTTATTGTGTTGGTTAGTCAGTAAGTACGTTAATAGGGGGACGTTGTGGCTCAGATGGTTCAACCAGTTGGCTCTGTCCTCTAACCGGCGCGCGCTAGTTCGAGGCTCGCTCAACCCATGGTGTGTGTAAATGCCCTACCGCTTGTTTCTTATCTGAATCAAATACTTTAAATGATTTCGCTTTACCAATTTATAAACTAATTCTCAGGCTTGGATTTTAGATAAATTAAAGTGCATCTTGCTTGCTTTTATCAGGTAATCTGTGAGTTGCTTCTCCAAATCGTAGCTGAAAACCTTACTGACAGCGTTGTTAGGTTCGCGAATCTTTTATCCCTTGTCTTGGTTGTTCTTCATATATCTCAAAAGCGTAGTGTAACACAAACCGAGTTTGGCAGCTGTTTTCCGTAGTTATTTCGTTTCCTTAAGGGCTTTAAGAGCTGTCATTATATTAGGTGACTTTGTTCTTTGCTCGTTTTTCTCTTTTCGTGTTTTTGTATTTTCTGGAATTAAGAAGTATCATGTGCTATCAGGTAAGTTAAGCATGGTTGGGACCATGCACCAGTAGACAATTCTACGGTGGAGACAGTGCACCACGGGGGCACAGTTTCCTCGTCCATTGTTTTTATAGTGCTACAACAAAGCCAAACCAAGAAAAAACCTAAACTATAGTGATATATGTAAAGTTCAAATCGTTAACATTTATATTTTTAAAAAGAGCCAAGAAATGCGAGATCGATCCAATTAAAAAATCAGTGACTAACTGTAAATAAAAAAATTTTTCCAAATAAAATATTTAGTTTTAGGGTACAAAATGAAAGCCAAACTATACAAGATTCAAGTAAAAGTAGGGAATGTAATGAGAACCTCAGAAAAGAAATTTTTTGCAGATTTATTAGCAATAAAAACGATTCTATGAGATAATTTAAGTACTAATACAGTACTGACTATGACGTAATGAGGCCCTTTCCATCGAAGGCGCCCTCTTCAGTATCGTTTTAAGCGTCTGTCATTGCGTTCTTCCAGTAATGGATGTAGAAGTATGTTGTGACTTTTCATGGAGATTAGTACTTCATTCCCTAATAACGTCTTTAACATAGGGCACATTCAGGTCGTCGTGAAGACTTTGATTTGTAACGTACCAAGGTTCATTTGTAATCAATCGTAATATTTTGGATTGGCATCTTTGGATTAAGGTTGTATTGAATTTGCTGGCACATCCCCAAAGTCCAAATAGGTTTGATGACAGTCTTGTACAATAATAATTTGTTTTCTAATGATAGGCTTGACTTCCTTCCAAACAACCAGTACAAATCTTTTATTTTCAAGTCCATTTATTTCGGCTTTTTGTTTATATGTTCTTTTCAGGTTAATTTGCTATCTAGGTGAAAGTCTAAACACTTTGTAGTGCTGGATTGTGGTATACCTCCTCCATTAATGTGAACTGATGGACACTGATGGACCTTCAATGTGAAGGTTATTTGCTGAGACTTAATTTCATTGATTTTAATTTTCCACTTTTCTAACCAGATCTGCAATTCATCTAGATAGTTTTGTAATTTATTGATGGCTGTTATTGGTTTCTGTTGTAGTGATGGAATTAGTTGGCAGATCGGATGCATATAACACGTACAAAAGTGGTCCTATAAAACTACCCTGAGGAGCTCCTGCTTTAATGGCACATTTTTAGACACTGTTTGATTTGCTCTTGTTCTAAACACACGATCACTTAAGTATGATTTGAGAATTTTGAAGTAGGTCAGAGGCAAGTAATGTTTAATTTTGAATAAAAGCCTTCACGCCAACTCTTATCAAAGGCTTGGCTAACGCCTAGAAAGGTTGATGTGCAATATTCTTTGTTTTCAAGTGCTTCGTTGATGCTATGAATAGTCCGGTGAGTCTCTTGTACAGTAGAATGGTCACTTTTAAATCAAATTGATGGAGGAGCATTCAGTATTCTGGTGCTACGTTTGGTTTCGAAGTAAAATTCGCTCCAAAACTTTTGCTATTATAGGCAGAAGGTTTATTGGTCGATATGAAGATGCAATTCAGCTGTTTTTAATTGTTTTGGCCTGTTATTTAGTCTTAGAATTGCATTATACATGTACATTAAAAGTAAAATTCCTTCCCTTGGGAATTTTCTTATTTTCGGTGTGAATTTATCTATACCAGGCGCTTTTTTGGTATTAAAAGCTGATTTATTGTCGAACTTCTTTTAGGGTGAATATTTGGATGGGTTGGATGTTTTATTGTATAGACGTGATGTCTTGTTCTATTTCCTGATCAGGTTGGTTATCATGCGGTGCGAATACTTTGCTAAGATGTTTTACAAATAGTTCTGATTTTTCTTCATCACTGCGTGTCCACTGTCTTGCGATAAGTCCATTCTGATTTCATATAGGCGGTACTGCCATTTTGGATTTCTTAGCTAATTTTATTGGTCTTTAGACACTATTGTCGAATCGATTTAGATTGGTAACATGTTCTTGGAATGAATGATCCTTTAATTCTTTAAGTGTTGCTTTAAGTTTGTTACTAATTCGTTTGAATGATGTTTTGTCTGCTGGTGCACGAGTTCGTTGCCATTTGCGGTAGCTCTTCTTTTTTCAGCTACAAGTTGCTTCAGCTGTATGGGTATGTTTCTTGGTCTCTGTTGTGTACCGTTCTGCGATGGTAGTTATTGGACTGTGTTAGTACTATTGTTAGATCTTCAATCATCTTTAGTTCATTTGTTGGTGTTAAGAACATGCTCTGTCATTATTGCGGTTACAGTATTTCTTCCAATTGCGGTTTCTATTGATATAATTTAGATTAGGAATTTATACTGCAACATGCTGACAGTTGAATTATGGTATATCGCTGTCAAGTAAGCGGAAATTCCATTTGTGTATAAAAATCTGGGAGTCGAATCGATGAGTCCGGCCAAAGTTGTACCTGTTGATAATCATGAGGCTAATGCTGTTCTAGTGCTTCTGAAGTCTGCTACTTTCTTGTGAGGCAACGATCCAGCGCATAGAGGGTTTACTATTATTAATCCCCGCAAGAACTTAGATTCATTTTGGAAGAACTGGAAAATTATTATAAAATTAGGCAGTATACCAAATAATACGTATATAGGTAAATTAAATTAATGTAATGTCCTGAACAAATACTGCTTTATCAAATATGGAAGTAGGATACATGCTATTATTTAGATAAGATTGCATTCCCATTGCTTATTACGGATTACAATAATAGTTAATATTGTAGGTTAAATAAATTTGTTAGTAAAGTGTTTTGCTGATAAAGAAAATTATGCGTTAAACAGAATAGTAATTCTCTTTTGTTGATGGGATATTTGCGTTCCATTTGCTTCTTAAAACGTGAATAACTATGATAGCAGTTTTATTTACAGTGTTGAAATAATGTTGTACTTATGCTATTTTGCTGAAATTGGTTACCTCGACTTAATTCTTGTAAAAATTTGTCGATATTTAGAGGTTCTCACTTTATGTTTCTGTGTGACCTTCAATGACCTTGCATATTTGAGGCTATTGTTGTACATTTTGCCCTATTTACCGAAAGGTCTTCTGGTTTGTATATCTATTGGGTTATAATGTTTAGCCTAGTTGTTGGTATTTTGTCTTCTAAGAGCCTGTGATAAATTCCATCATTATATTTGTGTGTGTCGAGAATCACATAAGAACTTTCAGGATTTTTTACTTTGTTACTGCAGTGTATGTCAGACTTTCTCTTTGTACAACAAAGGTCTATTGCAATATCTTTAACGGCATATCTGGATTTCTCATACACTGTATGAAGCCTTTAGTTGTTCTCGGTGGCTTTATTTGTACTATACTATTTAGGAGTCTGTTGATTTTATATATATATTATCAGAGTGTTTCAAATCAACAAAGAAACAATTTAAAGGATCCTTAGTTTTTCTTTGTCTTGCGTTAATTATGTTTCTTGTCTTGTGTCCAATATTAGTTAGCTCTTCTTTAATATCGTTAGTGTCAACTGTGTGGTGTAGGTATTTTATGACGACCCTATACGTCCGCTCTTCTTTTGGCTGATAGATGTGATGTGTAATATTGTTGTTTCTCATATACTTAATTAGTTTTTGCTAGATCTCCGGAATATTGCAGTTAATTTTTATTGTATTATTTGCAATAATTTTTGTGACGTATTGTTCATTTTCTACGATGTTTTGTAAGGATTTTACCATTTCGGAAAAATTGATTACGTCATTTACAAATATAAGTGAAGGTTTGGAGATACTGTTGCTTGGGTTGTTTGAATTGGTGGTTTTTACAGCACTATTAGTAAGTGCGCTATATCTGCTAGCTAATTATATGTTTAGAGTTTGATTTTCGGAGTTTACATTTATTTTTCTTTTTTCGTATATTTCACTTTTTGCCATGGGTTTTCACTTTGTTCTTCGCTTGGATGTGTATTGTATTCGTCATCACTAGTAGATGAGATTCTATCTAAATTCTGGTTACGTTGTGAAATGTTTGTAGACGGATTTATTTGTGAATATTGAGTTAAATAATAATTGGTGTCTATCATAACTGGTTGACTCATTGGTTGAAAAAAGTACATTTAGTTCACTTGTGGATTAATTAGCGGTGGTTCGATTTGTATATTGGAGGATGCTCCCGGTTGGCTGTAAAACATGCCTGGTCCATTACATGCCGGTAACATTTTCTTGCTGGGTTTTAACTAAATTTTGTATTAAATTTATCACTGAACATGCACATGCCCTTAAACGCTTCAAGGCTTCTCGAATTTTCGTAGCCAAATTGCGGAGGCGAACGATGAGCGACCACACATGCACCTGCGTATCTGGGCTCAGGGCTTGGCGGCTCCTACACGGCTGTCTACTGCTAAGGGAGCGCGAACCAGATCGCAGGCGGCACTGCGGAGCGCGGACTGCACATTTGTTCCTCCGACGACAGACTCTTTTAAACTGAGAAAATAAATTAAAAATTAGAACAATAAAATAAAATATATAGGAGAAAAAATAAGTAATACTGAAACAAAAGTAACAAAAAATGAAGTAGAACCAGTGCTAAAGGATAAGATTAAAATCCCATTAAGAGATATAATAGAAATAGGAAAAATTGAGGAAGTAAAAAGAAGAGCAAAGAAAGATTATCAACAGAAAGAATACTCTTTGGTGTGAGATATTTGATATTTGCTTGCTCTGGCAGCGTGATATTAACTAAAGAAGCAGTAGGGTACAGGGGATCCCTTTGGGGTACTTTTATCTACAGAAATACGGTCTCTCACCGATTACCTCACAACGTGTAAAAAAGAATGTCGAATTTATTTACTATGTTTCATTTGAATGTAATTATTTATTTGAGGCTAATTGTTGTTTTAAATTTACCGAACTTCTGGTCTGTAATATTAATTTATAAAAAATGACATAGTAGTTAGACTACCTTCTAAAGCCCATTGTACTACCTCTCAGTATATGTAGGTGCATCGAAAATATCGTGTAAACTATTCAATTTTTTCACAAAACAAATATGTTAACCATAGATATTCAAACTTTAGCTTTTTTGTAAACTAAAGCAAGCCAATAACAACGGAAAACTATGGAATTTCTTCAAAAATATTTCTTCTACTCGCTGTTAGTTTACCACTTTAGTGTGCCTATTCCTATACGAATTGTAATCTTCAAACAGAATATAGACAATTATTTATAGTTGTCCTCATGACAAGGATAAGTAAAAATTTTAATTCACATAGGAGTACAACAAGAATACGACGTTAGTTTATTCTACGATTTTTTTATGTTAGACTTGCCAAAAACGCATAATACAATAGGAACATTTTTGAAATGATACTGATATTTTATCCAGTCATGAAAACCCTCAAATAGCTTCAGATTATATACAGATTCACTTGTTAAACCTTTAACAGTGGTTAAACAAATAGAAAATTAAAGTAAATTAGAACAAGTTGGTGTACGTAACATTTACCCTCCGTAAGCAATTATGCTCAACAGTTAAATGAATAACTTGTAGATACCACAAATGGAAATGGCAAAATACTTAGATAACAAAATGACATGGAACGAAGGTATTAAAAAAAAAGAAGAAACAAATGGACATAAAATCAAGGGAACCAAATTGGCTAATAGAAAGAAAATCGAGACTATCAACAAAAAATAAAATTCTAATTTACAAGACAGTCATTTGACCTATTTGGATATATGAGGTAGAGATATAGGGCTGAGCTTCTAAAACAAATGTAGCAATAATTTAAAGGAGCCAATCAAAAATACTCCAGCAGATTGTAGATGATCCGTGGTATGTAACGAATCATACGATTCACACAAATCTTTATGTACCAACGGTCCAGGAAGTAATCCAGGTAAAAGATATCATTATCACGACATATTAAGAAACCCACACAAACCCGTTACTGGACCAATACTTGGTTCCAGAAGTATCAATAAAAGACTTAAAATATTGTGGCCAATAAACCTAGTGTCAGTGTGAGTTCTCAAGTTCTTTTGATAAAGATAAGTTGTAAGACTTAGACTTAAGCTACCATAGGTTGCATCGATGGATGCTAATTTTATCATGTTATTTACCTGCTAGTACATCTAGCGGCCGTTAGCTCTTTAGCTTATTGAATAGAAACATTGTTCTGATTGCTAAATAAATAGAAAAAACCCGCAGAAATTGCATATTTAAATTTCCTAAAAGTTCCCTCAGTTACTAGTGGCCCAGGTGCCAACTAAATAGATCTTAGTTTAAGTATAATGTGGAGAATGTCTAAACAATTATGTCTTCAATAAATCTGCTTCTGGAAAATCAAAAATTGCTATTATTTATTAATGTTAATCATATTTAATTATTTTAAATGCATTGTTTTATACAGCAGTGTATATATATAACAAAGCGTTGATAGAAAACCTCCACTATCTATCTACAATGCATCAATAGTATGCAGCACATTTTTTTTTAACTTTTAACATAAAATTATTTTGCAAATGTAACTTATTAAAGATAATACTAAACGAGTATTATTTTTATATATTTTTTAAACAAGATATGAGGAGAAACGTTTAATATATAACTTTAAAAAGCATTGTTTATTGATTTAGTTAATAAATGTGCATTAACAAAGAACATTCAATAAATTCTTGCAAATAATTCTACAAGATAACGCAATAAATTGCTTGTTGTATGTACCCTGTGCATTGAAAAGGCATAGAAAATTAACTTAAATCTTCCGTATAGAAGAAACACGAAATTAGAAAATGTAACATAAAATTAAATTGCATTAACAATAATGAGCCACTAACGCTAATTGCATCTGTATCTAAAGTGCTGTTTAAAATGTCCGAATGCGATACGCAGATGATAAGAGTAAAACTTCCAGTAGACCAACAACGCAAGGTCGTCTTGAACTTTTCACTTTGAGGTGATCTCTGTGTCCTATTAGGAGGCACATCACTGGAATGTAGGTTATCTCTAAAGTATAAACAATCTGATATAGTTTTACTCCGTTACTGAGATGCAGAATCGAAGTTTGCATAAATAGAATCTATTCGAATCGTTAACGGCGGAAACAGCGACACGAATCGTATCGCAGGCGCCACGGAAAAATGGCAGTTGCAGTTTACGTAAATGCAGCCTGAAAAGCGATACATGCAATGCCTATTTGTACACAATGCATATAAATAATCTTGCGCAGTGCAATTTGCTTCTTTATGCAGGTCATTGAATAAACAGCCGAATATATAAATTTGCATGTGTACGTAACGTGGGTGTCAATAGGTTACAAGCCTGTATTGTTTTGAAATGTGTGCCAAACAGTTGGATCCGCTAAAGGCCAGAGAAATTAATTTTTGTTCGATTTTTGAACTTACTGCTTAAAGAATAGAATCTAAGCTAAGCCACTTTGGGTTGTTCTCTATTTATTTTGATTAAACTAAATTATAATTTTGTTCAGGTATCTAAGGTCATACACTGTTTCAAATGCAAACGTTCCGTTACTCTTTCTAATTGTGCCTACAATACATATGTATTCTGATTTTTAAATTTCACTTATTTTCGGTAGATAATACGGTATATCTTGTATACGAGGTCTGACCTTAAAACTCCTCCACAAATGCGTTTACAATAAAGAGTGTCCAAATCTTTAGGCCTGTTCAATTTAAATGCTTTGCATTCGTTCAGTCTCTATTTTGTTAAAGCGAGTAATATCAATCTTTCTGTTTTTCTAGAGGAAGGATTAGGAATTTCATATATGCCCGGGCCTAGGTGTTCGAGCGACCCGGGCTTGTTGGATTCAGACTCGAGAGTCTGCCTACCAACTAAACCCATCTACCTCTCTCTCTTCGCCCATATACCCCACCCGGGACCACGTGTGCATTACCTTAGGTGGGGCGGTACCTCGTTTTATTTCTTAAAATATTACTTTACGTTAACTTGCATATTACTTTCCTTTGTCGTTCGTATCGTTGTTAATCGCGTCCCAGTTTAATTTTTTAACCATGTTATATATATATATATATATATATATATATATATATATATATATATATATATATATAACGACAAAGTAAGCCGACTCATGCCTGGCATAAAAGATGACGTATTTGTAAAGCAAGATGACGGCACAAGAAAACATGTTCAAAAACGAATGATTCTTGGCAATTCAATTGAAATTTATTAATTGTTTAAAAGTGAAAATCCTTCTGTCATATATATAAACGTTAGTTTCTGTGCTTTGTCTTAGGGTTACTCAATCCTTGCATGTGAAGATGACATGCCCCACGTCTGAAGAACCTGAATCCGTCATCTTGTGCTCTCCCGAAGCGCTTTAGATACACCCATGATAGGTTCCATGGCCGCTTATCATTTGGGTAATGTAGTAATTTAATTGACCAAACTTTCTTTCTCGCTAAGGTCTTATTTTATGTATTAGTTTTTGGTCCAGCTACTTCATTGCTTTCGTCCCGTCTATTTGCCAGTTGTCCATCATTGTGTTTTCATTGAACGTTCTGGTCTTATCGTCGTAATTGTGTGCTCTCAATCTTGCCAGCAAATCCATGGGTCTTGAGGCCCCCTATCCAAGCAGGTGCTGCATATAAAATAACTGACGTTGTGACGAAATTTAATATTTTTCTATTTTCTGTCCATGACAAATGTCGGTCTATCATAACCCCTAAGTATTTTATATCCTTAAAAAGTTAATTTCCCTGGTGGTTATCTCCCTTTTGCCGGTTAAGAGAATTGCTTCCGTTTTTTTTGGAGAGCTAGTTCCAATTTGTAATCCAGTTAGCCACTTCTCCTAGTACAGTCTCCATATTAATTTGCAGGCTATCCTCATCTCTGTCCGTTATGCTTGGCACTAGGTCATCCGCAAAGGCTACTAGTTTACAGCCTAGTGGTAATGCTATTTGCAGTACTGTGTTGTACAGAATATTTCACAGTATAGATGCGAGCACGGACCTTTGAGGAAACTCCGCATGTTACTTTGATATTATTATCCTTGTAGATTATTTCTCTGTTCTCAAGATACCTTTTAACTATGTTAAGGAGATTGTCAGGGTTCCACAATTTATTAGACTTTACTATTTGGCTCCAAGATGCAGTATTAAATGCGTTTTTCACGTTAAGTGTGATTGCCATGCAGAGCTCTCTCCGTCTCCAGTTGTCCTCGTTAGCGCTTTGGGCATATGCTATTAAAAAGTGGCGTTCCTTAATTGCTGTTCCGATAACCCCTTTTTTGTTTCTTTGTCCTTCATGTGTCTTTGTTTAATTATAGTTTTATACAACTTGGCTTAATGAGTGTAAAAGACAAATTAGCCTGCATGCCGTCCCAAGTGCCTTGCCAGGTTTTGGTAGCAAGATTAAGTTCGCCACTTTCCATTTTACTGGGAAAATTTTTGTTGACCATAGATTGATTTACGAAAGTTGCCAAACTGGCATCTATGGCAAGCTTCAAAACTTCCGACAGAATCCCATCTGGGCCGGCTGCTTTTTTATTTTTGAGATTTCTCGCAGCAGTTTTAACTTCTTCATGAGTAATTAGACTTCCTTTCTCAGTAGAACTAGTATAGTCCCATGTGTTCTCTCTTTTGGTTGGAAAGAGGTCGTTGATTATTTTGGAAATTTCCACGGGGTCTACCGGGGGTAATATTTTCCTCCCAAATTTCCTGGTGACAACCCTGTATCGATCTCCCCAAACATTGCTATCCACTTCATCCAGGATGGCTCACCACTTCTGTTTCTCTTCTTTTATCTTTGAATTGAATTCTATCCTAAGTTTTCTATATGCATTATACTTATCAGTAGTGATGTCAGGAGCACCCTTGTTCTTGGAGCGTGTAAGTAAAGCGACCTCTCTCCCCACCAGTACACTGGTTTCCTGTTGCCCGACCGTATACGTCCGTTTTAAAGTTTCTTCACAACATTTATTAATTATATCCGTCACTTCTGCGGGGCTAAGACAAGTTGAGGTGTTACTAAAAGCTATTTTAAGTTTGGTTTGAAGTGTTTCTGGCATTTTGGGTTTGTAACCCAACGGTTTATTAGTATTATCAGGTGTATTATCTGCTATTTAAAATATAATAGCTCTGTGGTCGTTAAGCGTTTTTTCGTCTAATACCTTCCCGTTGTGAATTTTGTCCACCCTGCTGGAGCTAGTGAATATCACATCTAAGATCTTCTTGTGAAGATTGGTTCTTTCCCGACGTTCGCAGTGATAAAGTCGTTCTGTTCTGCCTAATCCACTAGGTGTTGTCTTCTTAAGTCTGGCAATTGCGACCCCCACGTCTGACTTTTTGCGTTGAAGTCAACCCTATGGTTATTTCTGCACCAGGTTCTTTAGCTCAGATTACCTTTATGTTTTCTGTCGAGTTGTCTAGGAATGTCTGGTACGTGTCAATGTTTACATTTGGGGTTATGTAACATGAGAATAAAAAATATCCCCCTGTTTTACCCCATACTATTTCTTCTCCCTTGCCAACGTCGGTGATTACTTCCCTGTTGGTTGCGATTGCAGCGTCTGCTCGGTTAGCCCATGACCCAGCTCGTACGATCTGTTGTATATCTTCAGCTAGGTTCGGCTGATATTGCTGATAATTGCCAGCTGGCTGATGACATCATGAGCTTCCCTCCTCCTATTGACGTTGATCTGTAAAATACTTAGCATTAATATCGGCTTTGCGGACTTGCCTGCATTTTGATCCTCTTCTATTCTGCTGCAGTTAACCATTTACTCTTCGTCTCGAGATAGAGTTTTGGCGGCCAGGGTTTCTTTTCTTGCTTGCCTCGTCATTTGTTTCTGGAAATGGATTGCCGGGAGGCCACCAATTTTGGTATGGGCGTTCCCTATCCTGTTTGTTTCTAAGGTTAGCTTTAGCCTGGCGTAAAGCATCTTCATTTTGATTTCCTGTCGAGTGCCCCATCTCTTCGCATATCGGACATGCTGGTGGATTTGAACAGATTGAGTTGATATGGCCATCCTGCCTACATTTGTAGCAGTGGTTGGTCCGATTAGGTCCGTTGCATGCATTTGGTTTGTGTTTGTGTGTCTAGCACTTTGTACATCTATTCAGATCTAATCTATCCTGAAGCGTGCATTCTACCATCCCTAGCCTTATCGTCCTATTACTTAGTAGTTTGTACGAGCTCGTCTTGGTTACACGTACACTTATCGTTGTTGTGTCTCTTGCTCCGGGCCTAATGACATATAGTGACCAATTTACATCCATAGGTACGCCAATGACTGCTATAAGAGCTTCTTTTATTTCACTCTCAGTCACTTCTGCGTCCATTACTCTTATATAAATTCGCTATTCTTTATCAAATCTATCTTTCGTACCTTTACGTTTTTATCTTTCTTAATTGTGTTTCTTTGAGCTCGTCAATTTTATTTGTCTGTTTAACACAGGTTATCGGCAGCTTTCCTTCCTTGGTGCTACGCATGGATTTAACAACGTCGCTTGTCCATTCCCTTTTGACATTCGCCTTTATGCTACGTAATACTTCCAGATAATTTTTTCCCTGATCGCCAACTACCATAGCATATGATTCCGTTATTTTTAAGGTCGTCGGTGTATATGCTTATTTTATGTTGCGTGTTGTTAAATGGGCACTGGACCATCTTCCGGAATCTATTATTTTGTATATACTCAATGAAGTGTAGTGCTATCCGTTTAGCTTGTCCAATTTCATCTCTTAATCTTACCAGTTTTCCCATAAGTCTTTCTTCGCCCCGTTGTGGATTACTTAACCACTTGTCCAGTGCTGGTGGGTGCGGAATTCCGTCCTCCACCTCGAATATATTTGCTTGTTCCAATACAACAAAGTCATCAAATATAGCTAGTAGGTCTGAGCATCTTTCCTTGTCTAGCTTTTGTATGTTTTTATTCATCATTTTATCATTTCTTTCACCACCTCTTCGTTATTGTTGATGGGATTTCCAAAGACAAATTCTGTGTTACTGAAAATGTCGTTATCCCATTTTAGTTCCGCCATCTTCGTCTACATCTCGTAACTGTCTATCCCCTCCAAGGAACGTATCATTTTATATCCAAGTATCTTTACTTCCAATGCATCTAGTTCCTTCTGTCTCTTGGTGATCTTGTCCCATTCTTTCTTGATTTTGTCTTTTTTACTTTTAAGCTCTTTGCTGGTTGTTTCTGTCTGCGTTACATGGTTGCTGTCTCCGCCTTGACTTTTAATTAGACTTGTTTGAACGTCCACGTTGTCCACTGGCATTGGTGAGGTTTTCCATTTATTATCGTCTAACCACTGCTTTGTGGAGGCTCTATTTAGTATATCACAGTTTTTTTGTAGTCTCTGTATTAATTCTTTGATTCCCTTCTGGCTATGGGGATTTTCTTTTACTTTTTCTACCATCTTGTTCGCTATAATTGATATGCTGTCTAACTATTCTATTAACGAAGATCCTGCTGCCAGTTTATTGTCTTCCACGTTAACTGTTATCATATCTATTAGGCCAATGTTTGTTTTCCTTTTTTTATTTCATCCATATATTTCCCACGAGAATGGGGCAAAAACGGCCACCCCAGGGTGACGCCCATCCTCTGGGAGAAAACATTTATTCTGTGGGTACGCCAGGTGCCCCACAGGTTTATAGAGGTGTTCTCTCGTGTTTATAGAGGTGTCGTCCTCGTAGGCCGGCCGATTAAAGCAAGCCTCCCGGTCGCTGGTCCCCACGCAATGTACCACAGGTGCGCCCTCCTGTGGTTGTTGGAGCGTAGGCTGCAATTACGGTATTTATCGAGCGTCCGTAGCTAAGTTATCTCGGGTGCGCCAGTTCCTGCATCACAAAAGAGTGCTTCCTGGGGGGTGAGCTGTTCTTGGTTTTCCCTTTCGCCCTCGACTTTACTGGCATGGGTGGCCCTACCAGGAGACTATAGTCTCCCGCCAGCATCGCTCTCGGGGTCATCAAAGGTACTGCCCCAGCCAATGTCAAGGTTTCAAAGCTCCTTGGGAGAGGAGAGTCTCTCAATCTAGATATCCGTAGCTTAACTATAACAGATACAAAAAAAAACACCAATTTGTATTAACGGGTACATAATGTAGCAACAAGAAAATGGTGTTAGTAAAAGTTTTAACGGGAGCAAAGAGTTATTTCGGAAATAAAGTATCAATAGCTGGAAAAAATAATTTGAAGAAAATAAAAGAAGTACTGAATATGCTACATGACAAATAAAGAACTATGAAAAGTGCAAGAACAACCCTTATATATTACCTTACTGATAGTTTCTCATTGTTCTCGTTCTTCTTTTTTAACGCATGCGTTATGATTTTTAGTTTGTGACTAATTTCTTTTCTTGCTTTCAAATGTTTCTTTTGTTTCTTCCTTTTTAAATCTTTTAATTATTTATTTTATCCTTATTGGATTGTTTATTATGTATTCTATTGGAAGTATTAAAGAATACTGAGAATATATCGATACTTTTGTTTTTTTTTGAACTTCTAGATTTCTATACTCTTGTTTCTAAATATTCCGTGTGCTTTGTAATACCTTTTATAGATTTATTTTTCACGGTAAGTATCAAAAAACATAAGCTCTCTTTGTTTAAGTTCTTTTAATTTCTCTACTTACCATGTTCTAATGTATGCTGTTTTACCTTATCCTCTTGTTTCTGTACTATCTCTAATCGTTTAAAAATCTTTTTTTTTTGTATTGCTTACAATAAGAATTTAGCATGTCAAAATTTTTATCGTCTTAAGTCAAACAAATAAGGCATTAAAACACTATTGTTAAAAAAATAATTAGTTGTAAAAAATTCTCTTCAAAATAATGTATGGATGGAGTCGAATAAAAAATAAAATTTTAAGGAAGTTTGTAATATTTTATTACATAGCAACTAAATCTACGTAGATGCGAGATTTTAGCTCTTCGGGACGCCGCTAAAACTAATTCCAAGCTCAGATGACCCACCGTCACGTGCGGCTAACTGCTTCTATTGCTCTAACAAGGAGCTCGCAGCTACGACACACTAAATGTCTTTCCAATGTTTTCTCGTTCAAGCAACCGTTATAAATGTTTACAATAAACAAATACAGTTCATATTAATATAAAATATATAAGCTTGGGATGTCAGATCAAGTCCAGTGTCACTGTTCTCCAATCACGCAATTTTAGTTATAACCTAGAAAAAAAGGAAGATATCTTTGGGTAATCAAAGACATGTTTTGAAAATATTTGGCACTAGTCTTCCCTTATTTGTTCAGTTGGGCTAAAATAAAAATTCAACGCCATTGCTGAACAAATATTACCCTCCTTTTGAGCTTGTAAAACGACCTCCCCAGTTTCTTTGCCAAACTGTATTATCTTCTTCAACAATAAAAGTCTTTTGTTGTGTTATAATAAAAACACTATTTAAAGCAATTTTTAGTTTACTTGGTGAGATTCCATTTGAATTGTGTATCGAGCTTGGTAGTTACAGTTACAAAGAGAAAGAGAAGATTTTATTGTACCTTCTCATATAAATATTTTGACATTTTTTAGATTTATCATAAATTGAATTAATTCTTTTGGTCGAGTCTCCATATCCATTTAATGAAACTTTGAGGACAATGAAACATCATTAATTACAACTAAAAAATGATAAAATTAAGAAGAAATCATGAGACAATATAAATTTGTTCGAATTTATCAGTTTTTACTAGGTATTAAATTTGTTTTGTTATTTGCCTATTGTTTAACTTGAACAGTTCCTGTAAGGACATAACTACTATGATTTTTAATGGATAATTATTATGAATTTTAACTATTTTATTTTTTCATGGTTGTGGTCCGAATTTCCATTTAACATTTTATAAAATTTAAACTTTTTGTTACGAAAGAGAAACAGCTAATGATGTACTAGACGTGTTTTCGTTTACACGTGTATAGATTGTACGATTCGAAATGTACTCTTTATTGCCCTTTCATATGCTTGACAAGTTCAATGTCAGGGAGTGCTGCGTCATTAAATTTCTTGGTATTGCTGATAAGCTACTGCTGATAAATCACAGAATGACTATCAGTTTTCCGATTAGCGATATTTTGTGTTGCGTTTTAATTATCTATGTTTTTAGTCTTTTTCACTATTTGCAATAGTTAGACCAACGTAACCTGCTACCATTTTTGTTATTTAATCTTTGCACTTTGTGTTTGAGATAAACTGCAACTAAAAACTAGGAGGAGTATTTGCAAAAAAATCCCAAACGTTTTCTTGTTACATAACTAGACACGATGTAAGTACATACTGAGATAAACTGCAACTAACCCAAGGCGACATTATCATTAACACGACACTTCTTATCAACGTTAAGTATTACAGTGGCGACATAAAAATCACAAACCTGTTTTGGGCGCATCTAAACGTGACCTCAGTCTACCTAATTTATAGTTGTCGAAAAACGTACTTAAGTATTTTTTTAAATTATTACTTTATCGGAAGATAACAAATTGATCAAAAGTTATACAATTGATGATATAAAAGTTGTGCGGTACTGTGAGCCATATTAGGCGTAACCCCTCAGGTGGGTAGTCTAACTCATTAATTTAGAAGAAGATAATGTAAAGGTGTTTGTATGACGACTGGAGAACGTTAGGTGTTTGCGATTGCCGGGGTTCGAACCCGGAACTGCCACGAGTCAGTGTGGCAGGTCGAGGCCCTTACCTCTTAGCTGTTGTGCTCTTTTGTTTTATATTTATCCAAGGCCTGATAGCTGCCTCTAGCACGTTGATATAATTGTCGATGGTCATCGTTAGGCCTTTCTTAAACAAATGAAGCGCCATGACATCCCCTTCGCTGATCACAATCCCCAACACTTTCATAGAGATGAGAAACTTTGTATGCATAACTTGTTGTCGTTCGGCAGTGCCTGGAGATTTAACTTCCTGACAATCTTGTTTTTTTTCAATCAACATTTGGAAGCTGCTAAATACGAAAGACTTGTAGTGTAGGTCTTGGTGCACTGCTAGACTGACCATCGACTTCACCACGCCCATTTCTTTCGCCAGGTCAGTTGTGCTCCTCCCAGAATCGAGTTTGATCTTTTGTTTCAATTCGCAGACGAATTCATTGCGTTTCTTGCTAAAAGATTGCTTATGAGTTGACCTGTCAGCAGTTACTTCCTTCTGGCGATCAGATTTTCTGAACCCCTTAGCTACGATCTTTTGCAATAATTTCTGCAGCTGATTTTCCTACGCGAAAGGTTCTAGTATAACAGCTGTATGGCCATAAAAGAAGGAAACAACGTCTATAAGCAGCTGAGATAAATTTTTTAAGAGCGATAACGGAACAGAAGAAAGAAAGAGAACAAGAAATATAATATAAAAGAAAAACTTAAAGTCGAACAAGTGGAAGAAATAATGAATAAAAAAATAGAACTTATAATAAGAATTAACAGTAGCAGATAAGTGAGAAAACTGTGAAAAGTGGGAATTTGGAATAAAAACAGAAGTTGGAATGACAGTGCAGGTGCTGAAGACAAAACAAAGCAAGAAATGTAGCAGAAGTCAAGAGACTATGGAACAGATCTATTAACCAAAGCAATAACTAAATATACAAATTACCTTTGACACCTACGGGTACATGAAATCCAGTAAACTTTGTTGTCATGCGGCACTGATAATTTTACCTGTAGCTAAATGATTAATTATAACACCTTTATTGTCATTTGCTACTATCAGCATACATATTTACCATACTGGGTTTCTATTAAAATTATTGATGACTTCATTCTTTAGATTGTCACTTTAATTATAGCTCGAAGACCAGTGCTCAAGTTTG
The DNA here is from genome assembly GCA_036346155.1 of Sinelater perroti. NCBI lineage: Eukaryota > Metazoa > Arthropoda > Insecta > Coleoptera > Elateridae > Sinelater > Sinelater perroti. The sequence goes on from JARFIY010000099.1 coordinate 3,427,648, forward strand.
ATTAGTGGCAAGAATGTACTTCATTGTAATATTCAGTTGGGGACCAGCTACTGGAAACTATTGCCATTTTTTTATACCAACGTGTAGCAGTGTTTTTTCAAATTGAGTTTGTCTTTCAAGATATTTTACACTGTTAGATAACTAAACTTAACATTGGGTAATCATTTTGGACAGTCCATCGATGGCTAATAATAAAGAAATCTTTTTCTCTCTCTTCATTTTCTCCCCCCCCTCTCTATCTCACTGCGTTCTCTAAACCTCTTCTCTCTCTCTCTCTCGCTTTCTTACTCGCTCGCTCACTCCATGTTTCCTCCTTCTCCAGCATCACCCCTTTTTCTACGTAACAATCATCACAGACAATTTTTCTTATTAATATGAAGAAAGAAAGACTCGATGATATTTGTTGTCTTTACCATGATTGTAGAAAAGTTGTAGTAGTTTCCATATAATAATTTTATGTTGAATCGACGTAAAAGATTCGCTTCTTCTAGATACGTGTATACCAGGTTAATCTTTGGTCAAGATACATAACCAAATATTTAGCTCCATCTTCTTCCAAAAATTGTTTTATTGTTTAATGCAACTGGAGGGTAGATCTTCCTAAGCAATTTGAATTTTACGTGTACTGCCCTAAATGTCTAGGTATTTATTTGCGGATCGTCGTACACAGGGGTAGTGATTATAGTTTATTTAACAGTTGGAATATCTAATGTGTATATTATATTAAGTACAGGACCGAGTACACCATCTTCTGAAACGCCCAAGTGAACAGAGTACAGTGATGATAGTTCTTCTTGGAATGTCACTTAAAAATACCCCATTACTTAGCTCTCAAGGGTCTTAAACAACCCAAATGTTAAAATTCTTTTTATTTTATACAACAAAATAGCAAGCCAAACAATGAAAACAACATTTTTTTAAATATAAGTTGTAATTAATTTTAGTCACTACTGTATAAATTTGTTCTATGGTTCTGTAGCCTCGAAAATGAAACTGGTTATTATGTTTTTAAAGAACCGATTTTAATCTGTGTAGGATAAACTTTTCAAATACTTTCACTAGTATGGGAAGAGGACGTATCGGTTAAAAGATAAAACATCTTTCAGATTTTTCCCTGGCTTTGGGATCATGTTTTGAGCAACTTTTTATTGTTCTGAGATGGTTTCTAATCTTAAGAGGGTATTAAATAAAAATAGTTTTTAGTAGATAGTGGTTTTGATAGATAATTTTAAGTTTCTTGATTCTTTAAGTCGTGCAATGGTTAATTCACATATTGCTGCGTTAAGCCAAGCTTCGTCCCTAAACGTCACGTATGTTTTCTTCTCTGTTCTGGTTACAAAGTACAGAGATACATTCTGGAATCTCCAATTTTTGAAGTCAAGTGTAGAAACCTATGGCGATTGTTGGATTATGGAGTTGTTCCACAGCTTCGTATATTTCTGCTGCTCTTCTCCTGTGTCAATGTATTCTCTCGTCTACTAACCATCTGAATCAATCCTAGATGGTTTTTATGGTATGTAGTTTTGAATGCCGTAGGGTTTTATTATTTGCGTAGGATGTGGTAAGAACCGGCGAATAAACATAAGACAAATTTAAGAATGATTCTGCTTTTAAACAGTATTTATGTCAATATAAGAAGAAATAAAACGAGACCATTTCTCTGTATTGATATCATAACAACCGTTTTACTTTATTTTCAGCTGCTTTAGAGAAAATATAAACAATATAGTCGGAAGAGTGATTTAAATTTAGATGCAGAGATTAATTAAAAATTTAGGGAGGCTGGATCATTGACAATAGATACTCTGGCCGGCCGTCAACAAGTTGTTGAACACAAAACATCGAAGCAGTTTGTGAGAGTGTTGCTGAGAGTCCCGGAACATCAATTCGGCACCGTGGTCAAAAACTGGATATTTCGAAAAGCGCTCTATGGCGTATTCTTACAAAAGATTTGCACCTTTATGTTTACAAAATTTAGTTGACTCAAGAACTGAAGCCTACTGACCACGCACAGCAAAGAGACGTCGTTTAATGGATTGTGGAACAGCAAGTGGTCGCTGATTTTTCGGACAAAATCATTTTCAGCAATGAGGCTCATTTTCATGTTAAGGGCTTCGTTAATCGTCAAAATTGTCGCATTTGGAGTTTAGAAAATTCACGAGTGATTGTTGAGCAACCAATGCATCCCCAACGTGTCACTGTTTGGTGCGGATTTTAGACTGGAGGCATCATCGGACCATTCTTCTTCGAAAATGCAGCAATAACAGGCAATAACAGTTAATGGTGGTCGCTATCGCGACATGATAATCCAGTTTTTTGTGCCTAAAATGCAAGATATGGATGTACACGACATGTGGTGCCACATGCCATACAGCCCAGGAAACAATTCAATTACTGCATCAGTCATTCCCTAGTCGTGTAATTTCTCGTTTTGGTGATCAAATCTGCTGCAATTTAACGACGTTAGACTTCTTTCTTTAGGGTTTATTGAAGTCTAAGGTTTATGTCAACAAGTCCACGACCACCCATGCCTTGAAGGAGGAAATGAAGCGCTATATCAACGATATTCAGCCACATTTATGCAAAACGGTTATGGATAATTTCAACAAAAGAGTGCGCATGTGCCACCAAAGCCGTGGAGGCCACTTACCCAGTATTCTATTCCATACGCAACCCTATACTGTATACTTTGTGAATCAATAAAAAATTACGTTTTTTAATTAAAAACCTCTGTACTCTATCAAAATTACTTCTTCCGTGAATTTTGGGACACCTTTTAGTTATTTGCATCACATAAGAAATGAAGATAATCGGAATTAAATAAATGCAAAGGCATTCACGGCTGGTGTTATGATCGTGTAGTGAGTTTTCGAGTTGTTGGGCCGTGGTCGGAGTACGGAATCTCTTGACGTTTCGTCCGGAACTGCGGTAGACATCTTCAAAAGAAAATCTTCTAAAATTTTTATAAGAACCCACCAGACGATGCGCCATATTCAGAATTATTTTGATATATGTATTTTCCATACAGGACAACAAAACAACTGGGAAAAACATGTTGCGTGCACTTAAACAGAATGGTTTATGTCCTACTTTCAAGCACTTCAATATAAAACTACAACAAAGGACCTGAAAAGAGATAATCAATAGAATCAGAACAGGAATAAGATCAAACTGGAAAGAATACAATGATGGTACTGATTTGTTCATTTATGTTTATTTAGCCGGAATGTATCAATACGATCCTTACGCCGTTGTTTTTCGTAGAGTAACTACTGTGTACGCCATAATTTGAATTTATTTATTACCCGAGTTGATTTGCCGGAACTTATTTTGATTTAGATAATGGCACGAAAATTGCTGTAGGCTCATTACTACAATTGTAGTGCAATAAAAAAAGCTGAAGCCATGCGTTAATAATGTAACAGGCAATCACATTTGCGTGCTGGCTGGGTCAATGTCAAAGAACCGTTTGAAAATGTGAATGTAAGGTTATTTGTCCGTTAAATAAAGTGCAGCAGCCATAAAATTGCCGAATACAAAGCAACTTCAAATATTAGCCGTGACTTTAGTTTACTTTTGCTCTATTACGGTAGTTTCATAAATACACCTCTGCTTTTTCGCAGTGCAATCTGACAGCCATTCCAGGAAAACGGCAAGTAATTTAGATATATTTTTATAAAGCCCAATAAAAGAACTAAATGTGACCTTCTGCTTAGTTTTTCACATTGGTCTGTCTATAAAATAAAAATACTTTAAATAATAACAATATCTGGAACCTGGACATATCTGAAAAATCTATTAACTTATATTGAAGACCTCTCTAATCGAAGAAATAGTCGAAGTTTCCAAGTAAATACGTAATAAAATTAGACATCTTTCTAGTAAAAAATGATTTGTTAATTACTTCAAACATATGACCACCATAAAGAAAACGTCTAAAATTTCTCTTCTTTTCTTTTCCGATATTAACATATATAAAAACCTGGTCGTTAATAAATGGTACTAATTGCATTTTGCTGACAAAAGTTTAGATTTTTCCCTCCTTTCGATCCTTTTTCAACTAAACATGTTATTACTAAATTGACACCTGTAGAGACTTTGATTTAACAGCTACCCAATGTCCTTACTATACATCTCCTTCATCTCTAATCCTTAATACCCTTTCGGGCGTCGAATGCCGGTCGCTAGTCCAATATCCAGTTATTCCATATTTTTCTGTCCCTCGCTATTGTCCTCATTTCATCTATTGTTACTCCCCGTTGTAATCCTATTTCTTTTATTTGATCTATCCATTTTCTTCTGGATCTGTCTCTTTGATTGTTGGTTGGTTTTTCCTATTTAATTATTTTTGTTGTGATTCTGTTGGGTTTTATTCTTACTATATGTGCATGCCAGTTTAGTTGATTCTCTTTCATTTTTTCTATTATTGGTTTTCGTTTCATAATTTCCCTAATGATTTCTTTTTTGGTGTGTTCCACTTAGCTTTTCCTGTCTTTTTCCTCATGCGTTTCATTTCTATTGCATTCATTTTTAATTCGTCTTTTTTCTAAGTGTTTAGTTATGATTAGTATGGTTATTACATTATGTATTTTCTTTTTCAGCTCTACATCGATGTCTTTATATTTTATATTGTTTTATTTATAGTATAGTAGAGTTTTGTTGATGTTTGCTCTTTTTGCTATTTGTGCATCCATTTTTCCGTCTTCCGTTGGTACACTTCCTAGAAATTTATAAGTTGATACTCTTTCTAATGTTTTGTTTTTACATTTTATTTTCTAGTTGTATTGATCTTCTTTTTGTTTTTCATTTATAATGATATTTTTTATTTTACTAATATTTACTTTCATTTCCTTATTTTCTATTGAATGCTTTGGTTGCTTCTAAATTGTTTTAACCAATTATATTTTTCTTTAATTTGTTTATTTATCTTGTCCATCATAATAATAAATAGTAGGGGGCTTAGACTGTCACCTTACTTAATTCTTTTATTTATTTTAATCTCGTCTGATCTTTGTCTTGCCATTTGTATTATATGCCATATGTATATCTATATTTTCCATCTATCCTACTGTATCAAATGCAGCTTTCAAATCTATAAGTGTTAAGTACAGTTCTTCTGCTTCTTCAATTTTGCTTTCTATTGTATTTCTAATAATGTATATGTTATTATTTGTGTGTTTATTTAATGTAAAAGCTGCCTCTTCTTCACCTAATTTTGTTTTTAATCTGTTTTCAAGTTTTTTTTGTATATTTTGTAGCTGGTTTAGGCTAGGCACATTGGTCTGTAGTTTTCACTAAGGGTCTGGATTCCTTTCATATAAATTTGTACTAATACGTTATTTTCCCAGTCTCTGGAATTTTTTGTTCTTTTCATACTTCTCTGCAAATATTCCATAACCAGTTTATTCCGTTTCGACCCATCCATTTAATCATCTCTGAAGCTATGCCGCCTTCCCCACAGGCTTTACCGATTTTTATTTTTAAATTTACATCCTCAATTTCTTCCTTCTTAATTGCTTGTTTATGCTCTTTACTTGTACTATATTCCGATACTGGTGTCGTGTGGTAAGTATTCGTATAGAATTCTTTCCATGTTTCTAGTATTTCATTTGTATCTATTTGTATTGATCCCTGATGATTTCTTATTGCTTTTATCCTTTTCCTTTTATCGCACCTTAATATTTTCATTCTTGTCCAGAACTTTCTGGTATCTTTTTTATGTACCTCTGTTATCTCTTCTCCAAACTTTTACCAGGATTTCTTTTTTTCTTTCTTAATGGCTTCTTTCACTATGTTTCTCTTTCTGTTGTATACATTTTTGTCCCCCACTTCTTTTGTTTGAATATATAGTTTCCATGCTAATTTCTTTTCCTTTTCCAGTCTTTTTATATTGTTGCTCCACCAACTGGGCCTTTTCAGGTGTTTGTTATATTTACTTATCGCACATGTTTTCTATTGTTTTCAGTGTCGTTTCATTGAGAATTCTTCATCTTTCTTCTAGAGTCCACATTGTTTGTAAATTTATCATTCTTTGGAATTTTTTGTGCGTATCTTTCTGGTATTTTTCTTTGTTTTCTATATTTTTCAGCTCATGTATTGCCAATCTGCTATATTGCTTTATTTTTGGTTATTATTTGATCTGGCTTGGTATTTTGTTGTTACTAGTCTTTGTTGTGTTCCAATTTCAGCTTCTTCTTTTGTTTCTGTTAAATCTTGTGTGTGTTATAATAATTTATTATACTTTTAGCGTTGCATTCTTCTGGAGTAAATGTATATTTATTCTCTAAAAGTTGGTCTCACAGCGTATTTCCTATCAATAGGTCGTTTCTTTTACAGAAGCCTATTATTTTGATTCTATTTTGTTTTGGGTTCTTCCTCTATAGTTTCCCACACATCCCATTCCTCTGTTTTGGTCTTTTTTAACTCTACCATTCCAGTCTCATATTATTATTTCATTCTGATTTCCTTCTTTCATTTTGCCTTGTAGTTATTGTAGGCAAGCATAAAAATTTGTTATTACGGGTGCATATATTTGAATAATATTAATTGTGTCTTCTAGTTTTATGGTAATTACTATTATTCTCGAGTTTAATGTCTTAATGTCTGTTATTTTTTCGTTTATTTTCTTTGTGGCTATTATTCTTATTCCCTCATTTGCTTTCTGTTCTGGGTCCACTCCCGGGTAATATAAAATATGTTTATTTATGTACTTTCTTTGGTCTTTTTTTAGTTTCGCTTATTTCTAAGCTTTGTATGTTTTTTCTGTCTACTTCCTTTGTTAATTTTATTTCTTAGTCTGTTAATGTACCTATATACCAGATTCCTATACCTATCCTTACGTTTTGAATTTTTTTTATTTCTAATTTTTATATTGTTTTTGTTTGTGTCCTTTTTCATGTCCTGTTTTGGAGCCTGTATTTTTATATTTGCTTATGTATATTTTTGTTAGAATATTTTATAATTGCGCCGATATGTCGGTTTATTCTAGTTATTTTATATAAGCGGTCCTCCATTACAACAACAGATCTCTCGCTGATTTTTCTTTCTCCCACTTTTTTTTGATATTATTTCATTCGCCAAGTTTATTCCAGATTCTTTTCTCTTTTATCTGTATATTACTCTTCTCCTCTTGATCATCGATACCGTATATAATCATATTCCTTTTCTTAATTTCTCTGACTATTTCTACCATTTTCCTCTCTTGCTGCCTAGCCCTTAATTTTAAAGGTTGGTTTTCCTGAGTTGTTCATTTTCTTTTTTAACTAAGCATAGTTTCTTTTGGAGTATATCTATCTTATTTTCTATGCGCTGGTCTCTTTCTTCAATTCTGTATAATTTCTTATCTAGTTTTTCTAGCATTTCTACATTTTACCGATCTTTAATTATTTTTTGTAAAATATATTTTTTCTCGAACCCTCCCTGTTTATTGTTTATGTTTGGACAACCTTTATATTTTTCCTTTATCTGCACGAAGCAGCTGACCCCGGGTCGACCCGTCTAAAGTCAACCCTTATCCTTGCGTTCGTGCTAAATAGCTTAATTTACTTCTTAATTCTAATCCTACCTCAGGTCTTTTCTGCTTCCTTGCTTTCACTTGATTCTCACTAAATTTACTTCTAGATCCCCTAATTAACGACAGAATTTTGGATAACAAGAATAACCTACTATTCCAGGACCGGACTCTATCCCTGCTATACCATCATTTAAAATAATAAAATTGAACTTATATAAATTAAATATATCAGCATAAGTTCTTCAATCACTTGGAGAGTTTAAAAATTATTGGCGCTACAATTCCTTGCTTCCTAATAACCTTTTATCAGATAGCTGTTCCCTTTCAATGCTTAAGTACTTCTGCCATCGCTCCATCAGTTATTATAAGGCTGCTGCAACTTTTTTGTTGTAGCACGTCACTACCTGTGAAATCCCAAATGTAATTTGTCGTTAAAAGAGAACTTTTTACCTCGCTCTACCGTTTCCGAAATTGTATAGTGACATGTGGGCGAATATTGTCATATTGAAACAACACTGAGTTTCCATTTCAGACCCACTAGTAATGCTCTCTCTTACGGAAGCAGCCAATCTAGCGTCAGAATTATCTCCTCGTTCCAAAAGGCAAGCTCCATTTTTTCAAACAAGCTATGGTAACTGTGACTTTTTGGGACGAGAAATTCCAATTTCTGCCACTCTATAGATTAACAAAGAACATCTCCCGGTCCGCATTGTACAGCTCCAGCAACTATTGGCATTTTCCCACATGCTTCTGCTAGGCTTTAGGAGTATAAGAACCCATTGTGCACAGAACTTTTGTTCTCGTGGATGATGGCATTCAAAGTTTTGCGAGACAGACCTATTGCATCAACGACTGCATTGTATGTGATTTGTCTGTTTGCCATTATCAAGTTGGACACATGTTGTATTTATATTATTTTGCTTTATACTTTTTAGCACAGTCCTTACCCACTTTAAACTTAGATACCTAGTAAAACACAGTTCTGAGATTCAATGCTGCTTTTCCACACGCGACTATTAACCTTTTGTGGATGTCCAAAGCATATCTTTCTTTTCACAACTGCACTTGTGATATTGGACATATGATTCACTATCTTTTCTTCTGTACATGCTATCAACTTCATTTAGTAGCATCTCGTAGAACTATAATCTATCTTTGCTATTTAAATAACCCAAATAACAGTGTACTGAAATTGCCTGGCTCATACTATAACGACCAACTCGTGATAAGTAGCTACTTATTGTAAACACGATTCTTGTTTTGCTTAATATTAAAGAATCAATTGTTGATCGCCTTCTTACTAATATGACGGATCTGTACGTTTTTAAAGTTATTCTTTATCACATCAAAATTAACATTTTTCGAAATATGAGATGTACTTCTTAAAAAATTCTTTTTCCATTTCCTTATTTTCTGACACCATATTATAAGTAAATTGATTAAGCCAAATAAATTAAATAAAAGTCTTTATTAAAATAAATATCTTTCTGCTGAAAATTACAAGAACGTGACGTTTCAGGTGTATGGTACATATTTAAATTTGCCAGCGGTGCGTATGTCAATAAGAAGAACATTTCTTGATTTCTTTATTCATTTGCCTCAAAAACATGAACATGAACATTGCTGTTTTTTGCATTGATACACTAGTAATTCTTATACATTCAGACTATTGCAACTTGTTGTTAGCTGATTGGTGCCTATAAAACCCAGTTAATCTCATTGTTTATAAAATGCAAAATGAATAGGATGGAAACTAAAAATCTCACGACCTCAATAATTTTTCGAAAGTTCAAATGCCTTAAAGAAACATAAACTAGGGATTTATTGATACAAGATGTACTGATATCACTCAAGGTGTCCTTGATTCTCGATTACATCCACCAGATGTTTGAAATAAGAATTTAGTATGAGCCACAACAAGTCGGAGTATTTATACTGTTATGTTTTTCTCAAAAACATATAATACACTATTATGTTCAAATTTAAAGGTAACCTGGTCGTTTCTTACTGCCATAAAATCAGAAAAATTCACAAGACGTTAATGCTTAGCCTTCTTAACTTAAGATCCGATGCAATGCCTTATTAAAATGTCTAAGCTGTCTTTGTTGTATTTTTTTGGTAAAAAAGTGAACATTGTTCTTAAAAATTGTCTCAATACAAACTTAAGTATTTACTTTTACTCCTTTATCTACAAAAATCAAAGAGCTTACAACCACTTACATTAATTTTAGGAAAAACCGTCTCAAACTTGGGTGGAAGTTGCGAAAGACAATTTATTCATCGTTGTCAACCCCTTCGGTATTTTTAGTTCTGGCTCTGATATTCTAAAAATTGAAAGATTGTTCAGTAGTGAGTACCTTTTAGTTTTTGAAGAGCATGTTTATATATTGTCCAATAGACACAATTTCTTAACTATGAAGGTAATTTATTAATGTTCATAAATTGTTGCATAACGTCTAATGGTTTTTTAAATAATGCATAGTCTGTCCCGGAAATATTCAACCAATATTTAGGAAGTGAAAATGGTTTGTATAGCCTCTATCTAACCTGGCAACCGACGAAAATAAACTACAACGCGCATGCGTGAATACGGACGATTTTACTATCTGGGTCAATTGGGAGTTAAATGATGATAACCAAACAAGTAGATCAGGAATCTACATCACATTTTATGCGAAGCTGGAACAATCATTATCAGAAATTATTTCGGAAATAAAGACAGCATAAACTATTCAGAGATTTTGTTGATCATTTTCCACGTTTTGGAAGACCAACAACGAGCAAAACCAGAAAAAGGTGTGAAATTTTGACGGAAGATGCATGAAATGTGTCACAACAGATTTCGTTCTGCGTTCTCTGTTACCAGAGTAAAGAAATATTACACTGCAGTTGTTTATGGCTTATTTCAAACTGCTACTCTTAAAGTTTCTTCAAAACGGTGATAGCCGAAGATAATGCAAGGGTCTATAGCTACAATCCAGAAACAAGGACTCAGTCGTCTCACTGAAAGTCTCCTGGTTTTCCAAGTCCAAAAAGTGTGTAAAAGTTACAGCAAAGTCATGTGTGTGAGATCCCAGGATAGATATTTTCAAGGCTACTGAGATTGCATACAATATTTTTTGTATTTTGCTAAATATATAGATCTCTTATTATTATAATCGTAATTGTTTATATTATGTAGCTCGATACTTTTACGACAAACCACATACATGCCTTTTTGGTCCAATTGCTCTTTTAATGTTGTTCCTAATGATTTATAACAGTATAGTTTACTGTTACAATCCCTTTTAGTATAAAGATTGGTATCTACAACATTAAGACAAAAACATTAGAACCAAATCAATGAAAATGCTTTTTTAGAGAAATACTTGTCTTAATATAAAAAAATTTAATATTCCTTAAATTATTTTGAATTCCCAAAGAATAAGTGCTATTTTATTATATATCTTGTATGATAAAATTTTTAAAAATACGTCACTAAATCAATCAATTCCCAACATATTTCTAAAGTGAAGTCAATTGTTATGCGCTTCTAGCATCTATTGCCTGTAAACAAGTTATATAAAAATTGTAACTATAACAAATTAGTGCACTAAATATTGCAAATTATTAAGCGAATATGTTTTTATCATTTTTGTAGTCCCTCCTGATGTAATCAAAATGTTTAATTGCTGCAGGGAGGGGAACCACCCGGATGACTATAGCCGCTTGACGTACAAGAAGCTCCTGGAGGAAGTCTGCAAGTTCGCCAACGTCCTCAAAAGCAAAGGCGTGAAGAAGGGCGATCGCGTGGCCGTCTACATGCCCATGATCCTGGAGGCCGTCGTCGCCCTTCTAGCGTGCACGAGAATAGGCGCGGTGCACTCGCTTGTGGTACGGCTTGTTTTATTTTCTGTACAAACGGGAGCAAAAGAAAGATTTTCAGTTCGCAGGCTTTTCAGCGGACTCGTTCTGTGAGAGGATAATAGACTGCCAAGCTCGAGTTCTGATCACGGCGGACGGCGTGTGGAGGGGGGAGAAACACCTAGCCCTCAAAAGCATCTGCGACCAGGCCATGGAGAAGTGCGCGAAGAGTGGGCACAACGTCGAACACTGCATTGTAGTGTCGCACTTGGGCAGAGTGACGTCGCCTACCGGCACGCAACAAAACCAAAGCAATAAGGTTATTTTGATTAGAGCACTGTAATTGATGTACGGTAGCTGATTTGGTACTAACTGTAGATACCAATGAGGGAAGGTCGGGACTCGTGGTGGCAGGACCTGGTAGCTGAAGCATCTTCGAGTTGTTATCCAGAGTGGATGCAATCGGAAGATCCTTTGTTCATGCTGTACACTAGTGGATCGACGGGAAAAGCTAAGGGTGTCCTCCATACTACCGGAGGATACATGCTATATGCAGCTACTACCTTCAAATACGTATTTGATTACAAACCTTCAGATGTTTATTGGTGTACTGCTGATATAGGGTGGATTACTGGACATACCTATGTGGTTTACGGTCCTTTGGCAAATGCCGCAACATCTGTGTTGGTAAGCAGTTTCGACTTGTTCTTGCTTTTAATTCCGAGTTGTCCTCTTATTTAATTATTCATCGTTTGTATTAGTACTAATTATCATTTAATTATTTTTTTTAATTATTTCCTTATCCTATTATTATGTATTATACCGGGTCCATCATCTCGGCCCTGCGCTGCTCTCGTACCGGAACTTGTTATTTTAAAAAAGGGCGAGGCGCGAGTCAAACACTCGAAAGCTGATTAAAATAAACAGTACAAGACAATAATTGACTCTTACTTAAAATTTTGCTACGTCACTGAAGGTAAGCGTGCGAGCTCGACCGCACGGCCTTCCCCATTATCGCCTGCGTGCTCCTTCCTAGCGGCCAAGCGCTCCCCCCGTCCTCCCGCAGGAAGCTCTCCGAGCCTGCTGTGATTGGTCCGTTTAATTAATTTTTAATCGGCTATAACTTATTTATTTGACCTCGGATCAAAAAATGTCATTGTATTTTTTGTTCGTCTCGGTCTCATCTATCCGGTAATATAAATTTCCCGAAACATTTTATGAACACCCGGTATATTAAAAATCCTGAGCTTCAATTTTTTTTCGAGTTCCTATTTTACCAACTTTTATTTTAAATTCATATTTATCTCATGATAAATCATTTTTATTCTCATAAATTTTTTGTATCTTCAACCGTTTAGATTCGCGACCGCTTTGCTGCCGATTTTGCGACCTTGCGACCAAACGACTCGGCCGATTTTTACCAAAAGCTTTGCAATAAGATAAGGAATGTCGTGTGATGTTCTCACCAGATTTTTTTAATTTGTGCTCATTGGTAGGTAACAAGCAAAGCTGTAGCCTTTCAAATAAATTAGTAAGGCTACAAATCAATAAAAATGTGTTATGCTACTAAAAGCATTGATATACACAACGTCTATTCATATTCAGTACATACATTTGCATGACACAACTATTTTACAGCTCTGATACTTAAAGTGTGTAACCATGTTTCACGGCGTAGCATTTAGTTTGCTTGCACTGTGATAACGCAAAATGAATCTTGTCAACATTGGTATGCATTAAAACTTTCAACATAGTTTTATTTTACTACGCAACAAAACTTAGTTTAAGTATATCTAATCGAATTACTTAGTTTAAGTTTATCTAATCGAATTACTTCCTTCAGTTTGAGGGTACACCATTTTACCCAGATAACGACAGGTTTTGGTCAGTCATTCAGAAGTACAGGGTCAACCAGTTCTACACGGCACCGACGGCAATACGAGCCTTGATGAAGTTTGACGACGACTGCGTCTTAAGGTATGACTTAAATAATATATTTAAAAAATAGGGAAACCATTAAATAGCTTGATGTTATAATTAAGAAAATATCAGTTTAGGAAATTTGGATATCTAAGGCATTTTTAATGTTGAATTTACCTATATATATAATAAATATCAGTTAATAGTTTGATTTTATAAAATCAAATTTTTATGTTTTCTTCTATTTTTCTACGTAGTCGGCCTTTTCAGTCGATGCATTTTCGTAGGTATTGTGGCAGTTTTTGTATGCCCATGTCATATCAGCTCGCCGCCATATGTTGGACCACTTCCTTCACCTCGTCATCGTCGCTGAGGCCCATTCCAGCCAAATATTCTTTCAACTTAGGGAACAAGTAGTAGTCACTAAGTTCCAAGTCCGGACTATAGTGTGGGTGGGTGATTATGTCCTATCTAAACTACAACGACAACATGGAGGCAAGCGTTGTCGTGGAAAGAGATGTGCTCTTGCTCAACATTCTTTTTCTACGGTTCTGAATCGTCCGTTTAAGTTTTTTGAGTTTCTCACAATACCTGTTAATGTTTATTGTGGTCTTACGAACCATAAAGTCGACCTTCAAAACTCACTTTCGATCCCAAAACACTGTTACCATAACTTTGCCGGCGATAATCAAATAATTGTTCTATTCGTCTGCATATCGTCGAAGAAATTTGTGGGAAAAGTCAACGCGTTGCCGTTGGTGGTCTTCTGTAAGCAATTGCTTGCGTACACCTTTTGATATTTAACTTTTCAGTCAAAGTCCTATGAATGGTGCTTCGAGAAACCTCAGGAACCAAAATGCAGAGATCATCGAGAGTAATCCTTCGATCTTGAACCATGATTTGTTCAACCTTTGCAACTGTCTCATCGGGAATCGACGGTCTCCCGCTTTCTTCTTCGTCGTGACTTTTCATGCGACCGTCTGTAAACTCCCTACATCACTTGCGGATGTTTTTGACATCCATGTACGATTCTCCATACACTCCATACACTCCATACACTTTCATTGGTTTAATGTTTTTTGTGTTCAAAACCGAATAACTGCGCGAACTTCGCACCTGGCGGTAGCGCCAAGAATGAGTTCCTTTACGAACAGCTTTCAACCCAAAACTGAGCGTCCGTGTAGGTTAAACAATGGTTTGCTTAAGGGCGAGGAAACCAGCAAACGTGGCAATGTGGCTAACAGCCGCGCGAAAAGGTTTTTTGCAGCCCAGCGCTTTGAAGATCTTATTTTTGGGATTACCCTCGTGTTCTTGTCTTTACGATGGGTCAGGGGAAGGTCAGTTCTTTCTGGAGTTATTTTCCCTGCTAAGAGCTAGTTAAGACCAGCGTTTGCAGTTGATTTTTTAAATGCTGGTGATGTGTTAACACGTATTCTTCCAATTTCTTTAATTGTTCTTACTTTTTCTTATTTGGTGTTCTACGATCACCAGCATACGCAGCTAAAAAATAATTTTCTGTAAAGTTAATTTTATCTAAAAAAATGTTTATATTATGCTTTTTTAGTTAACTAGGCTGTTTCATAAGCAAGGTGTTGTAGACGATAGTAATAACGGAAAAAAATCAATAATAATGAAATCGTAATTTTTACGAAAGGATCTTTTCTAAAAGAATATAAGATTATTAATTATTGCACTAGTAGTATTGGGGCAACTTTTAAATGTTTTAAGAATTTTTGGACATACTTTAGAAGTTCCATAGGTGAAAATGAAGTAGTACACATTGATTCGTCGTCAAGTGCACCTGAAAAATGTTGAAATTAGAATAATATAAACATGGGGGCAATTTTTTATCAATTTTTGCCTATACTATTTGTTTCATTTGTTTACTTACGCAAATACTTAAAACAGATACTTAAGAAACTTTTAACTTCTCTCGTTGTGTCATTTCATTTTCTTTAAGATAGTGTTTATGCTACCAAAAGTACCCACAGTGGTTTGCTTAAATATTGATTTACAAATTCTTTAACTATACTTAGTCGGTTTTTTCCTCTTATTGATCTTAATGTATTCAATTTATGCCTCAACTTTTTTTAAGATCTCATAGTAGCAGTCTCTTCATAGTGTTTTTTTTTCAAGAAGTAGACCAAAGTTATGTCTAACTTCTTCACATTCCTAGATGGATAACAGAAGCATCATTTGGCGTAAGAGATATAGAACTTGTAGAGTGACTGCTGCTTTTTAGAAAGAGGTATTTTTGATGTCCAAGAATACTACATTTTAGTGTTTTTCACTGTAACATACGCTTTTAGATATTTTATATATTTTTTTCAAATACTAAAATTTTGCTTGACAGTTTTTGAATATGCCTGTTTTAACTTATAAAGTTCCAAACTCAAGTCTACTATTGTAGTAACGCTTAGTGACAGCAACTACCGACGTATTTAGACATTTAAATTTGGTAGTGAGCGATCTGGTCATTGATTTTGAAACTGCAATTTTCAAATTTAATAAAGCAGTTTTCTAAAGTCGATACTAAATTCATATTTATTTATTTTTATTTATTTTTTTATTTCTATGGTCTCTTATTTGTTTTTATTGCAAGTTTATTGCCAAATCAACAAATAACAGTTTGTTATACATAGCACTAATAAATTAGAATGCAATAACTAAATGTAAAAATAATAACGATGTACTTTTATACAATAGTACCGTACATTCGATTTTTAGTGTTGAATTTCTATTTATCAAAGGATACAATTGTCTTAGCCTAGTATAACTTTACGTTAATTTATGATTAATATGATATTTTCAACTTAACTGAGTGTCAAGGTAAACTCCTAAGTATTTAACTGGAGAGTCATTTGGGTTCCATTGTATGTACTGTTGATATGTACGTAGGGGGGTTATTCGCAGGATAAATATTTTGGCTTGGCATTTATCATCGTTAATTTGCATATTCCATTGTTTGAACCAGGAGGACAGGCTGTTTGTTGCATGTTGTAATGCTATCACTGCATTTCTAGTTTGGTCGCTTGAGTAAAAATGACCGTGTCATCGGCAAATGTTGCCAGTGTTGCTGTATTTCAGGTATATCTGAGGTGTACATGTTGAATAGGACTGGTCCTAGTTGCTGCCTTGTGGAACGCCAGCACAAATGTTTTTGGTTTCAGACAATGTTGAGTTAACCCTAATTGCAAAGGTTCGATTTGATGGCTTTAAGGTTAGTAGGCATATCTATTTTCAGAAGTTTCTTTTTAAGACCTTCGGTCCACACTTTGTTGAAAGCCTGTGCGATATCTAAAAATATTCCTGTGATATATGGTTTACTTTCGAAGCCACGTTCGATAAGTTCACTTATTCTCTGTAATTGATGACAGGTTTCGAAATCCAAATTGAAATGTGGGATAATATGTTGAGATTTTCAATACTGTTAATCAAGCGTTTATGTATAATCTTTTCTTATAATTTAGATAATGAAGTTAAGAGACTTATCGGTCTGTAGTTGTTTACTTTTTTCTTGTCATTTCCTGGTTTTGCGAACATGATTATTTGTGCATGTTTCCATGATTGTGGGAAATGACCTTGTCTCAAACAAACATTATAAGTGGTGCTTAAGTAGGCGAGTCCTTTATCTGTTAGGTGTTGGATGATGTTGTTTGTGATGAGATCATGGCCGGGAGTTTTCTTTTTGGGTAGTGTATCTATTATACTTTTAAGTTCGTTGGTTTTATGCGAACCGGTATAGGTAAATTTCGTTCTACGTCGTTAATTACTTGCATAAGATGAGTTGGTGTGCAGGTGATTGCTGGAATGAAAGTCTTTTCGAGGTGTGATGCAAAAGCAGCAGCTTTTTCGGCGTCGGAATGATACTTTTCGTCGTCAGTTTCTGTAACTAGTGTGGGAATTTCTTCTCTTTGGTGTAATATGTTTCTTGTTGTTCTCCATAACCCTATGTCTCCTGGACTTGCTTGTAATAATTTATTCCTATGTTGTCTAATTCCCTTTTGATTAGGTATGTAATATTGTTTAGGACATTTTTGGTGATGGGGTTCTTGGTTATTTGCCATTTACGTCGAATTTGGCTTTTGGTTTTGATTAGTTCAATTATGTATCTAGAGGGATAATTGTATTTTCTCGGAATGGTCCTTTCTTGTGGTTTGCAAGGCAATTTTGTACTGCTTTGTATCGATGTGGTAATGTGGTTTATCATCGAGTTTACGTCCTCGGTGGTGTGGAGACTTTTAGAAAATGCAAATTGTTGTCTAATAATTTTTTAAATTTATTCCAGTCTATTTTCCTGTTGATGAGTTTTGGGTTGGGTTGTTTGACAGATAATGTATTTGCAAGAGATACAAGAACTGGAAGATGATCAGAGTTGAGTTCTGTTATGACATTTTGAAACACTGGTTTATTAAAGTTTTTTTGAAGAACAATGTCGAGAATATCGGACCGATGATCAAATCGGTGTACTTGTCGGGAGTTAAGACTTGGAATGCGTTGTTTATTGCAAAGTTTTCGAGTTTTATTCCCTTAATAGCTCTACATCCCCATAATGTGTTTTTAAAATTTATATCGCCTATGACTGGTCCAGTTGTAACAAATTTTTTTTAAATCTTCTTCGATTAGTTTTTTGTTTGGTTACCTGTAAGCACTTATTACTGTAATGTGGCTCTGATCAACTAGTGTAACCTTTATTGCTGTTGTTTCAATTTTTAAATTGTTGATTTCAGGAAGTCGTGTGTGTTAGAATTTTGTTTTTATAAAAATCGCCACTCCTCCTGCGGCTGCAGTAGAAATCCGATCATTACGATAGGTATGATAACCTGGAATTTTAAATTTGATGGTGTCGTCTAGGCGGGTCACTGTTATGCAGGCAATGTCTACCTTATATCGGGCTAAGAAGGCTATGAATGGTGAACGTTGGGTGTTGATTCCGTTCGCGTTCCAATTATGGATGGTTAAATTTTGTATGACTTCTTTATGTTTATGGTCCATTGAAAAGTAGCGGTAACAGAGTATTTGTGATAAAGAATTTAATTTGACTTAGATAAGGTGTTGTTAGGTCTATGATGAGTTGTGTGATGTTGTCGGGTATTGTTAGTCCATTACCTGAAATGGTTATATTGTTAATTGGATTTAATCCACTCTTGAGTTTTTCTGAAAATGTCTGCGTGTTGTTTACGTTGGCATATCTACGATAGGGAGCACTGGTGGTAGTTGGTTTGGTTCTAGTTCGTTACTTTAATAGTTCTATGTGGTGTGGGCATCCCCGATAGTTTGCACTGTGGTTTTCTCCGCAGTTTGCGCATGTTGGTGAATCTCTAGATTTCATTTTGCAATCTGTGTGTAGGTAGTGCAGTCAAATTTTGCCCAACTTCGAAATTTCTCTTTACAAGATGGAATTGTGGTCTCTCATGTATTCGACTGCGCTGATCACGGGAAAATGATGAAAAAATTTCTAGTGTTGCACTTCTATGCGAAAATCGCTTGCAAAAGTTTAAAACGCTCATATCTCACGAACGAAGGCACGTAGAGAAAAACGGTTTACACCAATCGAAAGAGCGCGCAAAGACGCATAAGAAATGATATTTTATTCGACATTGATAAGCGTGAAATGTGGAGAAAAATAGCCGTGAACGCGGTGTGCGGAAATTAACTGCCGGCGGAGGAGAAAATCCCCACGTGGAGAGTGAGAGGGACAAGAGGAGGAAGAAGAGCAAGCTCGAGCTGGCGTGATTTTCCTTTTCGACCGGTCGCGCGCGTCTGAAAAATATTCTAAGTCCAGAAAATACTTTAAATAGGACGAAAAAAAGTATTTTAGGGATAATGTATTTTTGCATTATCGACAATTCTCGATCAATTGCACGTAGTCCCAAGTTGGGCCAAATTTGAAAAATAAAACAAAAAAGTGCAAATAATTAAAACTTGAAATGAATTTTTATTTCCCAGGAGTTTAAAAAGTAATTTGCTTTTTTTCCGTTTTGAAATTTTTAAAAATATAAATATTTAAATTTTGTTTCCTATTTCCAAAGAAAAATCGAAATCATTTATTTCTTCTTCAACACATTCGGTTTGCATTCTTCCCATTGGTTTTTAAATTAATCCCAAATCTTCGTGGATTTTTCTTTTGCGTTTCACCTCCCAAAATTTTCAAGAAATTACAAAAATTTTTAAATTTATTAGGCCTGTGTTTTCATTAAAATTTCTTTGGTTAAGGAAACAATTATTAAGTTTTCAAGGTTGAAATGTACAAATTTTCTTCCTTTCCCAATATTCTTAGCTTTTTATTTCATATTGGGCAACCATAAACGTTTTTCCATCCCATTCCTCAGGGTTTAATAAAACTTAAATTTGGAAAATTTAAAACGTTTTATGTGGGGCCAGATTTGTAATGGCAAAGCCAGCGACAACCAGTAACTTAAAACTTGAAGATTCTTAATGAGTGAATTCGATTTTATTTTTATTCAACTTGTTTTGGCCAAATTTCCATCCAATTTTTTCATAAAAAAGCCAGAAGGATTATTAAATTTTCAAGTTGGTTTTGTTTTTTTCCTTTCCTTGAAAAGCCCAGAATACAGAAAAAACGGACAATTAAATAAAATTGAAATTTTGAATCCCCCTTGGAGACAACTCATTGGTTTTCCTTTAAATTTTAAAATATAAATACTTTCCGAGGTTTTTCCCAAAATTGAGGAAATTCACCAGCCAAGTTCGGGAGCCCGTTTGAAATTAATAATCGGACCCACCAATTTTTCCTTTGAAAGTGACAAATTTAAATTTTTGTTGGTTTTTAAAATTTCTTTTTGTAAGGAAAATAGAATTTTTTAACCGTTGTTTCAACGTTTGATCCAGCTTTTTCGGCCAAATCTTGTGCTTCTCCAAATTTATTTTAAATCAAATAATTCTTCCAAGACTTTATAAAACGTTAAATTTGGAAAATTTGAAAATTTTCTTGGGGCCAATTAATCTGCCGCCCCCATTCAAACGGTACCAAAAATCTGGGAGCGTTGGTGAATATCATTTAAATTTTTAAAAGGGTTTGGTCCAACTTTTCTCGAAAAACCGGGTTGGGTAAACTTTCTGCTTTTCTGTTTGGGTCCATTTTTAAAACCACAAAATCTTGAAATAAATAAGGCAATTTTGATAAGTTGTTTTTAGCCTTCATTGAAAAATCATTTTACTTTAAATCCTGCATAATGAATTTCCAATTTTCCCAAAATTGAAAACCACCACCTTTAAATTATAAATTAATTTAGCCCAAATTTTTCCCGGATTTCATAATTTTAGTTTAAATTTTTCGGCCAAAAAGAAATTTCATCTTGGCCTTTGAAACTTTCCAAATTGTGGTTGTTGCCAAAATTTTAAAAAATTGTTTTTCAATTTTCCATCGTTAACGGGTTCCTTTTCTCAATTAATCTTCAGCCTAACGGGTGGTAAAAATTGGTTGAGCGGTAATTCCTTGAAAAGGTTTGGCCTCTCAACCAAATCCTTGTTGAAAGCCGTGGGCCTTTTTCCAATAAATTTGGAAAAACCCTTTTGCAAAGCGTATTTAAGCCTTGTCAATTTAATACCCTCTTTAAAAGGCAAAACAATTTAAATATAAATCCATAATTTACCCAGGACTTTTAACTTCCATAAAATTTTCCAAAGAAGGAAAATTTCACGATTTAAATTTCCAAATTTTGTTACCAACAAAAATTTTTATGTAATTATTTTTCGAAAATTGTTTTTCCAAAATATATTCGCGTTTGGATTTAACCGAAAACCGGGAAATTTGGTTGAGCGTTTAATTTTTAATTTTGGAGTAAATTTCCTCGTTTAATTAAAGGAAAATAATGGGCTTGTATACGGCTAACCCTCCAAAGGAAACAGGAAAAATTTTTAAATATCCTCGTAGGCAAACATTTTTGGTAGTGTTTTGTTCAAAAATTATTCAAAATTAATTTCGAGTTTGTTTAGAAAGGAATTTGGCTTGAAGGGAATTTTTAATTTTGGAGATTGTAATTAAGGAAAGCGGCTGAACTTCCCAAGGTTTGTTCCAATAGACAACTTATTAAGTTTGGAATTTTTCCTGTTCGATTTTAAATCTGATAAATTTCCCTTTGGATTGTAGCGTAGTTTGTTAATTAGTAAAAAGTTTAACCGTTTTCCTGTATTTAAACTTAAATTTCCCTTTGTTTATTATTTATATTTATTATAAAAATAATATTTATAAATAAATTTTTTATATATATATATATATACATAAACACAATAACTCCTTCAGCTCGATATAAATTTTTCCCACTTGTTTCTGTCTGCTGCTAACCTTTTGGCCTCTGTCCACAATTTTCCTTTCTTCTTCAGTACTTTTTCAATTGCATCATTCCAAGTTTGTTTTGGTTTTCCTCTCTTTCTTGTACCTATTGCTTTGGATTCCCAGATCATCCGTGTCTGCGCTTTTTCCTCCATCCTTTGTAGGTGTCCCCACCATCCCAGTTGTCTTTTTTCAATAAAGTCTTCTGCAGGTTCAATCTTTAGTTCTTCTCTAGTTATTTCATTTCCAATTCTATCACGTTTAGTTATACCTTTTACTCTTCTCAGATATTTCATCTCAAATGCCGTTATCTTACTTCAATCTTGGTCAGCTAGCACTCATGACTCGCATCCGAAGGTAAGAATTGGTCTGAATACTGCCTTGTACACCTTCATCTTCGTTTTTCTTGATATTTCTTTTTTATTGATAAGGCCTTTACTCAGTGCATGAGACACTTTGTTAGCTGACTCTATCCTTCTATTCACCTCTATGCTTTGTTCTTTTGTTTCTACTATAGTTACTCCCAGATACTGGAAGTTGCTTACTTGTTCTATCTTTTCTTCATCTATTTGGATTTTTACATTTTTCTTATTGTTTGTTACTACCATTATTTTAGTTTTTGACTTATTCATCTTCATTCTATTTTGGCTTAATACTTCGTTCCACACCTGAAAATTTTCCTTAACGTCCTTTTCATTTCCCACTATTAACACTACATCGTCTGCAAACACATTCGGATATAACAATCTTCTCCATCTTTCGGCATCCCACAGCCAAGGGTTTTGTTCTTGGCTTGAAGATAATAAAAAGTAGTGGGCTGAGACATCCACCTTGTCTAACTCCTTCATTTGTGTATAAAATTTCCGACTCTGCATTCTTGCTTATTTCTTATTTATTGTCTCTTTGTACATGCATTTCGTGATGCTCATTAATTTCTCATTTATGTTTTTCTTTCTTAAGCACTCCCAAATTTTAGCTCTCGGCACTCGGTCAAATGCCTTCTCCATATCTATAAATGCTAGGTACATTGTTTTTGATCTTACCAAAGTTCTGTTTATAATCTCTTTAATTGTGAATACATGGTCTTCTATACTTCTTCTTTTCTTAAACCCACCTTGTACTTGTAGTAACTTGGATTTTACTTCTTTCTTTAGTCTCACCTTTATAATTTTTTCAAGAATATTTATTGGGGTACTCATTAGGGTTATGCCTCTGTAATTTTGGTATTCCATTGCATCTCCCTTTTTGTATATTGGCAAAATTAATCCAGTTTCCCATTCTTTAGGTATTTTCTCTTCTTGCCAGACTTTATTAATTATTTTGAGAAGTATTTGTAGTCCATTTTCCTCTATGTTCTTAACCATTTCTATTGTGATGCTGTAACATTGCCAGGCGCATTTCCATTTTTCACTTCTTTTATTGTTTCATTTACGGTTTCTTCAGATTTTTCTCTTACGTGCTCTGTTTCTATTTCGAGCAATTCTTGAAAGTAGTCTTTCCATCGTTGCATAACTACGGTCTTACTTCTTAATATTTCTTCTTTTTTATTTTTTATTGCGACTACATCTGTATTTTTTTCCTTAGATTTTTTAGAACTTTGAAAAATAGTTACTGATTACTTTTACTATCTTTTTATAGTTTTTCTCCGAACATTTTTCATGTCTGCTGTTTTGCTTCTGTAACTAATTTTTTGAATTTAGTTCTTTGTTCTTTGTATTCTACATTTTTTTTATTCTGCTGTTTATGTAGATTATCCACTTTACTTTCTTAATTCTAACTTGTTTTTATTTCTTCTCGCCACCACGTTGTTTGTTTCTTATCCTTGCTTTCTTTATATGTTCCACATACCTTTTTGACGGTCTCCACTATTGTATGTTTAAATATTTCCCATAATTCCCCTATGTCTTTGTTATCTATTTCATCTTTAATCTTCTCTATTTCTCTTTCAATGTATTCTTTAAACTCTTTTGCTATTTCTTTATTTTCCAGCTTATAAGTTCTAATTGTTTCTCTGATTTTTTTTGTTTCTTTTTTGGCATCTTGTGGGTTCTCTTTCTTGTATTCTTGTTTTATTTCTGCTATTACAAGGTAGTGGTCACTGCCTATTTCGAATCATCTTTTGACTACTACGTCCTCTATTACTGCTCAGTTTTTCCTTTCTACAATTATGTAATCAATAATAGAATATTCTCCCCTGCTTGGTACTGCTCTCGTGTACTTGTGGATGTTCCTGCGTTCGAATAAAGTGTTTGCGATTATTAAGTCGTGTACTACACAGAAGTCTAGCAATCTTCGGCCGTTGTTATTTCGTGCTTCTTCTCCGAATTTTCCAATCACTTTGTGTCCACCATTGCTTTTTTCTACTCTCGCATTTCGATCTCCGGCAACCACAATGTTCCCCTTGACTGCTTTTACTGTTAGATTTATTTGTTCCCAGAATTTATCTTTATCTTGTACTCTGTCATCTTCATTCGGTCCATATATTGCTATTATAGTTTCTTCTTGTGTTGCGTTTTTAAATTCAATTGTTAGTATTCTATCAGATACTGCTTTCCATTTATTTAACTTACTTATAATATCTTTGTGGAGGATGCATCCAACCCCTGTTTGTGATCTTTCCTTCATATCTACTCCACTCCATACTTTCAGATGTCCCTTATCTAGCTCTTCTATTCAGCTCCCTTTCTTTTTAGTCTCTAATACTATTACCATTTCAACCCCGGCTCTTTCAAATTCATCAATTAGCTCCATTTCTTTTCTTTTCATGCCCCTAATGTTCTATGTTCCTATTTTTCTCTTTGTAATTTTCCATATCCTTGTCCATTGCCTCTGTTGTTGCCTTTATTTCTATTCTTATCCTTCATAGTTAGTTACAAAAGTTAACTAAGCTAATATATAAATAGCAATAAATACGGAAGCATATAAATGGCATCATATTCCTCGATTTTTAATATTAGACCTGTATAAAAGGTTTATAACTAATTATAAACATACAATATTTTAAAAAACGACGTATTTTAAAGAATGCAATTTAACTTGGCTTGACGTTTTCGTCTGTTTTTATAAAAAGATAGAGAATTTGATTAACTTACTAAATAAATGCAATGCCTTTCGGTTATATCAAGTCATCAGGTGAATTCAAGTTGCCACGTCATATAATTTAGAAGGCCAACCGTAGATAAAACGAAATCAGGTTATATTTTCGGAACGCAATAAATAAATTGCTTTGTAGATTGCCGAAATAGATATCATTATATGGAATCTTAATTGTAAAAGTATACAGGCGCTATCACTCACAATATCAATATCTCTTCAGAAATCTATAAATAAACAGCTTTGTAGACTGCCGAAATAAGTAAGATCAAAATATGCAGTTTCATAATTTTAGATTGTGAAATTATTAATGTATTATGAATTTTAAAATATTAATCATTTATACTACAAATGTTTTGCCCTACTTTTTTTTAAGAAAACCGATAAATTTCACAACGCTAAGGGTTTTTTCAAACAGTTTACTTACTGCTAATATTATAATTTTAATAATAAATATAAGTATCTATGTTACAAATCTAAAAATTAGCAACAATTCTTTTTCTAATTTGTGCTATTAGCGAAAATAAAACATTTTAGCATAGTAAATAACAAGCACAATTTATCCTGCTTATCCTTGTCATTGGTTAATAGGGCTAATCACAGAATGCTCGATGTCGGTACACTTTTAGTGCTTTACTTTGAGAATTTCTACATTTTTTAAAACTCGTTCTCGTAATATATAAAATCCATAATAAATATTTGATAACTTCATACAATTCCATTCCTCTACAATTCTAACTTTGTATACTATAGAACGGTAAATATACCACATAAAAATCTATACATTTTGAATATATTGAACTTGGGTGCAACAGCACTTGATCACAATCGAAGTGCGCGTAAATGTCTTAAACAAAACACATCCAGTTTAAAATTTAAGATTTGAATAGCGTGCCGTTTGCGTTTTGCAAACGTTGGAAGTTTTTATGTGTACAGTTAGTGTCTAATCCCATGGCAAAGTCTATCAAAAACCGCCAGAAGCGCCATACATTTGTGGACTAGGTTTTAGAGAACAGAACAATTAATGTTGATTTTTGTCAAAAAGCTCATATTGAACTGCAAAGCTCATTTATATGCGTGTAACCGCAAAGTATTTGAAGTGTTAGGTGGGTACAGTTATCAGATTTTCGCAAGCCAGAGTCAATTAGATCGAAATTTAACGCAGGTTAGAGGGCATTTAGGCCTGAAAGTATTAAGCCAAAAAAGGTCGGCGTTTGGTGCAAAAACTCTAAAGATCCAGATAAGAAAGGGGGTAGACCAAGGACCTAACACACGGATGACAATTGCACAATTATCGAACTTTGTTATGGGAAAATCGTCAATTTTCATTTGTTCGGGTCTTTGTAGAATTCTATGACGAGGAAGCGCTTTTAGTATCAGAAGAAATTGTAAGTCACAGTTGCGGACTACTTCGAGCAACTTGACAAGCAGCAGTAACGTGAAGAGTTGTTCAAACTACTGTCACGCTGGGATAAATGTCTCAAAGTTTACGGAGATTATGTCAAGAAATATACAAAAGCATGTAGTTTCTTGTGGAAGGTATCAAACAATTTTTTTAAATATAAATGTTTCTACCTTTAATATCGAAGA
This sequence comes from Sinelater perroti, assembly GCA_036346155.1. Lineage (NCBI taxonomy): Eukaryota > Metazoa > Arthropoda > Insecta > Coleoptera > Elateridae > Sinelater > Sinelater perroti. The sequence continues at coordinate 3,453,903 of JARFIY010000099.1, forward strand.
CTCCTTGTATTTCGTACGTAACTGCTAACTCTCCATTTTACATTAATAGCAACAAAATTCGAGTTGATCCAGTATTTTGTGTTTTATTTAGGAAGAAATTTCTAAATTGGAATTACCTTATTATCTGATTTACTAATCAGCATACGCAGGCCATAAAAGCACATATCTTAGCACATATTTACACATGTATTACTTTCGTTACAATTTTTCTCCACTAATCGCTTTGTTTAGCTTTAATCTGTCAGTTTGCTACGTGCAGCTTCTGCAAGTCTTCTTTTATGCTTTCCAGCGACTTTTTTTGGAGTTTGTCTTTGCGTCTTCTCCACTCGTTCTTTTTCATTATTTTTCGTGTAATTATTATTTTTCAGAGAATCTGTCAACAGGTCTGTGCTTTCATGTACGTTATGATCGCTATCTGGTTGTGCAGTGACATAAATCTCCCTTTTTTATTGCACCGAAGATCTTTTTTAATATTTTCTTTTCCATGCCTTTATTTTATTTGCGTTCTTTAGGTTTAAGGTCTAAACACCAGTCTCATAATAACTATCTGGTAAATTTAAATCTTGGTGTTGCGCAAGACTTCTTTTGATGTAATCAATTTAAACAATTTTTCCTGGATGTTTGCGTTATGCATTCTTTCTTCCACTGATTTATTTCCATCGCCCTTACACGTAACTTCTACTCCTAAATATATGAAATTGTAAACATTTTCGAAAAACATGTTTCCCCATTGATTATACTACTTATCTGTAACTTTCTATATCAGTATTTATACCTTATCTATTGCCATATATTTAGATCTATCCTCATTTCTCCACAAGCAGATTTTTCCTTGCTGCAGATTAGCCTCTTCACTACATCTAGCAGCCCTTTCCTTGATCATGCAATAAACGGAATGTCGTAATGGGATCATTTCTACACTTAAAAGCAATACAATTGACTCACTAGCTGCAAGCGCATTTTTGTTTCATGTTTCAGTTCAAGAAAAACGAAAATAAAAACATTTACGTGTAAAGAGTATCTTAGGCGCGTAACAACAGGGAAATACGAGTGATTTTTCGTCTCAGTATCCCCCAGCAATAGACATATGACTAGCGTTGACAACAAGCAAGACCTGAGATCGCTCAGATACGTTGTCGCCAGTGCTTGGACAGTGAAAAAAAGACAGCCAACTTGACCCCAAAAAAGACAGCTACAGATCTCAAGCTGACTGCAATCCAAAAGCAAATGCGACTAGAATTTGCTCACCATCATCTCGATTGCGAGTTAGGCCATTGGAGTCTGATATTATTCACCGACCAGTCCAGGATGTGCCTACATGGCAACGTCAGGAGACGTGGAGTCATAGAAGGCCAGGGGAGCGATTTGTTTATTGCTGTAAACGGGCATTTTTATTCACAGAAAAAGTGAGCTGTTTTTAGTGACTAGTGGAGGACGCGGAGGAGGTTTAACAGCAGACCGCTACATCAGGAACATTCTGGAGGAACATTTTCCGTTTGCGGTATTTGTGAGTGAGGACTTTATGCTAATGCGCCACAATACGCGATGCTACACCGCGCGAGTGACCCCTACCTACCTGACTGACGTCGGTATACCAAAAATAGACTGGCCTCTGTGTAACCCAGACGAATCCAATTGCGAAGAGTTCAGGTCAGAAATCTTAAACCAGGGAACGTGGTGGAACGGAGATCGGTGTTTGTTGAAGAGTGGGAAGCGATACCTCAGGACAACATAGGAAAAGTGATCCGATCTATGCGTAATCGCTTGGAAAGTGCAATTAGGAGTAGAGGTGGCAACATCACGTATTGAAAAAAATCATTAAATTAATTTCAACTGAAGATTTCATTTATATTTCTTTCATAATCGCATTTTTCCTTCTAACTCTTTTGTGTTACATATATTATTAGACCCATAACAGGTTAAAGCGGTATCTTTTGAAGCTTTCAAACAGTACACTGAAATTTACTTGGAATTTTATCGGTGTAGATACGCATTTAATCGAAATTCAAACATGTTACTGACTGTGAGTCGATTATTTTGATCTCAAATTTCTGGAAATTCCATCTAAGTCGATAATTGCACCTCTCCTTGACTACCTTGCGATTAAACCGTATTGTTTGCCTCCTCCACTGATTGCTCATTATTTGACACTAATTCAAAATGTACTTCACATATTTCTTAAACTATCTCTGTCTTATTATATTGGTAATTATTTTTTACATTTTCTATTTCTTGGTAGAATTTTGGATTTTCTTTGTTCTAAAATAATTTGCTTCATTTCTGTTTCTTAGCTCTCCAGCTCACTTTCTTAGTTTTTCTTTTTAATTCTTTATAATTTCGTTTGTTTTCATTTAGGTTTGACCACATTAATGTATATGCAATACATCACCTTTAGTTTTAGACCCCATGCTTCTCTATGAACTCAACTGGCTAACATGTGCTGCCTTCGCCTTTTCTTTTGATTCTTTGAATATGTTAAGACGAGGTGAGTTATCAGTCTAAAATAACTCTAAGACACTTTACGTCATCTAATAATTTTATTTCTAGATCTGGAAATCTAAGAGGTCCCAGTCCAGTCATTCTAAGTTTCTCCTCCTTATAAATGCTGCTAGGGTAGATATTGAAGAAACTATGTTTTATTTCCTCTGCACATATCCAATTTGTGCCCAGGTTTAAAGTTCTTTGCATACGTTCCTTAACTGTGTTGTTCTTTTCTGGGATATATTCCAGTGTACCACGTATATTTCTTCTCGTGTCTTTAACAGCTCGTCTATTACAATGTTTCACAGTAGAAGAGACAAAGCTCCTCCTAGCGGATATTCACTTTCAATTTTTCTTCTCCCGTCACGAATACATATATTTGTCTTTCTTTACATTACATTAATATCCTCAAAACATGCCATAGCGCATTGATTTAATGATGTCCAAAGAAACCGTAAGTGTATTTTTAGAAAAGTATTGTTTAGGTGCGACAAAATCACAGCGATATAAAACCTTTGTTATCTTGTAACTAAAGAATCTTTGCAGGGCAAACCCACTTATCGCGCATTTTGATTAGCGCTGACGAAATTCGCAGTCATCTATTGAATTTGTTGAATTTAAAAACGTGATTGCTGATTGGACGATCTTTACTAAAGAATAGTTAAAAATATAATAGAAAAACTGTTTTGAAGCTCTGGGATTAACGCCTTAGTTTGTAAATATCACCCCCAAATGCCGATATTCCACATAAGACAATCGACTCTAGAATGTCACAACTTTATCTGTGCCGTTGTGCAAATTAGTATTGCAAATTGAGCACGTTACCTCGATATTCATAGCTAAAACTGGAAAAAAATTTTTGGCTATACATGTAACGCTTAAACAACAATTTTGAGGTGAAATTTGAAAAGTGTATTACTTTCTACGATGTTTGTTGTCAAAATGTGTATCAATTAAAACATTCACGTACGTAAGTACATTAAGCAGTAGGTGGTATTCATAAAGTTATAGAATGTTAATAAAAACAAAATTACTTACCACCTGTTTTTTCCACGCACGTGCATATACTCGTAATTAAATGCGATTTGTGAAAAAACGTGTGAGAACCGTGTGAAAGTACTGTAATACTAATATTGTGTACTTGTATGATGTTTTTATGTTAACAATAACAAAATTACTTCAAACGTGTCGTTTGAAATAGTAAAAAGTCTGAAACGGTTGCTTTTGAATTCGTAAACAACTATATCGAAAATCCGTTCTAGCGCGTGTCTGCTCTGTGCTGCAGCCCCTTTCTTTCTCGTCCGCGCGGCATCTCCCTCGCTCTCGATGTATTGCTGACGGCGTAATGTGGACGCCAGCTATACCCAGGGATCGTACCGGTGTCCACCGTGAGACTTTTTGAAATGGCCAAAAAACAAAAATTCAAACTACAAGCAGGCAACCCCACATAACCGAGGGAATTTGCTTTATTATAATAAATATAAATATAAATAATCCATAAATTGAAGCTATAAACAGGCAATCCCATGTAGCCCAGGAAGCCTGCCTTCCTGTAGATCATCGATTCCCAAAGTGGTCCAGGTGGACCTCCAGGAGTCCACGGGAGACTCGACGGAGGTCTACGTTGACGTGACAAAAAATGGGGGTTCGCAATTCGTAAACGGGGGTCCACAAAAATGTATCTGGTTTCGATAGTGAAGAACTAAAATGTTGGTTTGAGTTCACCTACCAATGTAGGCAGATAATATTTTAAAAAGCTCAGCGACTGTTACTTGTAAAAACTTACATATTCCATATTCAGTACAACGTGTCGAGACTTGCAAAGCGCTGCCGCTGCCGCAGTCCGCAATACTTGTTCAGACGTGCAAAGGGACAAATTACGACTTGTGGTGTGTGTGCTTGCAATCTTGCATGAACTTGTTTGATTCTTTACCAATATAAATACGATTGCCACGGATAAACGCTATTCATTTGTTTCGCGAATTTCGAAAAGAAAAGTAAAGTAAAGTGAATCGATGTTTGCCACTGTCGGAAAAGTAAGTACTTACCTGCCTATTTGTTATACACACTTTTATTTTATTTATTATTTATCTATTTATTTTACAATTTATTGTACACGTGAGTAAACAAAAAATGGAAAAAAATTACAAAAAAATACGTAGATACAAAAGGTGAGGCTTATTCGTAAAAGAAATCTCTTCGAACCCACCTGCGACAGGAAATATATTTATGTTGTAATAAGTATATTTGTAATGTTTGCGTGTAAATAAAATATGTGAGATTTGATTGGTTTATTGTGTTATGGGTAGATGTCAAAGGAGTAAAGTTGGATGGAATGACTTTTTTGATTGGCTAACTTTACTTTTTGACATCCACTCACAGCACAATCAATTAATTAATTAACCAATAACTCAGCCGCAACGCAAATTTCCATAGTTAGATCCAATCTTCACATTTTTTTCGAGTTTTGGGAATGTGGTAGAAATGTAGCTGCAGGGGGTCCACCGGAACCAGCAAAACTTTCAAAGTGGTCTATGAGGAAAAAAAGTTTGGGAGCCTCTGCTGTAGATGATTTTAAAAATTCTCTCTCCCACCACGCGCTCCGTCTCTCTCGCTCCCGCAGCGCTTATGGCCGCGGAGTGGGCACCTTCTCCTCCGCCAGCAGTCAATTTCCGCACATCGCGTTCACGGCTATTTTTCTCCGCATTTCACGCTTATCAATGTCGAATAAAATGTCATTTCTTATGCATCTTGGCGCGCTCTTTCGATTGGAGCAAACCGTTTTTCTCTACGTGCCTTCGTTCGTGAGATATAAGCGTTTTAAACTTTTGCAAGTGATTTTCGCATCGAAGTGCAACACTAGGATTTTTTTACTATTTTTTCCCATGATCAGCGCACTCAAATACATAAGAGACCACAATGCCATCCTGTAAGGAGAAGTTTCGAAGTTGGGCTAAATTTGACTGGACTATAGGTGGCTGCCAGCACATTTGACGCATGCTGGTTTTAATGAGCAGTAATTTTTTGTTGACAACAGTGGCATTGCAGCATGTTTTTCGTTTTTCTTCTGGCTTCTACTGTTACTATTGAGTGATACATTGAGGTTAACGAGTAAATGCGTTTGGCTTGTTTATTTTGAGTTAAATCTACTGCGCAAACTGGGAGTGGTTTTTTGCCTTTAGTATATAAGCGAGTTACTTTTATTATTAGCAATGTTTTAATTAATTCTTCCTTTATTTCTCGGTCGGTGAGGGAAAGTGAAACATTCTTAATAACCACTGAGATCAGTTTGTCGTCTGGGTCTTGATAAGTATAGTACTGTTCCTCCTTTGTGGTAAAATATTTTGTTAGTGTTCGATAGTCTTCGTTTTTGGTTAAGTTAATACGGAGTGTAGTTGTGTTGCAAGATGTTGTGAATGGTCCGGTAGAGAGTTTTTGTATATCTTCTATCAATGCTTTGTGGTTAACTGCATTATCCAGGTATATTGGTGGTACTTAACTGGTTTGGTGTTTGATTGTGTATTTTGCGGGCTATCATTATCCGAAGAATGTGTGGGCACTATGGCTGTTTCCAGATGTGGCTGTAGATAGTATTTGTTGCTTGTTAAAAGATCTTGGGTGGTCCATGCGTACCGTTTCTGCACATCATTGATAGGCGGTGATAATTTATCATATTTGCGTTTATTTAGCAATTGATAATCCATTTTTAAATAATGTTTGTTAATAGTTTCTATATAATTTGTTTACTTAAAAAATTAGTTTACCAAAATCAATAAATCCTTGGTAGACTTATTTGTTTTTTGACTTTCCTGCTTCCATTATAGCTTTTGTTATTTTATCATTGTTTATCCTCGTATTATTGTACCAGTTTAATTCTTTCTATTACTAGTTTTTGTACTGTTATTTTTCTAATATTTTTATCGCTTATTCTGTCCCATTTATTTTTTCTACTAGTACATCTTCCCATGCAATACTACATACATTTTCATATATTGTTACACATTCTAGTAATTCTTTTTACCTTTGATGTCTTCGTTATTTTAGTTATATTCGGGTATTTTATTTATTTTCATCAATCCCGCCAGTGTGCTTGGCGGGACTTTTAATGAGCAATAATTACCACCTGTAAGGGCACTCAATAAGTCTAGAACCTATAAAAGCCTACCTAAAATGGCAAGAAAACGTTTCGAAATTAGAATTGAAAAAGTATTAATGCTACAACAATTTTATGTCTCGTTACTCAATAATAAAAAAATTTCTAGTCTATAGCGATAAAGCTACGGCTATAATTTTTAAACCGTTGTCAATAAATGAATATAACCGGAGATTTTTTGTATCCTAGGTAATGGCAACAATTTTTGTATCTTAGACGAATACTGCAGCGTGCAACATAAACATGTTATAAAGATTTGATTGTTGAAAATTACCTAAATTAAAAATTCATTTAGTCCAAAATGAGTTATACACGGGAAACAAACTTCCAACATAGTAATTGGTATTGCTGCCATAGGGTGCTCAATTGGTTCAGCGTGCCGGACCATTTTAAATTTTTCAAAACTGATCGCAACAACAAATTTTAATTTTTCATTTATTGCCTAAGTCTAACCAATAGGTTAAATACAATTTTGATGCACTCGTGTATTGAAAACTTACAGACCTGCAATATGTGTAATCCATATGACATAGGTACCCACTATAGTTGAGAAATTAAATAGTAAATATTTAATTTTTTACAAAGTTTGCACATTTTTTAACCATCTTCATTCGCACGTGAAAATATGAAAAACTTGGTAGATATCCTATTTGCTAAGATCATTGTAACATATTAAATACGCATCTTGGGTCGCTTGGTATAGTACAAAAGATCCAATTTTTTTCCTTCCTTAATATTCAAAAACCAAAAAACTTTGTAATGCACGCAAAGCAAAACTTCTTTTTTTGTATTTGACCCATAAAATTTTTTTGGTCGAAACTGCTAGCAATTTTCTCGAATTTGGTCGATCTCCTGGAATCTCCTAGAAGTACTATCAATTTGGTTTCTTATTTTTTAAATATCTGTTGTATATTCCATGCTTCTTTGCATATAGTTCATAACCATTCTCTTCGTTTTTCTCCTAAACACGTAATTATCTCACGAGTTACTTCTTCTACTTTGTTTTTCATCTATTATTTTCTGTGATTCTGCCATTTAGATTAGCGCTATTTTTCCAGGAAGTCTTATTTTTGTTTACTAGTTGTTCTATTTCCTAATTTTGTTCTCTAAGTATGTTTTTAAATTTGATGCTAGCGCATATTTCCTCTAGTATATTTTAAATATACGTAAATACATATTCCGATTTTTTATTTCCTAAGCTTTTAAATTTTGTGTTTGTACTTCCTTAATATTTTTTAGTATTTTCTTTATTTTTTTAGTTTACAAATTGGTACTTTGCTATATTATTTGTGTTCTTCTAAGGTATTGGTTTTTATCAATCATTTTCTATTACTAGTTTATGATTTTTAGTGTACGCTTTATAATAGATCAAACTCTTAGTGTTTCGCTTATTTTTAGTTCCCATTTTGTATTTTAATATTGTCAAAATATTAATTTGATAAAAATCAAAGAACTCTATCCCATTTCTATATATTGTTCCTTTTCCATCATTTTTTATACATATTATTTTTTTATTGTTGTCTCTACCTACTCTGGAATTCCATTCTCACATAATTATAGTTTTGTAACGTTTTTTTCTTAAAATTATTCTAAAACTGTTTTCTAGTTCTATATAAAAAAATGACCATTTTCTCTTATCCTGTTTTTTAGTAGATCATAAATATGTATATTAGACTTATCATGTAGTTGTAGATATATAACTATTATTTTTGAGTTCACAATGGTATATTCGATTATTTTTTTTATTTTTTCTTCTTTTTATGTAGGCTGCTAGCATGTTTCTAACCGCACAGTCGTGTGTTACTATAAGCCATGTTAGGCGTTCCTGCCTAGACCTCTCCTCCGATCATTCTCCAATAATAGTTACAATAAGTACACAAGTATTATCCAAAAAAAGTTCTCCTAGCCTTAGTAACAGAGTCACAAATTGGAACCACTTCAGAGAAATAATTGAAGAATCGTTAACACTCGAGATACCTCTGAAATCCAAGGAAGAACTCGTCTCTGCAGTAGAAGTTTTTAATCAAGCGATCCAAAAAGCGGCTTGGCAATCAACACCACCGAAAAGTTTAGTAGAAAATAATTCAACTCTCCCTCAGGAGGTCAAAAAGAAAATAGCTGAGAAACGACGACAACGCAGAAGGTGGCGAAACACTAAACATCCTGAAGACAAAAAGAAGCTCAATAAACTAACGGACCAACTCAAAAAACTACTGTGCAGTACTAGAAACAAATCGATTCAAAACTAGCTGAGGCGCTTGACACCTACGGAAAACACGGATTATTCACTCTGGAGAGCAACAAAAAAATTGAAACAACCCCAACAACACATACCACCTATCAGACTTGAAGACAACACCTGGGCTAGAAATGACTATGATAAAGCTTGTGCCTTCCCAAGACATCTAACAAAGGTTTTTAGTCCATTTGACACCCAAACCACACCAGACGTGGAATTGAATCTACCGATCAAGCCCTTTAAAGCCAGTGAAGTCAAGCTGTATTTCTTGACGTCGAGAAAGCCTTTGACAAAGTCTGGCACGACGGATTGTTATTTAAAATCAAGAAGGCACTACCTCCTGACCACTATGAAGTACTGAAGTCATATCTCACCAAGAGGCATTTCCTAGTTAGGTACGGAGACGCTCACACATCTCTATCTCCTGTCAAAGCTGGTGTCCCTCAGGGAAGCGTGTTGGGACCGCTGTTGTACATCATATTTACAGCTGACCTTCCGACCTCAACAAGTACTACAGTTGTCACATTCGCTGACGACACAGCAATATTATCATCACATGTAGACCCAAACATAGCATCCGAGAAGTTACAGTCCCATTTAAATAATCTAACTGAATGGTTTAAAAAATGGCGTATTCATATAAATGAATCAAAATCAACCCAAGTAACGTTTACAACTAGAAGAGGAAATTGCCCCACTGTAATCATAAACAACAAACAAATCCCACAGAACGAAACAGTTAAGTACCTAGGTATGCACCTGGACAGACGGCTAACGTGGAGAAAGCATATATTTACAAAGCGTAAACACTTGGGTCTAAAACTCCAAAAAATGTATTGGCTCCTGGGGCGGAAATCACAATTGTTACTGGAGAGCAAAATACTACTCTATAAGACAATTATTCGTCCAATTTGGTTATATGGGATACATCTCTGGGGAACAGCTAGTAGATCGAACATCGACATTATAAGGCGGTTCCAGTCAAAGGTACTGCGATGCTTAGTCAACGCCCCGTGGTTTGTACCAAATGAAATAATTCGGCAAGATTTAGGACTATCAACTGTGACTGAAGAAATACACAAGTGTAGTGTTCGTTATCATGACAAACTTAGTGCTCACCCAAACGCATTAGTAGAACACCTCCTGGATCCCGACGATGACGAGCCACGGCTTAAGAGATTCAAGCCTCTCGATTTACCAACACGATTCGCGTAAAAGTGAAGTTTAGTGCTATCAAACTGTAACGGTTAACTTCGGAAAAATGTTCGCTGGAACGTTTTTCATCATGTCCTGTAATATATACTGTTAAAACAATTACTAAATGCCAATTTTATGACAGATTGTAAGCTATAAATAATTTAAAAAAAAATGTTAGGCGTGCCCTGGGCAGGTGGCTAGAAACCCGATAATTTAGAAAAAGGAGAAAAATGTACTTCACGGCCGCCAAAGGCGTTTGTATAACGGACGGAGAGCAGTCGATGGTTTCCATTGTTATTGACCCGAAAATCGAACACAGAAACACCACGCGCTAGTGCCAAGTCGAAGCCTTTACCTCGTAACTATTATGCTGTTATTGCATTCATCTGCATTTCAAATTTCTCACCACTTCTTTTGCTCTGTTCTATATTCACTCCAAAGCAATATTAATATGTGATTATTTGTTAGTTACAACTGATGTCTTCCTATTTTCTTTGTTCCGCTTAGTTCTAATATCCAAATATTATTGTTATCCGTTTTTTCAGTTGTTTTGATAAACATTTCTGTCATAATATTTGTTTTTTAAGTGCTTTGTCTTCTTCTACTGCTACTTTTATATAGTACATGACTAATATACCGACAATTAAACTTCAACAGATGCAACATTTGCAGACATGACAGTCGTGATGACAACGCGATAGCGACTCTAACATATCCTTTTTATTTATTGGTACATTAATAATCAGAACCATTTACAAAGAAATCATTCTGTGAGTTATTAGAATGGCGTCAATAGCATTAAGAAATTTATTCAGCAATTTTACTCCATATTTTAGAAGCAATGGGCCCCTTTCTAATGTTGTAAGATCGATGTAAGAAGGTTTGAAAAGTTTTTAATCTCTGAGAATGGTTGTTACATCTTTTGCTACGTTTTTATTTCACTGTTGCTATTCCAAGATCAATGTATAGTGTTATCTATATTATTAAAGCGCCATGGAAAAATATACGGTGTGAATCGAAGAAACAATCAATTTTAATAGTTGAGGGCTTTTTAGATTTGTCTTAAAGAGACGAGGTGCGAGTTATAGGTTTGAATGCGATCTGAATTAACCATGGTCAGATAATAGTAGAAAAAGGGTGATCTTGCGAGGGAAGCGCGTGCAAAATAACGCCAAGCGCTTGACATCTATTCAATGTTCATTTTGTTTGCAACATTTTAATCAATAGTGCAAACATGCACTGTCGTGTCATTTTCTGGCTAAAATATTAAAATAATGAGTGATGCGTAGAATTCATTAAGTTAATAAATTGTTTGACTTTAAATAGGACGCAATTTGCGCCATGCCGTGTTCCTTGTCATACTTACATACCTGCGAGTTTTGCAATCATCCTAAGTGTTTTAGATTGATGGCGCTATACGAGGTGCGTTCAAGTTCTAAAGCCTCCATCTTTTCTGAAAAAGTACTTATCTAATAATGTAGAAACTTCAGTTACTTCTCAACGTAATCTGCGTCTAGACGTACACATTTTTTATAACGTCGTCGTCATGATTTCATAGCTTCTGAGAACACTTCCTTAGGGCTGTGTTTTTCGTACTGCAAAATCACTAATGTAACAAGGGCTCAATTGCAAAATAAGCGGCCATGAAGAGTGTCCTTTATGGTCGGAAATTCAGAGCAGCATCACGTATCAACATTTTCTGAGACATTGTCACCCCCGCAGCTTTGTGCTTGTCGGTCAGCATTCGTAGGACTCACCTTGAAGAAACTTTCCGCACTTTCAGGTAATCATTCAAAGCGGCCTCCGCAGATCCTACGGAAATGCCAAGATTAGAGGCGATATCACGCACGCCTAATCGGTGGTCTTCCACAACAACCTGCTAAACTAACACAATCATGGTTTCTGTCCGGCTGGTTCGTGGTCGAAGCTGCTCCGGTTCATTGTCACACAACTCTCGACATTCTTTAAACTTTCGCGCCTGTATCTCTCACTCAATTGGCGATCAATTTCGATGGGTGTTTCACCATGCAAGGAGGAAAAACGGATGATTACACGTTGTTTTTGAACACTAAACGTCGCCATTTTTAGTATACAAAACAACACTCGTTGCAACGGTGTTAATTAAACCTGTGCACATTCTATGGTGCTGTCATCTATATTACAAAGAAATATTTACCGACTCTTTTAAAATTAACTGCATCTTCTACTTACTCTCACTATTAAGAAAAAAAATGGAAACCTTGAACGCACCTCGTTTGATATTGATATTCGATTTACAATGATCGCTCAGATAAAATTTAAGAAATAAGTAATTCGCTTAGCTAAATTGACTTAATTTTGTATAAAAAACCATCGTGCCATCTTTGCATGACATATTTGTCTATATTTACAACATAATGACACTGTCAGATCGCGGAATTCTGTCTTCTAAAACCAAAGTTATAGTTCGGGATATAATTTTTCAACACATTAATTGCATGAAGTCGTTTAGTTACGAGTTTTTCTAGATTTTTTTAAAGTTAGTATTACTGTTACTCGTGCAAAACTTTAGTTGCAAAGACCAACAAGTAGAACAGTGTGGAAAAGATTTTTTAAGAACAATAAATCTCTTTTAGGAATTTCAATAGGCGCCTTTCTCATTATTAAATTAAATTTTAAATTAAATTATATTAAGAATTTTATCGTGCACCTTATTAAGGATCATTAAGTTCACCATTAGCTTCATCTGGGGAGTAAAGATTTCGGACAAATATCGGGCAAATAGTTTTGCCTTTTCCCGATCTGATCCAGATTTTTCTTTTGCGATCTCTTATTTGCCTACTACATTTCTGAAACTATTTGCCAGTCTATTAAACCCTTTTGTCAGCTGAATGGCCCTGTTTCTGCTTTTCTGTCGTACTAGATCAAGTATTTCGTTAGCAATATTTATATCCTTTCACACTATGTGATCGTAGATATTGAATTCCATGCTACACATAATACAGTAATAATAAAGTAGTTAGAGACTTCTTCAATTTATTGTAGTGTTATCCTGAAGAACGATTATACATTTATCCCAGTAAATTTTGTTGTTATTCAATGATAACATTTGATTAGTTATTGTTGTTCTGATAATTAAAAATTGATGTACGATCAGATGTTAGATTAAGGTTGCTTTCAATTTCTGTGTAGTTAGGAGAAATTTCCTGTATGATGAAGAAGTCTAATAGATCGGGTGTTTTGTCTTGGTCTGTAGGCTAATATGTTGGGTCTACAGTTGAATGGTGGTCGTAGTTTTGTTCACGTACAAATTATATAACGCTTTGTTTTAATCATAATTAATTTAAATCTCCAGTAAATGTGTTTACAATTACAATCTTGAATATGTCCTAAGTGACTTTTTGTCTAGACAGACAATTAACTGCCGACACATTTAGTAATTAAATTTGGTTAGATTAAAAATTAGACAATTAATGGTGTATGATAAACCTTCTTATTAGTATTGCTACACCTCCATATGATATAAATTATAATAAAGTATTGGAGGACAGGAACTACCCGTAAATTACTGTTACAAAAACATAACTATGTTATTTACATTAAAAACATTTCTATTTTATGTACCTTTGACTGAATTCCACTTAGATTTCGCAAAAATATACGTGAGCATTTAGACATTATTGAATGAATTTGTTTATAACAATATGCAACATATCTACAACAAACTTGTTTTGTTGTATTAGCTCTACAAACTTTTTGAATTGTTCTGAGAATTGCTTGATTATATAGTAATTAAAGCTTGTAATCAACTTCCAAATCCATAAAAAAAGGTAAATGTGTTTTATTAATTCTATGTTTTATCGTATATTTATTAGCGCTCTTACTTTGAAACTGTCTTTGATTGGCGACTCTGCTTTTTATATTGAAGGAATAGGTTGCAGTTAACAACCTCTCTATGCTTTGTCTTGCTTCATTTAGCAGTAGTATATTATTTTAAAATCTTCTATCAGCATTATCAATTTGTAATATTTATTGATAGTACTACCATTGTCAGTCACTGTTTTTGTTTTATACTGCTCCACTTCAACAACAGTAAGCAGCGCTTTAATTATTTTACTATAATCTATAACTCCTTTAACTAAAATTTGTAGAATTTAGGTGTTCTAAGTATTTTCTTGTAAATTCGGCATATTATTAAATGTATTCCCAGTAAAGTTACAGAGGGAAAAATATCTATTATTTTGTATGACATGCTATATCAACTTGTGTTGGTTTTGTTGTTCATCTGCTTTTCTTGATTTGTTCACTTTGCTATTCTTTGTTTTCAAACTCTACGTCTCTAGCACTAATGGACATAAATTTATCTACATTGTTTGAGAAGGTATTTGACGATAGGCTACATAATTAGATATTTGGTACATATGGTGGTTACTAAGTCCGTAGAAATATTAATAACAGGAACTAAGGGATTATCTAGTTTTATATCAGAAAATTTAAAGCTGAAAAGTTGATTGCTGTGGTAGTCGCGTTGACGAATAAAAGTTAATGTTAAATGTCATATAAATGACATGAATAACTTCCTTATAAGTATGAAGACGAAATCGATTTGACCAGTGTCGTTTATGCTGACCTTCCGGTCAGCGGTAATCGTGTCGCACACACTTTCACCAATAAATCGATACACGTCCTTAGTGCATGAAAGTTAAACGCGAATTTGCAGACATCCAAACAAAATCTGCTTGAAAAGATGTCGTATTAGGACGCATAAAGCAAAATCTATCTACGTCACATTTACCACGCATAAGAAACTTACTGAACAGTCGCGTTAAATAACACTGTTCAACAATTTTTTATTTTTTTGTATTGAAACTAGCCATTTTGATATACTAAGGATATCCACAAGGGTCCCTAATGTTGTCATTTCCCATTGCGTTTAAAATCCTATGTCGTTGACCTATTTCTTGGTTCATTCCGCCTTTTGTTACGATTTCTCACATCAAGGGCAAGGGAGTGCCCTATCTGTATTTGCTCGTCCACTTTATTGTATATAGACTGTTGGCGGGTTGCAGGGAGCCACTTATCCCGGCGGCCATTCAGCTACTAGTTTTGGTCCGCCCCGGGTATTTTATTTCCCCGGTACCCACCTTGGTGGGTTTTCCTTTATTCGCCACTTGGGGAGGCATCCGATGAAAGACTAGCAACCCCACACATAATACTTGCCTTACTTTAAATTATTTTTTCATCATTTAAAATAAAAATTTGCATTTTATAGCATTTAAATTTTTTTACCTTTATGACTATGAAACAATCTTTATACATTTGGTTTTATTCTCAGACTTTCGCTGTTGAAAAGCGAGGTTTTACCATTGTTTACGTATTTTTATACGTAATTACTAAATAAGACCAAAAAATTTGTTTAATTGAAGATATTTCTATATGCACTTAATCATGCACAAAATAACACGTTGAACATAAATACACCGTTGCTGGAAATTCTACCCGCGTTGTATACCATCTAGATGTCATAAACTGGAATATCTTTCAAAGCACTCGTCACAGCAGCCTGTAAATGTCTAACAGTTTCAAAATGGTGTCTTTTGAAGGTGGATATGAAATCATGAGGTATCAACACACCATTTTCCTTCAGTTTTCGGTACAAACCTTGGAAACCAATTTATTATAGCACAAACTTTCTGCATTTGCAATTCCGTCATGACAATTTTATGCGCAATGGATTTTGGAAGTCCTCCTTTATCTGGTATTAATTTAAAACACAGACATGGGTCAGAGTTCAAAATCGCTCTCAGCTTAGTCATATTTCCGAAGTGTAACTATGGTTCGATTAAGGTTTTTGCTGACTTAAGCTGACAATTTTCCCCCGCCTTCCTTCAAATTTTTGCATGGTTAGACGTCAAAAAACTACAAAAATGTTGATTGCTCAGAAAAAACATTTATTAAACTTTTCAATTTTTGTTATATACACATACTTTAATACAATGTTTATCTACGTTAACAAACCAATGAGAAAAATTAAAAACAAGATAATTCCACCTAAAAACTTTTATTCAAAAAATACTCTTTTCTCATATTTTAGAATTAGCAAACTTTTGGACTATGTCAATGGACTGTGAAAACTTTGTAGAAAATCACACTCAATAAATAGAAGTGAAAAACCTACAATTTTTTCTTCTAATAAATATTTTCACTCTCGCAAGAGCAGAAAAGAGAGAACGATTCTCCAGTGTAGTTAGTAACTCTCATACTTGGAAAAATTGTTAAAGCAATGGCATTATTGGGAAAAGTACACTTTACGTCCTATGACTTCATTCATGCTAGACGTCCTTGTGGTTTTAATTGTGTTTTTGGTTCGGTATTCTTATCCTCTTTGTCTATATTTTTATTAATTCTTAAAAATTCTATTAATGCACACATTTCTTGAAATATAATTTATCAAAATCAAAAGCATACTTTTGCAATACCTGATTTGATCTCAGGAATATTCTCTCATTTTTCATTTGAGTAATTTTCCGTAGAAATCCTAAATGTCATGTATTTTTGTACAGATTGTTCTTTTTCATACTTCACAGAATCAGTTGTAGCAATGTTTCTATCATGATAGACTGTCGTCCAGAAAACTCGTAACTTCTATCTTAGTTTTCACCGGAGGGGGCCTTTTTACTCTCTCTTTCTTGTAATGTATGTTTTGTAGACGTCAGTTTCACACATTAATTTTGTTTTTAGCCTTGAATACTCACATTCGCTTTGAAGAGTACTTATAAAAGCTTCCAAAACACTGTATAAACTAATGACATTTATTATGTCTGTACTTTCTCCTTGAAGACTTTCACCTACTTCTCAAGGCTTTACAAAGGCATTGTTCCAGAAACATACCGTTAATCTCTTGGTTAAAGAACTAAAAGAAATTCAACAAAAAAAAACTGCTCTCCTCAGCTCCAGAGCCAACTAGTTGTAAGAAGTCAGGATTTATTTTGTAGCATCCAGACATATTGCCGGCGTTGTTGTAGCTCTGTTCTCAACAATTGTTTAAATCAAAACCTAGAAAATCCTCGGTTAACTTCACAGTATTCGCCATTTCTTTGCCTTCATGGCCACATTTAGTAACAAACGTTGAAACTTACTTAAGGGTAATTCCTGTAAGTAGCACATAGCGTCTGTGTGCAAGACACCTAGCATTGTGTTTAAGATTCTGGAAGAATACTTAGCATTTACAATCTCTTGGATAAGTTTTAACTTGGTTCACTAACTGAATGATGAATTTATTAGTAGTTTTACTTGAGAAGCATGAGGGAACATTTATCTTTAGTTCCAAATATTTTGTTATAAAATAATCTAATTTTAAAATCAGTTCTACACAGTCAAGAAAGTTAGCGTTTTTTACACAACCTAATATTTCATTATGCCCATGAATTGGCAGTCCATGGGAAGCTAAACACTTTACAACTTCAACAACTCTTAAGAATACATTTTGCCAATACAAATCTTCTTCCTAGTACTGTTCTGCAATTTTTACTAATAACTGTTGAAATGCACTCTCTGTGTTCAAATATGTTATTTTTGTTATAATATAAATGTTTTTAAAACTTTTGTTATGTGCCGATAAGCGATGAACTTGCAATTTCAAAGTTTAATAGTTTCTCTAATTTATCTCACTTTACTATGGATTAATCAGGTCTTGAGTGTAACACATTGATGGGTGCCCTGTATCTTATGTTGCTTATCCTCGACATCCTCTCGTTCTTCTTTAAACGCTTTGTGCTTCGTAAGCGATCCGTACTTTGTAAAAGTTCAAAGGCAATTGAGCTATGTCGAACCGTTTACCTGACATTCTCCATCAACCGTCAGATCCAAAGGCTTCCCCCTTGACCCTTTTGCTTGGACTAATAAAATCAGTCTCACTACTTTCCAAACGTACTTTGCGTTTCTACATTCTTTAGACAAATTTATTACTTATATTTAACATAGAACATTTAGTCAATATTCTCCTTGTCTCAAATTGGCGCATGTTAGTTAACAATGTGACTGCAGCAGCAAATTGTTACACATAATCTAATTTATGGACATGCCTGGAAATTTTAACATTCTTTAAAAATATTTTCGGCAAACTAAGGTGTAGAGTTATCATATTTTTTAAATAATATTTAAAATTCTACGGTACTTACTATAAATCTTAAATATATAAGTTTGCCTTTTTAACTTTATTATTACAGCATATCTCATATTTAATTGCATTCGAAAGATTCAGATTACTAAAAAGAATTTTTTAGGCACAACCTTTCTTCGCTAAGGGTTCTTGGATCAGTAGGGGAACCAATCAATCCAGAGGCCTGGCTTTGGTATTACAAATTAATTGGAAAAGAAAGGTGTTCAATTGTCGACACATTTTGGCAAACGGAAACCGGTGGCCATGTTCTTACTCCACTTCCCGGGGCTACGCCGATGAAGCCTGGTGCTGCTGTAAGATTTTTTTTGTTTCGAATTGTTTTAGGGACCAAGCAACATTATTTATTTTTAGAGCTTCCCATTCTTCGGAGTTCAGCCTGTTCTTTTAGAAGAATCTGGTAAAGAAATCGAAGGGGAAGGCGAAGGGTACCTGGTGTTTAAGCAACCCTGGCCTGGTATAATGAGATCACTATTCAACAACCACGACCGCTATGAATCAACATACTTCTCTAAGTTTCCTGGATATTACTGCACGGGGGATGGTAGACCGTGTTTTGATTTCTGTGCGAAGCATGGCTTTTAATTTTACGTTTTCAGGGGCAAGGCGAGACGCTGATGGCTACTTGTGGGTTACAGGTAGAATTGACGACATGCTCAACGTATCCGGCCATCTAATGTCCACTGCCGAAGTCGAGTCAGTCTTAACTGAACACCACGCAGTTTCCGAGGCTGCGGTAGTTGCAAAGCCGCACCCAGTTAAGGGGGAGTGCTTGTATTGCTTTGTGACCATTACGGATCACGCGATGTTCGATCAAAAGCTAGTGTCCGAGTTGAAAAGACTCGTTCGCGACCGAATTGGACCCTTCGCTCAGCCGGACATCATACAAAACGCGCCTGCGCTGCCAAAGACCAGATCTGGTAAAATTATGAGACGAATATTGAGGAAGGTCGCCGTTAATGACAGAAATGTGGGCGACATCAGCACGCTAGCGGACAGCAACGTTGTAGAACAGTTGTTTTCCGGCAGACCTGCGAATGCATAAATTGCCTGATAAAGATAGTACCGCATAGAGCTATCGCATAGTATATTCATTTTGTTTGCTCAGTACCACGACGCAGTCCTTATTTTAGTATTGGGTGATATGACTATTTAATTAAGATGCAAAGCAACCTTCAGTAACATAGGCAATAATAACTTGACATCACCACCGTAGCTTACAGCTTGATCGAATTTGTACTTAGAAACGAAAAACCGAGTATTGAAGACAACCTTAAAGGTATACGTTTAAAAGGTGTTTTGTGTTGAAATAACTGTTACATTAGAAACTTAGGTAAATGTCGCACAGTAAGTTTGTAAATGTAACTGCGCAACTGGTAACAAATTTCAAGGGCAAAATCTAAAACGTTTGTTACCATCCGCCTTCGCATGAACATATCATTTGATCTAACATTGAAATTTATTTTATCATTGTGCTGTACACATATGTAAAAATGTAAATTGAATGAATATAAAGATATATGATTATAGATGTTACTGATCTTTGATATTTACATTCTACATCCACCATCAATGAAAGGTGCAAAAATACTGCAACATAAGAACAATAGTCTCATGGTTCACAAGTTTTTTTGACATTTTTAGTTTTTACCCTATATTTTTCATCGTATATCCTTTTTTGTATTCAAATATTTGCTATAAAGACGGTAATGAAAGTTAAACTCTGGCATTGCCACTGACTACTGATATTTTTTGTTCGCCTTTTCTGTAAGTGGGCGATTCGAAGAGAGATTTGGGAAAATTGTTAGCAATTTTGGCCACATTTTTGTGGTTAGCCTATGGGGGGCAAATACGAAAAGTGAAGTTTTGTTTTGCTTTTTTCGCATGCATGAATAGTCTTGAATGTTAAAAAAATCGAAATTTCAAAATTCTTTCTGGCTATACCAAGTGACCTAAGTTGAATATTTAATATATCACAATTGAGGTAGGGCTATTTAACAGATTTTTTTCAGATTTCACATGAACAGGAAGTTAGTTAATAAATTCGCAAAATTTATAAAAAATTAAATATTTACTATTTAATTTCTCAACAATGTTATGCCTAGGCAATAAATTAAACTTGAAATATTCTGTTACAGCCAATTTAAAAATTCGAAATTAGCCCGGTACTTAAACTAAAGCAATTGAACCCCTTATAGTAAATCAGAAAAGTCAAACTCAATCTGTTTATCAATTAATGCCACAAATGTACCAAAACGTACAATACTCACCACTAATACCAAATACAGATATCCCCAACACTATTAATAACTATACAGTTGCGTACTCTCAGTCTATACAATTTTGCTCCAACAGTGAAACTGACGAAGATGAAAACATAAACAAGCAAAAATCTACTACTACCCAACATCTCTGGCAAACTATCATCAAAAAAGAAAAAGAATAACATGAACATCAAATGATTAATTAATAATTAACAATAGATTTCAATCACTTACTGAAAACGAATGCAACGGTTCAGCTAATAGAAGCACCACAAATGCTAATGAAACCACCTTGACAACTCAATCTTCAGACTCCAATACTTCTCCAGTGTTCATTTACGGAGTCACAAATTTGAAAGGTATGATTGATAGCCTAACCATCGTCATCAAAAATGAAAGATTTTATGCCAAGTCGTTATCAAACAATATCGTAAAAAAAACACGAAAATCATTAATATATAAAAAACTAATTTCCCATTTACGTGACGAAAATATTGTGCATCACACCTATCAAATTAACCGAGAACGAGCCTTCAGGGTTGTCATATGTGACCTTCATCACTCAATTCTTCCCCAATTTATCAAAGACGAGCTACAAAAATCAGACCATACAGTACGAAACCTAATAAACATCCGGCATAAGGTAACCAAAGACCAACTGCCGATGTTCTTCATAGATCTTGAACCCCATGCTGACAAAAAAATATATAAAACATAATTCATGCAAAATGCAAAAATCAGAGTAGAAGCACCTCGAAAAAAAATAACATCATCCAATGCACACGCTGTCAGAAATACTGACACTCCAAAAGCTACTGCACTATAGCCCTATAACTGTGTCAAATGTGGAGGACCTCACGCCAGTACAACTTGCAAAAAGACAGGGACACGCCATCCTCGTGTGTACCATGCAACTACAACCATCCTGCCAGTTATAAAGGATGTAGCATGTACAAAGATCTAAAAAACATAAATCTGCCTAAACAGCCAAATTCTAATTCATCCAGAAAAACCAATTCTCCTTCACAAACATCAGCCACTTATTACTCTTCCCAACCTATTTCCGACTCGCACCCTACTACTTATTCTCAAATTTGAACTAGAAAATCCAGCCCCAATGATGATATTACAGACAAACAGACACTTTTCTGAATGAATTTAAAAATATGTTCTCCCAATTATTCAATCAGAACAGCATGATACTGACCATGCTCAACACCGTGACATACAAAATAACGCAATAATGGGTACCTTGTTACGACTAGCGGCATGACACTCAAACGAGCTAAAAAATCATATCCCCGAAGTAATATTATTTCTAAACTTTAATAAAATAGACATATTATCTGAAAACCACTCTACAATTACCACAAATATAAAAATACCACATTACAATGTTTACTATGCAAATCATACTGATGATATTCCTCACGCAGGTGCAGCCATCATAATCAGATCAGTGATCGATCATTATCAATTACCGGCTTTTTTAACAAACAAAATGCAATACATTCTAGTTAAAGTTAATTTACTTCCCTGGCCACTGACAGTAGGAGCTGTATATTGTCCACCTAGACATGCCATCACTGCCGAAGAATTTTGAAGGTCTCTTACTCCCACTTGATTCTCGCTTATTAGTGGCAGGTGACTGGAACACCAAGCACACCGCCTGGGGATCCAGGCTCATATCATCTAAGGGGAGAACACTATTCCATACTACCCAGAACAACCTAAGCTACATGTGAACTGGTGAACCAACCTATTGGCCAACAGACCCTGTAAAAATTCCTCACCTGCTCGATTTTGCGATTGCCAAAGGCATTTCTAACGTCTATAGCAAAACAGAAAGCAACTTTGACTTTGCTTCACAACCAAAGTTATACACTGCCAAAACAAACTGAGATCAATTCTAGCTCTATATCAACGACAACATTAATTTAAGGCGCCGAATGCACACCCCTAGTGAAATAGACGATTTAGCAGAGCACATTACAACACTCGTACAAGAGGCTACTTGGCAAGCTACTCCAATCGAACACAAAATGGCACTCAAAATTCATAACATACCGCTTTATATGACAGCTTGTAACGGAAACACGCAGGGTCCGCGGCAAATGGCAAAGATCTAGAAACCCTTGAGATAAAACTGCTCTGAATTCTGCAACCCATAGACTTAGTAACGCTATTTACGATAACAGAAATGCAACATTCCACTACTACCTCTCCAGTCTATCTGGAAAGCTACTAAAAAGTCCCAATGGCCTGATGGGAGTTGGACCCGATTTAATATCGAAAAAACTAATACTCTTGGAGAGCACTTAGAACTTCACTCCTTTACAATCTAACAGTATTAATTTTGACGTAGAAATCGAAGAATATTTCACCTCCCCTGGGCAATTCTCTCTACTGTTGAGACCAATCTCTCCTACGAAAGTGCGCAGACAAATTAACCTAACCAACTCTTTCAAAGCTCCTGGCTACGACCTTATCACAGGTAATATTCTAAAACATTTTCCTAAGAAAGCTGTGACGTTCATCACTAGAATTTATAATTGAATGCTTGCCCTCTCTCATTTTTCTACCCAATAGAAATTTGCACTAATAACTATAATTACAAAATCAGGCAAACCTCCGCAAGAACCCACTTGTTATCGACCGATCAGCTTATTGCCTCTTCTCTCAAAAATCTTTGAACGCTTACAACTCCGCCGTATTATTGAAGAATCCCCTATTGAGGACATATTCTCCACTCACCAAAGTGATTTTCGAGAAAGTTACTCTACAATCCAGCACTTCCATCGCACAGTTAACTACATCAAAGCAACCATTGAGGAAAAAAGAATGTATGTCTAAATCTTGTTAGATCCTACATAACTCAAAGATACTACCAAGGCACATTGTCATATTATCATCCTATCAACTCTGGTGTTCCGCAAGGCAGTTTCCTTGGTCCCTTTCTTTATCTCCTTTACACTAAAGACATATTAACAACAGACAATACCCTTACTGCTACCTTTGCTGAAGATACAGCAATTCTATCTTCTGATAATCTACAAAGCTGATTTGATCGCTGGAGGATTAAAGTAAATAACGCACAATCCTCTCAAATCACCTTTAATACTAAACACTCCACCTGCCCTCCAGTCACCATCTATGACCAACCTATTCCTATAGCTACAGAAGTAAAATATTTTGGACTTCACTTAGACCAACAACTTACCTGAAAAGCTCACATCAGACCCAAATAACAATTAAATATAAAGACTAAAAATATGTATTGGCTGCTTAGACGCAAATTCCAATTGTCCATAGAAAACAAGCTTTTGCTCTATTAAGTCTTCCTTACACCTATATGGTCCTATGACATCGAGCTTTGGGGATGCAGTAAACCACCTAACACAAAAATTCTTTAATCCTACCAATTGAAAACCCTTCGTGCTATAGCCAACGCCCCCTGGTATTTGAACAATCCTCCCTTTCTCACTAAAGTCATCAGAAATTCGGCTGCCAAAAACAAAGCACGTTCCTTTGGACATCCCAGTCAACTTATTGCTGATTTTTACTTCCAACACCCTGAAACTAGAAGAGTAAACAGACTTTGGCCATGTCAATATTTTGAGCATTTTTATTCTTCTTGGTTTGCTAGACAGTCCTTATAAAGCTTTGAAGTATGTTTAGAATCGTTGTCTTGCATCATCTTAAATTAATTCCCAATTAATAGCAACCCAGATGGTATGGCGTTTTCCGTTAAAATTTTTTTATAGTGTTCGTTCCTCTAATCCTTCACACCAATCAAAGAAAAGCACTCCCACACCAAAACAGACCCACCTCTGTACTTGACAGTCAGATCATCCTTACAAACTTAGACCAACGCAAAGTTATAGCGATCCCTAAGACTTCCTGTTTCTCTTTAGCGTTGTAATGTACGATTCTTCGAAGCACAAACCTTTAAGATTTTTACGATATTACGCACTGATAGCCTTTCTCGATGTAAAGTGAAAATTGATAAACGAGTTTCTATGAAGAGAGGCTTGCCCACGTTAAATCTCTCTCCATTGAATGCAAAAATGTAAAAGAAAACGTAAAAAACAATAAGTAAATGGCACAAGGTCTAATAATAAACTGACAAAATTGGAAGTCGGAACTCCAAACGGCGCAGTTTTTTTTTAATGTAAACAAATTTTTAAAACAAAAAATAGGGGCAGAAAGAAAGATTCAAAGTGTTGAGTGACAGTTCAAAAACGTAAAATCATTATGTTTTCTAACCAACAAATGCTTATTAAAAAAAATCTACAAGTGACTAATTATTTTCATTCAAAACAATTTGTCTAAGGAGGTGGTAAAGGTTCAAGAAAACAAAATTTATTATTTGTTATCAGTATTTAGATTATTGCAATAGACCTTATAAATGTGTGAAATGTGGCAGCCTATGTATTACAAAATTTGTTCAAAATCAAAAGAGACTCCTGCAAAAGTAGTGATGATCAGCCCGCAAATTGTAGAGGTTATACAATATACAATAAATACAAAATAAGCTATAGCTAGGCTTACATTTTTAAAACAAACAGGAAAATAAAAAACAAATACATCAACATCCAACAGATAGTAAAATAATGCGCTACCTACCATATTTAGTCGGGTAGAACTAAGATATTCTACAGGGCTATTAAAGAAAACCCGAAAAATGAAACTAACAATAAAATACCAGAAATGTAAAATTAAAGTAGATATCATGTCTTTTTTCTTGTCCATATGCGTCATTACTTTCATGATGGGGACTCTTCAGCTGTTTTTGATGCTGTGGTGCCTTTCATTGACCTGGATTTCGACGACTTCCCACACGTAGTAGTTATACGAAACTTTTTAAGTGGTTTGCAGCAGTGTTTGGACAATGGCGGACACCACTTGACCAATATTGTTTTCAAAATCACATGAAATAAAACCTCCTATATTATAAGTTTCGGTGTAGAACTACATTTTGTAACACACCCTGTACTTATCAAACCAATGGAATTGAGCTTAGAGGCTGTTCTTGTATGTATACCACATTTTAATATTATTCAACACTAATCTAAAACATTAAGAATAACTGTAAGTGCCTTTGGTGGTAATATTATACTATATATTGATTTTAGAATACCGATAATACAAGATACAGTGCATTAAAAGAGACCACAACCACTTTCTGCAACTACAAGTCAATCCAATTATTGTCATATCCAGTTTACTTCACGATCTTCCTTTCCAAAGATTGAAGAAAAAAGAATTGCATATTGATCTACACGAAGAATAACCTTGAGTCCTATTAACTCATAGAATATTATTACTTAATTAATTGTTTATTTTTTGTTATATGCATATTTTGTATTTTACTTTATTATTATTATTTTTAATCTTAATAGTTTATTACTAATTTAACTGTTTATTATTTGATTTACAGTTAGTTATAATTAAAGCCCGGATGTTTAGGCACTAAAAATCATTAAAGCAGGCAGGCAAATAGCCCTTAAAAAATTGGAAAATAAGTATTTAAAAAGTCAAAATAGGCATTTTAAGAAATTGAATAGGCATTATTGTTTCAGTGATTTTATTATACTATGTATCATTTTCAATTATAAAATAGTAAAAAAAAATATTTACAAGAATTACAGCTAATAATAAGATGTTTTCATAAATCTCTATCGATAGGGATTGCCTCCTATTGGACAATAAATATTTTAGCTAAGGAAAAGATCTTTCTACATCTACTGATATTACTGGAGCAACTGTGAAACACGTGATTTCTGGAACATCGTAATTTACGTTTTTTACACTTGCGTCTCCAGAAAGAATACAAGCAACAACTTTTTACAACCTCAAAATCTTGATTTGTAGTAAATACAGTTCCAAATATTTCCTTAATAGTACGCTCCTTACTGTTTGAGACACTACGTCTATGTCTATGTCTATGTCTAGTATGGGATTATTTACAGTATTGATGGAATCAACTAAAGTTAAGTCTCTGCTTTCTAAACTTACTATTGCATTAGGAATCACAGTATAATTAGTAGAAATAAAGACCAGATCTTTTTGTAAACTTTTTCCTCAAAAAGTTTCTTGGCTGTTTTTATTGATGCTGCCGAATCTTCGTTTAAACTTCTACCTATTTTTTTAATTTTTGTAAAATTGGTAGAGTAGTAACATGCAGTTGAAATCTACGTACCCCATCTAGTTAATTTTGGTTGAGATGGTAGAGCTTTCAGGTTTCTTTAAAAAGCCTTATCCTAGGTAGCTCTGCCGAGATATTTTTTTCTGAACGTTGATTTATTTGGTAAATTTTGTTTAATATACTTTTCGAAATATTACCGCAATGACGGTTTTTGTAATTTCCATACCGAAATTCCAGCACTCGCAAAGGCTTTACATAAGTCAACGAAGACTTAGATTGTCGACTAGATCGACGTTTTCAGTAACGGAGTTTTTGGAGCGACCACTTCCTTTGCGATTGCTCTTTTATGGAAGAATCCTTCAGTGTGTTGAGTAACAATATACTTTTTCTCGAAATTCACTAGTTTCTCACAGATTTTACAAAAAGAACACAGAGTCATCAGTTGAAAAAATATCAGTTCCAAACGCAAAAATTAATTTAATTTGTCGGCGACAGAAGAACGCACTTTCAACATTGTGGCAGAAACAAACCTTTTTGTAAGAATAAATACAAATAAAGGCAAATCACCAAACAAAGTAGGTATTAATCCTAAAGTAGGTATACATTTAAGGGAATAACAGAAGACCGGGAAAAAGTAATTAACGTAGGTAATAATGAGACGGGATTTTTGTTGCTGCTATTTATTCTATGAAAAACCAAATTTATGTGACTAAATAGGCAATTATAACTGTTATAAACAAAAAAGGCATTTATAAATAAAGATAATCAAAATAAGCATTTTTAGGCATTTTAGACATTTTGTCTGAACATCCGGGCTTTAGTTATAATTGTTAGCATACAAACAAATTATGTATAACACACAAGAAAACTAACTTTCAGTGGTTTAAAAAATTAGCTCACTGTTACTGGTTTGTAAATTCTCACTACAATCGTAGGAAAACTTCATATCCGTCTCCATGCAATTGTAAAAAAAAAAAAACATATGCTCGAAAAGGAATTTGTTTATCCGTCATATTAGCACGTGTTTTACTTCAGTCATTCACTGGATCTCGGACTATTCAATTTAATTTAACATATAATTCTAACCCTCAAAAATTACTTTACGAATTTAAACTACAAAAGTTGAAAATAATTATACTGCGTTTGGAGAAAAGACGATTACATCCAGAACCACCCAGTGGTAGCCTAAAAATGTTTTGCAAGGGATGAATTTTTAGAAGACTAGACTACATCAAGCAGACCATTAAATTTAAATGTCGATAAATTGGAGATGATGGTTAAAACAAATTCAACGTTAACGTGGCAACAGTTTATAGAATTGTTCAAGGTAAACGACAAAACAATACGTAATCATTGAAATAAAACGGGAAAAAGGTGGAAGTTGTGAAAAAGGATGACACACAAACAATTCCCAGTAACAAATAACAGCGTCTTACCGTTATATTTTGAGCATTAATAAAAAATAAATTATATATTCCAACTATAAACTCATTTACTACTGGTTATCATCAAGTGATCCTGTGCTTGCAGCTGCTAAAGAAAGTCTACACCACAAAAACTTTTTTGTGTTTGGTGGATTCAAAAGGAATTGTTCTCCTTCACGGCAAACATTAATAATAAGCAACTACAACGAGGCACAATATATTACAACAAAAACAACTAGCACTAGTAAAACGCGCATAAGTTTTATTTTTTAAAGATAATCTCGACCACATATTGCAGAAGAGACCAGAGAAAAGGTAATGAATTTAAAGTAAAAGATCCTCCCCCATCCTCCGTATACTCCAGACATATCTCCATCGCAATAACGCCTATTTTTATCTTTGGGCAATCATGTGCGTAGAAACAATTTAATAATAAAGTAGAAATGAAAATAGAAGTGTCTATATATTATTAAAAATAAAAATAACCAATTTTATAAACATGGAATTAATAAATGACTTTCTCGATGGGAAAAGATTTATATTTTAATAAATAAATTTATTGTATAATTCATCAAATATACGATAAAATATACTTCTATGTTTTTAAGTATCCTTCAGTGACAATCCATGTTATTGTGATATTGTGTATGCAGAAGACCTGAATTTTCGCAATTAGTCAAACCCTCAACATCGGTAATAATTTGGAGTATCTTGTACATATCTAAGTAAGCTGTATCTAGTGACAAAGATTATTTTCGATAATTGAAAATTGTAAAAATTGATTTCTATTTAAAATTTAAACTAATTTTTAAACTATAATTACATTTACATGCACGGTGGTGTTCCATGTCACAAAGCAAAACATTGACATAACATTGACCAGCAAATATCTCTGACGTCAATCCCATAAAAAACTAGTTGTAAGGCAGGCAACCAATACCAACTAAATCAGACCTGATTAAAATTTTTACACAAACACGAATCATAATAAAAGCATAAAAAAGGTATGTAATTTGAAATTAGGTTTAGCTAAGTTTTATAAAAAAAGGACAATTCATTTTCAACTATTTCTTGTACTGATAGTAACAATTTGTTATTTAAATTAATTTGAATACCGAGGCACAAAGACGTTTTCGTTTCGAGTGCGCAATATCAAGTGCTTGACGTTGATAACTTACGACCAGCCGATCTTTTCACCATCTGTATAGAGTAATCAACACAAAGTAAGTAAACACTCGCGAAAACGACTGTTGCGCATTAACCGCTAGCACGCAATATGTACGAACACAAAATACAAATTATTGTGACCAAAAACATTCTTAGGCAATTAACACAACAAACGTCTGTAACAACCTCTATCCAAACACGCAGAATTTATTTTACTTGCAACAGCAACATCAAATAAACAATAAGAACTGGCTAAGAATGAAAATAAAAACCGAGAAAAAAGAAATGGCGTAGAGAACTGTGCCAAAATTGAAAGATTACTGGTTAAATTCCCCCATAACTACTGCCAATAAATACGATTCTTTCTCAAAAGAAGCCAGTAAAACAAAATCAAACAAAAAGAAACTAAAAGTGATAAGCAGCCTAAACCACCGTAAATTTTTATCTCTGGTATTAAATTGATACAATCATTAAATGACCTCTTAGCAAACACCTTCAAAGACACGTATTTACTAAAAAGGTTAAATAATCATCAAGTAAAAATCCAACCTCAAACAACTAAAAAATACAACTTTACCCAAAAAGATACTAAATTTCACACATACCAATTAAAGCAAGATAGATCTTTTAGAATAACTCTAAGAAATATACACACATCAACAGAACTGAAATCAAAGCAGAAGTTATAAATTACGCCACAAGTTAACTAACATTAGCAACATATGAAGCAGAATTAACAAAATAAAACACTATCTTTGTTAAATGTAAAGTTAAGAACAAACCCTAGTAACAAAATATATATATATTGTAGAACGGTTAATGCATTACTTAGTTAAATTTGAGCTGTCCCATCCAAAGAGGGAACTATCGCAGTGCCTAAAATTCCAAAGACATGGACATACTAAATACTTCTGTTGCCATAACCCAAGATGTATAAAGTGTGCTAGTAACCATTTGACTAGCCAATGTCAATATAAAGAGTAAGAACGGAAAGGGCATAAATGGCGAAGAAAATCATCCGGCAAACTACAGAGGATGCATAGAATACGAGTTACAAAAAAAGAAATTCCCGTCGCTGAGAAAACGACTGTTAAAAACCACAACAAGCAGCAGCCGGAGCATCTTATGCTAAACTAATCAAACTATTCTGACAGCAGATTCAAACAGTAAATTATCAAAACCAAGACCGAACAACAATTTCGCAACAACCAGAAAACAACACTCTCGAAAACATGAAGATCGAATTACTGAACCTCCTCACTATCATGATTTTAAAAATGCCATAATGAATAAAACATTTCGCCTTGCTACCTGGAACGCCAATGGCTAAGTAAAACGCGAACAAAAAAATAAAAACATTTATAATAATTAATGACATTGATATAATGCTGATATCAAAATCACACTACACAATTAGAAGCTATTTAAAATACCCAAGATATTTAATGTACAATACACAACAATCGAGCGGAAATGCACGAGTAGATACTACTATTATCATTAAATTAAACATATTAAACATCAGAAATTACCAAAATTAGTGAAAATCACCTACAAACAGCCAGAGTCGCCTTCAAAGACTAGAATAGACAATTGGACGTAGCAGAAATATACTGTTCTTCAAAACCAATAAAAAAAATCTGGTGTGAACATCACACGACTTTCCTTATCCTATTATTATATATTATACCGGGTCCATCGTCTCGGCCCTGCGCTGATCTCGTCCCGGAACTTGTTATTTTAAAAAAGGACGAGGCGCGAGTCCAACACTCAAAAGCTGATGAAAATAAACAGTACAAGACAATAATTGACTCGTACTTAAAATTTTGCTACGTCACTGAAGGTAACCGTGCCCGCTCGGCCGCACAGCCTTCCCCATTATCGCCTGCGTGCTCCCTCCTAGCGGCCAAGTGCTCCCCCCCGTCCTCCCGCAGTCGGCCAGGAAGCTCACCGAGCGCGCTGTGATTGGTCCGTTTAATTAATTTTTAATCGGCTGTAACTTACTTATTTGACCTCGGATCAATAAATGTCATTGTAATTTTATGAACACCCGGTATATTAAAAATTCTGAGCTTCAATTTTTTTCGAATTCCTATTTTACCAACTTTTATTTTAAATTCATGTTTATCTCATGATAACAAATCATTTTTATTCTCATAAATTTTTTGTATCTTCAACTGTTTAGATTCGCGACCGCTTTGCGACCGATTTTGTGACCTTGCGACCAAACGGCTCGCCGATTTTTACCAAAAGTTTTGCATTACGTCCCCTACCTACAAGTAACTTGCATACCAAATGTCTCTAGCTCTTACGGTTTTCGAGATATCCTGTTTGCTGACAGACCGACCGACCGACAGACAGACAGACACACATACACACACGCGTACACATGCACACACGCACACACGAACAAATGGCTCAAACCAACTTTTTTAGTGTCCTGGGGCTATAATTCGTCCAGAAATGTGAAAAACTGGGTAGGTCAAATTTCCGCCGATTAGATTTGATGAATTTTATAAAACTCTTTGTCATTGCTTCATTGCAGGCGGAGACTATAACGCGAAAGACCTACACTGGGTATCTAGATTGACCACAACTCTATCAAGCAATGAGCGATAATAATCTCCACTGGCAAACCTACATATGGGCCAACAGACAGAAGAAAAATCCTAGATCTCCTTGACTTCCCTGTAACCAAAGATATTCCACAGAACTACTTTAACATATAGAGTAACCTTGAGTTATCTTCAGACCGCTCACCAATTATCGCCATCTTTGATACATGTGTTCTCATTAAAGAGCCACCCTACTATCTGTAGTAAATAAACAGACTGGGAACTATTCAGAAGTTTAAACAGCGGTAGATTATCGACTACACTACCATAAAAAACACTAGAAGACGTACACGAAGCAGTTGAACATCTAACTCAAACCATACAACAAGCTACATGAGAAGCAACTTCTACTGATAACATGGCCAGTAACAAAAAAGAATCTCCTACCTGCATCAAGCAAAAAGTAAAAGAGAGACGAAAACTAAGAAAACGCTGGAATAACACAAGAATGCCAGTCGATAAAAGAAAACTGAACTCAAAACATTACTAAATAATGCAAAATACAAAACAATCTAAGACTACCTTGGCCAATTGAACTCAACAGAAACAAATGCTTACTTTCTATGAAAGGCTACCAAAAAAATCAAACAACCACAGAAACACACACCATTAATTAATAAGACTAATGAAACCCGAACAAGAACCGAAAACGAAAAGGCATATACTTTTGCCGAACACCTGGTTAAAATTGTTGAATCATACCCGTTACAACTCACGCAAGAAGGAAAATAAAATTCGCCAAGAATTAAAAACCCCGCATCAAATGGAACTAGCAGTCAAGCCCTTTAAGGTAACTAAGAACAAGAAAATCAATAAGATCAACATTAATCCAAGAAAATTCCTAGGGTACGATTTAATAACTGGATTAGTATTTAAGAAACTTGCACAGAGAGAAAAATCACAATGATTTTTAATTCTATTACACGACTGGGCTACTATCCATATCAGTGGATTGTAATAATGATTTTAAAACCAGAGAAAATTCCTGAAAAATCCAGCTTCTGCCGACCTATCAGCCTTCTGCCAGCAACATCTAAACTGTTCGAGAAATTGTTCTTACAAAATTAAAAACAATATCCGAAAGAGAAAACCTTATCCGACAATATCAGTTTGGATTCCGACTAAATCATTCCACCGTTGAACAAGTCCATTAGGTTGTTAAAAAAATAAGCCAAGCTCTAGAAGCAAGCAGGTATTGCACTTCAGCATTTTTGGACCTTTGACAAGATCTGCTCGATGAGTTCCTATATAAACTCAAAATAAAACTACCTCCTAATTTCTATCGAGTTCTAAAATCCCATCTAACAGATATATTTTTCCAAATAAAATTGCAAGACGCCCAAACAACCCTTTTTCCAATAACGTGAGGTGTCCCGCAGGGCAGCGTTCGTGGACCAATTTTGTACTTGCTCTATACAGCCGAGCAATCGACCGGTTTTAATTTTGCTGTAACGCCAAATTGCATTCCCACCGAACAAATTATATCCCAAATATAATCCTCTATTTCCATTCTTTCTGAATAGATAGCAAAGATGTAGCCAAAGTGTTACATTAAAAGATCACAAGAAAAATGATAATATTACAATTTTACAGGCAGACAAGAGCAACAGAGCAACAGAGCTACAGTGATCCTAAATACTACATCGGTAAGATGCATAATTTACTTGAATCCTCTGATTATCGCCATGTACCCAATAATTTTACCACTTACCTCGAAAAGAAAACCAAAACCCTCGTTACTAATTGAAATCTGCCATGTGATACTAAAAAACCGTTCATACCCCCAGAATTCCTAAATTGTATGCTCTTCCAAAAATTCATAAAGACAACATTCATTTACGTCCTACAGTTAGTCCTTTCGGTTTTCCCACTTACAACTTAGTTAAATACTTTGCCAAGTGACTTCAACCTCTCACAGAGCAGGCATCATTCTAGAAATACTCAAAACTTTCTCTATACAGCAAAATTATGGCCAGCTTTGATATCGTCTCTTTGTTTACAAATATCCAAATTTCTGATAAACTACATTTATTAAAATAAAACTATAATTTAAATAACAATATCTTCTTCTTAATTAATTATTGCCTATCCAACATGTACTTCGCCTTTCAAAATAAATTTTACCGTTAAACCAAAGGTGCTCCCATGGATTCCCCACTTTCACCTATCATCGATAACCTTTTCATGACCGATTTCGAAACAAAAGCCCTTATCTCCATTTACCTTAAACCTACTTGATACATGCGACATGTCGATGATACTTTTGTTATCTGGCCTCATAAACATGACACCCTTCCAGAATTCTTTTCCCACCAAATTCATACCAACATCAAATTTACCATAGAAACCAAACATAATAATTTCCTTCTCTTCTTAAATACTATTATAATAAGAAATCCTTCTAACAGCTTTCATTACACTGTCCATAGAAAACCCACTCTTACTAACCGCTACTTAAATGCCACATCTCATCACCACCCTGCCCAAATCAGATCCATCAAACTTTCACATACAGAAAACCGGCTAACAAAAATTAAAACCATTACCACCACCCTACTACAAATGGGTATTCCAATAAATCATTATCCAATATAATCAAAAATGATTTATATGAATAAAAATATTAACTTGCAATCCCATGAGTCTTGGAGTAAGACTGGCCTTTCGTGTGTGCTGCTATGTCATTCATAGGGCTAGAAGTAAAAGTTTGGCGGAAGATGCCGTGGGAGAGGAAAGTTTGTTGGATTAAAGATATTGCGTAAGTGACGGTGCGGTGTAATAAGGGATTTTTATATGACGGGTAAACGTTGGATGTTATCTCTTGTGTTCAAGCACTGTAGGCATTTTTCTATTTCAATAGCCTCACGTACAAGCCTGCTGGTGAAGTAGAAAATAAGAGTAATGGTTTTAGCCTACAAAATATTAATTTTGTGGACAGTTTCTTTAGTATGTTTGTTAAGTGCCAAACCATTATCGCCTTTCCGTACGGCCACGGAATGCTCATATATTCGTCTGGATATTTGTCGATTTCTTTGACCTACCTATATAGGTCCTTTAACAATCTCCACGAGGTATTTCATAAACTCCCTGGAATTTATTGGGGCAGTGATCCTATTATATTATATATATATATATATATACAAGGTCCATCCCAAAAGAAATGAGCCTTATTTTTTTTCGGACGCGAGTGTACATTCCGGCGTGCTCTGACGCTTGGGGCAGGTGGTGGGGGGTCTTAGCTTCCATACGCGGTCGGTGCAAGTCGGCTCTGAGCTCTCAGGCGGCAGGACGGTGTTTCCGTGAATGTCTATTTTCAATTTTCGACACGGCGCGATGGATTCAAAATCGATCAACGCTACGCAATTAAATTCTGCTTCAAACTCGGCAAGAATGCTACCGAAACGTTTGGAATGCTTCAGGAGGCCTTCAAGGATGATTGTTTATCGTACTCGCAAGTTAAAAAGTGGCACAAAGCATTTAAGGAGGGCCGGGAAGAGGTGGCCGACGAACCTCGGTCTGGACGACCGTCAACCTCTCGAACCGACGAGAACGTGCAGCGAGTGCGCGATTTTTGAACGCCGATCGTCGGTTCAGTGTTTATCAAGTAGCAGATGCCCTAAACATTCCGAAATCGACAGTACATCGAGTCATTTCCGAGGATTTATCGATGCGGAAGGTGTGCGCCAAACTTGTGCCGCGGGTGTTGACTGACGAACAAAAACAGCTCCGGGTGGTTCGGTGTGAAGAACTCTTGCAAATGTGCGAAGATGACCCGGAGTTTTTAAACAAAGTGGTAACAGGAGACGAAACATGGTGTTTCCAGTACGATCCGGAGACAAAAGGCAGAGCGCTGAGTGGCACACCACCGCGTCACCCCGGCCGAAGAAAGCTCGGATGAGCAAATCCAGGACCAAGACAATGCTCGTCGCCTTCTTCGACGCCAGAATTGTGCACTACGAGTTCGTACAACCCGGACGCACAGTGAATGCCGCCTTCTACCTGGAAGTCCTCAAAAGACTCAAAAGAAAGGTCACAAGTAAGCGGAGCGCGATCAAAACGACTGGGTTTGCACCACGACAACGCCGAGCCACACCGCGTTCATCGTGACCAAGTACCTGGCCCGGATTCAACTCGGCGTGGTTCCCCAGCCTCCCTACAGCCCGGACTTGTCTCCCCGGACTTCTTTTGTTTCCGC
Source organism: Sinelater perroti (assembly GCA_036346155.1). Lineage (NCBI taxonomy): Eukaryota > Metazoa > Arthropoda > Insecta > Coleoptera > Elateridae > Sinelater > Sinelater perroti. Next base: position 3,489,944 of record JARFIY010000099.1, read on the forward strand.
GGTTGAAAAGAGTGCTAAAGGGCAAGCACTGGGACTCGGTTGAGGACATCCAAGAGAATGTCACAGCAGCCCTCAAGGACATCCCTAAGGAGGCCTACCAGGAAGCCTTCCGGACTTGGAAGACCGTCTCCAAAAGTGCATTGATGCAGGAGGATCCTATTTTGAAGAATTTTGAGGTGTTGTAGCGATCTGCTCAATAAAACTATTTTTTTGAAAAGGCTCATTTCTTTTGGGATGGACCCTGTATATATATATATATATATATATATATATATATATATATATATATATATATATATATATATATATTATATATATATATATATATATATATATATATATATATATATATATATATGCCTGCTACAGGCCTAGAAGGCCCATGGCTTGTTTGGTTATTTTCACTCATTGTTTTCTGTCTCTGGCTTTTCTTCCCATTCACTGATCTTCGGTTGTTGCAGATTATCTTGTACTTCTTTCTTCCATTGTGATCTTGGCCTTCCTCTGCGTCTTGTTCCTCCTATATCCGTTTTCTATATTTTGTAAAATATCCTTTCTTTGTTCATGTCCCAGCCATATAATTCTTCGTGTTTTATTAGTCCACTAATATTAGATTCACCGTATAATTCTTGTAGTTCTTGATATGTTCGTCTTTCCCATTGTTCTTCAACTTTCTTAGGATTTTTCTTTCAAACACTGGTAACATTTGCTGATCCTGTTTCTTTAGTATCCACACTTTAATCGCGTATATAACTGTAGGTCTCATAATCAATATATATAAATATATATATACAGGGTGTCCCAAAAATCAACATCAAGCCGGAAACAGGTGATAGACCAGGTTATGACAGTTATCAGAAAAATAATAAAAACAATCTGGTGTGAACATCACATGACTTTTCTTATCTTATTATTATATATTATACCGGGTCCATCGTCTCGGCCCTGCGCTGCTTCCGCCTAGGAACTTGTTATTTTAAAAAAGGATGAGGCGCGAGTCCAACACTCAGAAGCTGATTAAAATAAACAAGTACAAGACAATAATTGACTCTTACTTAAAATTTTGCTACGTCACTGAAGGTAACCGTGCGAGCCTTTCCGCACAGTCTTCACCATTATCGCCTGAGTGCTCCCTCCTAGCGGCCAAGCGCTCCCTCCCGTCCACCCGCAGTTGGCCAGTAAACTCTCCGAGCGCGCTGTGATTGGTTCGTTTAATTAATTTTAATCGGCTATAACTTATTTATTTGACCTCGAATAAAAAAATTTCATTGTAATTTTTTGTTTGTTTCTGTCTGATCTGTCCGGTAATATAAATTTCCCAAAACATTTTATGAACACCCGGTATATTAAAAATCCTGAACTTCAATTTTTTTCGAGTTCCTATTTTACCAACTTTTATTTTAAATTCATGCTTATCTCATGATAATAAATCATTTCTATTCTCATAAATCTTCAACTGTTTAGATTCGCGACCGCTTTGCGACCGATTTTGCGACCTTGCGACCAAACGACTCGGTCGATTTTTACCAAAAGCTTTGCACTGCGTCCCCTACTTACAACTAACTTGCATACCAAATTTCAAGTCTCTAGCTTTACGGTTCTCGAGATATCCTGTTTATTGACAGACCGACCGACAGACACACACACACACGAATCAATGGCTTAAACCAACTTTTTTGGTGTCCTGAGGCTATATTTCGTCCACAAATGTGAGAAACTGGGTAGTTCAAATTTCCGCCGATTACATTACTTTACTTATTATAAGATAAGGAAAGTAAAAATCTTAGTCGTGTACTTTTAAAATTATAGACATTCAAAAAAAATCAAGAATATTGACACCCTGTGATGATCTTTCAAATACTGTGACTACAAATCTTTATTGTTCTTCATTTTTTTGTATTTGATGTAACCCTGAATAACCCTTCTGTAATTACAGTCTAAAATTAAAACACAACTGCCTCAGGTTTAAAGAAAATATCACTTTGTTACCCAACTGTGCACTCAAAATTATTACTTTGTCCAACTTTAACTGACTGTACTGAAAGAAAACATACAACGCTATTTTGGCAAGTGACTGTAAAAGATAGCGTATTTAGTCCTGATTCCAAAATGGTATGACACTTGCTAAATTAATTCTTAAATAGGGAAAAATATTTTTTTCTGAAAAAATCCGATCTTAAGTTAATTCTTTTTACTTAGTTAAAATGCTTCTAATGCACGCTAGGCTTTATTAATTTTAAAAGTACACGACTAAGGTTTTTTTTATTATTTTTTTGATAACTGTCACTACCTGGTCTATCACCTGTTTCCGGCTTGACGTTGATTTTTGGGACACCCTATTTTAACGATTTATTAATAAAAACTTTCTCCTTTTCAACTCCAATATTTCTTTTACAAATTTTAGTGCAACAATAAAAGTTCCCACGTTAATGATCATAAAAAAGCCTTAATACAAATTACATCAGTTAATCTTGTAAGAGTATGAAAAATAGCAAGCCATAAAAGCTGTATTCATGCTGTGAAAAGCAACGCAAACAAAATTATGCAATTTATACTCTGCATGTATTTATAACTGAATCACTAAATTTAATAGTCGAGGTTCATTTAATTTTGCAGATAAGCGTTAACATTATAATTAAATAAATATTTAAATATTGACTAACAAATCCTGAGGTGTAAATACAACATTAACAGTAAAAGTAGCGCAAATTTAAATGGCTGATTATACGAATACTGTAAATGTTGAAGATTAAAACTTCAGATGGCAAAAAGCCTATAACAATTCACAAAGCTTACATTAAAATTTATGGTATTACAGGGTTTTATTTAGCTACCCATGTATGTGCGAAAACGTGTTTGCATAAATCATATTTAGTCTAAAATCAGAAAAGCCAAAAACATTAACTGGTAAAAGATGTTTAAGTCTGCGACAGATTGCCTTGAAAAGGACGTAACGTGTTACTATATATAGCAAGTTGGTGGAGGTCAACAGCACTAGTTGTCCATATTTATTCAAACACATTTATAAAAAATAAAACTTTCATCCAACTGTCCAAACATTGTTACTAAATTGCTGAATACAGACGAGTAAAAAGTGATACCTATAAAGATTCATACAATCATTTTGATATTAGCCTATCAGGCTGTGACTTGTTCCTAAAATTAAAAGTCCGTACACTGCGATTACTCAAGCTATCCGAAAATCAAACTGAACAAAAGTCGCACTACATTTAATATTATAAAGAACAGTTGTGACAGCATTTATGAGATATTTCTCTTACCTATAAGTTTCTACATAGATTTGCAAATACGAGATGCGTTCAAGTTCTAAGGTCTCCAATTTTTTTCGCAGCCGCTGTAACATCCTGGTCACGAATCAGCCGGACCGTAACCATGATTGCGCGAACAGAGCAAGTTGTTATGGAAGATCGTTGATTAGTTGTGCGTGATATGGACTCTAAACTTGGCACTTCCGTAGGATCTGTAAAGTCCATTTTGCATGATGAGCTAAAAATACGGAAAGTGGGAAGGTGGGTCCCACAAATGCTGACCGACAAACACAAGTCTGCGCGGGTGGCAATGTCTTAGAACATGTTGACACGTAATGTGGCGTGTGTTTTCGACCATGAGACATCCTTTGTAATCGCTCATTTTCTAATCGAGCCCCAGTTGCATCAGCAATTTTCCAGTGGGCAAAACATACCCCTAAAAAGTGTTCTCAGCAGCCATAAAATCATGATGACACTTTATAAAAAATGTGTACGTCTAGACAGAAATTACGTTGAGAAGAATCAGAAGTTTCAACTTTCTTGGACAAGTACTTCTTCAGAAGTCTCTTATATTGAAAAATCCCTTCAATTAGGTTTGCAAGTATTATTTGAGAAAGTAGAGCGTGTGCAATTACGAGGGTTGCTTGATAATTTAGATAAATTTATATGAAATGATGACACGATATTTGCTGACCGCTTTCAAACAAAGGTCGGCAAAATTTGAACAAAAATGGCGCAAGAAAAAATTTAAAAAAGCAAGTATTGTGAAGCTAAAATCCTTATCAAAGATAGTGAGAAGCTGCTCAGATTAAAGTAGATCGGAGAAATTTAAGCAAAATAAATCATTAACAAAATCATTAATTTTATATATAAGAGGACTGCCACTACGTTTCTTCATTATCCGATGCACTTGTCCATCGCCTTGTTCGTCTACTTGTTGACATGGCGGCCTGCGCAATCGCCTTATTATTATCTTCTTAGTTTCCTAATTCTTTAACCAGCTCTGTCTGTACTGCTACTTCTTCATTATTTTCCAACAGCAGCAACTTCTGGATGTCATTACATAACTGGTCTGTACGTCATCGTTCAGCTGCAGTCAAGCTTTTCTTTTTGTCGATAGCCTCATTTTGTTGTTCCTCTTAAACATCAGTTCTTTATGAAGATGTCACTTACTTTTTCTCAAGCATCTGTCATTAAGGTTACTACGTTGAGGACAAAGATCTTTTATCATCTGTATCATTCTTGATCACTTTTTAACTTTTTATGATCCCTTGATGTACAGGTGGGACAATGAAGATTGTGTTTAGTAACCAGAACACCAATTTAATGTTGAACAACGTGGGATTATCCGGGGTAGTTTTTCAATTCCAAAGAAATCTTCTTTTTTTCTTTTTGTAGTTACAAAGATACACTTTTGGTGCTTTTGTAGTTTGTTGATAAACACTTCACTCCCTTGAAATATCTCGACGTCTTGCTCTTTCCAATTACCAGTATGTTACAAATTAACAGAACCATACCATTCATTGATTAAAATAAGTACAAACATATCAGGTACATGTTATCCAAAAGGCCGATGCCCCGCCTTAAGGCACTACACCAGCACTACCGCAATTATATTCGTCTTCTCTTGCTTTAGACTCGAATTTTACAATGCTCAATTCATTAATCTAATGTGTCCGCAAATTTGCCTACCTCGAAAACCCGAATCAAAGCAGGCAACTCAAAACCGCTAATGGCTCCGAATCCCCCTAATATTTGATAATTCTGTGCAAAGAAACAGATTAATCTACTTTAAGCTACGCCACCGTCTCCGTCTGTTTAGAGTTTGGATTGCGCAGCAGCACTAATTTGCCCCAACTCCTCGCGTCGTAACCTCGCATACCATTCCGCAAATATCGCAAGAGGTGTCCACTACTCCCTAAAATTTTTCGATCCCCAGCCGTTCGTGATAAGGGCCCTCTTCGCTCTGGCTCTGGCGTCCTCCTCCACGTTACATCTCGGCACTTGATTTGGTCCTGCGTTAGTCTCCAGATTTTTACTAGGTAGGACCAAAAGTTGCCATGTTCAGTGATAAGCTGGACGGCGTACTAGTTAAAGCACTCCGTAGCTTGTCGCGCCGTGGGGATAAATATCCGCACATGTCACCCCGTCTCCGTTGCCTGCCATCTCAACTTCCATCTTGCTCTCGTCCTGGCTCATAGTTGTCTGGAGTTCCAACGTCCGGCCAACAGACTCTAAACGAAGATTTGCAAATTTGTCCTGAGAGCAAAAGGTACTAACTTGTTAGTTGTCGCACGTCGGGCTCTTCTTCGCTGAATAGAGTGCTGTCTTCCTCGGCCGGGTGCCACGTCTCCTCCATGGACCGTCTGGAAAATCCCTAAAGTACAGCCCAGTTTCATCTGTGACGTAAATGTTTTCCGGGAGCAGCTCTCCATCAAGGACTGGCAAACGTTGCTGCAGTCTTGCCCAAGTCTGTTTTCTCTCCATGTAACTTTTTGTACACTATTTTATGACACTCCTTCCATCTCGTCAGCCATATATCTGTTGATTTAAAATCATCTTCACCTACTTTTTTGGACTGGTCCTCCGCCTTCTGAAAAAGGATTTCTCATCTCATTAACGTGACTCTGTTTTTTTGTCCTGACATTGAAAACCATCTAGCAACAGTTCAATGACAAAGAGAAAAAAATTATTGTTAGACGTAAGGCTAGTGCCAGCAGATACTTTTATTTCAAGCATAGTTGTCTACAACTTATAACACATTCGGGTTCAAACAAGTAAAATTTTGATTTATTAGTAACAAAAATTACTGCTAAAAGTCATAATTATTTTAAACATTGTATACATATGAATCTAATTTTTTTATAGTATTGCTCCAAATAAGAAAAAAATAAAGGAAAACGTTACACTAAAGAATTAAGAATGGAAACGTGTTTTCCAACCTTTCAACCATTTTTAGAACAGTGAGTGTACGTGAACACCATACAAAGATCATCTCTTACCCATCTTTGTTTTTGTAAACTTATGAAACCAAAAAACTGGAAGGACAAAGCTCCCATATATTCGCCTCTATTGGTAAGTCGTTGCGCAAGCACCACACCTTAGAAAATCTTCTAATATCTTTCTAGAACTCCTTAGGTTTTTTGAGATGATTGTTATGGCTTCCTAAGAGTTGAAGTTTATGCCCTTAAAAATTTTTGCCACTTAAATTTTTAAATATAAATTTAAAATGCAAAATCTTGTGAATATTGTAGGTGGAACAACACATCCCAGCCAAACTCCAACAATTTTTGTCGGATAGTGAAAGAGACATGAGATCTAACATTATTCTGAAACATGATGCCCTTTTTATTAGATAATTCTGGGCGTTTTTCCTGAATCGCTGTAATTAATTTGTCCAGTTGCAATAATTGTTGTAAATTATCCATTTTTCATCAACCATCATTAATTACTTTAAAAATGGTGCATTTTCGTTGCGTTTCTACAGCTCGTTACAGATAAAAATGCGCTGCATTAAATTTTCCTTAGTCAAATTGTGCAGAACCCAAACATCGTAGACATTTACATAACCAAGCTTTAAAGGAGAGTAACACTGTAAATTTTTCGAAACTTTGATTTTTTTGTTTTGTCTAAATCAATAGTTTTGCAGTCAAAGGACATGTATCTTTGTTTTCAAGTAAAAATTCGCACTAGAAATATTCGAAATGAGCGCCAAACGCTGACGGGTTATTTTAACGCTCTTGGTGGTTTAGAGCGTTGCGCACACATCTTCCATCAGTTATAAAGCTTCCCAGCAACCCTTGGATGACCCAGGGATAGCAGACTTAGAGGTATAAACGTGTTTGATATCGATATCCAGCTCACATCAATATACCCCTTGGGGGACGCGGTGGCTCAGATGGTTCAACCAGTTGGCTGTCCTCTAGCTGGCGCGCGCGAGTTCGAGTCTCGCTCAACCCATGGGTGTGTGTTGAATGTCCTAGAATAAGTGCAGGTTAGTGGCCACAATAAGCCTTTGAGGCTGCAGTGCCTGTAAGTGCGCAAAAAAAATCTGGTGTGAACATCACACGACTTTCCTTATCCTATTATATGTATATATATATACAGTTCAACACTCGAAAGCTGATTAAAATAAACAGTACAAGATAATAATTGACTCATACTTAAAATTTTGCTACGTCACTGAAGGTAACCGTGCGAGCTCGGCTGCACAGCCTTCGCCATTATCACCTGCGTACTCCCTCCTAGCGGCCAAGCGCTCCCCCCCCCCCTCCCGTAGTCGGCCCGGTAGCTCTCCGAACGCGCTGTGATTGGTCCGTTTAATTAATTTTTAATCGGCTATAACTTATTTATTTGACCTCGGATCAAAAAATTTCATTGTAATTTTTTGTTTGTCTCGGTTTGATCTATCCGGTAATATAAATTTCCCGAAACATTTTATGAGCACCCGGTATATTAAAAATCCTGAGCTTCAATTTTTTTTCGAGTTCCTATTTTACCAACTTTTATTTTAAATTCATGTTTATTTCATGATAACAAATCATTTTTATTCTCATAAATTTTTTCTATCTTCAACCGTTTAGATTCGCGACCGTTTTGCGACCGATTTTGCGACCTTGCGACCAAACGGCTTGTCCGATTTTTACCAAAAGCTTCGCACTGCGTCCCCTACCTACAAGTAATTTGCATACCAAATTTCAAGTCTCTAGCTCATACGGTTCTCGAGATATCTTGTTTACTGACAGACCGACAGACACACACACGAACCAATGGCTCAAAACAACTTTTTTGGTGTCCTGAGGCTATAATTCGTCCAGAAATGTGAAAAATTGGGTAGGTCAAATTTCCGCGGATTACATTACTTTCCTTATTATAGGATAAGAAAAGTAAATAATAAATACATATATATATATATATATATATATATATATATCCCAAAACTTAAAACGCGTTTTTCTGGAAATCATGTTTTTTGACTACCTTGACAGCATAGCGCCCACAGTTGTTACCCTATCGACCTGATTCAAAATGGATTCTGTTCAAAAAACGTATTATCATTACGTGACGTAGCCGTTTTTTGATACATGCCATATTTTTTTATATAGCAATTTACAAAAATTTACCCAAAATTTTTTTCAAATAGCCGCCATTTTTTGTAATCAAAATTTTCCAATTTCCTTACTTTACGTAATAGCTATACACATATATTTAAATATTTTTTTAGTTTTCTGATTTTAAACATCTCGTTTTGCCGCAAAGCTCTCAACGCGAAAGGGGTCATTTTAAAAAGACGCCATTTTAAACCAGCCTCTGTAAAAAAAAACATGGCAGCTAAAATTTTTTTTATATTGTATTAACCTCATATAATAAACGTACTGTTACCAGATCGGAGCCCGACAGTCATAAATCTGTCGGCGTCCTCAGATGGTTCTCCGGAAAATTCGACCTGCGGAATAAGCAGCGAAATTGTTTCGGCTAGCCTGTCGATCAGGTGCTGATCAGCGCTGGTGAGCACTGAGTAGCCGGTCATTTTGGGAGCCACTGGGTGTTTAACCAGTCCCAAAACTGGACCCTTCCGCGCCTCTCTTGCTTCGGCTGGCGGCGGTAGATGTGGGTACGGGGGCCCCTTTACCTATGCAGGGTCTTCCTGCTCCTCAATAATCCCCAGCAGGGAGCAGGAAATAGCCCCAGATTCTGGGCGCTAATTGTTACCAGGTCAGGGCCCGGCGGTCGTAAATCTGTCGTCGGGACACTAAGACCGGCAACATGCAGGGCACGCAAGGCTGAAAGAACAAACGTTGGGCTCCCACGTAGGATTAAAAGTATATTTATGACCAGTTACAAAATCTTAACGGAAACTCTAATACTAAGCTTAACTAAAGTGGCGCCGGATCAGGTAGACGAGCAGCGCTGGTGTCGGAGGCGGTGGCCAGGCGGGATTGCAGGCTAGGTGGCGGAGCAAACGGAAAAGCGAACGGCAGGGCGGCGACGCTGGCCGTCGCGTCGGGGGGATGGAGCGGTCGGGAGGCGGCGGAGCAAGCGGCAGGGCCGGCGGCTGGGTGGCACTGGCGGCAGGGCAGGTGGCCGAGTAATGAGGCTGGCGGTGACGCTGAGACCGGACTGCCTCGGAAATGCCGCGGGGGTGCCCTGGATTGGCCTCGATGCCACCTCAGAGATCTAATTTCACGCCTCTTAGGAGCCCAAAAACTGCGAGACATCCCATCCTCGGCTTTTATTGATTTTTTTCGGCTGGGTGAGCAACTTTCTGCCTTCAGATTGGCAAATGTTTTTATTGCGTCCTCGGGCTTAGCAAGCTCAATCGGGACGCTGATATTTGGCGTTTGAAATGCGCCGAGGCGTCTAGATAAAAGCGGCCCAGTAACAGTACCAAATTTTATAATGATTGATCAAACAGTATTTTTTTAATTAAAAGAACAAGAAACACCTCGAATTTCAACATTTTCAATGTTACTCCCCCTAAATTCCCCTGGACTGTGATTTTCAATATTTTCCGTATTTCTGATAAATCTCGTGTTGTGTATTCTTGATCAGTCTCTTGATTTGGTTATTGTCACTGCTGGAGGATTCTCTTCTTCTTCTTCAGGTTTCTCTCGTATAGGAGATTGGAAATCATTATGGCAACTTTAGTTTTGTTAGAGGTTTTTTTGAATATTTCCCCAGAATTGCAATTGAACCATTCACGCAGGTTTCCCAACCAGGACAGCCTTCTTCCAACTTCGCTTTTTCCTTATTTTACCTTACATGATGGTTCTTAATAATTTGAATTTTCCCCTCTTATAACACGTCCCAGATAGTTGTCATAACCTCATAGTTTTTTTTTAATCTTTGTAATATTTTTACATTTGTAAGCTTTTTAAACTGAACCAGTTGATCACCTCTCTCGTTACGTTCTCCTAATCCATAGTTTTCTAGGTACCCCTCAACTACTCTCTGGCCTACTTCGGCGTTAAAGTCGCCCATGACAATCGTAACATCGTGTCTTTTATCCCTTTCAGAAGTTCTTTAATTTCAGCGTAAAACTAGTCAATCATATATTTGTAGTAAGTTGATTTTATATCTATTAAATTGTAGCTGTATCATTACTATTCGGTCTGAATAAGAAATGAAAAGTTTGTTGTTATTATCCCTAATCCATATTTATTTTCACTGGCGTTTTCTCGAGTACCATATTTTTCCGTTACGAATCATGTTCTGTTTTGTTCTTGGCCATTGAATGTCACTAATTCCAAGTATATCTAGCTTTAGTAGTTACATTTCAACTATGACATTTTCTAATTTTCCTGCTGTATATAGGCTTTTCACATTTCATGTTGCGAAGCTAATGACTGCATCTATCTTGTGGTTGTTAGTTTTTTGAATACTGTGGTAGTTGTTTTCACAATTATTTTGCATGATGACGACCTTGGAGGCTTTGTAGTCATAGATGTCTCTTCCCCTGCCCAATCTTGGCTTCCGTAGACTATGATTAGTAATGCCTTGATACATAATATTTTTTGCCATCCATTTTGGATCTTCAATGCAGTGGTTTCCCGTTGCCTCCTACATTCTCGTACTGATGATTATATTTTGTTCATCTACTTTTATGGGCAATTTTTCACCGTAAGACAAGAGAGTCTCCTAACTTATGTTTGTTCCTGCACCCTCGTAAAAGTCTGTTGACAATACATAAGGAAATCATTTATACCGATAATCATCGGTCTGCTTAGTCGGGGACTACTTATTCGACAAAACCTTTTTTGTTTATTTCGCAGCTCACCTCTATATTTAGATGTCGTTTACCATCCGCCACCTGTGATCCCGCTGGTAGCCTGCAGCACAGTCCGACCCGAGTCTATCCAAACGTAATTGGATTTTAAGGTCGAAATTGCCAGCTCTTACTCAGCGAACCACTTTCGAACAGTTTTTTTCAGTTAAAAAAACTTTCTCTATAAACAGCACAATTTTTTTTGTTGCCTTTCCGATAATAAAAACTCATTAAATGACTAACAGGTACTTTGTTTTTTTGCATATTCAAAAAGGTAAAAGAATTTTTTTATTTATTTATAATTAGCAATCAGAATGTATGTACATCCTATGAGCTAATAGTATGTGTTTACGAGTATTGATGGGTAGACTCCCATTGGAGTCATCCCTTCTTTAGGCGGTTAAGTCTTTTGGCCATTTTTTCTAAAGACGTCGATTTTGCGGATTTACTGTCAATGGTGCCAGGGTTTCGTTTGGGTGATGTTCGATTGTGGTTTGATGTTTGATGGCATATTCTTTGATTAGGTCTTTCACATAGAGGATGTCAAAGTCCGCGTGGAGTGTCTGGTTTGTCACATACCAGGGTGCGGCTACCATGCTGTGGATGGTTTTCAACTGGAAACGCAGAATAATTTCGACATTGGATCGACTTGCACAACCCCAGAGCTGGCATCCATAGCTCCAGATTGTTCTGATAACAGACTTGTATAACAGCAGTTTATTCTCTAAGGATAGTATAGATTTTTTCCAATGAGCCAGTACATCTGATTCATTTTTAAGTCCATTTGTTTCCGCTTTTTATTAATATGCGTTTTCCAGGTTAATCTTTTGTTAAGATGGAGCCCCAGATGTTTAACTTCAGTGGACTGTGGGAGAGTAGTACCATTAAGGGTTACTGGTGTACATTCTTGGTGTTTTGTTGTAAATGTCACATGTACTGACTTAGTCTCATTTACTTTAATTCTCCACTTAAGTAACCATTCTTCGATTTGATTTAAATGAATTTGCAGTGCAGCTAATGCTGCTATCGGGTCTTCGTTACACGCGAGCACCGCCGTGTCGTTTAAAAATGTGCCTATTTTCAAAGGTCCCAGGACACTCCCCTGCGGTACACCTGCCTTTATTTCTTTAATTTGAGAGACATCTTGACCAATCCTTGTTTGAAAGGTTTTGTGTGTAAGATATGAGCGTAATAGTAAATAATAGTCAGAAGGAAAAGTTTTTTTGATTTTGTGTAATAATCCTCTGTGCCATACTCGATCGAAAGCCTGTCTAACATATAGGAAAGCAGCAGTACAGAACGCTTTATTTTGTATTGTAGTTTGTATGATGGTAAGTCGGTGGTATTGTTGAATAGTGGAGTGTTGGTGCCTGAACCCAAATTGGTGGTTAGGCAACCATTCTTCTTGTAATGAGTTTTCATTAATACGCTTCAGAATTAATTTCTCTTGAATAATATAGGAAGCAGGCTAATGGAGCGGTAGAAACTGATTTCGTTTGGAGATTTACCGGGTTTTGGAATCAGAATGATCTGCGCGAATTTGAAATACAGCGACCAGTACGTAAGTCTTAGGATTCCGTTGAATAAAATTTGTAAATATTTTATTCCTTATTCAGGCAATTGTTTGAGCACGATTGTTGTAATCAGATCTTGACCTGGCGCTTTTCCATCTTTTAACCATTTTATTTCTTTCTTTATTTCTTTGGCTGTAAACTTTCGTATTGGTAAGGACATTTGTATTGGAGATTGTTATTCTTCTATTTCAAGATCAACCTCAAAAGAGTTTGGTTGAAATATTTCAACTAGATGGTCTGCAAATGATTCTGCCTTTTCTTTATCTGATTTTAACCATGATCCCCTTTGGTCTCTTAATGGAGGGATATGAGTTTGTGGTTTTTTGATACCTTTAGCAGCTTTCCAAATTGAATTGTCATAGTCATTTAAAGACTTCATGTAGGTTTGAAAGGATTCATTCTTGATAGATTTTAATTTGTGTTTGAGTTGATTATTTAGTTGATTGTACATACTTTTCTCTTCAACGTTGTGAGTGCGTTGCCATCTAGCTCTCGCTCGACTCTTTTCTTTCACTATTTCCATGACCTCGTTTGGTATGTTGGGACTAATTATTTTTATATTATCTAGCTGCTGTGTGGCTTTCCAACCCGCTTCCTGAATTGTAGTTATAAAGTGATTCGTTGCTAATTCTGTTCAATATGAGCCTTGAAGATTTCCCAGTTAATTTTTCTGCCACTAAAAGAGGGACTAGATGTTTTGTAGATAATGGTTCTGCTTATGGTGGCGATGATCAGTGAGTGGTCGGACATCAGATCATAATTGGAGATAACATTCATATAGCTGGATGAAAGGCCGTTTTGTTACGAAGAAGTCCAGAACGTCTGGAATTGTTAGGATCTGATGGCCAATATGTTAGGCTACCGGTTGATAGGAAGTCATAGTTCTTATCTGTAATGAGTTTAAGTAATGTTCTGCCTTTAGTTGTAGTCAAGCGCAAGCCCGAGTGCGTATTCTTGACGTTGAAATCCCGACCGGCTATAAATTTTTACCCTTGACTCTCAAAAAACAGTTGTGTCAGATTGTGTCTGGGAGGACAGTAAGCAGCCGAGATATTGAGTGAAGTTGTGAGTTTTCAGTGACTTTGTTGTAACTTGCAAATAGTCAGTTCTATATTCTGGTTGCTAGTAATGAGTAATAGAACTGCGGATGAGTATTGCTGATCCACTGTGTGCCGTACCGTCTGGGTGTTCCATATGATAGATATAATAGTGTGGTATTTTTATGTACGTTCTATCAGTAAAGAGTATATCTGACAGAAGCAAAATGTCGATGTTACTTATATGTAAGAAGTTTTCAATTTTCAGGCTGTTGTATTGAAGCCCGTTGGCGTTCCATAAAGCTAGTCGAAGAAACTTAGCCATTAGTGAGCTATTTTATTAATGACTGTACTTAGCATATTTAGAATTATGCTGTTTTGTTGGAGTAGTTGATTGAATAAGGCTTTGAATTCGTCTAGAAATTGTTGGAGAGTTAGGTCGTGATTGTGGTTTAACTGATTTGAGACTATTTGGGAATAGGTAAGGTTAGATGGATGTGGTAGAGTTGTAGAGCGTTGCTGATTATTCTGTTGTCCCTTTAGGATTGGAAAATTTTGTGCTGTTAGCTGCATAGGTTTTCTGACCGCTGGTTGGTGATTAGGTTAATATTTTTTTTTTGTAATTCTTGATATACTGAGCACCCCTTGTAATTGGCCGGGTGTGAACCTTTGCATAATACACACGTGGCCTCAGTTTCCCTGATTTTGCGACATATTCTGGTGTCGTGGGGTCCACCGCACTTAACACACGCATATGGTCTATTACAATATGTTCGTGTATGTCCATAGTCCTGACAACGTGTGCTCTGCACTATTTCTGCATTTTTTCTTGGTGGCTCAAAGTTGACAATTATGTTACTCAGGTATCGAATATTGTATATTTCTTTGTTATTCTTGGCCGGTTCGAGGTCAACGAAGAATATTGGGAGTGGATCTTTCGTGCGTTTGCTTTTTATGTTTATAATATTTCGTACTTTATGACCTAATTTGTCAAGGGCCTTTATGATTTCTTGCGTTAGGGTGGTGTGATGCACATGTTTTAATACAACTTTTTATGGTCGATCCTGTTTCATCTGATAGGAGTGATGTAGGATATTTTTTTCACACAAGTATTTTATTAGCTTTCTGTGTCAGGTGTTTTTGCATTTATTTTAACTATATTGTTTGTCGTGTATTGCCCAATTTCTGCTATATCAGTTAAGCTTTTTATCATTTCGTCATAGTTAGCCACACCTTGTATAAAAATGGAGGCTGGTTTGTTTACTAATGAGGCTGAGGTTTGTTCATTATTATTTCTTGTTGATTGATTTGTAGGGTTTTCTGCTAGAACTGAGTATCTGTTTGTATTTAAGTCTGACTGCTGTATATTTGTTGATATCGGGAGTTTGATTTTTGAATTCTTTTACGTTTAAGCCCTTTGACTATTTGCCAGTTGTTAGTGTTTTCATTTCGTTGGTCCTCCTCGTCATCGCCTTCGTCTATTTCAATAGTTTGATTTGTTTTTTCTTTATTTTTTGTGTGATTCGAGTATTGCGCTAATTGTGATTGTGATGTTAAAAATGTCTGTGACGCGGCTAAATGCTGAGACTGCATTGTTGGGTATAATTGAATATTTGGGTATTGCAGGTTGGGTGGCTGGTAGGTTGTTTGCTCTGGGAAATTAGGATTTTGTATTATAAAACCCGATGAACTGGCTTAAGGGGTGTTCATAGGAGGGTTATTTAGGGATTGTTGCTGAGTAAACATGTATTGTTGCCCATTGTAGCCGTCGCCGGCTGGTAGCGTTGTTTATTTTACTTACAGTTCATGTTTAATGTTAAATATTAATAGCGGAAGATGTTCTTGACCTAGTGTCTATCGCACAAACGTTATCACTCGACCCAATTATGCTTAATGTCTTTATGCTGTGAAAGTCAAGTAAATACTTTGAAGTTATTTAAACTTAATAATTTGAATAAGACCTTGTTGCCAGAAATAAAATGTAAATGAATGTTGGTGTTAGCAGTAATGTCGGTGACCGGGCGTTGATAATTTGCACTCGCACTTCCGAGCCGCGACAGGAGCGTACACGTTTTTGCTGTTTGAAAGTAGGGCGAGGGCTGAAGGTAAAAGAATGGCACAAATTAATTTATTGAAAAGCACTTTTATTCTAAAAATTTGTTAAAATGCCTTTTATAAGAATATAAACTCAAATGGTGTCTTTTCTATAACTGTGACGTATTCAAACATTTTCCACTATCATCTACTGAAAATCGGCACGAACTTTCTAAATAACCAATATAATTTTATAATGGAATATCTTTTTTAATAATCAAGTACTGACAACCATACTACCAATTTCTAAATATTCATATAAATGATGTTTCCTTTAAGTATTTTCCACAAGGTTGGAGATTATTAAGGATTATTAAGATAAAGCCATAAAAAATTAATTGTGGTAGGTATATAAGCATGCAAATTCAACAAAAGTAGTATTATATTAAAATCTTTTCTCCTAAGAAACATTAGGGGTTTGCATAATGTACTGAAATATTTGGCTATAAATATCCTACAAATTATCTTCAAGTCCGTATTGAGATAACAAAATTAACATCTTTATTTGAATATGGTTTTAGTGCTTACATTGTACTGAATTTACTTAATTTTGCATTAAATAACAAGAACAAAGTTACACCAAGTTAGTTAATCATGAAGCTGGTGTTCGTTTTAGTGATATGCTATTTTGCGATAAGAAAACTAGTTACTTCTATGGAACTGAACGAATCAGCAAGCAAAATGAACCTAAATGAGCCCCTCTTTCTGACGCCTCTCATTAACAAAGGTGAAATCAGCGAAGCGCGAAGATTGTCTCGGGTAAATCTTCCAGAATTTGGCCATCTTCGAAGTTATGCAGGATATATAACTGTTGACGAAAGGTATGACTCCAACTTCTTTTTCTGGTTTTTCCCATCTTTGTTTGATTACGTCAACGACCCGGTCATTCTGTGGTTACAAGGAGGACCTAGCTCGCCAACTTTTTACGGAATATTTGCAGAGAGTGGGCCGTTTGTTATAACCGAACATCAAAGGCTGAAGTTAAGAAAAGAAACTTGGATTCACAACCACTCAGTGATATACTTAGATAACCCTGTAGGTACTGGTTATAGTTTTACTAACCCAAGTGGTTATTCCACAAATGAAGTGGAAATTGCAGAAAATGCCTATAAATACTTGCTACAATTTTTCCAGCTTTTTCCAGAAATACAAAAGAATGATTTTTTTATAAGCGGGGTGTCATATGGAGGAAAATATGCAGCGTCTATATCGTACAACATTCACCAAAATAACCCCACGGCAAAACAGAAGATCAACTTAAAGGGAATATCTATTGGAAATGGATTTTTTGACGCAAAATATCAATTTGCCACTCATGGTGAGTTTTTGTATCAAATAGGTCTAATTGATAAACTCCAAAAAGAGTTAGTAGATAAATACGAACAGCAGTTAGTAGAATATATCGACAATCAGCAATGGATTGAAGCTTTTGGCGTTTTCAACAACTTTATCTTCGGCCAAAATACCAGCCAGCTAACTCTAATGCAAAACCTAACAGGGTTTACATATCTCTCCAATTACTTATTCACAACAGATCTAAACAACAATTTTAATTACGTAACAAATTTTGTTCAGCGTCCAGATATAAGAGCCGCGCTTCACGTTGGCAATAAGACATTTAAAAATTATAACCAAAATAATGAGGTTGTAATCAAATTAACTTCCGATATAGTGAAATCAGTTGCCCCGTGGATTTCCGAATTGCTGAACTTCTACCCGATGATATTTTACAGTGGTCAATTGGATATTATAACGCCACATGCCGTAACAGTAAACTCTTTGGAAAATTTAAACTTCAATGCAGCCAACGAATATAAAAGAGCTTCTAGATGTATGTGGTACGTTAACAACCGTCTTGGTGGATACGCAAAGCGAGCTGGCAACCTTTTGGAAGTCTTGGTAAGGAATGCTGGACACAACGCGGCCTTGGAGCAACCTCTTCTAGTTTTCGACTTGATAACACGATTTACTAGAAATATCTCATTTTGTTAAACGTCATATGTATGTCATTATTGCAAACTTTTAATGGCATACTTACTGTTTCACTTAATAAAGAGTCTTTTTTGATATATTAACGTAGTATTTAAATAAACTGAAAATCGGTTTTGCTACTTAACTTTACGAAAAGATTTAAGTTATCTGAAAAGCTACACTACCTTATCTTACCACTCAACAACACTACACCGATTGATTAATAAATTTAGTCCTCTTTTTTCCTTCAACATAATAAACAAATTTTGTGGTCCGTTTGATTTAGATATCTGATGCTCTAGCCCGTCAAGTTTACGCACTCTTGTGTCTTCTACTACATAGTAACAATATTTATTTTATGGACAAGTATATTGCCTTGTTGACAATAAAATAGGTTTAATTCTAAGTTGTTGCATCTTGTGTAGTACTAAACTGCTTAAAATTTCTTTACAAGACTTGACAACTAGTAAGCAACTGCTATACCATAAAAAATATAAACATGTAATTTTGCTATCTGTGAGAAAATAGTAAATATAAATATTAGTGTAACTTAAAGAATTATAGTTCAAATAAAATTACTATTGCCATTATATTCCGAAAAAAAGCCCCGTGTTTTACTTCAACATTTATATTAAATAAAATGACAAGGAACAACGCCTAAAAGGGCTTGTCACAATTTGGCTTCGTCTACTAAGCTGGTCCGAACAAAACAAGAACGGTGTAATACCGTAAAGGAAACTTTCTACAGCGGTACGAAATAGCAACGGTCACTTCCAGTTGCCGTTAACCGATTTGGCTGAAAATCAATCCCATGAAAGGTAATGACCTAAGATGTGTGCGTACCAAGTTTGAAGTGAGTTCGTTGAATAGAACGGAAGTTACAGTGTCTCCAAGCACACAGACAATCAGGATGATAATCTCATTAACTTTCTCCGCTGTAGAAAGTTAATAAACTGCACTTGGCCTAACATTGCCAAAATAAAATCGACTAATCAACGATGAACGGGCTCTAAGCAATCAACAAAAGATTCAAAATGACACGTGGACGTGTCATCGTCTATATCGTTGGCAAGTCAGAATCATTCATTTGATTGTTCAGATTTTCATAACATAGGTGAGCAAATTACACAGCCTGACAAAAAAAAATTTAGAACCTGGGGGGTCAGACCATCAGATCAATTCGAGGTCGAAAAAACCCAGCAAATCAGGGTTTCGGCATAACCTCAAAAAACCCCATAATTTAAGCTATTTAACACTGTAACGTTAATCAGTTAAACCCTATAACCCGATAAACATTTAATTCCTTAAGCCCGTAACCTATAACCCTATAACCTCACAACCCCATAATCCCATAATAGTCCAGTCAAATTAGATTTTTACGTGCAAAAATTAAGTGCAGCTCGAAAAAATACCTAAAAAATGGAAAAAAAGTCGTAGCATTAATTGAATGGAATACTTTTCTAAAACTTTCAACATCCGCTTCACTCTCAAAATGGCGGCTAAAGTTGGCCAAAAACAGTTTTTTCCGTTTAAAGAAAAAACTAAGCATTGTAGAAAGAAAAGTTTCAGATAGTAGTTGTAGGAATTTTTAATTCGGGTCGAATAAGCCCAACCCGGTTTCGATCGATAAACAAATTAATTAGTTATTGTAAAAAACCCGCTTAAATTCGCGATAATTTCAAACACCTGTATCTCTTTGTAAAATAATTATTTTTCAACTAAACTTGGGGAAAGTGTATCTCTTAATGAATAGAATAAAAGTATTTTTTCAAAATTAAAAGATATTTTATAGTTTTCGCAAAAATCGACTTTTTCAAAAAAAAAAGCGTTGATTAAGTCTCAATAAATCATACCCCGCTACATTTACAGACAGGGGATTGGGCTTAAAATTTTCTTTAATAGTTGCACTAATATGTGCAAATAATGAGTGAGCCGCCAAATAATTGCAAATACCACAAAAAACGTCACTAAGAATTGCAAAATCGGTGTTAATGTGGGACTTGAGGCAGTGGCGCACACCAGTCAGCCAGCGCAGTGTGGGGTACGCAGAGTGAGGGAGAGCAAATGGTCGGCGGGGTTTCTCCGAAAACTCATCTCGCGCGTTCAAAATAGTTTGCGCTCGCCAGATCGACAATACCTCGGCCGATCGAGTTCCAGTATTTTTTTATGTAAAATATAAGTATTCAACTACAAATCTTGTAAGTTTAAGCTCTTAACGTTGAAAACTGGGGCCGCAGAATTTTTATCAAAAAAAAAGAATTATCTTGGCTCTTGAAAATTGTTTTTTTTTTAAATTCGCCCAAAAATAACAGCTATCGAATGGCAGTATCGCCATTCCGATATAAATTGAAAGCAAAAAGTTAATCGAAGTTTTATGGCCTACCAAAAAAAAACGATCTTTTGATCGTTTTTTGCGATATTTATAATTTCATGGTTTGCTTAATATTTGCATATGTTAGTGCAAATATTAAAGAAAATTTTAAGCCTAAGTGGCTGTAGATGTGGCAGCGTATTATTTATTAGGACTCGATTTTTGTAAAAACTATAAAATATTTTTTAATTTTGAAAAAATGTTTTTATTCTACCCGTCAAGAGCTATATTTTCACTAAGCTTAGTTGAAAAATAATTATTTTTCAAAGAGATACAGGTTTGAAAAAAATAACGATTTTAAGCGGTTTTTTAATAACTAATTAATTTGTTATAAATAAAACCAAGTTGGGCTTATTCGATCCGCATTAAAAATTCCTACAACTTTTATCTAAAACTTTGGTTTCTACAACGCTTAGTTTTTCTTTAAACGAAAAAAACTGTTTTTGGCCAACTTTGGCTGTCATTTTAAAAGTGAAGCGTTTTTTGAAAGTTTTAGGAAAGTATTCCATTCAATTGTTTTCGATTATTTAGATACTTTTTTGAGCTGCACTTAATTTTTGCAAAAAAAATGTACTTTCGCTCATTTGATTGGACTATAACCCCATAACCCCATAACCTCATAACCCCATAACGCCATAACCCTATAATCCTATGATCCTACAAGTAAGGCTTTTGTGAGTTCGCTTTTTCGCTCCATTCCATCGGAATCCCAGATTCCATTCTCGATCATCCATGTTTTTTGAAAAATTCTGCTCCAAAACATAGCTTAAGTTCATTCGACTTTTAAAAAAATTCATATTCATTCATCCCTTACATCCTTATTGGGTGTGTCTGCATCCAGGGCACCTCTTCGCGGTGACGGCGGGCAACGGAGTGAACCCGTGATCCGGCCGAGTCCCCAAGCGACCGCAGTTGCACATTAGTTGGCGACTTTGGCTAATATGGAAGTTAATGCTACAAAAATGACCTTAGGTTTTGCAATCCCATGATTATCGTGCAAATTATGACAATTTTTGTTACGTATGTTCCAAATATAAAGTGAAATCTTTGCAAAAAACGATAGATGATAATATTTGCAACTTGTACGAAGAAGCTGGGTTCCGCACGTCATTTGTAACTCGTGCAAAAATATGTATCGATGGAAGCTGAAAAGAAATAATGAGAACATCAAATTCATCACTCCCGCAATTTGGAGAAATCTTAGTAGGGCGAAGAAATGCTTTTTTTGCTTAAATAATATTAAAGGCTTCAATATAAAAAAAAAACAGAAAAAAATTGAATATAAAAATGCTCAAGCGGTAACGGCTCTCGTAGTTACCAACCCAGTATTGACCGTGTTACTAAAGGTAACGCATTAGCAAAATTTAATTAAGAATGTGATTTTTCGAGCGACGACAACGATAGTAGCGGCTTGGAGTACACATCAAATAACAAAAAATCAGCAATTCCGTCATTGGTGTCCCAGTTGGAGTTGAATGATCTCGTTAGAGAGTTAGGTTTACTAAAACATGGTTCCGAGTTTTTGGCTTCATTCCTGAAGAAGAAAAATCTTCTGAAACCTACAACAAAAGTTTTTTTCTATCGAAATCGAGACTCCGAAGAAGGAAGAAGATTCATCTTTAGTATTTTGTACCGATATCGAGGGTCTCATAAATCGGCTGAAAGAGAATTCTTACAAAGCTTCTGATTAGCTTTATAATTTATGATTTATCTGATTCTTTATAAACTCTTTGAAACGAAGTATAAAGGCAGTCTTACTTCACAACACGAACGTATATGCTCCTGTACCGTTTGTTCACTTAATTGTCATGGAAGAGAAATATAACAATATGCAAATACTTTCACAGAAAGTTTAGTATGAAAAGCATTTATAGCGGATATGAGGAAATTTGAAAATAATATTGAAAACAAAATATTTAATAATGAGTGTTTTTTTGTAATAAAATATTTTGTTTATTTTCTTATATCTTAAGTTTGTGTTCTTTTCTATAAATAACAGCATGAGTAAACCAAAGAAAAAATGCAGACAATATAGTGTTGAATATTCAAAATATGGCTTTATTCCGTTAACAGAAAATAGTACTTTCTATCCAATAAAACTTTTAAGCTTAAGAAACATTTGAAAAAGTTCATAGTGACAAAAAAGATAAAGATTCAACTTTTTTAAAATAGTCACAGAAAAATATTTGACAACATCGTCATTGCGACAACTCTTAGCGACAACATCTGAGCGAAATGATGATGGACTATGTGCTTCTTATAACATTTCTTTACTGATTGCAAAGTCGAGAAAGCCGCACGCCATTGGTGAAGAACTTATTCTACCGGGTGTAAGTGAGATAATACGCATCGTACTGCATTATCAGCTTTCAATATTATAATAATTCCATTGAGTAATAATACAGTACAAAGAAGGATTGACGAAATGGCTCGGTGCATAGAAAATTCTTTACGTAAATACTTAAAAACATCTGAATTCTCTATACAGCTTGACGAGTCAACTTTACCAAAAAACGAAGCTGTGCTTTTAGCTTATATGAGATTTGTAATTCAAAAACATTCCCCAAGAATTGTTATTTGCAAAATGTTTGACAACTGATACGAAAGGTAAAAAAATGTTTAATGAATTAACCTTTAGCTAGTCGCGTCGAAATAATTACACTATTATTCGCTCGGAGGTCCACAGAGACCTCATATTTGATTGTCAAAACTAAAACAGATTTAATAAAGACAAATGTTTATATTTATTAGAAACTTAAAGTGCAGCATCCCAATTTAAAAAACATAAAATTTCTAGAAAATAACTGAACATAAACTTCGAAATCAGTCTCTCAAAAATACTTAGTAATTAACAGGCACATACATTATACACTTTGGTATGGTGCTCAATGCACATAAATTTGTTGCATTTACCACACTTGGTTTTGGTTTTCTGTCCTTAGATCTCGAACATAGGTGACAACGGCCTTTGGAAACACTTGCTTCTGTTTCAGAAGTCGAAGGCTCGGGGTTATCTATGAGTCGTCGTTTCAGAAAACATGGAAACGTGGGAAATTCAGCTCTCGTGGTTTTATAACTATCCACGATTTCCGTTGACAGTTTTTTTAGGAATTCTCTTCGAGTGATTTTCATACTGTTATTCATAAATGACGTAATCGTTTATTGTCGCCCCATTAAAAAAATGGAAAAAATTACAGTTTGTCGTTAGTGTCAACGCGCCCTTGGTCCTCTTATAAAACTCTATTATTTCTGACTTTTTTTCATTATCTTCACATGTAGCACCATCACATGGTGTATTGTAGACAGTAAAATAACAGCCTTGGATTTTTTGGCACATATGAAGCAAGAGTTAGTTCGGTACAAAAACCAAACTTTGATGAATTCACTTCAGTTGTTTTGAGGTATTCTTCACAGAGTACCGACGAAAGTAAGCTTTTGGTCCAACAAGTGTTCAGCTACAGGAACACTTGTATACCAGTTGTCAAACGTAATAATACACCCCGTACCTTTGTTTGGATCGACAAATCGTTTCACAATGCTTATTGTGTCCTTCCATTTTTTATGTGGACCATCTGGTTGAGAACCTACGTATATTTCAAATGTTTGCATTGCGTCAACCATAGCATGGAATTTAATCCCATATTTATTCGGTTTGCTTGGCATGTACACTAAACCAGAGAATCTGCCTCTAAATGCTTGAGACTGTTCATCTATAGATATATATTCCGACACTGTGTAATGTTTTTTGAAGGAATCACCAATCAGATCACAAAATTCCCAAATAGGTGCCAATTTATCAAGCTGTAATCTATGTTCTCTAGACGGTACATCACCAAATCGCAGACAACGAAGAATAAAGAGAAAACAGCGAGAAGACATCACATTAGAAAAAAAATTCTATTCCAGTTCCGTCTGTCGCCCATAGCTCAAGAAAGTTCAAATGTGAAGATCTAAGGACGCTGGACATCATTAGTAAACCAAAAAATGCTTGTAATTCTTCAACGGTCAATTATTTCTCTGGAAACGTGCGCGTATATTTTGAATGCACTGGTTTGTATATCTTAGAATCAAATCTATTTTTTCAAAAATAATTGAAAACAATCAAACTTACTCTTAGCACTTCGAGCTTCTCCTTTTGGCCCAGGTAAATGTAAAACAATATTGTGAGCTCTTTATCTCATTCTTTGGCTTGAGGTATTTTTGGACCTTACCTAAATAGTATTCTGAAGACAGTGGCACTGATTCATTTCTGATTCTTCTTCACTCTGCTGAATATCAGAATCATAATCTTCTTGATCAATACAGATTTCTTCCACGCCCAACTCGTCGTCACTTTCGTCGAAATGATCCACTTCATCTTCATTGAGAATAGAATTTATTTCCACTTATGTAAAGTGATGACGGCTACCAAATGTGATGTTTTACCAGTAAAGATCAATAAAATAACCATTAAAACAAAAATAATATAGAAATTACAAAAGAAAAGTATTATACTTACCAATAATTCACTCCACTATTAGTTGCACGGGGTTTGTTGGACCCCAAGCACCGCCGAGTGACGCGTGTGACTGAAGCCGCGACTAGCGGGGTACTGAGAGGAAGGAGCTAGGAAGCTTATGTCGAATATTTGCCGAATTTTGACAAAAACAAAGTTGTTCAAAGGGGTTCAACAGACCACACGCGACTAACTAAAAGTTCGGTATAAAAGCTATATCCTTTAGTAATATCCTCTCAGTTCCTACTAACGGAACTCTGGCAATGGTAAAACGACACCGAGACTTTCTGGCATACATAAAACAAGTTATATCAAATGTATTATCTGTACATTGTGTCATTCATCCACAACATTTAGTTGGCAAAAATCTTAGTGAACGTTTGTATGGCTCACTAGATTGTGTCATTAGAATAGTTGATAAATCAAAAGAAATACCTTAAATGAGAGATTATTTGTTCAACTTTGTTTGGGATATGATGAAGATTATAATCGTTTACTACTTAACATGAAAGTTCATTGGTTTTCTAAAAGTGCATGTTTGATCGATTTTATGCACTTTTTGATTCTGTGTTGAAATTCCTGGAAAGTAAAGACACTGATTCGCGGCTAAATTTAACTAATTCAAAAAATTTAACATAACCAATTGAAAGCTACATATAAGATCATCAATTAAGTTTAATCAAAACTAAAAGTATAATATCTGCTTTTGTTGCAAAACTTTTTTCTATACAAACAAAACTTGGGGAAAGTTGAATGCCCTTAGTTTCCAAATCTTTCAAAATTGCATAAACGAGATGAAGATTTGGTTTCTTATTGTCAACACTTAACGGCTCTTCATTCTGACCTCGGCCAAAGAGTTGAAGAAATTCTTCACTTAATTGAGTGTTGGACACTTTTGCAAGTGGACTTATAAACTCGATTAATCTTTACTAACACAGGAGCAATTATTGAATTATCTACAAATGAAGAGCTGCAACCAATGTGTGAACAAGGATACTACAAATTCTGGTTATGAAAACAAATACTAATTTTATATCTTGCATTATGAGTCGCTGTACAGAAGCTGTTGATTGTTTTCTCGTCTTGTTATCTAGTAAAACGTGGATTTAGTGCAGTTATGAACTTTATCACAAAAAAAAAGAAATCGACTGGAAATTAGTGCTCGTGGAGAATTACAAACATAGAACCGAACATAAATAATCTCATATCATCAGGTTCACCGATCTCATTGAAAAAAAATGTTTTGATATTTTAAAACAAAAGTTATAATTTTAATAAATACTACTTTAAATATCAAAATTTTTTATTTATATTTTATTTTTACGTCACCATTTACCATTCAAGACATCAAAGTTAAATATGTAATTTTTCTGTTATGCAGTTATGAATTTTGGGAGTCTCATGGTCATGTTTTTTGCTACAAGAAGGAGTCCATGGGCATAGTAAGTTTAGAAACCACTGCTCTAGCCCTATTATGTGATCAATATTATCTAAATATAATAAGCTATTTTTAAGAAAGTATCCCACTGCGGAAGCATCTCTCATGTACTGATTATACAAATTTATAAAATTTACTTATTGCTGACCAGAGCATGTTGTAAATATAAATTGAATTTTAAAAAATGTTGCTATTCGTATAATGTTTATATTCTTGTAATTATTAGATTTTATCATCAACTTAGTCCTTCTGTTCTGAGATATTACCTCTATTCTATAAACTATATATTAAATTTACTGTGGATATATTGCTAGACTTCTTCATATACTCTCTTTCTTTGTCCAAGTTTGAGATAGACAACATCAGGCTACTCAATCCGCTCTCCGATACTGCATGAGGATTTTTTTATATTAATTGAATCTATACCAATATTAATATTTGATTAACCAGCCTCTATTTTTAATAACTAAAATTCAGATCTGCTGGTTTTCTAATTCATTAATTTTTTTTAATAGATGCAAAGGCTTTCATTACCGGTGTTATGGTGCATCGTGTGGTTGGAGTTCAGAAATTCTTGGCGTTTCGTCCACATCTGCGGTGGACGTCTTCAGAAGAATATATTTAAAAAAATTTAATTACTATCCTGTGCGTTTTTGCTTTTATACTCGTACGAGTATGTTAGGGGTGGTGTTGGAAGCTGTTGTTGACGTCACCCAGATGGTAGATAACGTGATCGGGCTAGCTCCTCACATCAATCAGATCATTGCAGGTAATATTTCAGCATTTTCTGACGTCATTCGCTCTTTCGCCGTATCGCGGTCTGTCTTTTGCCCCTTAAGAGCGATAAACCAAGATGTAGATAGATTGGTTAAAACTTGTGTATGCCAGAATTCTATCTTGTGGTTAGGATTTTTCAAAGCATGTTCTGCAACTGCTGATTTATCGGGTTGATTAAGGCGTAGATGACGTTTATGTTCCTTGATCCTGGTAATAAACGTTCGGCCCGCAGTCCCAATGTAGACTTGCTCACATGGGCAAGGTATGCAGTATACCTCTGGTGTATCATATAGATTTCTTGAATCTTTGGCTGGTCTAAGCAAATCCCGTATCTTGGTGGTGGTAGTATAGATGGTTTCCACCTTGTGTGTATTGAGAATTTTTCGTATTCGGTCCGTAATCCTGTTAATGTAAGGTAAAAACTTTGCCTACCGTAGCCGATTTCGGTTATGTTTTTAGTGCGCATTTATCTCCATCATCGAGCAGCTATTCTCTTGTAAAACTTGTTCCAAATGTTTTAGTTTCTTATCCAAAAACTGTGGTTGACATATACATCGTGCTCTATCTAACAGTGTTTTTACAACCGTTCTTTTTTGACTTGGGTGATGATTCGACTGGTTATGAAGATATTTGTCCGTATGTATGGGTTTTCTATACATGGTGTGTTGTAAATGTCAATTCTCCCATCTCAACACCTGTACGTTTAGGGAAGCAATCCCTTCTTTCAATTCCAGTTCCATGATAAACTGTATGCTTGGATGTATAGAATTCAAGTGCATAAGAAATTGTGGTAGAGTCTCCTTTCAGTGTCTCCTTATTACAAACGTGTCGTCAACGTATCTTAGCCATATCGCGGGTTTTAATGATGCTGTATTGATGGCGATCTCTTCAAATTTCTTTATGTAGTAGTTGATGATTACAGGGCTAAGTGGCCTTCCCGTTGCTATTCCGTCTTTTTGTTCGTAATATACGCCCTGGCAAACAAAGTAACTGAACATAAAGTACTGCTGAGATAGTTGTAATAAATTGTTAGAAAAAATTTTCTACAATAAATCCAGAGCATCTTGAATCACCATCACCATACTCGTACAAGTGTAAACGCAAAAACGTACAGGAAAGTCATTTAATTTTTAGAATACCACGGCCTTATGACCCGAGAACCAACCACACGATGCACCAGTGATAGCGAGCTTGAATTAGAAATTTGATTTATTTTCTTTTTGTTTCTTATTCTTTGTCACAAGTTTAATATTTTAGATTCGAAGTTTACGCCGACTAGTTCATTTTGTTAATTTTGTTGATGGTCATTCAAGACTGAATTAGTTTTGCCCTATAATAGGGTCCTAGAAAACAAATTTTTATCTCTAAATAAATCTTTTCTATTAGGCAAACTTTTAAGATATCTTGTAACATTAATTAGCCGAGGTACGATCTGAAGTATACCAACTTCTTAAACAGATAAGCATGCTCTTATCACGGCAACAGTTAGATATTTAATTGTGGCGAGTACACATTTTAATAACACATTCTTTTTTAGGAAACCTTCTAACACACTATTTACTACTACCCAGCACCGTCCATTTTCTATATGCTTAGCCCAATGAAGACGAAAACATTGTTGCTTTTCACATACGTGGCTTCTTCCATGGTCTGCATCCTCTTAATCTGCAAGTAAGCAATCTTCACCTTACAGTGGGTACTAAGATCAGCAGTTTCACACCATAATTTGGGTAACTCACTGAAATTAAGATTTCTACCGTCCAGACTTGTTTCTCTTGGGGTAACGGGATTTACGGCATTTTTTTAATAATGGGCAAAGATATTATCAATATAGTAATAACTATATAATAACTAAATATTAAAAAAAAATTGCAATATATAAAAGTAAAAACATGATTGGGCTAGAGTTATGCAGGACTTTTCCACACCACTGTAAATTTACAAAGGCTTATTTATATAAATATTACATGCGAATATTGTGCAAATCCGTAAATCTGATTGTGAGAATTGTTCACAATTTTGCTTTGTTTGAGAACGTCATCACGAAAACAACGAAAAGCCAATACTAATAAAGTGAAATAGCAAATAAGATAATTTTTTGGGAGGCATTCAACTATTTATACATAAACCATGTTTATTAACATTTCTTTATTGCGGTTGAGACTGTCACATTTAGGTGTTGCTAACGAGTTCGTACAAATGAAAGTCACGGGAAAAACAGTTGCCATAAAAAAACTGTACAGAATGTTTCCACTAAGAAATAGGCTTTTATGAATTAGTTCGTATTTGCATATTTATTAAATTTTCTTATACAATATTTTGGTGGTTTAATTTGGGTTTAAAATTAATTTTTAACACAAAGATAATATATACATATATAAATTTAGTACGACTTGGCTTAATTATCTCCCTAAAGAAATTCATTTGAGTTTAGAATATTATTATTTCATTCTAGACAGCACAAGGTTAGTGGCGCAGAGAAGCGGCAATGTGTTGAGCACATTAATATCCATAGCAACGAATGTATATTTTATTGTGCTGCATTGATTCTGAAATTATCAGCAAATGCAATTGTTTTCGAACGTATAGTAGCACAAAAGAAGATGATATTGCATAAAAGTGCCGAAAAAGTGCAGTTGATTCCAAGTCAGACCTAAATTGAAATAATGACCAACGTTAACGTTAATTTTATGGACGATGCGGCTAAATTTGTAGTTTTACTTGTCACTGCCCTGTTAAACAGCGTCATAAGCGCATATAAATGTCCGGTAATGATCCCTCGTTTTGCGACATCGGTGTGGGTGAAACGACGTAACAGTGTATTGATTACTGGCCAGCTTCTAAAGTCGCTTAAAATAACTGTACAAAATGGATAAAAACGCTGTTATCCCTTATTGCATACCATATCGTAAATAATTTTCTAAGATTATCGTTTCCTGTAAAAAAACACAAAGATAACTACTACTGATAATAAGCTCGGTGTTTCCATGTCCTAAATAAAACAGAACACCTCCGAAGTGACTATGCAAACTGAAAATTTTGCAAGACTACAATATTTAACGATAATTGAGACTTCTGAGTAGTTAATGTAAAAACTCTGAACTAACAATAAAGTAATACGAGGTCTCCGAATTACTAACCCAAGAAAGTTAAAACTTATATTAGTTCTCAACGTAACTTCCTACTAGACGTACACATTTTTCACATCGCCGTCACCACGACTCCATGAGAACACTTCTTTAGGGGTATGTTTTTTCCACTGGAAATCGCTGATGCACCAGCGGTTTCATTGGAAAATGAGCAACTACGGAGACTGACATTTAAAACCGGATATTCATGGGTGCATCACGTGTCAACATGTTCTAAGATATTTCCACTTGCGCAGCCTTGTTTTCGTCAGTCAGCATTTGTGGAACCCACCTTGAAGAAACATTCCGCATTTTCAGGTCATCATGCAAAATGGACTCCACAGATCCTAGTGCCAAGTTTAGAGGCGATATCACGCACACCCAACCGACAGTCTTCCATAATAACTTGCTCTACTTGCGCAATCATAGTTTCGGTCCGGTTGGTTCGTAGTCGAGGTTACACCACTTTCGACCTTCTTTAAACTTTCCCACCCGCGAACGCACATTTTTAACATCCATAACGCCTTCACCGCATATTTCAGTCAACTGGCGATGAATTTCGATGGGCATTTCGCCACGCAAGAGGAAAAACAGGTTTTTCTTGAACACTAAACGTAGTCATTTGAAGTATACAAAACAACACTGACTGCAACGGCAGTTATTCGATCTGTGTACATTCTATGGTGCTGCCATCTATATTACAAATTCGCAAGTATTTTCCGCGTCTTTTAAAATTAACCGCATCTTTCTACTTTCTCTCATTGCTGAGAAAAAAATTTGGAGACCTTAAAACTTGAGTGCACCTCGTATAAATCTTCTATCAAAAAAAAAAAAACGGCTTTTTCAGGTTCTTCACTTTTCACATTATATTCCCGCTTGGCAGTTATTACCAGGTATTGAATAATTGTTGCATCAAATTCGACGAGTTCAGTTTTCTTAAGTGGATGGGTGTCATGATCTTTAATGCAGCGAAAGAGGTAGTTAAAGCAGTTCGCGTCGTTAATCACTTACCGTTCAATTCAATGATACTCTTATAAGACGTGACTGAAAAAAGAATAGTAAAATAAAAAATAAAACAAAGCTCATTTTAGACAGTGATTAAGACAAGATATTTATCGTCTATATATTGTGTATATATACAAACACCCAGTTGCTAGACACAGGCCACTTAGGCCCATAGCCTAGTAGTCCTTCCCCATCTCTTCCGGTCTTTAGCCTTTGTCTTTCAGTCCTGGACTGGATCTTGGCCTCCCTTTTCTCCGCGTAGCTCCTAGGTTTATATCAATTACCTTCTTTGGAATTCCATTAGCTGGTTGCTTTTCTAGGTACCCTAATCACCTCAGTCTTGCTGCTTTAACTTGGGCACTGAGTTTTGGTTGTCTGTATAAATTTTTTATATCTTTACTTGTTCTTCTCAGCC
Organism: Sinelater perroti; assembly: GCA_036346155.1. Classification (NCBI taxonomy): domain Eukaryota; kingdom Metazoa; phylum Arthropoda; class Insecta; order Coleoptera; family Elateridae; genus Sinelater; species Sinelater perroti. The sequence continues at coordinate 3,521,283 of JARFIY010000099.1, forward strand.
ATAAGTTCCTTCCTTTTTCTTCCAAAGATCCTTGTCAAGATTTTTCTCTCCCATGTACCCATTCTGTGTTTTATTTTCTTGTTGAGGATCCATACATTAAGGTTGACCTAATAAACGTTTTGTACAGTTATATCTTGGTTTTTTTTTGTGCGCACTTTTCAATCATAGTATTCTATTTATCACACCTGCATATTTATCTCCTTTAGTTAGTCTTGCTTCGATTTCTTCCGCTTTATATATCTCCTAACTTTTTCCAGTCTTATATTGTTTGTTAATTTTATACCTACAGGCACTTCTCATTTTTATTCTTGTGTTTTCTCTATTTCTACTATTAACTCGTATTTTGTCCTAGCCAGTATTACCATGTAGACAGTGCAAGCTAGTATTGGATGTGACCTTATTCTTAAAGTGCCAAAGTTGTTAATTCCATTAATCCGTATTATGATAAAATGTGGTACAATCTTATTAATAAGGCGTCCTCTTTAAACCGGTGTCTGTTTAGAAACTTTTGGAAATTTTACCATTCAATTTTACTTTTTTTTAATAAATCATGTTATTTTTGTTACATTTATCAACTTCGTAGAGACTCCCTTTTCCGATTTATAGCCATAAGTTGGTTTAAAATCTATAAAAAAGACATATGTTTATTTATTTTACAGATGTAAGATATTTTGTGTTTGTTTTAGTGTAATATTGTAATCGATCACAAACTTTTCTGGTCTGAACCCGCACTGATCTTCATCTAGCACTTTTTCAGCATATTCTTTCATTTATCATTCTATAGCTTTTGCTATTATTTCATATCGAAGGCTATAACTACAATTTTGTTTTTCTAGACTCTTGAAGGTGTATTTACTCTAATCATTGGCTGCACAAACAAAATAGCAGGCTTCACTTTTTGGGTTGCTGTGAATCGCATTTTATAAAAAGCTGTATATTATTAGATTTATCTAATTCCGGAAAGCTGTAAATTTCAAAATTATATATATAAAAAAGGTCAAAGGTCAAATCGTTCGTGCCTTTCCGTGCCGACCCGAGCGCCTCCGAAGGACAAATTTCGGCTCGGCGGCAGGCGCGACCGAGGTAATATATTTCCGGAACCGCAAGCGATAGAAAATTTTCGTTTGAGAGCGGGTAATAAAGCACTTATATATATAAAAAAAGAGTGCTGTCACACAGGTCAAAGGTCAAAGGTCAAAGTTCAACTAACTGGGTATACGTAAATGCGTTGTCATGGCAACGCCGTATGTCAATTATGTCAAACAGAGCTTTTTAATCGTGTTTTTATTTATTTTTAAAAACTACTATGCGAAGGAGCTCAAGCATGTCGGAGTTGGACAAGCTCTCCGGGGGGCCGCTGCCAGACCTCGTATCTATAAAAACAATAATTTCTTTACTCATATAATAAACTCAGCTTGTAGGTGCAATTATTTATTTCAACTGTTAGTTACCATTTATACACTATTTATATCCACAGTGGATTAGCATACTATCACTAATTATTTATTTTTACATGCCTATTCCCCTTTTTCTCATTCCTTGTACATGCTTGAATATCTCCATATGTAATTTCAAAACCTTTATCGTTCCGCATCGATGTGTCGAGCAAATTACTCCAACCTTCATCGAAAACTCGTTAATTGTGTACGTCTCCGTCATTGCAGCTCGATTTGGCATCTATAAAACTAGTTGTAAGAAATTGGTACGTTTCCGCGTTATTGCACGCTGCTAAAATACGGTTTTTATGTAGCTTCAAAATGGCTGATAGTTGCACAACACGAACAACATGACGATGGACTATTAGAGTCCTGATTCTTTTGTAATACAATTTTTTCTGTCTGTGGGCTCCATTCCAAGTTTTAATAGCATCATGAAAGTTTCTCGGCTTAAGGTTACGAGTGAAAACCAATCAATGGTTTGGAAACGGGTAAAGTTTTTCCCAACAACAGAAAAGGCAAAAATCAACAGCGTCTGGCCCACAGCGAACAGCTGAGATACAAGTCTCTCCAACCCTAACATATGTAAAATTTTTAGAGTTAAGAGGAAAATGTGGTAAAATGAAAAACACTAAAATAAATGCCTAGGTATAAATTTACAACTCACATACAAAGAGTTTCGTAAGTAAAGTGGGAGGGGGGATCAATTTTAATCAGAGTTTTTATGACCCAATTTCAAATCTCAACCACAAACAAGTAAGAAAACGAAAGCTAGAAAGATAGACGTATGGAATGTACAAAATTTGGTAACCTAACAGAAAGAAGTAATAACAAAAATAGAGAAAATGAATCCGGATGTCGTGGTATCAACAAAAACTGAAAGAAAGGGCACAAGTCAAAAAATATAAGAAATTATATTCACATATGGGGTGCACGTTTTAAATATTTTTAATTTAGAGATTTTACTGACTATCTAAATTTTAATAGTTTATGGTTAGCCCTCAAGCACCTGCCTGCCACCTTATTGTATTCTAGTGTGGATTTCTTCTGATGTTCCATTCTTGTCTGCTATTACTGATACCAGATACTTAAATTTATTAACTATTCGTATTTATTATCATTAATATTAAATGTTTTTCCACTGATACTATTCTCCATGTATGCCTTCTTGCTCGTATTTATCTGCAACGTTCTTTAATTTATCTGAATTTTATTATCGATTTTACAAGATAATAGTCGAAATCAATGTTTGGTGCTCTAAGTGCCTTTGGGTCTTGTATTGAGGTTTTCCATCTCTCAGATATAAGTATGTGGTCAATTTGATTAACAGCATTCATTTCCGAAAGTTTCCATGTCCCCAAGTCTATCCTTTTATGTTGAAATTTTGTAGTGCTTATTATCATTTTTTCTTCTTTTGCAAATTGGGTTAATATTACTCCATTATTTTATTTTACTCCTCAACGCAACGGTTCGTAAGAGACCATGGCCTCCCGAAAGGGGTTTCTAAACAGCTGTTTTACAAGATGCAGTCGTAGCGTGCGTCTCAACCTTTGATATAAATGCCAGAGGGGTGGTTTCTTGCTGATCACTCGACGGCATTCTTGATCTTGGTTACGATTTTTTCACTCTTTTCTGTTAGTAAATTATTCCTTCTTTCCTTCCCTATATGTGCCTTGAAATCCCCTAGGATTATCAACTTACCATATTTTGGTGTTCGTTGTGTTGCTTCTTGTAATGTATTGTAGAACTCATCTTTTTCTTCCTCATCAGCTAATTCGCTTGGGGCATATTCATTTACAAGTGTTATCTTTCCAAATTTTCCTCTGATTCTCAATTTGCATATCGCTTATTAGTTCAACACATAATATGTTATTTACTAATATTCTTACTACTGTAAATCACGTTCCCTTTTCTCCTTGTTTTTCTGCATTGCCACTGAACCACATTCACTAGCCTTTTTTGTCTATTTATCCTACCCCCTTCCACCTTATCTCTTGTTTTTATTGATTTATTAATTTGTTTATTTTACTGATTTTGATACTGTCTGAATGTTCCATGTTGCTATTTTCAATATTAATTTGTTTTTTATGTTATGTTCCTTATGTTTTGCTTTATTTGTATTTTCCATTTGTTATTTCTTTATTTTTCTGTTGTTTTCACAAAGTAAATACGCGACACTGCGTCTAATTTCTTCAAACAATTGTTTCCCTTGTTTCTATCTCTTCTTCTCGTTTGTCCCCGTTGCGTAAGTCATCTTTGTTATTACGTTGCCTTTACCTGTCTATAATTGCTATTTATCTTGATTTAGGATCATTCCATTCTTTTATTGCACTGTTGTCCAATTTCCTCTTTTAGTTATTTTCTTGCTTCTGCAATCTATCTCTCCTGGTGAGATTTTAAATTCACTGCTTGTGATATTCCGCATTCTCTTCTTTTGTTATATATATTTTATCTCTAACTTTCTATATCTTATATATCTTATAAGATAATAGTAGGAGGTATTATCTTACCTTGTTTTATAATTGCATGTTTTTCTTTTCTCTGTACTACTGGGATATTCTGTTTTCTTTCTCAAAGCATTTCTTTTGAACATTCTCTATAAACAAATATCTACGTGCCTCTTCTGTCTCTTTATTAATATTTGTAGTTTTGTTCAATATGAGTTGAACCCAACAATGATTGGGCTGTTTTTGCTATTTTGGGTAATATTCGTTATAAAATCTATAACTTTTTTAAATTTTACTTAATGAAATTTAATATCTGAGGTGCGATATCAAAATATTTCGAACTTTCACAGAAATTACAATATTTCTTCACTGATGTTTTCTTTTCTGTTTTCTTGCTCTTTTAGTTTGTTTTCAATATGGCTTTAATTACTAATTATTTTATCTAATTTTTCATTAAAATTTAACTGTATATCATTAACATTTCGATCACTTGCATACTAGCCATTTAATTATTTAATTATTTATTTGAATAATAAAGTGATTTACTGTAAGATATTATTATTATGTTTTTGTTAATTTTTGTTGCTTTTGTTCTATCTACTTTCAATTTATTTTATCTTTGCAGTTTAAAATTTTAATTCTTATTATTTTATACTACATGCAGTTCAAGTCTGTTAGGTTGGTTACCCGAGTATCTTTAATTTTGTTTACTTATTTGGATGACGCTTATTAGCAGAAAATTATCTTCATGTTATCTATTTATTTTTCTTACAGTTTTATCATTCCTGCGGTAATCGAATTTAGAGATTATTATTTTTAGTCGTATGTGATAACTAGCACCTTCAATATTAACACTTTCACTTTTATTTTCTTATTTGATTTATAGGCTGTATCAGTGATGTCATAGATGTTGGGAAGGTAAATGCGCATTATCCAAACAAAACATTTGTAGCTTTAATTTAACACGGGAAATTTGTTTTGCATCGAAATTCAAATTATTAACGAATTTTTAATTAGCTTTTATTTTATTTAGTTAGTATGTTTACTAATAAGATTCGGTAGTATACTTTTGATTGGATAAGTAATCTTTATAATAAATTATAGTCAAATAAAACTAAACTGACCTATATATTTGTATATTAACTAGCTTGGTTTTAGATAAAGAAAAGCTATTATTAAAGAAAAAATGGATTCCTGTTGCAAACATTATATTCAACATGAGACTTACAAGTTTTTCAACTTCCAACGAGACAAAAAAAAAACGCAGATGGGAAAAGGTGATTAGGTAGATACATTACAATTATTAGTTTGTATTTACTATTATTACAGTTTTTAGGCATGGTGGAGAACCCGTTTCCGGAAGTTTTGTGTAGTTGCCATTTTAAGAACGGTAATAGGAAAAATGGGAGTGGTCCAAGCGGTTTTGAGACGCGCACTGCGATGCGGACGGAGCCGGAGCTCTCTGATGCCTGACGGGTGACCTACTCAGTCCCTAAAAATAATTGAGTACCTCGAACAAGGGGTAATAATGGTTGTGGTCTAAGGCGCGGTGCTTGCCACATCGCCCCGCATCAGAGATGGTGCGCGACGACCGGGCAGAAAAACCGAACATATGAGAGCCTTAACATCTCTGTTCGCAGGCCGTGCTTTACGTGGGGCGTTAGAGCCTTACCATTACATTACAATAGGGAAAATAGACCTAAATTACTTCGAAAGGAAAAAAGAACACGCAAAACTACTAACATTATAGTAAAATAGGTTAAAAAAGCCTTTGAGACTAAACCAAATTCTCCAGTAGAAATGATTACCCTACCTACCACTGATCCGCCGCCGACTCCATCAATAGGAATAAAGATAATACAAACGATTGCTAACTTTGTATTGTTTACTGGTGCAGAGGTGTTGTATGAGTGAAGAAAATCTACCTAAATGAAGATTTGCCCAACTACGTGTGTAAAAGACATAACCTACAAAATCATATTATATGCTAAAATAACATTTTAAACACATGGTGTCATAGTAATTTAATTGAACACTGTCTCCTTTAACTGATGTGTTGCTAAGTATTTACACACTAACAGTAAAAATATTTACAGGTACTGCGTTAAAATTTCCTCTCATATAAATCTTATGGGCCCAAAACTTTTTTCGGGTGTTAATAATGGCGCTCAATTACATCACACTAATATAACGTATTATAAGAAATCTTTTCTACCGTTTTTTGCCACTATTACACTTCGCGCACGCGACATCTATCCCATTTACTCTATTAATAATGGATATTCTTCTACCAATAGAAGGTCTCCTTTCCTGATGAGTCTTTGCAGGGATGCCGCTGTTATTGTCTTGCTTTGAACTGGTAATACATTGTCTTCATTATAATTACACAGATTACTTCTTTTTAATATTTATGGAGCAGGAGTTCTTCATTTTCATTTTCAGAGCGCCTTTCTTTAAGTCTACTATAACCTCAAGCTTCTTCAAAAGATCTGTAGTCATATAAATTTGCCTGGCATATCAACCAATATCATTTGATGATTCAGAATGCATTTATCATTGGTAACAGCCACGATGCCGTGTTCGTAAATTTGCAGCTATACGAAGACGTATTGTTGTTAGAGATGTTTGAGAGTCACTTTGTATCACATCTGCCTGTGTAATAGTTTTTAATAAACCCTGTCGACAAGTATTTGAACAATCAACTTAGGTATTGACGTTGCATTTGTAAGTAAGTTACTTACATTTCTTAATATTTTAACATTGAAAATGATTACAATCACTCTTTAATGTTGACCCCGCCTAGTTTTACTATCTCTCCTCAGATTTATTGCACTTTCTGTCACAAATGTTTCACTCGCTGAAATTTCAACAACGTAGTTTCCGCCTCCATGACTAATTTTCGCAATATTGCAATAAATGTTTTACTTCTTCTTTACCGTTTCCTTGTACTTTTACAACGACTATAATACAGTACTACAACCGCGTTACTTATGTCGGTATTAGGGTAGTGAATTGTAAATATAAAAACAATCAATGCGCGGCACGTATATTTTATTGTAAACAGTACCGTGGTAGACAAGGCAAAAATAGTTAGCAACAAAATTTCAGTAGGCAGCCATGCAACTGGCTACGACTCGCCGCGGTCTACCTTGGTGCAGGCCAATTTGTCTCTTGCAACAGCTGAATGCTAACTGCCTACTTTTGTCATTTGTAAAGCGGTTGAAACTTGTCTATCTTGGGAACAATAAAAGATAATATTTTTGTAATTTTGGCAGATAAAAAAAATGCCTAATTAATTTGGCACGGGCTAATTACGGTCTGAACCGACCGACCCTAGAGCCATTAAAAATATGACCGTTATAGGAAATATTTTTCGAGTGTTCGCTCCGCTACACTTATTTTGGAGTTTTCAAAGCATGCGTCAGCACATCGTCAAGCCCCTTTGGAAGATCCAAACATAACAATTGTTAGGTATTCTTGTTCCTGAATTTATTTATCAATGTCTACACTTCTGAGTACTTTTCTCAAGTTTCTGGACTGCTCCTTTGATTTTTCTCAATGATTCTGGATTATTTTTCCAATTTTTGTTTTTTGTGTTCTGCATTAATGTATATAGATTCATGGTTTTGAATAGATAAAAACTCAATCTTTCCTGTTAACACAATATTTTCCCTATTGTTTCAAAATTCCGCTCCTTTAATTAATTTTTTAGTTTATGCACCTTGGCCGGTTTTGGCGGGGTCATTTATTTAAATAGTTTCTAGTACTGCGATAAATTCCACTCCTGAACCAGTTCTAATGAACTCGGTTTATAGATGTTCCATTAAAAATTACATACAATATAAAGGCATTTGTGCGGTGCTCCGATAAGTAGCTAATAATTTAACACTTGTCGAGCGGAAAGTTAAGAGAGGTGATAAAACAGGAAAAGAAAACGTCAGGAAATGAGATAAACAAAGGAATCACAGTAGGGAAGGGAATCAGAAGCTACAAACAAGTAAAATCTGAAGATAAAGTGAGGTTATGTTGATAAAAACAAAATACAAAACAAGGTCGCTCAACAAAAATTAAACTTCGTTGCCAAACCTCCTGTATCTCGGCAAAAAAGGAAGAATAGCAAATAAATGGAAAGGTTAACGAACAAAATCCGCAGCCAAATAGCGTTTTTCACATGGCATATATAGCAAAATATAAAAGAAAAAGCTATAAGAAGATCCAGCGGACTTCGAGAAGTGGAAAACGGAATTGTTTCATTTAGAAAAAGTGCAAAAATTACAATAAAAATGAAAAAATATCGAACTACAGGAAGAATAGATATTAGGAACAGAACAAGAAAAAACGGAAGAAATGAAAGTGTTCCTAAAGAAAATAGAGAAACTAGTAGAAGATATAGGAGACAAGAATAAATAAACTAATAAAAAACATGAAGAAAAAATATAACAAAAACAAAGAAATTAAAAACAAACTAAAAGAAGTTGGACAAAAGAAAAGGTCAACTCAAAAGTAGATTTAAAAACAGATGTCAAAGCAAAAAAAAAGAAAAGAAAGAATTAAACATGGTAATAAATGAAGTTCAATACCGGAACGAGAATGTAAATCAGGCAGTGAACGAACTGCTGGAACGAAAACTGCAAGTTAAATCAGCATTCCTGGATGTGTAAAATAGGAAGAAACAAAAATAAGCAAGTAATAATAGACAACATGGAAAACAAGGATTTCAAGAGAGAAATGATAAAAGATAAAATTAAATTAAAAGAAACGAGAATAGTGATTGAAGATGATGACTTGGAGAGGGAGAGAGAAATTCAGAAGAAAATAAGAAAAATAACAGAAAAAAAGTTGAAGGCGACGTGTCCGTACAAGGTACCAGAAGTTAGAAGTAGAAAATATAAAAGAGATAGAATGTTAATGAGATAAAAGTTAATTACTGCAATAAAATATATGAGTATAATAACCACAACTCTATACTGCAAAGATATTCACAAAGCAACCAATAAGAAAATAAGTCCCATTAAGAAAATTATGAAACAAATACATCATTTAATAATAGAACAGAGTCATGGCGGATCTATTGAGAGGGTGAGGACATGCACAGAGAGGAGGATATCAATTTCGGTCATTTTTTAGTTAAAGTATTAAACAGCAAGTTCCAAGTATGGAAAATAACAGAGAAAAAACATAGAAAATAGGGGTTTTAGGAAAGAAAGAGAGAATACTAGGAAGCTATAGAAAATCAACTTGCGATATCAACTAAAAGCCAGGAATACAGAAAGAATGGAATTCCGTGAAAGATATAATTACAAAAGGAACAGAAAGCTAGGCAGAAAGGCTACAAAAAGAAATAGACTGGTATGATAAAAAATATAGGAGAATAGTGGTGGAAAGAAGACAAGAAAAATTGAGACTGCTGCGGGGAAACACAAGAGAGCGAGAACAAAAATATAAAAGTATAGAGCACATAATAAATGTAGGAGAAAGAAGAAGGAATGGAAACAGAAGAAAGTAAATGAAATAGAAGAATTTTATAACAAAACAACCTAGAAAAATTTTACAAAACTTGAAGACAAAGAGGCAAGAATATCAAGCACAAACCATCACAATTAAAAGGAAGAATGGAGACTTATGTGTAGCGGAGAACAAAATTGTGGAGGAATGGGCAAAAGACTACAAGAGGATCCTCTCAAAGAATTCCGAAAGTGAACTACAGTAACCAATACAAATAAGATCTAGTTATGAGAAAGCAGATAGAATAACAAACCTCCACAGAAGAAGAAATAAAACTCATGATTAACGAAATGAGGAAAGGGGAAAGTGCAGGAACAGATAAAATCGAAGTGTAATTAATTAAGAACGTAGAAAAGAAGTTAACAAGAAGAATATACAAACGTATAAAAAGAATGTGGAAAGAAAAGAAGAAAAGCAGTTATATAGGATGGTATCCAAAAATAGTAGGACTGATTTTTTTAAATTTATTGCACATTGGTACATCGACTTAATACTCTTCAAAATAGGCCCCTTCGGCATACACACACTTCTGGTAGCGAACTTTCCTAGTCGCGAAGGCCTTATGGAAGTCGTCCTCCTGGATGCTGTTCAGCGCCCTCGTCGTTGCCGCTTGGACTGCTTCCACCGAGCCGAAGCGATGCCCCTTGAGCTGCCTCTTGATCCGGGGGAACAGGAAGAAGTCCGGTGGTGCCACATCAGGGCTGTGGGGGGGGGGGAGGCAACATGGAAACACCAAATTTGGCCAGGAGATCCCTCACAATCCACGCGCCATGGCACGGCGCGTTGTCATGGTGGAGCTTCCACTTCCCCACCAGGTCTGGTCGCACGCGTGTGATCCGATTTCGCAGCCGTGTGAGCACTTTCACGTAAAATCTTGCATTTACAGTTTGTCCAGGAGGTACAAACTCCTTATGGACAATGCCACGACGGTCAAAAAATGCAATCAACATCGATTTCACTTTCGATTTCGACATTCTGGCCTTCTTTTTACGGGGTGATTGTGCGGTGTACCACTCTTCGCTTTGACGTTTTGTTTCCGGGTCGTATTTGTAGCAAAACTTGATGACGTACCGCTGCTCCAAGTTTCGCTCCATCGCAACTGACGACGAGGCGTCACAACAGGAGGCCACACTCCACTAACGTACGCAGGCGACTGCCGCAGGTCGAAACCTGTTCCCAAGGCTCCCCTCCATAACATCCGGCCTTGCAGACCCCCCTCCATCACTCCGCGCGGGCGGAAAAAAACAGTCCTACTACTTCTGGATACAACCCTGTATGTCCCATATATAAAAGATATCACAGGAAGCAAATGAACAACTATGGGCCGATTGCGTTATTAAGAATAATCTATTAAATTATAGCTCACGCAATAAAAAGAAAAATAAATGGATGTGAAGATTGAAGAATACCAAACAGGACTCAAAAACGGAAAATCGGCAGTAGACAATATTTTTATATTGCAACGAAAACAAAAAAGTGCAGAAGAAAAGACGTAACTTCATATATATTACTGATAAAATAAAAAGAGAGAAAGTTTTAGAGACACTTTAAAAATTAAGATTTAAAAAATAATTTATTTGGTGGTAATGACATTGATAAACACAAAAAATCAAGTAAGGAACAATAAAAAGTTACCAATCTTAATACCAAATTCGGTTTAAAACAAGGAAATCCAATATCACTACTCTTATCCAATATTGTATTAGAATATTTAATAAGAAAAAGCAACATCCATGGGAACTATAACATTCTAAGTCAGTCACATTAATGTTTGGCTTATGCTGATGACTTTATAATAATGGCTAAAACTTGAAAAGAATTAAAGAAACATGGTAAATAAAGTAAAGGAGGCAGATTTAATTATACACAAAAAGAAGTGGAACTATATGATTCTAGGAAAAGAAAGGCCAAAATAAAGTAAAATGAAGACCTTGTGATCAAACACATAGGAGAAGACGCAGAATGTAATTTTAAATATATAAACAATGCAGTGTATTTAGGTGTGAAAATCGACGGAAAAGGAGATGTGACACCAGAAATAAAGAAAGGTGTAGTGGCTAGCTCGAGATATGTGAAGCTAAAATAAATAAATAAATAAATATATATATATATATATATATATATATATATATATATATATAAAAATATATAAAACAATAATTAGATCAATAGTGCTATAGGAGAGTGATATTAAACAAAGAAAATTATGGAAAACTGGAAGTGTAGCAGAGAAAGCTCATGAGAAGAATCTTTGGAGGAATCAAAGAGCAATGAGAATGCAAAAGACGACCCAAAATATGAAAAACCAGGGATAAGAACTGTAATACAGCAAAACAAACTCATATCGCTAAGATACATATCTATAATGAAGAAAGCACAGTTAACAAATATAATGTATACTGCAAAACAGGAGAGAAGAATCGAAGAGGACGGCCAAGGAAGACGTAGAGGGAAAATGTCCAGAGGAATTTACAAGATATGGAGATAACTAATGAAAACAGCTAGCACAAGACAGGAAGTTATGGAATGAACAGAAATTCAAGCTATAGACCTACAAGCCTAACATTGAGTTAACAGCAAATTCTTCTTCTTTTAGTGTCTTACGTTATGCAGCGTGTAGACGTTTTTCTACCGTTTTAATTTAGGATGTGTAATCTTTCTTCCGTCCCACGTATAAAGATGTCTGCTACGTTTCTAACTTCACACCAACTTTTTATGTTCCTTAACCATGAGTGTTGCTTTCTTCATAGTTCTCTTCTTTCTTCTATTTTTTCCATTAGAATAAGTCTTAGTATTTTGTACTTTTTACATCATAGTATATATCCCAGATATAAAACTATCTGTTGTTTTATTATTTGTAATAGTTCACGTTCAGCAGTGGCTCTCCATAATACTTCCCCATTTGTGGTACGTTCCACCCAGAGAATCCGCACTAGTTTTCGTATGGTCCACATTTCAAACGCTTCAATTCGGTTTATTCATCTTATCTTTAGAAACCACGTACCCGCGCCATATATTACTATGGACCATATGTAGCATTTGGTCATGCGTATTCTTAAATTTAAGGGTGTTTTCCTTCGGCACATGTATTTATTGTTCTTGCCACTGCTATTCCTATGCATATTTCCATGTCACTGTCAACTTTATTATTTATTATGCATTCAAATATTTGGACTTATCGATTCTTTCTAAGGGTTGGTTCTAAACTGTTATTTGGGCCTGGTTGTTATTGTCTGCTAATAATCATCAATTTTATCTTGCTGATGTTTATTCTAAATCCTAATTGTTTGCCTATTCTGTTTATGCTATTTAATCATTCTTGTAGATCATCTAGATTGTCTGCTAAGATGCCTGAGCCGTCTGCGTATCGTATCTTGTTTATTGGTATTCCATTAATCTTGATTCCTTTTGTTTGGTTATGCAGTGTTTTTTGGAAGATTCTTTCTAAATATACCTTAAAAAATAAAAGTTTAATAAAAAAAACTCTGATGTACGAAGTTTTTTAAAGTTGATAATAAGTCATTTATCTGTAGTTTTTCTGATTGGTTCCAATACAGGTTTCGTATAATTCCGATTTTTTGTAGTATATCAATCATGGGTTGAAGTCTTATGCTGTCAAAAACTATAGATCTTTTAAACAGTATATATAAACGTGTTAAATTTAATAACTTCAGTGTTTATGTGTGTATGCTGTCATCTACTGGAGTTTTTTCTTGCTTTAAATTTTTTATTGCATGTCTCACTTCTGATATAAGTATTGATAAGCCTGTAGGTTTGTGAGCTTCTTGGTATAAGTTTATTATGTAGTTTTCTCAAATCTCTCGTAGTTCTATGTTGTCTGTTATTATTTTATTATTTCGTTTTATAGTACTTATATTTTTTATAACTTCCTGTAGTTTAAACTTTTTGTGAAAGTTGGAAATGTCGTGTATTTCATGTAGTCTTTCTGGTTTTTGACATTGTTCTGCTAGCCACACTTCCTTCGCTTGTCTTATTTTGTTTCGTATGACTTTGTGTATTTCGTTGTATTGATCTTTGTCTTGTTTTATCTTTGCTACTCGTCTTTCTTTCATTCTATCAAGAATTTCTCTTGTCATCCATGGTTTCTTCACTTCCTGTTTTTTTGCATCCAATCACTTTCTTGGTTGCTTATTTAAGATTTTTTCTATTGTTTTCCAGTATGCTTATTTATTTTTGTTCGTTCCTTCTGAATTTTATTCCAAGTTTTCCTTTTTATCTTATTTCTCTCAAGGTATTGTTATTGTATTTTACCCTTTGTTCAGGTCTTAATATTTTTCCTCTCAATGTAAAATTTCCTGTTAGTGGATTATGATCAGAGCCCATGTCTGCTCCTGGGTACGCAGCGACTCTTGTAATAATATTTTGAAAACGTTTTTTAATGAGGAAGTAATCTATTTGATTTCTTACTGTGTGTTGGGGTTGTCTTCTGGTGATTTCTAAGTATATAAAAGTCTTGGATATAGATCATAATATGTGTTTTTAATTAGTAAATTTCTTCCTTGCATACTTGTACCAATCTTCTGCTCGTTCGTTTCACACACTCAAGCCGAAACGTCCCATTACGATTTTTACTGCTTGGCCTGCGTTTGTATAGATGTTTGTTATTTCTTGCTATTTAAACGAATGAATTGCTTCATGTATTATTGCTCGCTTATCATTGATTTTTTAATGCATTCACTTACTAAGATACCCATTCTGCGTCTATGTTGTGGGTTATCATTTGTTGATCCTAACCGGTATAATGTCGTATCTTCTTTTTGGCATATTCTGTTTTTGGGCCATCTCGTTTCACTTAGTCCTAGAATGTCTATTTCTATTATTTTAATTTTCTTTACCATATTCTTGCTGCGTATATTGGGCGGACATTCCACGAAGAAATTTTGTTATTTAGCTTTATTATGTGAAGCCGGGAGATTTAACACCTACCCGTAACTAAGGGCTGTTTCTGTTTTACTAACATGTAAAAGATAATGAAAGATAAAAAGTTTATGTAGTTTGAATCTCTTGATGAGATAAATGGATTCGTAATTTCCCCTTACTTTAGACTTTTTTTTTAATTCTTAGAATTACATTTCCTCGATTCTAATTATATCAGTTATCCCTTTGATATTCAGTCATCAGAGCGTTGTTAGTTTTCTAGCAGGGTGTATCGGGTGATCGTAATCACCACTTTAGCAGGTGAGGTTGACATTTGGTAGTAACGAGGTGTTGTATTATCCTTACAACCCCATTTACACAGTCAATTAGCTAATTCAATCTGCTCCCCGATACACTTTGATCACGCAGTGTCTAACTGCAACTGTCTACATGTAATTCTGTAATCCCCAAGATTTCATATTAATCCACGAAACAGAATAGTGGAATTTTCCTAATCTAAAATTATCAGAAAGAAAAGGTGGCATGTAACTAATGTAGTGTGATGATTTAGTATTGGAGGTTCACTGTATATTATCAGGCATACGTTCGTATTAACTTTTTCTTTAATTTTCCTATAAATGATCTGTGAACAATAGCCCCTTGTATTGTCACACCAAGTAAAAGAATACACTGTTTTAGATGGCACTCTACTACAAAAGGACATGCGGTATTATAGAAAGCTAATTGCAATGTTAATATAGTTTTGCGAAAAGTAACCAATGGTAGTTTGTTTATGAAAACAATATTCCAGCAGCATAAAATACTACTCAGTTCTATAAACCGCTATCATAGACAACACATAAAGAATATTGGAGGTCAAAGTGTAGTCACGCAAGCAGAGGAGATAGCGCTGCTAAATGCAGTAGCAAAATGTGCGGACTGGGAATTTCCCTAGCTGCATTGGAAATACGTAAGCAAAAGCTTATTTAGACAAACAAGGTCACACAGCTGTTCAGTTTAAAAATAATTTCACGAGAAAGACTGAGCCTACAGCTTGCTGAAGGGATACAAAACTGTTGTGGCGTACAGACCGAAAGCTGGCGCCCTAAAAAAATGATGAAGTTCACATGAATTTCAAAAGGTTAAAGTGGACGACGGATAGCTATCTGGGGGCATTTGGCGGGGGCGGGCAGATGAAAATGGAAAATTTTCTGCTTAACTGAATGATGAAGTTCATGCTTGAAAATTTTGTACATTTGTTAGAGGTGATCTACAAAAGCCATCGACAAATGCACGGACAACTAGGTGGCGGCAAAATAGGCAACAGACGTGGGTAATGGGGAGTGAAAATTGTTGAAAAATTTATGGTAAGGTTCATGTCCAATTTCCTTTGTATCACCTTTTTTGTGTATTAGAATTATGATACTATTATAGCGGTGCCTTGGAAGAGAGCTGTAAAATAGACATAGGCATAGAAATAAGTTTTTAATTTTTGTTGCTAATACATCTCCTTGTTTTATGCTCTCGATTACACAGACGTACAAGAAAAAAAATTTTTTTGGTGCCTAGGATTTTGGTAATGATTTTAGCTATATTTGGGTTTTTTTAACGTGCAATTCTACACTAAATTTGGCGTACCAATGGTTTGGAGAGAACTCCAAAACCATTTCGATGACTGTTATTTCTGCCTAGTAAATATTATTAGAATCAATCGAAACAACCGTAGCAAGTCGACTTATCCTGATTTAGTTTCTGCAAGACGCCCGGTCCTTCACTCAGAGGAAGTGCCACTCCCAACGTTTCACCAGCTACCAGAGCTCTGTGAGGATGAGTATTGACCCTCTGATCACCCTTCTGCTATTAATGAAGGTGACAGTGATTATGAGGAAATGTCATCAATTCCAAAAGTTTCAACCAGGATGAGTTGAATGGCCTCACCAGGGATCTCAACCTGTCAAAAGAAGTTTCTGAATTACTTGCTTCCAGGTTGCACGTCAAACATTTACTGGAACAAGGAACCAAAATTACCTTTTACCGTACAAGGGAAAATGGTCTGCTTCTCTCAAGAAAACAATGTATTTTGTCACAACATTAGAAGATTCCTGGAAAAAATGGGTCTTTCTGAATATTTTCAAGATGATTTTCGCCTATTTATTGACAACTCAAAGCGAAGTTTGAAGTGTGTACTTCTATTCAATGAGAACAAATATGGTTCAATACCAATTGCTCACTCAACGAAAATGGAAGAAGAATATAACACCATAGCTTTGGTCTTGGAGAAGATAAAGTATCATGAACATCAATGGGTGATTTGTGTGGACTTAACAAGATCAGGGGCGAAACGGTAATATATACAAATGTTGAAACTCATAAACACCTTCGAAACTCAAACTTAGACCAACCAATCAACTATGAAGGTCTCAGCACTCTATATATTATCGTTCATGAGATATGTCACTCTAAATAAAAAAAGCAGGAAAACCCCCCTTAGGGGTGTTTCAGTGGGTCGGGTTTATGAGACATTCCTATTCTACTTTTTAATGAGGAGTTCAAAAAAGGTGGTCAGAAGTTTCGACCTAACTGTACAATTGATCACTATACTCAATTGTATATATTACCTCTAAAAATGGTAAACTTTCTCCTTGGACACCAAAGTGGCTACACCAAATATCTTTGTTTTTTGTGCCCCTGGGATAGCAAAGACAAAACACACCACTGGGTTCGAAAAAAGTATATTTCACTAAAATGTTATATCTTAGAAACTTGAGCTGATAGGCAAAAACTAATGCCATATTTGAATTCAGAGCATCAAATTCATATTAAATCATCTCCAAATACCCCGGCACCAAAACAGCTGTTGGCCTGTGTTATAATTCCGTCTTCTCCAGGTGTCATTGTTTTTCATTTCCTATAAAGCATTCTTTATCTCACTTAGTGTAATTTCCTGGAGGTCTTCCGACAAAAAAAATATTTGACATTTTATTTGGTTTATAATGTGTTATATTTAGATTATTATATAATTCCCTGCAAAATTCTTCAACAATTTGGAGTAAGTCTTCGCTGTTATTAGTTGTTATTCCTCTTTTATTTTTCAGTTTTAGAATTCGTTTTTTGTTATAGCCGAGTTTTCTTTTTAATGCCTTTAAATTTTTGTTTTCTTCTATTATGCACCTAGTGTGTGCATTATTGTGGGTTCTTATATCGTTTCTTATATTTTTTGAGACGTTTGTTAATTTTTCTGATATCTGAGATGCTGTTAGATTCTTGGTTTAATAGTTGCTCTCTGTTTTTAGTACTGTTCTTGTATGTGCACTAACAATAAGTATTTTATTTTTTCTGTTTTGGACAGCATCTTTTGTAGTTATTGTTTCATTTAACTTATCTATATTTGTGTTTGTGTTTTGGGTTTCAGTCTTTCTTAACTTATTTGCCACCGTCTTTTGATTTCTACTATATAGTAATTAGCGGGTTTTGCCATATTAGCGCAGTCTTGCGTTGTATCATTTTATGCATTTCTTGTCCTATGTTGATATTTACTATGAGTTTAACCAGACGGTGGTCACTTCCAGTGGAGAATTGGTTGAGCTCGGTTACATCCTGTATAAAAGATTGTACTATTCCGCAAAAAATAAAAAAAATCTAAAAATAACAGCTTTTAAAAATACATTGGTAATTACATAAATTGGCATAAATCAAACTGTTCAGGCCAATCACCAATTCCTTTCATTTGGGTTTTATAATAGGGTCGGCCGTCTTGCGGCTTTCTCTGTACGCGTTTTGTTTAATTATAAATAGCGCGCGGCAGTTTGGTCCGTCTGCGCGGCGACGTACGCTATAAAGCGAAGCTGCTACGGCAGTTTTGGTCTAGCCATGATAGTTTTGGAAACGTTCGACCGGCTTTAATTTGTCTATATGTACGAAACCGTTTTAAGAGTTCGATTGGGGCAAGAGTTTTCACATCCCGGAGGTCGTTTGTTGTTGGCCGATTGCATGTACGGGAGTCGATATTTGCCGATGGAGAAACTCGGTCCGTTTTCTTTTGTATTTGACCCGGTGAGGAAAAATAGAAAAATCCTGTTGTAAACCTCGGACACTACCAGCTGAAGGACCCATATCAGGAAAGATGCTTCCGATCGGCCCCGCAGCGAAGATTGGGGTAACTTGTCCTTTTTCCGCCCACACCCTTCTCTCCTCTTTCTCGATTCCCCCTAATTACACCCCGGGGAACCGATTCCTCCAGCAGAGTACTCGCATCCACGGTGAATGTCTTCCAGCTTTTTGGCCTTTTGATTGAAATTCCTTTGTTTGAAATTAAAAATACGATACAGTCCGCTTAAACCTGAACACAAACAGAAAAAGACAGTAGTATTTATTTAATTCTAGTTTATAATTTGAATTTTGCTAATGATGTAAGAACGATAGCCTGTATTATTAGTTTATCTGTTTGCTTATCGATTTATTGGTATTATTTTATTATTTTTTAATTATTATTACTATCATTTTCCATTTATGGGGTCTATAGCTTTTTATACTATTACGTCACCTTAAGGAGTAGACTGCTTTTTATTTTTTAAAAAGCTATCTAATACAAAAATTTTATTTTTTAAATTTTTTTTTGGGAGAGAGAGAGAGAGAGAGAAATAGTCCATTTCAGTAACAGAATTATTCTAGGCCTTAAAAAGCGTCAGCTTGCACTTCCCTAGCGCTATACATTCTTAACAGTAGCTCCATGCTACTAACAAGCTACACTGCTCGGTGTGCTCCATTCCCAATATTTACACAATGCTGCTAAATACTTAAATATATATCCTACAAAATGTCTATCCAATAGCAATATTATGATTTCGAAATGAAATGTCAACTATATTCAAAATGTTATAACTTCAACTAGTTCTGGTTAAGTGGATGTGTTAACAAACAAAATTGTCAATTTTGTGGAAACAATCCACAAAAGATGTACTAGAAGTCCTTGCATTCGGAAAAAGTCACTGTTTAGTGTGGTTCATGGCATGGTGGCATTATCGGCCCATTCTTTTTCCAAAATGAGGTAGGAGATGCAGTTACAGTGACCGGTGCATGGTACCGATCTATGTTAACAGATTTTTGGGCCCAAATTTACATGAAATTGATTTAAAGAACATAATTCTAACAGGACGGTACCACATGTCATACTGCTAATCTCACTATTAGCGTTTTGTGAAAGGATAATTTCAAGAAATGCATCTGTTAACTGGCTTTCAAGAAGTTGTGATTTAACTCCTTTAAATTACTTTTGGCGGGATTATCTGAAGTCTATAGTATATGCAAATAAACCACGAACCCTTAATGCTTTAAGATTGAACATCAAACGCTGCATTTGTGACATTAGACCCGATAATTCGAGCTGGACACTTAAACGATGTGTTATTCAAAACATAATACAGTAGACTATGCTTCAAAATAATATAAAAGTTTGATTATATCAGAAATAGTGGTTATTTTATTTCATTTCAAAATCATATTGTCCTTATTGTAAAACCCTTTATAAGTCGGAAAAAAAAGCAGAAAAACTTATTTTGAGATAACCCTTGTATATTTTAAGAACTGAAAATGCATTTCCAGTTCAACTCGCGTTCGAAAACAATCCGATCCGTCGGAACTTGTGCTTGGCAGAGATAAGATCGCGAGGCGATATAATAGTGGCATAGCTCGCGTAACTTTTCTGAGCATTACTAGGGTTTCAAGACGACTAATACCCTGTAGTGAAATTTTAGCGGACTCAGCTTTATATCCGTCTTCTTCCTTCGCTTGACGCTTAAACACATGTTCTAATGTCAAACTTACGTCTCAGAAAATAACGGTTTCTTTACAAGCATTGATGACTTTTATCGAACAGTAAAGCTTCTTAGGTGATGACGACTTGTTTTCGAACTATGGAATCTTTTTAGAAGCAACAGCAATTTTTTTGTTGCAGTCAATCAAGCTTTAAATTCATTCGGGCAACTCGTTAATAGTGCTTAAACGTAATAACTCTCGCTATAATAAAAATGTTGAAAAAATGGTTTATGATAAAAAAAAACCTGCCACTGTCTACTGTTATTGTCCACTAGATGTTTCCTAAACATGTATTGATGCGATGAGTCAGCAAAATTTTGAACCTCCAGGAAAACGAAAATAAAATTTTAATAAAGGTAAAGTAAGCATATCTACTACTTTAATGGGAATGTAATTTACAAGTGACAAGTTCTTACGTTGGGAGACGTAAAATCAATATAAATTAAATCTGCTCTGAAAAATCTTTTCTATTCACAAAGACCAAAGATCTAGTCAGAATAAGATGACAGTGAAGATCATTGGCAGGGACTTTATTTTGACAGTTTAATTAAAGTAAATTTTTCGGATGATTCTAAGATCTGTGTCAATCCAAACGAATTGTTTTTAATATTGAGATGAGTTTATCGTGCTTGACTCAGTCAAAGGCTTTCTGATAATTTATAAAATGGTTCAAATATGACCGGGACTGATTTGTGCGTAAACAAGCCGCACAGCGCAGCAGCTGTGCGACCTTGAGAGTGGAGCCACAACCTCTACCCTTCCTCCTGCTCGGATTAGAATCTGTTCAGTCCTGTGTAGGAGTTCCTAGAGTGATGAGCAAACAGAAGATACGGAGGAGCGTGGAACAACGCATTAAGATTAAATTCTCTGTTGGAGAAAACGTCCCGTCCGCTCAAATTTACCACAGACTCCAACACCAGTATGGGGAAGAGTGTAGCTCGCGGACCCATGTGTTTGAGTGGTGGTCCGAGAGGGCAAAGGGCGCGCGGAGAATAAACCGCATGATAGTTGGCCAGAAACATCCGTCGCCGAGCCAAATATTGATCGTGCAGACACTCTTATTCATAAGAATAGGCGCAGCACTACCAGAGAACATGGATCAATGATGTTCATCAGTGTAGTATAAAAGATATCGTGAACAACCACCTGCACTATCGCAAGGTGAATGCACGGTGGGTAGCACGCACTTTGACGAACGTGAACAAAATGGTGCGCATACAAGCTGCCAGTCGTCTCCTGCGGCAGTTTCAAGACGAAGGTGAACCATTTTTAAAGTTTATGGTGACTTGGGTGCACAACTTCATTTCCGAGTCCTAGAAATCATCACGTGAGTGGCAGTATACCAGTTCTCCCAAACTCAAGAGAACGCAGTAGAATCGTTCCGCAGGGAAAGCATTCTTCTGGAATTGGCAAGGGGTTATCCATGTAGACTTTTTGACGGATTCTAAAACAGTTAATCCAGCTTATTACTTAGACCTCCTACCAACAGACGTGAAGAAAAAGATCCTATTCAACCGGAACATAGGTGGAAAGCGGGTAGCCTTTCTTTAAGATAATTCACGCCCCCATACGGCCAAAACAACGATAAAAAAATCCGAAAATTAAAATAAAACCTTCTGCCACATTCCTATAGTTCCAATTTGACTCTTTATGATTTCTATCTGTTCGGAAGGTTCAAATCAGACTTGCATGGCATGCGGTTTGCGGACACGCTTCCAGAACGTTGGAAAAAATATGTGACTCCAGAGGGAAGTACGTTGAAGACTTTCTTCAATAAAGATTTTTTTATAAAATAATTAGTCCTGGTGATATTTGAACCATTTTGTGCAAAATAGACATATATCTTACAGTTGACGTACCTGAGACTTTAAAAATGATCTTGGGTTTCAAAGAGCGCCTCTAGTCCCCAAACAATCTATAAAGTCAAACTACGTACGAGTAAGATGTGTATGCCTTTTTATAAAGAATTTTCAAAAAGGTCTTCAGCATGTAACTTATCAAGCTGATGATCCTATGAATATCATTATAAATAACTGATTTTCTTAACAACGGTTTTCACTTTGTTAAACGTAACTGACGCTCCCGTATGGAATACCTCATTTAAATTATTGACTTCTACGTTTATGACCAGTATAGAGTCTTCGTCATCATCTGGCAATCATCCAGATCTTTTAGATTTGTAGTCCTGCTGCAGTCTTAACTTTTTTGTAAATATTAAACAAATAATAATGTTTATATCTAAGATTTTTAATTTATTATTTTTTCTCCGTTATGCCAAATATCTTGTCATTTAAGGTTTATATGCTATAGATTTCCGGCGCAGTTATTCGTTGAACTCCTTTTAAACTTCAAATCTTTTATTTCGTCGTTACTCAATTACTTTAAATCATAACTTGCAACTTTACTATATTAATTTTCTTCGACTTCAATTTTGGTATCAACACCAAGGGCTATTTTCACCTTAATGATCGAGTATCTGTGTGATGAGATAATTGATCATTAAGATGTCTATTTAATTGCAATGGAAGCAGCCATATACATTGTTGCCAGATCGCGCCAGCTAAGCTACTCACTGTTAAACATCCAGATATAGAGCAACAACTACCAGACAATCAGGTGAAATTATTTGCGAAGCGGGGTGAACGCGGCTAGTATGTATATCTATATCTAGATGACAATTTGACGAAAGTATTGGTGGACTACTAACTGCTCCTCAACTTTTTTGTTTTTCTCTTAGACATTTTCGCATTGAAGTCACCCATAGCTTGATAGTATTATTTCGTTTTCATAAACTCATTTCATGGTCTTCTTGATATCATTATAGAATATACCTATTTCTTCTTTAAATTTATTCACAGTTAGGGTATAGATTTGAATAATGTTGATCTTAACAGGGAACGTATTAAGTTGTATATAACACAGCTTATTAGATATCGGAACAATAAACCTATTCAATATAATTCTCACTTCGTTTATATGCTCCCGATTTATATCTTCGTAATTGTAAACCTGACAGTTTCAATAAGGCAGTGTCTGGAATCTGTCCTAAACATTACATCCGTAATATCGATAGATAGCCTTTCCATTCTTTAATGGCATTATAAATTTTTCCCGCTGCATACAAAGTTTTAATATTCTTAGTGTAATTTCTAACCGGCCGTTTGGGGATTCTTAATAGCCTCTGGTATTTAGGGGATTGAGCACCAACTTTCATTCAATAAAATTTT
The DNA here is from genome assembly GCA_036346155.1 of Sinelater perroti. NCBI lineage: Eukaryota > Metazoa > Arthropoda > Insecta > Coleoptera > Elateridae > Sinelater > Sinelater perroti. The sequence goes on from JARFIY010000099.1 coordinate 3,544,590, forward strand.
GCCAAAAAGATGATTATATTATTATTCTCCGTTGCCTCCTTTGGTCAGTAACATAGCTTTTCTGTTGGTACAACTCTCCTTATGCATTTCTGCTCATGAGTCTCATATGTAACGAAGTTGCGTGTAATCCCCCTTACTCTTCAGTATTTACTAAGAGCAAATTATTAACACACTAGAAAACATGGAAGAGAAATGCTTGTAAATGAGGAGTGACTCAATAACATCTAATATGTCAATGATATTATTATCTATTAGAATGCAGCAGAAGTTATTCAGCGCTATAGTCTAGAATTTAACATCACAAATACTAAATGCATGATCATTAGCAAAAGCCCGGTACCACTTAGACAACGAATGGTTAACCAATCTCAAGAATTATTAAATATAACTACTTGAACACCCGTATCAATGACCAATAAGACCACTCAGTTGAGATAAAACAATAAAACAGAAAAAGCCAGAATAACATTTATTAAAATGGTTAACTTTTTCAAAAGTTATCGTTTAAAAACAAAAACAAAAAGTTTTTTATTCTGCTACTGTTTTCATTTCTTTTTGATTTTTTTGAAATCTGATACTATCGGCGCATATTGAGAATCGCTTGATCATATTAACAATAACAAAGTCTTACTTAAAATTAACAAAAAATGTGAGATCATTAAATACCTAGACAATATTACAAGAGATCGAGATATATATGGTATAGTACAACAAATTCTGCAAAGCAATGTTTGTAGTAGTAACGAAACAAGACAAAGTAGAATATCCTGGATACAAAATCTAAGGAAATGGATTTTCTTGACTATAACTTTACTTTTCCGAGCAGCCGCAAGATAAAAATAGTCATGCTAGTCGCCAACAACCGAAACAGATAAGCACTCGAACAAGAAAAAATTAAAAATCCGTTTGAAAGGTGTTCATCTAAAAGTGACTATATTTTAAAAGATTCAGACTGCTATAGAAAGTGGGAGAGGGCTGTAGTTCCTTTCCAATATTTGTAGTTTTTTAAGAAATACGATGTTTTATTTTATTTTTTCCGCGATATCTTTGTATTTTAAAATGTTGTTTGAGATTTTGACTTTGATTTTCATAACACAACCTTTCATCTGATGGAATAATATCAGAAACAGAGCGGTAATCAACAAATTGAATAAACTACAAAACCTGCGTAGGGATAACTAGGGTGATATCATAAATTTTTCCTACTTAATAATAGAATTCCAAGCATTGGTAGCAGCATACTTACTTACTCAATCCTAAGGGCTTTCAACTGTTTTGAGTGTAAGATGGTTGGAGTTGGGTCACTGTGTTTTTCGTCAGTATATTTCTCTCCATTTTTTTTTGTCTTGTGCCTTTTGTTTCACTTTATGCTACTTAATGTTACGTTTTTTCCGCTGCACCTTTTACTTCTTCTGTCCACGTTCTTCTTTTTATAAGATTTTGCTTCGAACATTCTTCTTACCATTTTCCTTCCCCATCCTCGTTACACGTGCGAATCATCTCAATTGTCCTTTCTCGAGTGTATTTTATTTTCATGATTTCTCTGATGGTACTTGTTCTTTATTTTTTTCTCTGCTATTTCTCATATGAATCTTGTTTTGAGCTTTGAATTTTGCTTATCTGATTTTGTATTAGAGTCCATGTCTCGGACCCGCAACTGAGGACATCTGATTTTTAGTTCCTTTGGTGTTTCTTTTTTTTCCAGAAAGGTATTCTTTATTGCGTTGGAGAGTTTTACATCTATTTCTACGTATTTTTCCGCTTTGTGACTTCGACTTTTTGACTTGTTCCAATGTCATTTCTTCATGTTAATTGATTTTAAGGTGTTATAAATATTTAAGTTATTGTTCATTGCCTTTTTACCTTTTCAATAATGACCATGACGTCTGCGTATAACAATCCTGAACTTTTGTCTTCTAGCTTCCAATGTTCTACTTATATTGTTTTACTTGGTTTTTGTCTTTTTCAGAACTTCGCCCAAAACTTTTGTGTACAGTAAAGGGCTTGGGATGCACCTTTGTCCTACTCCTTTGTTGTACCGAACATTTGTAACTTCTCAGGTTTTAGTTTGCCTATATAATACTTTTACTCTTATTTTTTGTTATTTATTTTTCTTTTTTCCAGTATTCTCCATATTTTCCCTAACAACGGCTTTTTCTAAATCGATCTAACTCAGGCGGATCTCTCCGTCTTCTCTAATTCATTTTTCAATTATTTGCTATACTATAAAATTTGCGTCTGTTGCTCTATTATTTCATAAATCTTCTGAAACCCTTCCGGTTTATTTCGTAATTTTATTTTTATTTTTCCAACTGTGCCTAGCAGACTAATTCCGCTGTAATTATTATTTATATAGCATATTTTATGAATTGGGCTTATTACTCATATTTTCCAGTTTTCTAGTGCCTCTCCTGTGCCCAGTATCTTAATATTATAGAAAATTTTTAGCTTTTATCATATCAGCATTTGATCATATCCGGGGGCTTTTCCACTTTCATTTTTTAATGTCCTCTATTTCTTCTGTAGTTAGTTTTCTATATTTCTATTATTACTAACCTTGTCTTCTCTTCTTTTTCTGTATTTTCTTCTATGCATGTTATATCTAATCAAGCTACTAGTTCTTTAAAGTACTGTTTCCATGCTTTCATGATTTCTTCTCCTTCTTTGAGTAACTCTTCTTCTTTATTTTTGATATAGCATTTCTTTTATTTCTAGCATTTCTGATAAAATAATTAATTTTCTTTATACTCATTCTACATTTTGTTTTTAAGTCCTATCAAAATGTTTCGTTTATTCTCTTTTATTAGTCTTTCATTTTTATATTTTTCATAATCTGCATTTTTCCAGCTTTGTTTCTTTTTGTTGTTGTTTTTAACTCCTCAGGGCACCAATGCGATCTTTTGAGTTGAGACTTGTTTACAATTTTTGTGGTTGCGCATCTTTCTGCTGCTGTTGGGATATTCAACGAACTTAAAAAGTTCGTTACTGAATTCTATATGTCTGTCGGTCTGTCGGTCTGTCGGTCTGTCTGTCTGTCTGTCGCTGTCACAAAATTATGGATTTTTTAAAATTTTAAAATGGATTCTTATAGGAAATTTTACGCTGATTTCAAAATCGAAATCAAAAAGTTTCTATCTCGAATAGTTTTCGAGATATTCGACTTCGAATTTCGGGAAAATTTCGACATTGCGATTTTATGAGTAATTCTTAAAGAAAATTTTACGCTGATTTCAATAATGAAATCGAAGAAATTCTATGTCGAATAATTTGCCAGATATTCGATTTCGAATTTTCCCGAAATTCGAAATCGAAATCGAAAGGTTTTTTTAAGTTCGTTCTGGGATTGCTTACAGAGCAATCTCTTCGCCGGCCCCATGTTTTCTTTTAAGTTCGACCACATGTGTTTTTTTTTTTAAATATTTATGTTTCTCATTTTTTGTTCCAAAAAGCTCTTGGTATCTATTCTTATATTTTATAGTATCTAATCTTTCTATTTTCGATTTTTCTTTTATTACTTTCTTCTTTTCTTCTACTAATAAGTAATGATTGCTTCCAATGTATGTTCCTCTACTGACTTTTACGTCTATAATAGTTTTCAAATATTTTTACTAATTAAAAAGTAGTCTATTATTGATCTCTCATTTCTGCTCTTTATTTCTCTTGTGATTTTACAAATTTCTTTATGCTAGTAATGGGTGTTTGCGTAGAACTTTACTATCTTTTAGCATTTGTATTTCTTCCTAACAAACTTTTCTGTTTTTATGTATTTTATTCTACTTTCTTTCACTATTAAGGCAACATCTGCTCTTGCATGCAGCATCATCTAGACTAGAAATGAGTGATCATTGGAAAATGTAGTGTATAATAGAAGCTAACTCCGAGATCTTCATCATTCTGGAGGAAAGTGCTTACTTAACATGCAATCGAATAAACTCAACACTGTAATTTCAGAAACACTTTCAGGGTCTTAACACCTCACTCAATAGGTTCGTAGGATGAGTAATAAAACAACAACTGTTGGGCAAAATTTGACTTTAGTCATTAAGATGGTCTCCTTCAAGAGTAATACATTCATTCCAACGCTTATCTAACATTTCGATATCTTTTTTGTAGAACGATTTATCATTGGCCTCAAAATAGGTTTTAGTTTCGGTAATCACTTCTTCAGTGGAGACAAATCTCTTTCTCTGGAGTATCCTTTTTAGGTTTGCAAACGGGTAGTAGTCGCTGGGAGCCAGATTCGGAAAATACGGTGGATGGGAAAGCAATTCAAAATGCGAATCGTGCAAGTCTGTCGTTGTTGCGATCGACTTGTAACACGGTGAAAGAGCACTTTTCCTTCCTTCATTTGGAGTCGTTTTTTTACAATTTCTTCCTTCACACGCATCAATAATACCATATAATGTTCGCTATTGATGGTTTTTCCTTTCTCAAAGTAATCGATGAATAAAATACCGTGCACATTCCAAAATACGGAGGTCAAAACCATACCAGCTGACATTTGCGTCTTTAGTCGCTCTGGGCGGCTTTTGCCGTTTGTTGTCCACTCAGCTGACTGCCGATTTAACTTTAGAGTGTAGTGATATATCCACGTTTCATCTATTATCACGTACCGCATAAAAATCCTTTTATTGCGCTGAAACAACTTGAAACAGCGCTCTGAATCGTTGACGCGTTGTTGTTTTTGATCGATTGTGAGTAAACGCGGTACCCACTTCTAACAGAGCTATTCATGCAAAATGGTGAATACATTGCCTTCTGATACTTTTAAGATGTCAGTTATCTCACACAACTTCAATTTGCAATCGCCAAAAACTATTTTGTAGACTTTTTTATGTTTTTTGGAACAACTGCCGAATTTGGGCGACCAGAGCGTTCAGCACCATCAGTATTTGTGCGGTTGCATTTAAAATCAGCAAACCACTTCTCTAGCATTTGCCTCGATGGAGCAGAGTCCGAATAACACTTGTTAAGCCATTGCTATTCTTGAACGGTATTTTCCCATTAAAACGCAATGCTTTATCAACACACAAAGTTCAGATTTTTCCATTGTTTTGAAAATTACACAAACAGCGTCACTAAAACCACTGTAACTTGTGAACTAAACGTCAGATTGTCATGAAATGTTGACACGTATCATTTAAAGATTATTACTTCCTAAAAATCATATGGATTTGTCAATAGTGGCGCCATCCAACAGTTATCCTACGAACTTCTTGAGTGATGGGTTATAACCCAAGAGGCGTGACAAATAACGAAAACGAGAGCTTGATAATAAACAAAACACTGGAGCAAGATAATATAACAGCTATAACGATATATGCAAAAGATACGGTAAAGAGGCTTTTTGAAAACAGTCAAATCTCCATTTTAACAGAGGTAAGCTGCGTTAAAGGCTTTAGAAAGTATATACATTTCAAAGTCATGTAGAGTTTATTTATAATGAAGGTAACGAAAGAGCTAACCAACTTGCAATATCAAGTTCTAAAGAAGGCTACTAGGCTGCAAACCTACATGATAGGTTCTTTATCTTACTGGAAGAAAAGTATAAACCTTACTGTAAACAAACACAGAGATACAGGTGCTTTAAAGCGCTATTGATGCCCTTGTTCAATAAGAGGGCAAAGAAAATGTTAAAACTAAGCAGGACACAATTAACGCTGTGAGCCAAACTGTTATTTTACATTATTTGTATGTATTTTGTACTGAAATTAACTATTTAAGGACTTTTTGTGTTTTACTTCTTTTTTTAATTATTTTATTTGACTTTTTTAATGTCTTTCATTTATGAAAGGCATGGCCCTGCAGGAAAAAAAATGTAATTTTTCGGCCTGAGGCTACGCCTTTCAAATATATATGAAGCATTTTATTCATTAATTACTCTTTACTTCCAGATTTTGATAATTGAAAATTGAAATATTGTTTTCTAAAAGTGAACCGTATTTTCGAAATTATGTCCAAACGTAGTCTAATTTTAATTTGAGAAGATAGTATCTGAAATTGACCACGATAAAGATGATGTGTCAGATTTTGATTCCGACGACTCTTTGAGGAATCCCCATTTCACCCCAGACAAAACAGCTAACTCAATTGAGTCATCTGATGAAGAGGAAGAAGTAGAACCATATAAAAACATTGAAGACGTTCTTCAAAATTTAACCTTGGAAGAGGCTGAAGATGATGACTAAAAGCAAAAAGAAGTAGAAATGCCGGTTTCAAGTGTTTGGAGTGAGTATGCTGGAAGACACAGGCACTTCCTTTTTACTGGACGTAGTGACCTACAAAAAGATATACCGGCAGAAATGCGAGGTTATTGATCTTATTGTTACCGAAACAAACAGATTCGCCACTCAAACTATAGAATCCAAAGAGTCAAAGAAATATTTTAGAATAAAGAAATAGGTACCTACAACTACAACTAGAGAACGTGAAGTCGGAATGGCAGCAAAAGTTTGTTACATTTATGCGAGAAACTACTCTAACAGGGAAGAACTTTATGCATAGATAACTTCTACATAAGCTATGAGTTACCCAAAACAATGCTAGAAAAGCAAACACATGTCGTTGGAACTCTAAGAGTCTATAAGAAAAATATCCCTAAAAACGTCCTTCAGGTAAAAATCACAAAAGGAAAGATGATATCCCGCGAAGACGAAAACGGAATTGTAATTTTGAAGTGAAGAGACACGCGAGATGTAAGATTGCTTTCTATAATAATGGCTCCAATATGCATGTTGAATGCTCCAACAGACTAGCCTATACCAAGTACTTCCAGAACTACCGACATTCAAGATACAATTGCGCAAGAAAAAAATACGCCTCAAGCTTCTACAAGTAGAAGTGATTTTCCTTTGATACAAAATGAGAAACAAGTCACTGATGCGACCCAAGATCTAGTGGAAAGAGGTAGAAAACATAAATCGCGAAAAGCAACAGAGAACCCATTACCGATTCTGGCTTAGCTAGAATTTATTTGTCGGACCAGATGGCTTCATATGCCACTACTCTAAGGAAGGACATAAAGTGGTACAGGAAGTTTGGAATAGAACTGCTTCTAAGAGTTTCAGTGGTAAATGCACCGGTTGTGTATAAACGGGTAACTAAAAAGAAAATTCAAATCCGTGACTTCCGGAATATTTTAGTAGCAGAATTACTTAACATCAAGAAGAAAGCGCAGCCTGTGACTCCGAGAGCATCTGTATCTACATATTGTCATTTAGCGCAGAGGATTGATGCCAATGAAAAAAATCCGGAGAGTGTGCTATATGCTTCGCAAAAATGCAGAACGAAGCCGGCCGTAAAGAAGCCTAAATTCGGGCCAAAATGGTTATACCATCTGCGAGATGTGTCCTAAGCAACCACAAATGTGTTTATTATATTTCAATGAGAAACACAAAAAATTTTTCCTCTTTTTTGTGTAGCTACAAATAGACTTTTCTTTTTTATGTAACCATAAGTTTTATATGATCAAAATAAGTAAGAAATAGGTATCCTACTAGCGAAAACACATAGTTTGTGTACCTTACAACAGTAAATGTTTATCTTTCCATATTTTCTCAATCCAACATTTATAGTATGTTTGACAGAGGTCACGGTTGAAATCCCCATTTAAAATACACTGTGGAGTCATTCATATTTGAATAGCATCGTAATGAATAGAAACATACCTATCTTACATAAATGAAAGACGTGGCCTCTGTAGAAACATCACTGTCTTTCATATATGAAAAACATGGTACGCAATGTATTAAGGAGTATAACGGAACTATTAACAGAATATTGACTTTAGAAAACATCTTAACAAAACGATTATTGTTAATGATCCAACTTTCAGATGTGCGAAGAAGAAAAGACAACACTACACGTACACGTCCATATGTAGAACCAAATAAAATGGCGGTTTTACCCATTAACTGTATGCTAAACTTCTTTGGCGATCTAAATCTAATTGAGTAATTACTTCAAGAGGCACAATAAGCCTAGAGCTTCAGTGCTGTGGGTGAAAATAACACCCAGAATAAATAATAATAACTCAAGACTTCGATAAATATACGTTTTACTGTCGCAGCAGACATGTTACAGTTTTTAAATAAAACAGTCGAGTGAGGTTAGCAGTTTAACCACCGTAGTGACAAATTATTTTTTAGATACCCCTCGTATACGGTTGTACACCTAAAATTAATATCTGCACCATTGAAAATTGATTAATAAAACCTGCTGTAATTTGAAATTCTGTATTTCTATTTTCAGTGGTGATTTTGCGTTTTATTAGTTTTTTAATTAAATTTATGAATAAAAAGTTACTCAAAACTTCTAAAATAAATTAATTACCACTCAACAGTACTTTTAAGGCCTTAAATAAATTTTAGGTTATTATTTATGTATGACCAAGCGAGCACAAATTAATTAGGAAAAATGCTCACTTAACGTTGATAAGGCAATCTCAGTCTGCAGCACTGGAGTTACACGCCGCTACGCCTCGTTATTCCTGTTATCCTAATAGAATTTCACGACCACGTGCTCGCTTGCACTCGAATCTGCGTTTGCGTGACGACTTTCCCGCTCACAACTGTACGCTGCGCGCGACTCTGCAATGCTGGCGCCTGATTGGCGAACAGACTGCGATGGAAATGGCAACCGTGCTCAAATTGGTTGATTTATTTTTTAGATACGGCGCGGCCAGAAGTGGTTTGCTGCTGGTGCCGTCTAGGCGAGCTCGTTTTGCAACATCCGGAGCCTATTTTTCCAGCAAAATGTCGAGCGACTTGGATTCTTATTTCAACGCTGCCTTGGACCTGACCAAAACGGCCGGAAAGGTGAGCCGCCCTAGGCGCCGCGTTGAGGTTACCTGCTTGTATACTTCTTTCTGCAGCTCATTCGCGACAGGATTTCGGAAGTCAAAACTGTCGAAACCAAGTCGTGCGACATAGACTTCGTGACAGAGACCGACAAGCAGGTGGAGAAGTTGCTGATCGAGGGACTACACCAGCAGTTCCCCAGCCACCAGTTCATCGGCGAGGAGAGCGTCGCCGACGGCGGCAGCGCAGCCTCACAAGTGCGCCGACCTGGATAATCGATCCTGTCGACGGCACGCTCAACTTTGTACACGGCTTCCCGCACTCGTGTATCTCCATTGGTCTCTTCGTGGACTGTGAGCCAGCCATCGGCATCATCTACAACCCGGTGCTGGAGCAGCTGTTCACGGCCAAGAAGGGGCAGGGTGCGTATCTCAATGGAAAACAGATACGCGTTTCGGGGAAGACGGACTTGTCACAGGCTCTCATAATGATGGAGCATGGGACCAGCCGCAGCTGCGAGCGGTCCATGGTCCTGCGGCAGAATCAGGAGGCGCTTGCCCCGATAATACACGGGTAGGTATTTTGTTTTATCTCTAACGGTGCCGAACTAAAATGGAACAGAGCTAACCCTATCTAAATAATATATGGTATTCCTATAATTACTGTTACAAAATCAAATTTACCTTTACGTCGCACATCATCAAGATATCTGCATTGACATGTGATGCAATTGTCAAGTTTTAAAGTTGCAAGTTACATTGTGTTTCTTGACAAGTTTGGTTATTTATTAATGTAGTGGGGTGACAAAGAAAACCGTATTGCTGTAATAGCATTACATAAGTATAGAAATAAAGTGTATTCTTTAAGATCCTGCATTCTCTCAGCATTAGCCATGTTTGTGAATTGGGCTATAAAATTGTTTAATCCAAGATTTGGAAAACCGCGTTTAGTTTGGACTGCTCAGGCGGTGAAAGCCATAAGTGTCCGAATTGAATGAAATTCTCTTCACAAGCAGACAATTATGTCTCGGTACATGCAAATTTGCAAAACTGATGTCTCTTATTAAGCATGACCTAGAACTAGTTGCTTACAAGAGATACAGGAGTTTCGCTGACAGACACTTTAACCCTAGGATACTTAACCAATAAAATATCGGCATTTACATAATCCGGACTTCTGACGCCCGGTATGTAAATTCGTGTATAGTCATAACAAAAGCACAGATATTGAAGTAAAACTTTATTTATTTATACATATACATTACAAACGTGAGATTAAATATGAAAGTGAACATTGTTTCAAAAAAATAAAAATAGAAATCTTAGAATTAGAGAAGCAGGTAGTGCACATTCTAAAACATTACAGATATTTAGCATCTTTTCTCGTTGCATGAGTGGCTGGCAGACTAGAGATGTCAATAAATCTGCTTATACACTCCCAGACTACGCCGTAGGTTAGGATTAGTCGATCTTCTCTGCATATGTGGTATCACTAGTACCTTTGCTAAATCTTTCAAAAATATTTTGCGCTTGTGAGTCACTCCTACATTGTAGTTTGGATGTTCCTTCGTAAAGACTATGCATTCAGTGATACATCAATGATGTTGAAGAAAAATATCATGGGCCATCATTTACTTTACCTCTTGCACATGTATGTCAAAACCATTTGATCCATGATGTCAAGTCCGCCGTTTGTTTTATTGTAATGAGAGATGATTTTAGGCTTTCTCTTAGCGTCATCATTGATAAATGCGTCCTGGTGCATGGTGCTTAGTAAAATTATGCATTTGTTTTTTTTAGGTGCATAACTTACCATAAATAAGTTATTTCGAAAGCAAAATAATTAAGAGCAGACTACACGATCTTTTAAGACTTTTATTTCTTTCAAAATGTCACGCTTATTTTGACATGGTGTTCCCACAACAGTAATATTTTTATTCAACAAATAAGTTGTTAGTGAAACACTAGTGAAGAAATTATCTATCGTGAGATTGAGACCAGAATTATGAACGCCACGCACAAGAATTTGTAACTTCAAACCCCAGGTTTTTATGCAGAGGTTATCCGGGCTAGCAACCAACATAAACTAAACCATCCAGAGCATAACCAGACTTAGATTCATACATCTAAAATATTTTAAGTCTATATTTTGCAGGTTTACTTGGCATATATTGAACGAATCTGCACCTACCTCTAAATCCAACGAGTTGTTCATCTATAGTTACATTAGTATCTGGTATGACGCAGGTTTTACATTGTTAAATGAATAAATCCCAAACATAGGATAACATTACTAATTCATTGGTTTCCAAACGTGTATTTTGAGTTTTCTTATCGTGAAATCTGATGAATCTTCATATTTCTTTAAAGCAAAATATGGACATTGTGGCTCAGTATACAGGATTAGCAAATTTTCCAGAAAAAAGTTCTCTCACAGGAACATCCCAGTTTCTGTCAACTCCCGCATGAATAAATAAACCACAGAATGCAAGAAGTTCATCAAGGGTCACATCTTTCCACGGTTTTACTTTTGCTTCGTAAACACTTTTGATCTCTAAATTAGTACAGTTCACAATGTCTTGTATCATAACTGGAGTTACAAATAATTGAAACGCCTCTTTTGGTCTTGCAGCCATATTCTTTCTTGCCAGTCTGGTCTACGCCGAATAATGTGGTTCAATTTTATTTTTTGCTGGAGGTTGCAAACTCGAATCCAGACCACTTGGAGCAATGTAACGAATCGTTGAAGCAAAGGTCGGATTACCAATATCGTCAGCGTCATCCTCTGAATTATCATCCCCATCATCAGTACTGGATCCAGAATACTCGCCAGAAGACAATTCGAAATTTGTGCCATCATTTTCTGCTTCTGACACATCACTTTCTCGGAAGGCAAATCATCATCTTCAACTGCCCATTGCAACAGTATTTCTTCATAGCCGACCCTACCAACTCTCACCCTTTTCACACTCTTCTTTGATGCCATTATCACAAGTTCACTTAATGCAACTTTTATTTCAACTAAATAATAATATCAGCTAACTCTCAGCTAGCTATGAACAAGTCTATACTTGTTTTATAGAAATTATAAGTAGGCGGGTTTCGGAGACCCAGTTTATGTAAATACGGGGTGCTAACGAAAAATAAATTTTTTCAATTTCTAAATACACTTGAATGTTTTTGAATCAGTGTGTGTTAAACAAAGACTTGCTTAGAGCATATCTAAATGCTCAAACCGATTGAAATTATTTCAAGCAAATTATAAGTTACCAAACTCTCTCCGGGCCTAAAAGGGGGGAAAGGATTAAAATAATCCAGGAAAGAAGCAAAGAGATTATTGACTGAGTACACACATGATGCCACAGAAAAATTTGATTTACAGATGAAAAATGTTTACAATAGAGGACTCTTTCAATAAACAAAATAATAGGGTATATGCTAGATCGTCCAACGAAACACCTCAGCTAGTGCCAAGGGTTCAGAGAGTAACTGTTTATAATGGTTTGGTGCAGAGTGAGTTATGATGGAGTAACTGGCATTCATTTTTGTGAAGAGGGAGTCATAACTTTGGCTGCTGTGAATCATCAGAATCTTTTGCAAGGTGTAGTGAAACTCGTGAATCACATGCTTTTTTGAGATAAGCCATGGATCTTTCAGCAAGACTCCCGCACCCGCCTACAAAGCATAGTCAACTCAAACCTAACTGAGCAACAACGTGCCTCATTATCTAACAGTAAAGAATTGGCCTTTTCGTATCCCAGATCTCAATCTATTAGATTACAAATTATGGGCAGTTTTAGAGGTAAAGTTTTCTCAGAAAAACACATTAATGTTGATTCTTTGAAGCAAGACCCGACAGATGTGGTCAATCTTTTCCAATGGATGTATATATGCTGCCATGAACAAGTAGCCCGAAAGTCTTAAAGCTTGTAAAAAGTAAAGGTAACCATTTTGAATAAATCTGTTGTACTTATATTTACCAATAACGACTAATGATTTAATAAATCCTGATAATGTTATGCAAAACCAATTAATCGTTTTTAATTTTGTCGTCCCAATCACTGTGTAACAGTATTTATGGGCATACTATGTATAATTGGATTTATACCTTATAAAAATTTATTAAATTGCCAAATTGAACATAAATTCACTTGTTGATTTTGAGTTAAGTTTAGCTTTTCAACAAATGTTTGTATTTGATATTTATATCTGATTCTTGGCTCTAAAAAATTACAAATAAAGGTAACACAATGTTATGAATTTCCAGTTACATAAAAGCATCAAGAGACCAAAGGTTTGGTAAGTGAAGAAATAGCTTCAAAATGCATTTTGGCCATTAAAAAGCATAAATATGCAGTATACGTGTGAAAGCTAACTAAAACAGCCGTTCTGAGTAATGTGATAACAGGCAAACCAAACAGATGATGTCACGTAAAAACATGATAAAGTAACATAACTCACAGGAAAATATAATTGTAACTAGATTTATGAAAACAGCTATAAAGCTGAAATTTCAAGGTTGTGGTTTAGTTAATGTGGTATCTGTGATGACGGAATCGTTCCTATTTATTATATCACTATGTGCAGGAATGACATTAAGGATGGCAGATAAAAGAAATTGATTTAAATTTTAAGTATTATAAACTCCCTCTTTTGCACCATTCCTCACCACTCAGGTAGCATGGTAATCCTCTTAAAGGGACCACTGTACGAACCTTCCAATATCGCCTTATTAATAGTTTCAATGACTAAATCCCAATATTCGTAACGAATCCCAAATATGTGAGCTTTCAAAGGCGCAAAATAGTTGAAGTCACAGGGATGCACATCAAATGATGTAACGAACTTTGCTTTGTGGTCTGGCATTATCATTAACAATGATAGAAGACTTCACACCCTTCCTTTCCATCCATTCTTGGATGTAAATCTTAAGGAATGACTTATAGACTTCTTTAGTGGCGGTAGTCTTTTCTTAGAAAAGCCAAAAAACCATTTCATCAAAATCCATTGCCATAGTCAACATCTTCTTCCTCTCTCTAAACTCTTGTCTTGGCTCTCATTAACAGTCTCACTCTCTCCTAGCTATTGAGCCAGCTTATTTTTAGGTAGGGGTTGGTAGAGGGGTGCCCAACTTTCATCTATGGCGAGGATCCACTTTAGTAGCTGAGCTTGCCTTTGCTCTTCTGTCAAATTGTGAGGGACAAGTTTTCCAAATGTTTTCAACATTCTCTAAAGACTAGTTTTGGGAACGTGCATGGCCAACTTGGCAACTGATCATGATCTTATTTCAGCCAATCACGCTTTCATTCGCTCAAATCTTTGGCTTTACCGGGAGTCACATAAGTTCCTCCTGATCTCTCAGTTATAGTACGCGCTTTCTTCATGGTGTGGATAGAGAATGTCCTTGATAGCATACTTTTTTGCAGCAAATGTATCCTGATGACCATCAGATTATGCGTCCGATTTGGTGAAAGATCGCTGATCTTGGTCACCCACCGAAGATATCAATACATTTTTGTCAAGACTATAAGACATTTTGATCACTTCGATTATGTTTATTTACTAATAAATGCGAGTTTACGTGTGCCAAGTTTCACCTTGCTGAGTCAAGTGGATCATGAGCAAGGACATAATTTATGAGTCTATCTTAGATCGGAATGCGGTAAAACTATGGAACTGATTTTATGATTGGATCTTTGTTTGGTATTAAAGTAGGCAATTTCCAATTAAACAGGCAAATTGAGCAGCTCTGCTTAGACCAAAAATCTTGATTCTTCTCACAAAAATTTTAATTATAATTTCGCATATGTTGTGATCAATTTCATTGATGACATATTATGAGGTTCTCAACTGTTTGTAGATTTCATGTAATTCCACAAAAAGGTGTTAAATTACAAGATTTGGCTGAGTAGTTGATGTCATCATTTTGTAAAATTACATAAGTAGGAAATCGACTGTTAATTGAGCTGTGGGGTAGATAGCGCCGTTTTGCTGGAATCACATTTTTTCTAGATCTATGTTGCTTAATTGGTACAAAAAAGAACTGAGTTATCATGTAACAATAACGATAGCTATTCATATTATCATTATCGTTATCAGTCCTTTGATTCCATATTATATAGGTCGTTTTTCGGCGATTCTTCAGCATTTGAAGTTTGACGTTTCCGTCTTTGTGAATATAGAGTTGCCAACTATATACCTATTTACTTTAATGCTTGGTTATCACTAATTATTTTTACACGCTACTTCACATAATTTTTTTCATTTCTTCTTTAGCTGTTTTAATTTTATTTCATTCTAGTCCTTTATTAATAAATTCGCTTTGCATCTTCTTTTTTCATGTGTCTTTGGTCTTTGTTTTTTTCTTTTAACAATCTCTTCCAGTGTTTGATTTGTTATCAGTGTTCGATTTTCTCAATGTGTGACCTATCCAATTCCATTTTCTTGTTTTGATTATTTTCTGTATCGGTTCTTGTTGTGTTCTTTCTCATATTCCTTTATTTGTGATTGTTTCTCTCCAATATATTCTCTGTATTATTCTTAGACACTTGTTCATGAATGTCTGTAATCTCTTTATATGCTTTGAACTTGTTGTCCATGTTTCTGAGCCATATATGAAGTGCGTTCAAGTTCTAAGGTTTCCAAATTTTTTTCTGAAAAAGTGCTTATCCAAGAAAGTAGAAACTTCTTTTACTTTTTAACGTAATCTTCGTCTAGACGTCCACATTTTTCACAACGTTGTCGGCATGATTCCTTGTCTGCTGAGAACAGTTCGTTAGAGGTGTGTTTTGCCCACTGGAGAATCGCTGATGCAACAGCAGGTCGATTGGAAAATGAGCGGTCACGGAGTGTCCTTCGTGATCGAAAATTCAAAGCGGCATTACATGTCCTGAGATATTGCCATCCGCGCAACCTTGTGTTTGTTGGTTAGCATTAGTGAGACCCACCTTGAAGCAACTTTCCGCATTTTCAAGTCATCATAGAAAATGAACTCCACAGATGCTAAGGAAATGTGAAGTTTAGAGGCAATATCACGCACATCTAATCCGACAGTTTTCCGTAATAACTTGCTTCACTCACGCATTTATGGTTTTGGCCTGGCTTTCTTTAAACTTTTGCATCCAAAACGCCTTCACCGTATCTCTCACTCAATTGGCGATGAATTTCGATGGGTGTTTCACCAGGCAAGAGGAGAAAACGGATGATTACACGTTGTTCTTGAATACTAAACGTCGCCATTTGAAGTATTCAAAACAACACTCACTGCAATGGTGGTAATTTGAACTGTATATATGGAATGGTGCTGCCATCTACATTAAAAAGCCAGAAATATTTCTCGCGTCCATTAAAATTAACCGGATCTTTCTACTCGAACGCACCTCATAACAGTACAGTCTTCACATTTGTGTTAAATAATGTGCTATTTTTTTAAAGGCGTTAAAAGCTCTGTGAACTTTGTGTATTCTTGCTTTTATGTCTATTTTACTTCCTCCTCCTTTATCTGTGCACTTCATCTTACACATCTAATGTGTTCTTTTCAGCCCTGGAATCATACCAGGTTTGTTGACATAAACACCTTCATTCAAATAGCCCCAGAGGAAAAATCAAATAGGGTTAGATTGCAAGACGGGTGGCCAATCAATGTCACCTCCTGTGAGATAACACAACCGGGAAATGTGGTTTGAAATAATGTGAGCGTTTCACGTGCTGTGTGGTGTGTTTCCATCACACACGGAATTCAAGATAAAATTGTTGGTTTCGTTGAAAAAATAGTTGTTTAGCATCTCTCAATTATTATTGCATATTTTGTCCTTAAAAAATACTGACCAGTAATTCTTTCAAACACACAATACACACCAAACAGTGCATCTTTGTGAATGCATTGCCTTTTTGTGGATAGCAGATGTATTTTTACTACCCCAAGTACGACAATTTTGACAATTCACGAAGCCCATTTACGACGTTTCTGGTGGTCTTTGGCATATTTTGCCGTGTATTTATATACCAATTGTACATATGCAAACTTCCAACTTTCATAGAAACCAAACGACGTGCAATTCAAATCTTAAAGTTCAATATGTAGTTACATTATTTTCAACATGGTCTTTGAAGAATTATAGGTCTGCTCCGAATCCAAACCAAATACTGACTTTGTTTTTTTTATGGATCACGTGAAGATTTTCCAAATCACAAAAGCGATAATTTTTATGAACCGTCAAGTTGAAAATGCGCCTCATTGCTAAAGATGATTTTCTTACTAAACTGAGGGTCTACTGCTTTGTGGTGCTTCAAAAAGCAACTGACCAATTGTCGATGGTGAGAATGATCATAAAGGTGCAGTTTTTTATCAAGTACTCACTGAAAGAACTTCTCGAAATGTCCAATTATGTATGATGTCAAGTCAATGTTTTTGTATTTGTAGAGGCATTTTGACAAATCATGGTAAACTTATGAGAGGATCTTACCTCGTAATAATAATACGGATTCAATTTCATCAAATTTTATAATCAATCTTCAGAGACAGTTGATTGATTCATTTGGTGCATTATGTCGACCAAAAAATTCCATCTAATTTTTATATCGCTTCTGCAAAATTTTCAACGGCCTCTTAACAATAATTTGTTCTTTTATATAACATTTTATATTTACTAATCTGAAGGATTGTAGATGACATCTATCAAAATATTTTTACTTTCCCTATAACTTCGAACTAATAAGTGTATAAATAAGTTCTCAGCTTTTTTCTGCAAAATTAAAGTTTTATTTAAAAACAAACAAAAAAAGCTTAAGTATCAAAGTATTCTTCGTTGGCATCGATGACCTTTTGCGAATTCCCTGGTGATAGAAGCTCACTGGCTTCGAGCCGATAAAGTTATCGATGCATTTTCGGACTTCTTCTTCTGTTTTGAAGTGCGTATCAGCCAAGTGATGCTGTAACGACCGGAACAAATGATAATCGGAAGGGACCATGTCTGGGCTATACGCCGCATGTGGGAGAAGTTCCCAGCCTAACGCGTCTGCAGCTCATCCGTGTCAAATGTTTGAGGGCACGTGGTTGATCTTCAAGACTAAACTCTCCTCGGCGAAATCTTTGGTACCACTTTTTGCACGTTGCACGACTTACAGCATTCTCACCATATGCAGCACAAATCATTTCGGTGGCTTCAGCAACGTTTTTCTTAAGATGAAACGCGAAGTGGATAGAAAATCTAATATGCTCTTTTGTGATTGCCATCGTGAACACAACTGATTATTGAGGTTATGTGCATCAAACGCCAAATCGCATGATGTTCCGAAAGACCAAATGTCATTGCTTTAAAACCGCAAGAGGCCGGACTAATACGTTACATGTAAACGGTGATTTGCGTCCTATGAAATCTAAAGCTGAGAACTTATTTATACACCTGTTACATATCTGAGGTAATTAGAGAAAATCGTATATTGTTCTTCTACTGAGTGATACTGTCACTTTGCATCGTATTTGCGTGAAAAATAAGACTTGAGAACGTTTTTAGTAGGAATACTACACCATCCAGTAACTTTTACTGGATTTAATAGTGTTTAGTGGATATGTATGAGATTTTTTCTTCCCTAGAAATGATTGTTTTGTTCATTAATGCGACCACTCATTACTTCAGGAAAGTGTGTACCAATCAATCTTTAATTTTTGGTGTAAATTGTACAATTTTCAAGTTGATGTTTCTGAACATGCTCTATATTGTATTGTATACTCTTGAAATTGGTTAAATAAGAAATGAATTGTCTTATAATTCGCTAGATGATTACAGTAGTTTTTTCAAAGATCTCGGTATATTATATTAATTGACATTATTTTTGACAAAAATTATAATTCTTCAGGTGAATATTCTTTTGATGTATATTTTTCCGTTTAAATTTTTGCACTTTATATAACACAATTATTAAAATCTTACTTATTATAAAATAATTTTATCATAACAAAATGCTAGCGTAACTCCTTACTCCTCAAAATTTGCTTTGTCCGTCATGGTAATGGATTTTTATATTTTTTATGATTAATATGACTACTAAAATAAGGCAAAAATAAAAAGGAAATCGTTCAAAAATTGGGAATTGTATTGAATGTATTAAAAATAAGTAAATAATACATCCCGTCGTTGTCAGATCTGATTTCATTGTGGCTAAGAATGTAGGCCTGAGTTTCAGAGTAAGCAAAATTTAATATCCGTTTAGAACTGTTTCTCTTCCAAAAGCGTTGTCATCAGAAATCCCGGTTAAGATATAAAAAGCTATTTCTATGAACACTGAAGAGAGAATTTCATCCACTAATATTCAGCTATACATATTCGAATTTAGTGAAATTCAAATCATTTCCTATAGTTGCAACTGGTATTTGAATAATTGAAATAGTAAAAATGTTCACCAATTTTATGGTTTGCCCATTTTAAATTTCGGAATTTACAGTAGGGTGTTGAAATAAATAATAAATTGAATCTCAACACAACACTTATTCAGATATTAAACTAAAACTTACAATTAATATTCGGCAAATGAAATGCTTTTAATATTTGGGACTAGTATGGATTAAATTATAAATTATTTTCTGTGGGGTATTTCCTGCTATTGCTGTTATGGCTGTCATTAATTCGATCTTTTGTGCTAGCTACGAGAAATATTATTCCTCTTTTCACACTAGTTGTGCGCACTTGATGACAAGGGACAACAAACTATGAAAACAACGTTTTCCTTAACAATAATGTTATCATTGAAATAGGTAGAAATCCGTTGCTCAAAATTTTAATTTACGTACGATGTTTACAGTTCATTATTCATAATCCCACACCGTTATGCGAACTTCTTCAGTCTATTGAAGGAATTTATTATTCGATTGGTTGGATGAACGTCTTTACACTCAGATTCAACCACTGTCACTAAATTGGTAATACAAAATTTTGCAGGAAAATTCTCAGACCACCAAAAATCATACAGTCAAGAACGCATTGCTGAATTCTGTCGAAGCTTTTTTAGAAGACTGTTAGCAAGGTTTCTTAGCAACATATTGGCACAGCCCCACATACAAATAACATTGAACGATACATTTGCACTTTTTCACACTTACTTCAGTTGATAATGTTTTTTGATCCTTAATAGCCTCTCTTACTATTATTTGTTTGGTTTGCCCCAAGAGTCCCAGGAAGCTAGGTCTTGGTAAGTGTTGATCGTTTATCGCTTATTTTAAATTGAATAACTCGATTTGCTGTTACCAAGGTTTAGAGTTTGATAAAGTAGCTCACCATTAAATTGATTAGACTAACACCTCCATACTCAACCAGTCACTAAATTGGTAGGATCAACATTCGTCGGAAAAAATTGGCTGCTCGCCAAAAGTCAACTAGTGAAAAACGCATCTCTGTTATCCAATTCCGTTATAGCTTTTTCTGGAGCGGTATAAACAGGAGTTTCTTTTTCGCGATGTTTTTTATACAGCACTACACTGCAAATATAAGCGAATATTGCGCCAATTCGGCTATTGTTTTTGGGGGTCCTTAACAACTTCTCTTACTACTGCTCGTTTCTGATTCACTGTTGATAACGATATTTTTAATGAGGCACTTATTTCCCGTTACGGGATACCACGATCTGTTTGGTCTACGGTTAAAATCACCGAGATTTTTGCATCCAAGTATTTTCTGCCATTCTTCCGTCTCCGCTACCAATAACTACGTGTTTCATGATTTTCCGGCCATGTTTTGTTGGATAATCTGTCACACTTTTTTAATCGGGTTTATATCTGGAGACTGCCCTTGCCATCGCAAAAGTTGGATTTGTTTCATTTTTCATAGGGTGGTACGCATTCAATGTATTTGGTATGACCTTACGACTGTACCAATTGGCACCCCACACAATTATGCTAACTCCCCCATATTTTACAATTTGTCAAAGAAGTTTATCTTCGAATTGATTAGACAGACATCTCGTCTGCACACTCGGCACTAAATTGGCACTATTTGCTTTCGTCACAAAACATTTCAGACTGCCAAGTCATCTGGTCGGGAATGCATCTGTGATAGTTAATTCATTTGAAGTAATTTCTGGAAGAAGTGTCAACAATCTTTCTTAACGACTCGTACAGCCCATACTATGTAGTGGTCCTGCTTTTTTTGACATCTGCGCCGGTTCGGCTACTATTTTTGATGGGTTCTAAACAGCTTTTCTTACTATTGTTCGTCTTGTTCATTTGAGACTATCGAGAAGCCGGGTTTTAGTAGTACTGATCATTTATTAATTTGAGTTGACAAGGTTCTTTTTAAACATGCACTTATTTCTTGTTACGAACCACCACGACACGCCTGCTGCTGAAACAATCTAGATCTTCGCGTCCATATAATGGTATTGTTCAAAAAACACTAAATTGTCTACACATATTTAAAAATATTATTTAGATGTTGATAATTTACTATTTGTCTCAGAATTCAGTTTACCACTCTGAATTAATGTTTACTTTACTCTGATAATCTAGAGTACATTTAAAGTAGATTAAAATTATTCGACTATCTAATTGGCAAGAAGTGGACTATAATTTTAAAATCGTTAATAGAATTAAAAAATTGAAAACATAAAGTATTCACCATATTATCGATTTATCGAATATATGTAATTTTTATGTCTCAATTGTTATTTGAATTTTAGTGTAAATATGGTTATCCATTAATTGGTTTCACATACGATTAACGTGTTATGCTTATATATTTTTAATGCCATAACACTGTCTGATACTTTGATAATCCGTTTGTTTTTTGTTACGAGTTGTTTTATTCTAATTTTGGATTGATTTTTTACGGTATGCGGTTAT
Organism: Sinelater perroti; assembly: GCA_036346155.1. NCBI lineage: Eukaryota > Metazoa > Arthropoda > Insecta > Coleoptera > Elateridae > Sinelater > Sinelater perroti. The sequence continues at coordinate 3,566,219 of JARFIY010000099.1, forward strand.
TTAAAATAAAATACCTAAACAGCTGATTATAAAGACAAAATATAAAATAAAAATATAACAGATAAAAAGGTGTAACCACAAACTAAAAAATTACTTCAGTTTAGAGTGATCAATTATTGTTCCGGCAGTTGCTTTGTAACATCTCGTCTTTCACCTATAAAATTAAAATTCCTACCAGAAGAGTCTATCCATTAGTGCTAATTAAAGGAAAGCTTTTTTAGATCAGTTTGGAACCTCGACGGCATTAATGAAATATTAATTAATTAAGTTATGTATTTGTACGTAGCTGATTGGATGAGATTGGTTCACATATTTATTGAAGGCAAGAACAACAAATATGGCACGTATGGTTAACAAAATTATCTCTTATAGATAAATATTTAATGGCTATAAATAATTCGTTCTTTAATCCGCTTAAACAAAATTAATAAAATTTGAATTTGCTTTAATTGTTTCCTAGAACAGAAAACCAAAAAAGAAATCCAAAAAGGATTTTGCCCATATTGGTTATTTCATATCCTTCATATGTAATTGTGCGTTTCTGAGTAAACTAATTCAACCACGCTAGAACATATAATGAAGACACACCATGCCCATGAAGTACAAAAACAGTGGTTAAACAATAATCATATATAAAATACACCATATGGTTTTGATCAACAGGCGAGTGAAAGTGCACAAGTTAGCAGAAACTATAGACATCTCAAATGAGCAAGTTTATTTTTTTTCACGGAGAGTAAAAGCGAATCCATTTGCAAGTGTTTAAGAATAGTCCAACAGATATTTGTGTCCATAGACGAAAATGGGATTTACCATTATATAGGTACACCAGAAAAAATACTAATCTAAACAGTAAGCTACACGAGGTAAACCAGCGCTGAAAAAACGAAGAATACACCATCCGCTGGAAAGGTAATAGTATCAATTTTTTGAAAAAATTCTCCATGGGAAGCGGTAAAACATCTTGAAATGACAAAAATGTTAGACTGCAATATTACACTGATATATTCAAGCCGTGTCGTTGAGCAAATATTGAATGATCTAAGATCAAAATTATTTTGCATCCACCTTATTGACTCGATTTAACTTTACCACCTATTCAGGAAACAAAACACTTTCCTAGCTAGACAAAGGATGATGCAGAGCGTATTTGGAGGGCGCCAAAGTAGTCGCGAAGCCAGTGAAAGTGTGTTCAAGAAGACTATGTTGAAAAAGTTTTTTTTATAAAACAGAGACTGTTAACTTCGTATAACATCTAGTAGTTTTAGTAATACTACGATTGCAAAGATTTCTTGGACTATTTATTATGCTTGCAGATTATACCAATTTTAGACAAGCGCGTATAACCTTACCTCTGAAGAAAAGTTCAAAAGTGAATGTATGATTCCTGGTATTAAGTACTCCAAGTCGCTTATGTATGGTTATATATAAATAAAGTAAACCATTATTACTTTTTTCCTTAGCCAAGAAACAACCGTATTTGAACGATATTGAGAATTGCGGGTTTAAAAGTAAAATTGACGCGTACAATTTTTAAATAAAAAACATGGGGCCGGCGAAGAGATTGCTCTGTAAGCAATCCCAGAACGAACTTAAAAAAACCTTTCGAAATCGAATATCTGGAAAATTATTCGACATAGAATTTTTTCTTCATTTTCGAATTCAGCGTAAAATTTCCTATAAGAATCACATTTAAAATCGTAATGTCGAAAATTTTCCCGAAATTCGAAGTCGAATATCTCGAAAACTATTCGACATAGAATTTTTTCGATTTCATTATTGAAATCAGCGTAAAATTGTCTTTAAGAATTACTCATAAAATCGCAATGTCGAAATTTTCCGAAATTGAAGTCGAATATCTCGAAAACTATTCGAGATAGAAACTTTTTGATTTCGATTTTGAAATCAGCGTAAAATTTCCTATAAGAATCCATTTTAAAATTTTAAAAAATCCATAATTTTGTGACAGCGACAGACAGACCGACAGACATATAGAATTCAGTAACGAACTTTTTTAAGTTCGTTGATAAAACGAAACGCTAACAGTACATTATTGTCGTTTAATTTAAAGTATACTGAATCGAGTACATGCATTTTAAAGACGAAGATGATATACTAACTACGCCAAAAATATCAATGAGAAGTTTATATTGATTGACAATTCATAAAATTTATATACGATATTTGCAAAACCCACAATCTGAATGATATATAAATCCCGTAATTGTTTGGCCAATACTGTAAAATCGAAGTCTGCAAGCGATTGAAGAATTAGTAAAAAATTCGAGAAAGTGAAACTGACTAAGACAATTGTAATCACAATTGAAGTTTGAAACCCAGTATTTGAAAATAATCTGATTGACAAAGGTATAGATTGCAAACTGCGTTTTGATGAAAAATTTTGCAGAAACAATAAATATCCTCTATAATAACATCAAATGTTTCAAAACCATTAAAGGAATTTGATAGTTATCAATGAGGAAAAAACAATAAAAAGTCGGAATAAATTATACTAATGTTTCATTTTTAATTTGCGCCTACTCTTAAGGTATCTTAGGGTGATAGATGATTAGAACAGTCGATAATTGACACTTCTTCAGTTACAATGTGAAAAAAGATGTAGTCAGCCTTGCCAAACTTCTATATCTAACGTTACGTGTTACAAAACCTTTTAATCAAATATTAATATATGAATAATGCAAACGCTTTCTAATTTTTCTAAAGTAAATCTTTGACATTATGTATGAGAAAAACCTAGGTGCCAATCGGACCAAATAAAAATTGTTTACTACACACATGCAAACGTCGTACGTAAATTTACGTGACCGTTGTCATGGGGTGTTGCAAATTGTTCGTGCACACGTTACTTCAAAAGTAGATTTTTATTAAAAAAATATTTAAATTATTATTTTACCTTAATATGTGTAGTCATTTATTGCTCGCAAACAAGTAGATGTTTTTGAATCATTTTACCAACCCCAACCATCCTCCTAATAGCCTTTCTCTACCACTTTTTACTCAAAGAACCTTCTCGACATTCTAGTATGGGTTGAGATATGTTTTCTTTGAAGTTTTTTAGTGTTTGTATACTTCACATTGGCCCATTCCTGATCCCGAACAAAGTGTTTATGGCCTCCCACTTTCCCTCTACTAGCCACAACTGCCGACTACCACTATTGTTTTTCCAATTCTCCTTGTGTATTTTTCGAACCTATTCAGCTTCAAGGTTAGCCCCACTATCGTGTTGCTTAAAACTCCTAAATGTCCTGGGACCAACCTTTATAACTTTTTTGTTATAGCTAACTTTTCTAGAGTACAATAGAATGCTGTCCTACGTTCCTTATTAATCGCCAGTTCTCGGTTTTCCAGAATAAATTACTCCTGAGCTTTGTCTATCAATCAAGCAGGAACCATCGGTATTACGGACAGGCGAATCTTCAAAATACCTCGCCTTTGCAAAGGAGTAGCTTTTTTCTAGCCTCAATTTGTCCTGATTTCTGATTACCTTAAAACAGATACAAGAATCTCTCTCTCTCCCACTCACATTACCTTCATCTCTGTTCTCTTTCCCTCTGTTATTTGTGCAATAACTTCATGACTTATAGATGTTTTTTTCTCTCAAAAATACAAAACCACAGAGAAGAAAATAATAATAATCAGTGAAAATAGATCTGTTTAAAAGTAATAAAAGTACTTGGTTGGTCAGTGATATATAATAAGATATACAAAAACAAAAAGGAGAAAGTATAAATTTTGTAATACAGCAGTCCAAATTAAATAAAACGACTTATAAACACATTTTTCTCGACTGGTAGGTAGTATTTTTAATCTCGCTATAATAAAAGGGAGATGGTTGTAACATCAGTCAGTTGCCCACGAACGCTTCGATAGCAACATCGTCACCAAATCTCTGTTCTTCAAATGGCTCTTTCATTGGTCTAAATAATTGATAATCACAATGAATTAGTTGCGCACTGTATAGAAGATGTCCAAATATAATCCCCATTTTTTAAAGTACAGGGTCTGGCGTTTCCGGGACACTTTTCGAAACTCAAGCTTCATCAATAGTGATTGTGCAAACATTTTTCTTATTTACGCTGCGTAAAACGCTTATAAATTTTCTGTTATTAAGATTTTGCAGTTGCTTTAATCCTAGACCAAATAGCTGCCGACCTTATATTGCCAGCCATTCATGCACGAACAGTTCAGCAGCAACATTTCCATCAAATTTCTATCTTCAGAGTGCTTCTGTTAATGAACCAGGAAAATGATAATCGTAAGGCGACAACTCCGAACTGCAGGAAAGTGTTCTACTGTAGTCCAGAACAAATCCCCAAATCTCGGGTTGTTTAACCACTATGTCGTATATTATTTAAACCTCAGAATCAATTTTATAAACCGTTAATCGGCGATCATCGAGAAAGAGGCGAATAATACAAATATTCTCCCAATCATGCTGATCTTCGTATACCGTTAGTGACCTTCAATTTCAATCTTCCAAAAATTGTGTGTTACAAGTACACTTAGGTCTTCTTAAAAGTGTTATATTGTGCTTTAAATCTTTTCAAAATTTTAGACGCCATTTGTCTTGAGAAACTTGGTAATCCTTGCGCATCGGTCGAAAGTACCTCATGTTCTGACACCGTGATACTGACTGAAAAATGGTATCGGAAGGTACCCTACTATGAAATATTCCTTTTAGGCATCACTACTTACAAGCTTTAAAAGTCGCACCCCTCTCCGTTTACCTGACTGCACGTAAAAAAATCGGTTTATGTTTGAACACCCTACGAACATGTTTTAACCGCAAATATATTTATACAGTTTTTAGAAAACAATCGGGATGAGTTGGTGTTGATACTTTAGAGTTGACAAAGTGCTCTGTTATGATATAGTGATCTATAAGTTAGTTTTATTATAGTAAGTTGCAACATAAAACTAAGCTAAAGAAGATATCGAATAAGGAATTAAAAGAGAAGATAAAAGAACACCATTATAAGAAAAAAACAGGTAACGATGAAAAGACTGCATATTGAACTTACTTAAAAAGCAAAAATTTGTAATTTTGTGGTCAAAGGTATTTCTAAATGAATACCGAAACAAGTACAGACGTGGAACTCATTTTCCACAGATGCCCGGAGCTTCTATACATAAACGAAAATTTGCAGCCACTTCCGGTCAAACCGGTCTCGGGATTTTCCGATCAGGCTGATATATGGCATCTGGACTTATGGTCCTTAGTTGAATACTGAAAACGTTATGTCTCTATCATTTATCACATATCAAAAATTGTAAGGCGTTGTAGTTATCAATTACAGAAATAGAAGCTGGTCTCCAACTTGGAAGCTGCCTTGATCAAAAGTTATAAGGAATGACATATTGGAATCTGGGTCCGCTAAAAACCCTTATTGCATGAACCCGGTAGGCCATGGGCTTTCAAATGATACCCTCCTTATGTCTTTAGGTTCAGTAGTTCTCGATTTGAAAGTCGCGACGGACAGACAGACGGCTTCCCTTTCAGGTATAGAAGCCTGAAAACTAAAAGCAATATTGAGAACTAGGGCCCTCTTTGGTAATACCTATTTTCTTCAAGAACCTGACAACTACCTGAAAGGAGTTTTTGATTGTGGGTACGTTAACTTATGGGAAGCAGAGTAACATGATAAAAGAACTACCAATTATCTTGTAATTTAAATTTCATTGAAAGCACTATCGAAAACTATCAGTTTTTTTTATTTTATTTGCGTTGATGCATTTTGAGAAATTCTCCCATTTGGTGTGCTTCTTTCTGAAAACCGGTTATGTCATGGTCACAAACCAAAATTGATAGAGTGAGCAACATTTAGTTTCTCTATTTCTTTTCTATGGCGGATCTTTCATTCTTTACAGTGACGACATTATGAAGATCGTCGAGTAGGAGCTGTTTTCAACATAACATTGTACCATATTATAGAAGTTGTTAATACCATAAATTCGTCTGTTAAGCCTCTTCTCAAGAAGAAATTAATATATTACTGTATAAATGTTCACAATGAAAAATGGAGTAGCAGTAGTTGGCGATATTTTCTAAATTTCTTTCCATTCTCAGATTATCATATTTGTTTTTCTCTAATTTTGTAGCCATCACCTTCATTCTTGATGTGTCTTATCAATCTTTACTTTTGAATTAATTTTGATTAAAGTCTGTTCTCAGGTCTGTTAGTCAGATGTGACACAATGTATAGAGCGTTACTCGTATTTTTCCTTTCTGAAAGATCTTTCATTTTTATGTCTAATTATAAGTGATAGTTAAAATCTAAACTGAATTCGTAAACACTTTTACACTAGCTTTATTTTTACCTCATTTATAATGTTCTTGCTAAATATACTATATTTGAATCAGAAAAGCATAATCAGCATTCAACAGAAAACAATGAAAACATAATTCTAATACTTTCTTAAAAAAACTGCGCAAAATCCAATTACTAAACTCTGTCCAAAAAACATGTGCATTATAATCTACGTTTTGTCATCTCTGTAGATATGGCTATTACTTCGTATAAAATGAATAGATCATCTAATCAACTTATCAACTTGATATCAACACTCTATATAAAACTTATATCTAAAAATTTTTTCACATATATTTACAATTACAGTTATTTTGAAAAAGATAAGAATGAAGAAGATTAAATTTATTGTGTTACAGCAATAAATGATTAAATGTTTGACTTGTTCTTTTAATACACCACGTTAGTTTTAGTAAGGTTGTAGCATGAATTGCAACTTCAAATTCGCACATCTCAAAAACAAAGAGTTTGTACACAAAACACAGCTATACTTTTACTACACCATAGATTAGATTTAATCAGTTTAACTAAATCTATGATAATGTGAAAAATTCAATATGAAATTATATATATATATATATATATATATATATCATATTTTCATAGCAATATCAAGTAAAATAACTGGCATTGCAAAATCCGTCAAGCGTGAATCTCTTTAAATTGCATGTTGCATAAGCGGAGCTAATTGAAGGTCAATTTTCATTCTAACCATTTAATAGTTTGTTATTTTCTGATGTACTAAGAGGTTATTTTTAAAGTGGATATCGTTAGCATGCATCATGTGCACATCGCTGTGACGTATGCACGCAGTTACTGGGTTATCAATGCATAAAATGTTATACTTGAAGAGTTTATAATGAACTATGTCCATTGTCGGTTCCGTTTCATGTAAATTGTGATTGTTAATATAAAAAATATGTAACTCACTAAAGGAAGATAAATACGCATAATGTATTAATGTCTAGAAACTCGTTTGTCACTATTAACAAATTAGTTAACATACATGAGAATAACATAGAAAGATATAAAATTTAAACAAAATTAATTTTATTTATACAAAATTTTCTTAAAGATATTCTTAAAACCTACGAACTTGCTTTACTGTCATACAAGGCTTTTATCACTTAATTGTGGCATTGTATTTATTAAATCGTCTATTGTGTTTTATATCGGGAGTCTATTTCAGCTGTGGTAGAAGTGGAATTTTTTTCTTCTTTTTTCATAAGATGACAGTACTTGTTCAATGATAAGGGACGCTATTCTTCATGAAAACAGCCTTTTTTTTCTAACGAAAATGTTATTGTTGAAGTTAGGTAGAAAACCAATATTAAAAATTTCAATGTATTTTGCTAGTACCCCCATCATTTACATTCTGATAAAGGAATTTATCATCCAATCACTGGATCTAAATTGGCATAATTGCCTTACATCAGAAAGAATGACGGGCAACCAAAAATAATTCGGTCAAGAGCGCATCTCTGTTGCCTAAATCTGTCAAAGTTTTTTATGAAAGGTTAGTAGCAAGGAAATCTTAGGGGCACGTTGGTACTCACATGAAAATAACGTTGAATGGGGCTCCTACTTTTTTCTTACATCTGTGCCAGTTCGGCTACCTTAACGGCTTCTCTTACTACTGCTCATTTAGTTTGTTCTGAGTGTTCTGGAAGGGTCTTAGCAATATTTATCGTTTATCGCTTCTTTTAAATTGACATTTGACATATGACATCGATATTTTTAAGCAAGCACTTAATTCTTGTTGTGGGGCACCACGATCAGCATGGCTTATGATGCGTTTGCAGCGAAAATATAGTGTCCATTTTATAGAGGTCCGGCAGAGAGGTACGGTGTTTTTGAAAAGACTGTCGTGCGCGCTGGGGTGGACCGAATATTTTCGGAATGGTTGAGATCTACTCATTGAGAGATGCAATTTTAGTAGCAATGAAGCCTTGGTCTGTAGCACATTGTATGTTTGTTTACAACACCTTCATTGAAACGGGTCGTTCTATGGTACTCACACACGAAGATTTCGAAACCATTTTAATATTGGATCGTCATGGTCGCGTTCCAAAAAGGGAATGCCCTTATAAAGTGGGTGAATAGTTTTCAACCAACAGATAGGTCAGTTCGCAGATTACACTTGGACGTCCATTTCCATCTTTACAAGATTATAATTGTTCAAGAACTGCGGAAAAAAGATTTCTTGAGACGACACAGGTTCACAGAAACGATGTTAGACGATATCGTTTTGATCATGAGAGTAACGAATCCCAGTTTTATTTGTCGGGGTCGGTAAATAAACAGAATTTTGGTACTGGGCACCCGAAAACTCTCAAGAATTCCATCAACAACCTCTGCATTATAGCGCCTTTTTTGTGAAAACGGGTCCAGATCGCTACCTTGCCATATTGCATGATTGTTTCCTGTTAGAATTAAGAAAACGGCGCATTCACTTGAAGGCAGTTTGGTTCCAGCAAAATGAGACGACTTAGCATACATCAAGAAGAACAATTGCTATTTTAAAATAACATTTCCCTGGACGGCTGAAAAATTGGGATTATTCAATAATTGCATTTATTCGTTTAATTTCATACTAATGTTATAGAAATTTAAATAGAATTGAATTTATTTAAATATATATTTAATATTTTTAGGTACTGAAACCTAGTTTCATATTGTAAGCGTCACCAAATGGTAACAATATTCTAATCTAATCAGTAAAAGACAATTGATGAAAAACGCAGTGTTCTGGCAATTTTTTTAAATCGTAAATGCAACGACATTTCTGTAATACCTAAATGGATTCAAAATTCCTTAAAATAGAGAAATTTTCTGAAATTTAGCAACACATTTCCTTAAATTCTAAAATTACACTTCAAAATTGTCGTAAATAAATTGAGTCACCATACATTCTGTACCAATATAGTTAACGTGTGGACCGAATTTGACACTTCGTCAGTGCTATTAGAATTGCAACTGTACATAAAATATAAGATTAGATAGTGAAAGAAACAAAGCAATACTCCTCTAATCCAAGAAATGTAGGCACTTTCGAACAAAACTCAAAATTGAAGAAATTTTGTTTTTTGTTTGTCTTTCTTCTAATTAATTTTTAAATACATACCCCATTACATCACACTACTCCGCTAATCTTGCAACACTGATGCAAGCATTAATATTGACCTCAGAAAGCGCAATCTACCTTTTTTATGTCCCCCATTGATGTTATGATGATAATTTTTCTAATTAGGCCATCCAGACTTAGTCTTATCCAGTTCGCTATCCTTGAACCGCTTGATCCCCCAACAACAATTACATTTATTAGAATATCAATAATTCTGAATCCTGCGATCTTTGCCAACGCTTATTATGAAGTAGAAATTACGAAATATCTAATGTTTTTTGTTTTCAAGAGAAAAAAGAGTCTGTACAAGCTCAAAGGTTATTTTGTATACTCTACAATAACATATTGATGGTAAAAGTTTGCGAGTTATTAACACGGCCTATAAGGTTACCTATTTTTAATGTCGTTATTTTTAGCGTTTTTCTTTGACTTTTACCATAAAATATCTTAAAGAATTTAGTAGAAATGAACTATGTAAAAATGTTTGTTATTATCAGAAGTAGTGCTCTATTTTTAGATATAAATATTTGCAAGTGCTTATAAATTATCATTTTTTGTTGCCTTAAAGTTATTGTTAATATATATGGATTTTCACGCCTAGCGGAATATAGAAAATTCTGAATTCTGTCACATTCTTGTTCCAATAGATATGGAAACAACTTTGTATTATTTTTTTATTTCTTTCTTTAAACAATTCTTATAAAATATAGATCTGGTAGTCGTATTACTAGGATATTTTTATTCTTCAAGCTTACCTTACGATTGTGAAAATTATAGTACTCTATTTAAAACTTTCTTGATTGATTATTTAAGGTCTCAATCTATATATATATATATATATATATATATATATATATATATATATATATATATTTATATTCGTAACGCATCAATTTGGCATCGAATACTCTATAATGTAACGGTCTGTTTACACTTCTCCCAGGCGTATCCAATTCCGGCCTTGATATTTTGTCTGTATTATTGGTGCACGAAATGAATTTGACCGACATGTACGATATTTAAAATTTGGATATCTACACTTCTGATGCGTTTGATTAAAAAAATTCTTGACATTTTCTGTTTCTTAATCGGTAATTAATTTCGTTCACTCTTTTGAACACAGTGTTATTTGTGTTTATACTGATAGCATACATTTTCGTTACATCAAACGTATTATTGTGTTTTAATGGATGTTTTAAAAATATTATTTGCATGTTAATGAGTAGATATCAAAAACATATTTTCAACATATTCCTAGATAATGCATCTATCAGGTGACAGGAACTGAAGTAATCGTCTAACATTAAATTTATCTCTTTAGTCAGATGTGTCATGACTGAAACGACGTGATTGCGTGGCTTTACGTGGTTCTGTGTACCATCTCGCTCTATCTGTTGCTATTCGTATATTCTTTTTGAAGGGATATTTTATGTAGTGTTTTTGCTTCAGCTCTTTACACAGCATTTTCCCCCGGAGATCCGAACAGGGGAATATTTTAAATAAATAATAATAAAATTGTCTAGGAACACTTAGGCGAAGTAATATTCTGTTACTTTCTTTGTGGGGTGGAATACGCAGTAGGGGATTGAGTAGATAAAGTAACTAAGATTAAGGCATATTTCCCTCTATTTAGGAACTGAGAGAGGAAATCAAGGTTCGCGTGGGTATAGTCGCATCCCCGAAGTATATACCAATAGGATGAAGTTTTTAAGATTGTGCAAAAACAACTTTGACTCATTGATTTTTGGACTCGTTTCCCATTCTACTCCATTAACTTTTTCTAAGATAAGTGTCTAATTGTTGGTTTTATCTATTAGCGATCGTAATGCTAATGACATCGCGACTTAATCGTTGGACAAAACTGTGAAACCGCTATTTAGATACTTTTAATCTTTTATCCAGATTCTAAATTATTTGGCTCTTAATGAGAGTTTTCAAGTCGTATCCGATACGAATAGAAGTTCTGATTTATAAAAGCTCTATAATTATTCTTTATGTAATTTGAAGGGATCTTGCCGTTTTTCAGAGTTTTGAAAAGTACGTAAATATTCGTTTGAAGAAAACAATTTTTAAATTAGAATTCACTTATTATAGGAGGGTAATCCCAAAAATAAGGTCTCCTAGTTTTCAGAAATACAAAAGTTTATTTTTACACAATTGATACATAATTATACAGCTTAAATATTCTTCTATTTTTCTACATAACCGCTATTTCGGTCGATGCATTTTTGTAGGCTTTGTGGTAGTTTTTGTATGCCTATATCATACCAGCTCGCCGCCATGTCGCTGAGGAAGCGTTAGCCCGATTCTTTCACCTCGTTATCGTCGCTAAAACACATTCCGGCGAAATTTTCATTCAATTTAGGAAACAAGTGGTAGTCACTAGGTGCCAAGTCCGGACTATAGGATGGATGGGTGATTATGTCCTATCCAAATTATTGCAGGAGAGCGACGGTCGTTCGGCCTTCTGTATCATTCGCGGGACCCATCTTGTGCACGCCTTCCAATATTTCAATTTTTCAGTCAAAATCCTAAGAACAGTGCTTCGAGAAACCAGGAACCAAAATGCAAAGGTCATTGAGAGTGATTTTCTGATCTTTAAGCATATTTTGTTTAACCTTCGCGACTGTCTCGTCGGGAATTGATGGTCTCTGACTTTTTTCTACGTCGTGAATTTTTATGTGACCACCTGTAAACTCCCTACACCACTTGCGGACGTTTTTGACATCCATGCACGACTCTCCATAGACTTCCGTCAGTCGGCGATGAATTTCGACTGGTTTAACGCCTGTTGCGTTCAAATACCGAATAACTGCGCGAACTTCTCACCTTGCGGTAGCAGCAAGCGGGGGCTTCATTACGAAGGGCTGTTGAGCCAACACTGGAAAGTTCAGGCTTCCATAAAATCGCAACTAACTTTTATTAGTTTGAACAAGTGTCATTTATTTCCCATCAAATGTTACACTCGTGTTTGAAATTCAGTATTTAGACCAGTATTGAAATACATTTTCTAACTTCTAGAGTTTTTAATAGTTTTGGTGAAAATGTCTCCTTTAATAGATATTATATGTTTAGAATTTCCAATCTACTTTTTCTCATAACAACGCGGCCACAATGATGAAATACATTATATTTATGTCCTTTAATTCTATCGTTTATGGATAAGACGATTTATCACAATCTACCGAATAATTTTCGTATTTTTACAGTTACGTGTTTACAAAAAATACATATTATTTTTATCGTTATTTAAACTCATGTTGTAACATTTCAATAAGCCTCGTAGCCAACTTTTTAATTCGAAATCCAATCAAATTAATTTTATTAGTAGTTACTTATTCAGAAAATCGATAGTCAGACTAATATAATTCTCTTCTGCCCAATTGCTATAATTAACCGGCGATTTATTATAATTATTTTCCTTCTGCAGTTTATAGATGAGATATTCTTCAGACTAATGTTTGTATTTGGTTTTATCCTTGTGAAGACGTTTTCATTATTCTCCTTTTAGCTTTCAATCTGCAGAATGTAGCCTGAATTAGTTTTATTATTTTTGTAATTGAAAATTTTTTTGTTTACTTTGAAAGCTTTTCTAGAGAGACGGCAACTAGAAGCTATCATTTTATTGGTCTTTGGTTATTTTTAGGTTGTAGTGGTGTTTACAATTGAATGAGATTATCAGCTTAAATTGTGATTCTTTTTATATTTATTCTATAATTCTTTCACGAAATACTCCTTGATTTTAATTTGATACAAAAACTGTGATTGACAAAAAATCTCTTCGCCTTTAAGGTATGAATATCTGCTCAAATCATTAGTTATTATGCTTCTTCCAATTAGTTATGATTTGTAAGATTATTGAGAGATCATCAGCCTTCCGTAGAAATTTATATCAAAGATAAGTAATCAAAAATTAGTAGTATATTTTACGATATATTTAATAATTCTTAGATAGGCGCTTGTTAATCATGTCATAATTACTCACAATAATTACACGAACAATTTTATTGCGAATGTAGCAAATATGTGTTAAAAGAAGTTGGCTTGATGTTAAAACTCTTTGGAGTTTAAATTAATTGAATTCATCATAACACCGGTGTATTCGTGACAAAGATAGCAACAGAAATTTATAAAAGCTTAGATTGTGAAAAACACCAATTAGTTTTTCTTAAAAACAGGCAAAAACTTCATAAATGATAACCCTTGAGTCTCTACACATTTGAAGGCACGGAACATGGTTTTTTATTGCAAAATAGAAAGCGTAACTCTGGCTTTTTTTCAGTTTTTCTGAAATATCTCATGAAATAAGCGTCTAATCGACTCAAGGCATACTTATCAAATTTGTTGCTAAGAAAATTTGATACAAGGATAGACTTGCGAAAACTCACAAAATTTGTTTGTTATTGCAAAATTAGAAGAACATGAAAAATTTTCGAATGCCAATAACTAAAATAATTGTTATTAAAAGTAGATGAAATTTTAGAAAGAGATAGCCCTTGGGGTGCCTAAAAAGTGTGCGCATCCCCGATCCTGTATTTTAAAATGGAGGCCTATTGCAAATTTCCAAAGTTGAAAATTTGAATTGCTGACGTTTCGCCAAAAAAAAAAAAAAAATCTATATGAAACCCATAAAATCAATTCAGTTTTACAATATCTTTGTATGTACCAAAATCAGATTTTTTAAATAACAAATAAATTTTTTATTTACAAAAAACGGAAAAATTCCCGTTGCTAGGGATGATATCTTCGGAAAGTTTTTAAATTAAGTGCATTGAATTGTTTTACAAAAACACGAAGTTTTTTTCTACAACCCATAGAAGCGGAGATACGTACTTTTACGTTTTCATCGATAACAAGCCTTGTAATCAATATTTTTACTGGAAACTTTGCATGATGTAACTAGAATGCTTTATTTATACATACAATTTTTTTCGAGTCATTGTGATTAGTTCTTTATTGTAAAAATATCGAATAAAGAGCGCACAAGAGCGTACGACGCGACTAACAGCCGAGCAGCTAAGGGAAGGGGGCACTGTAACGTCAAGCCGCTACCGCGCTCGGCTTTCGTAGACTCTTAATTGCAAATTAGATTACTCGACTTAGAAAACACCCACGAAAATGTTTTTTTAAACAACTTGTTTTTTTCCTGATCTTCACTATAGTTTAAGCGAAATTTTGATAAAGTTGCTACCAGCTTCGATAATCAACACTTTTACGATTAACTTTCATTTTTTCCATATCAGGTGTACCCGAAAGTCATTACCGGTGTGGCTAGGCTTAATATACAATATTATGATTTGACACGTGTTCATTCTACAGACATCAAGCTTCCACGTCGTAGGTTATATTTTGTAAAAGTATCACCGTCATATATTTATACCTCTTCAAAAATGTCAATTTATGTGCCTGAAAACGTGCATTTGCGACATGCATTACTTTTTTTATTTAATCAAAATAAAAACGAGCATGCTCCAACCATAAAAACATGTGAGGCGTGGTTTCGACAATTCAAAAGTGGTGTTTTCGATGTGCAAGTTTGAAGATGCGAAACTGCAGGAGTTATTGGATGAAGACCCAACACAAACTCAAAAACAATTGGCAGAAGCGTTAAATGTGGCCCAAGAAACTATTAGCGACCGATTACGATCGAAAATCCAAAAGATGGGAAGATGGGTGCCACATCAATTGAATGACAGGCAAATGGAAAATCGAAAAATCGTCTGTGAAATGCTGCTTCAAAGGTTTGATCGAAAGTAATTTCTGCATCGAATAGTGACGGGTGATGAAAAGTGGATTTATTTCGAAAATCCCAAGCGCAAAAAATCATGGTTATCACCTGAAGAAGCTGACCCATCAACCGCGAGACCGAATCGCTTTGGCAGGAAAACGATGCTCTGTGTTTGGTGAGACCAGAGTGGCGTGGTGTATTATGAACTGTTGAAACCTGGTGAAATGGTTAATGGTAATCGCTACCGACAACAAATGATCAACTTGAACCATGCATTGATCGAAAAATGTCCAGAATGGACCTGAAGACACGGTAAAGTGATTTTACAGCGCGATAACGCGCCGCCTCATACAGCAAAACCGGTCAAGGAAGCATTGAAAGCGCTTGGGTGGGAAATATTATTGCACTGGCCGTACTCTCCAGACCTTGCCCCGTCCGACTATTTTTCGCACCAATGGGCTCTGCATTAGCAGAGCAGCACTTCGACAATGGTTTCGCTCAAACGAAAAACAATTTTTTTGGAATGGGATTCATAAATTGCCTGAAAGATGGGCAAAATGTGCAGAATTAAATGGTCAATATTTTGAATAAATAAATTTTTCCATTATATCGAAAATTATGCATTTTTCCAAAAAAAAAACGGTAAAGACTTTCCGGTACACCTGCTAATGTATGCATGTGTTTAATAATTTTAATAATTACATCGATATTTTTTCAACAATTGGTCGACATTAATTGCAAATACGGGCTCATAAATAATTGGAAAAGAGAACATCAAAATTAAAGTCTTACGTTTTTATTTCATTATAAAAATCATCGTACATACGGAGTGTGCATAAAATTAAAACATTTTTACACTTTGTTTCAATTTCTTAACATTTATGAATTTTTGTTAATATGTTTTGATCTGTTTTGGTATTTGATTTCAATAATAACTATAAATGTGAGGATTTATATTGTTTTTGATACGTATTTTAACTTTTTACAAGTTTCAATATTATATAATGTATATTTATTTTGCAATTATTGATATCTAGATTTTTTGGCAGTATTTTCAATAATTTCATCACTGTTTTCATAATCATCATCCTGAAGTATAATATTATCGTCTTCGACATTTTCTATCAATTCAATATCCTGTGGGTAGTTTCTATCGCCTTCTTCGTTTTCATCATCTAAAATAATAAATTCTTCAATATTTGCGCAATTTTTATCTTCGCAATGCTTGCATACAATAGTGCAAAATATGGCCAGTTTTTTGCATGAACAATTTTTGCTAGTGCATCCTTTTGAACAACTACAAAAAAAAATTCCATGTATTTGTCTGGTAAAACATTTGCTGTTGTCATGACTGGTAACGATCCCATCTTAGTACTTTTCCAGCCATATTTTATCGGATTTAATGAGCGATTCATTTTCCATTGTTGTAATTGAAAATATACACGTAAACAGTGTTGTACAGTTGCTGCTCTTGTGGGCGGCAAAATCGATAAACTCGAAAACTTACGCATGGAAGATTTTGTAAACATTTTGTATTGTAATTCATCGAGATCCGACTCGCCCTTTTTCGCACCATAAATAGCAATTACAAATCTAGAACCAACTTCTCCAAAAGTTGACGGCTTTGTTCCATCGTTATTAAAACATTTTAATTCTTCTTGCAATTTGGCATCTTTTAATGTTTTGGCAAATTTTCCTTTGTCAATATTAAAAAAAGCTGACGTGGTATCTGCTCCCCTGAAAGCATGCAAAATGCGACTTAGTTGCGTAATTCCTTGTGCTTCATACTATTTGATGTATATATCACATTGTTGACGCCACCTTTACTTTGTTTCATAAAGTATAAATTGTTTTTATTTTGACCAAACTGACACAATAGTACTAATAAATCGACATCTTCGTCTACGACTGCTACTGATTTATATGATGCACAATAGTTAATCGCCGTACAGATAATTAAAGCGTCTGCTTGTTTATCTAAAATATCGGTTCCTCTTAAATACTCACGTAATATTATTATTAAACTTTTTTTATTTTTGTCATTACTTAAGAATTTGTATTGACTAATAGCTATCATATCTGCTTTAATTTAGATTTCCGCAGAGGAACATTTCTGCATCCGACGAATCCTTTCAGCTGTTTTTGTACTTTATTACCATAGTCATCAGGATAATTATCAAAAATTACCAAACAATGTGGATCGTAAATACGTGATATATTGTTGACAAATTTCTCCGTACGTGCTACCTGCGTTCCATACGACTCTATGTAAGAGGAAGCCCCCATCCATTACATACATGACATTACCAAAGTTCACGACATCCTGTATTGAATCGAAAAATTCATAAAATTTTGATTTTTGATTTTTTTGCATTCCTTTCTCATCGAATAATGTTACAGGATACGGTGCCATTTCATATGAAAAATAATCCGTTAAGTCACTGTCAATTTTTTTAAACAAATTCTTTGAAATAAAGACGTAGGATCGGCTGCTACAACACTTTCATGTTTTTTAGATATATTTGTATTTTTCATATTAATAACGCCCATTGATTTTTTAAATGTAATCTTTTTTATATTTGAACCAATTATGTTTTTAACAGAAGCGCATCCAATCTCTAGTCCTTTATACAATTTACATTTTCGTCGTCAATAAATTCCGAGCTAATATTTATTATATCTTTATTGATAGGAAATGGATCATGAGCTAAGAACCAATTGTAAAACTTTGCACAGTCTCTGTCGTCTCGGTTTAATCTTGCGCCAGTAGCATCTTTATGTTGTTCGCTCTGGTATTAAGAGAAAGTTTTGCATAATCAATCAAACATTGATTTACGTCTAGTAAAGTGGGCATACATGTTATACATCTTGTTAGAACGCTATCTGGTATCTTCCATGTGTTAATCCACCTGTGCAGTGCATTGTTTGCATTAACGTTTGCTCAATGGTCATATCTGACCAAATTCCAGAACGAAATTTGTCGGATCTTCTAATTGTAAAGTATCATTTTTTTTACAAATTTATTATACTCAACTTCGGGCAGTATGTTATGTAAATCTAATATTTCCTGAACGTAAAGATGCGCAGATTTTGCATATAAAAAGTGACGACTTGCGTGGAAGTAGGGTAGCATTTTTTGAATTATTTGAATATGTTTACTCCAGTTCCTTGTTCTTTCCGCATCTAAAAATTCTTTAGCTAAAGTTATCATATGATAATACAGAGCCCACAATTGTGCAGTTGGTCCATTTGTTTTTAATAGTTCCAAACATTGGTGGAATTTCTTGCGAATAAATTCAAAGGTATCATGTATAGTTAATTCTTCTAACTTTTCATTCGTTATATTTTCTGACAATTTTTTCATATAATCTTTTTCTGAATTTGAAAAATCAATTTTATTTAGTATGATTTTCGAGAGAGACAAGTGAGCTAATTGATGAGCTCTTAAAGCTCGAGTATAGTGGTGTCCGTCGAGCATTCTATTAATTGTATTGGGAGCCAATTTTTCACAAAATAATTCTTTTAAACCACTATTTGCCATGATATGCCCAACTGATCTCAAGTAAGACATCAAGAGGTGGAATCCTCCGAGCCTTACAATTACATTTTGAAGTTCAGAATTTTTTGGTAAATAGGCTACTATTTCCTTTGCCTTTCAATACAAGGGGTGATCGAAATTAACGAAAACCTTCCTTTGATCTGCAACCTTGGCTCCCGACCATGCTACGTTAAGAACAGTAAAAATAGTGTCGTAATTACTCGGCGGCGCATTTATAAACGGTAAAAAAATTACTCGAAATTTTTCAGCTTTTAAATCATTGTATATTTGCTCTAAAAACCATTCCAACCTAAAGTTTGACTTGGTGAGAAATGTTTTGAAAAAATCCACAAAAATTCCGTCGTGAGAATTTTAAAATCGAAAGAAATTTGATTTTTTGGTATATATCTTAGCATTGACTTTGCAAAAACTTGTATCACTTTTTTCAAATGATATTAATTGCGTGGTACGAAAATGCCCAATAACAGGCAAATTTCTTTTTACTCTCGGTATCTTTGTTTCAGATCTGACAAAACGTACAGGCATTACGCATTGGATACCTCCCATCGCATGGAAAGTGTCAAAACCATCTAAGGTGTTAACTGTATGATCTGCGTTATCAAAAATAAACTGAGAGTAGCAGTGAGAAAAATCGGATTCTGTATAATGAGCAATAGAGGAATTTTGAAAATATCCGCATTCTTCGTAAGGCGCACAAAAGCCAAACGTATTTAATAACCGCACAACATATTTTGATCTTGTTTTACTATGTAACACTAATGCTACTTGAATTGATGATAAATATGAACGCGGACGAGCTGCTGTTATTACCGAATGCGCAATAGCTATTTATTTTAGTTCCCATTTCTCAATGTCGCCTTTTTTATTTTTTACGATAACTGTGTCAAGGAGTAGTTTCATTGTTTCGGTATTGTACACCTACGACCGTATGTCTTTGCGAATGATTTCTGCAGTAGCTTTCACAATTCGTCGTCGCTAATCAATTTCATCTTTTTCGCTAAGCGAGTACCAATGTTCACCAGCTAAATCAATGACACTGTCTTTATACGACATTATCGTATCTTTGCCTCTTACATGGGTTATTACTATTTCACGGCCATAGGATTCTTCCAGTTTCTTTGATAGATAACGTATGTCAAGTAATTCTGCTTCATATGAACGTAATATTTCGTTCAACGAAAATTGACATTCATCTCTGTGACTTTTCAAATAATCTATCACGTTTCTTCGAAGTGTAATTAATCAAATAACTTTGCTGACATTTGCGATGATATCTGGAGTATGTATCGACAAATCAACCGACTTTAACAGCATTGCTAATCGTGAATTTTCTGTATTTCGATCAAGTTATTTGTTGCACTAATGTTCTTTTGCTTTTTGGTTTCTTTGATTCATTTGTTATGAATTCAGCGGACGCGCTTGTAAAACAAAAAGTGCACAAACTGTCAAAACTGTCGCCTGTCGGGAAGTGGAAGGTGCCACTTCTTCATTACTTACATTAGAAGCCCCAGCTGGAACAGTCATTTCAATAATTTTGTAATTAGTGTAAGTTTTGTAGCACATTTCATGCACGTAACATTTCCGCCCTCTCAATATAATTAACAGACGGCCACCTCTTTTTATACTGGCACTTTCAATAATTTTACGACGTGGTTCGTCACTTCCACGGTTTCTGCTTCTTTCAACACCGTGTCACAGATGGCACATAAATCATTTGGATCCATAATACACAATTGCAATATAATCTGAGAGAAATGTACAGTATAAAATTCAAAGAGAATAAATACGTTTTACAAACTTGTCGTGCAAGCATTTTAATTTTAATTTTTAGTTTTCATATTTTCATTTTCAATTTTAATGTTTCAAATATTACCGTTCATTTCCACGCACAAACCATGAAATTTAGCTTACGCTATCGTAAAGTTCAGAAAAAAGTTGTTTGAAAAAACATTTTTCGTGATTTTTAAGCCAAGTAATCTAATTTGCAACTAAGAGTTGCCGAACGCGGCGGCACGCCATGACGTCACAGCGCCCACCTCTTTCAGGCGCTCGGCTGTCAATCGCGCCATACGCTTTTGCGCGCTCTTTATTCAATATTTTTACAATGAAGAACTAATCAGAATGTCTCGAAAAATATTGTATGTATAAATAAAGCATACTAGTTACATCATGCAAAGTTTCCAGTAAAAATGTTGATTACAAGGCTTGTTATCGATGAAAACGTAAAACTAGCGTATCTCCGCTTCTATGGGTTGTAGAGAAAAAAACTTCGTGTTTTTTTAAACGCAATTCAATGCACTTAATTTAAAAACTCTAAACGCAAAATTTCCGGAAATATCCCTAGCAACGGGAATTTTTCCGTTTTTTGTAATTAAAAAATTTATTTGTTATTAAAAAAAATCTGAATTTTGGTACATTCAAAGATATTGTTAAACTGAATCGATTTTATGGGTTTCATATTGATTTGTTTTATTATTTTTTTTGCGAAACGGCAGCACTTCAAATTTTCAACTTTGGAAATTTGCAATAGGCCTCGATTTTAAAATACAGGATCGTGCTTGTGCATACTTTTTAGGCACCCCAAGGGCTATCCCTTTCTAAAAATTTCATCTACTTTTAATAACAATTACTTTAGTTATTGGCTGGCATTCGAAAAAATTTTATTTTCTTCGCCCTTTTTGCTAATTTTGCAATAACAAACAAGTTTGATATGTATACCTTGAGTCGATTAGACGCTTATTTCATGAGATATTTTTCTATTTTATTTCTATATAATTTTCTATTTTGCAATAAAAAAACCATGTTCCGTACCTTCAAATGTCTAGAGACTCAAGGGTTATCATTTATGAATTTTTTGCCTGTTTTTAAGCAAAAAACTGTAACGTATAAAAGGATTTCAGATTCGAGCTTATTTTAGATCTATTTCGCCCGGACTAAATACAGGAAGCTAATAATAGCTCAAAGAGAAATGCCAAAAAGATCGAAAGTGGTGACGCCAACGTTGTTCTCTGTTGTAGAAGGAAGGGTAGTTCATTTGTTTTGTTTCATTTGTCCCACAAACATCGAATGGTTCACGGAAGGAGTGAATATATTTTGGTCTACAGTTAGTTCTATGAAACTTGAATTCAAACAGCCAATCCAATGTAATCTACAAAATCAAAAGATCACAATCATTGGAAAAAAAGGTGTGCAGGGGATATGTTGCAACTGAAGATTGTCTTTTTTTTTTGTTTAGTAATTCCTTATAAAAACTTAAAAATATTTCTTATAATTATGTGTATTACAAGTATGAGTATTATGTACTTCTGATTGTTTTGACTAATAGTTAACAACTTTTCCTGCGTTTTCATGTAGTCCAGATTTGTCATTATTTTGAAGTTTTTTTCAAATATACAAGGAAATAAATAATTAGGTGAGTATATTTGCTACTTTTATATTAAACCTAAAGAGACGAATGGATATTAATACGTTCCTTTGGAATTCTTTTACTTGTGAATTGAGCAAAGCAGGTATTTTTTAAAGAATGTTTCATTTGTATATTAAGGTTGACATAGATGTGAAGAACACAAGGGATTCTTTAAAATGTGTACTACGTTGTAAAAATATTCAAAATTGAATTAGGAACAGCGGTTATGAACAACGGTTCTTGCGGATATCTAAGTCATCGATTGTTCACATACAAAAAAATATAGCTTCATTTGAACTGTTTGAACTTTAACAGGAGAACTGCAAAGCTACTGTAAATGTGCAAACCTGAGCCTACAATGAGTGATATAAATGTAGATTAAACTTGAAGTGTACTCATAACCTTATATATGCAGTTGATGAGTTGTAGTACATATGGAAATTCTAATTTATAAGTTCGGAAAGGAAAATTCGGATTTATTTTAAAATTACTATGATTTTGTTCGAGTATATGAGAAAAGTAAAGATTTTTTTGAAATTGCATGAACAACATATGCCGCGTAGGATTTACACTTTTGCCATCTAGCCTAATTTTATGATGCTCGAGCTGTAACTATTTTATTATCGTAGATACAAGAAATACATTTTTTTGAAAATTTGGATTACAAATTATGTCTTTACATCATTTTTCTAAAAGTTCTTCCTAATACTATAACAAAACTGTACTAAGAGCTAATAAAGAAAAATAAGTGATCGTGAAACAACCGAATTTACAATAAATTACTCTACCATCAACCAGACGATATTAAGGAAAAAGATGAGAAAAACTGGCCACATACAGTACAAAACAGAACGAAGTGGAAAAGAAAGAAAAGGCTTGCGTTCGGGGAAGGAATATTAAGTGCTGAAAAAGGAGAAATAAAGAAAAATGCAAACTGGCCACTAAATTAACTTTTATTAAATAAGTTTTGTGGGTAACTTTGGAAAAAACAGCCTTGGCGTTTTTCAACAAAGTATCTATTAATGGAAAAGAATATGAAAATGAAATAACTACGATCAAGTTGATAAATATATAAAAGCATATATTTTATTTCCAGACAAGGTTGCAAATATTTTGGAGAAAGCGTTATATCAATTCATAAATAGTTTAAATAATTTAAATAATTTTTCGAATGATTCAGCGCATTATATATACAAAATTTTAATTAATATTCTCTGAAACATTCAGACATTCGTTTTATTATGTTGTTAGATACTCTAAGTCTAGATATGTACTTCACAATTTCTTAATACAGCAATTTCTAATTCTGTAGGCTTTTTTCTATCCACTTCATTCAATCGTCATGTTTCCACTTCATGTAGAGCAATACTTCTGTAAATGCGATATTTTTTCTTCTAGTATTTACCTCATTCCACCAAATTTTATAAGTTGCTTTATTGCCTTTCTTCCTTGTCCAATTGACTAATTCCTTGATCGTCTTAAGCATTTTCAGTATTTCAGCATTTTTTACATAAGAGGTTCTTTGACTTGGGAGGAAATTAAAGATTACCAGAATAAATTAGCTAAAATCAAACATTTATGGATAGTTAGTGACCCTGCTGAAAATACCATTAAATTAGCAATCGAATAAAATAACGAAGAAAGAAAATCAAAAGTAATTCTCGCCTACAAGTCATAATACAGTAATAGAAAAGATTTCCAAATAGTAAAAGCGAAAGTTTATTAAAAAAATTTGTAGTTAAATAATTATATGAAATCACCAATCAAAGAAAAAATAAGACCATTATTGTAAAGAACCAAATTATTTATTATAAAAAAAGTTGAATATTTTTTAGTTTCTTCCGCAGTAAAATAGTTTTGACACACTATAAATGTAGGCTGGATGGCAAAGTTTTAGACCTTTTGTAACCCGTGTCACCGTGATCCAGTTTATAAAATATTTTTACCCTTTAAATTCTTTATTAAAGTGAACAAAAAAATAAACCTATTTGTTTAAAAGCAAGGCAATTCTAAACATTCAGAAACTACATAACTTATGATGTGAGGTCAGAATATATGGAAATGTGCGTCATGTAAATCATTTTCCTGAACAACACTGCCTTTAGTAATTCATGGATAATTCGTGGCAATGCACAAGCACTTCGTTTTCACATTCTGAACAGGTGGTATTTTCAAAAATATTAAGAGGTGCCATATTAGCTTAGCGTAAAATATTTCCATAATGGGCACACGAATTTTGCATTATCCTTACTAGCAAGGGTGGTGCAATCACATAGTGGTTCAAAGTTAAATAGTAAATAAAATATATACCACAAATGCCATATCGTCGCAGTTGTGCTTTTTCCTAGTTTACGGCTGAATCTTGGAATTGGTCCGAATATTATTGAGAGTTAGATGACAAATACTACTGGATCATACATTCATCTGGTTGTAAAAGAACATTGGCAGTTGTATGAAACGTTGGTTTGACATAAAAACATTTAACGTTCAGTGCTGTAGGTACACTTAATGTAGTTTATTTTGCTTATTAATAAATAAATGGGCTACGTATTTTGAAATGAAATTGTAACATCACACAAATATGAACCCCTCGTCCAACATATATTAAAACTGAAGAAAACAATATATTCATCTGATCACAGTTATTGATCACTTAAAAAAATCTAAATGTGTTCTCTTATTTTTCTTTCGAATTCTAGAAAGTCTATTTTCTAGTGGCGACTATTTTCTTATGTTCTGTGCATATTACACCTCAAAAATTTACAAATTACAACCTATTAGCGCTGAGTATTTGGTTTTATTAAACTATTTTGTAAAATAAACCAAACGTACTTATAATTAGTCCCACAAGAATGCCTAGTCCATATTTCAAACCGATGAGATAGTAAACGTATGTACCGTAAACAAGCAATTTCTTTAAAATGCACTCTTAATACGCTTTACAAGTTGAGATTTAATTTCTCTGCTGTAAACAAAAGAAATGGTATTTTTTTACAATGAGTGCTGTTTTGCAAAAAATTTGAAGCGGTGTTTCTGTGTCGCCATCCCAAAGGCCCCAACTTGATCAACTTGCCTAAACCTTGCTAAAAATGTGTTAAAATGAGGCTTGTGTGAATTAAACAACAATTAAAAATCTACATTACATAGAATACGACCATAAAATCGTTGCAAACTGAAAAACTATCTTTATGGGCAGATAAGTTTTGACTGAAGCATTGTTGTATTTAGTGAGGCGTCCTTTTAGGCAAATTTCTTTTGAGGCAGTCATAGTCTGTACGTGGGGAAAGAACTACTTTAGCGCTCTATTAAACATCCAGTAAGCTGCTAGTTTAATTAATGAGACATTATATCTCCTTACAGGACTGTTAAATGAAAAAAATAATAGATTTGACGGGAAACAGGGTGCATAGTGCTTACTTTGTCTCATTATAAACTTATGAGGTTTTTCCAAATTTGTTGCGTCACTGCAACAGTAAATAGTGTAACTTACGGTTGCAACAATTATGACAAACAGTGTCTGAAATTATGTTTCAGAGCTAATAAAGAAAGTCATAAATTCCGGAAGACTTGAATATTTGGTAAATATTTTCTTAATAACCATTTAATAATGTCCTGTACACCATAAGGTCCATGTTACATAGGTTTAATGAGAATATAATGTGGAAATTTATTCCATAATTGGTTTATTTTGATTCATAAGTTTACCTTGAAATATTTACTGTTAAGCTAAACGGTCCAATTTTTTATGGGAGTAAGTAAACAAATGTTTGTTACTTTATTATTTTAAATTTTATAACTTGATACGCGCATTACATATCACATGACAATTACATGTCCGAATTTATCTTGGTAAAAAAGTTAGTAATCCTGAAAATGTGTTTAACTTTGTTATTTATGATTATTTATATCTTACGTAAGACCTTAAAGTTGTTCCATTTTGACTTTGATATGTGACTTTTTATGTACTATTATGAACACTCTCGTTTTCTTTGTCTAAGGATAAACGCATAGTAATTATCAGAAAATTATCTCAACGGATTCGAGAGATATGGTGCTCACTTCCCGCTTCTTATGATTGAAATGTAGTCGCCTATGATGCTAAATAATAATAGTGATTAGACTTTTACTGTGAGGGCATAATAATGTTTTCTAAGAACTCTATGAATTGTATTTCTGAAAAATAAATCTCACTTAAAATAAACCGAATGATCTAAAATCAGCTGTACTTAAACATTGTTTAAGATTCATTTTCCCAGTATTCCATTTTTTTTTAATTACTACCTGCATAGCTATTGCATGCGGGGTTCGCCGTTTTAATTTTATTCTAATTTATTTTTTAATCACCCAAATTTTCTTTCATATAAAGGTATAAGTGGAGTAATTTTCCAATTATTTCACATTTCTATGAGAATTACGAGTTTTACTCCAAACTTTTACATTTATTGGCGTAATTTCTGTTTTTCCATGTTCTTTATGCCTTTCTTTGAAAGATTTAGATTTTTAGTAGGACATTTTTAGTTGTATATTTTCACAGGAAAATATAGAGCAATTTTACTCCTCTAACTGTTGAGATTTTCGGATCTCTAGATAGGTTGTCCTTCCCATAATTCAGAATGTACAGGAACTTGTTTCCATTGGTTTTTGTGCTGCCATCTGAAGACCGTTTGATCAGTTCCGTTCAAAGTCGCGTGGTTTGTGCATCTTTTCATACAAACAAAATACTGTTCCCGTTTCTCGAAAAATGTCTTCGACAAAAGGAAAATATTCGATCTCCGAAAAAATGCAAATGATCGAATTGTGGTACAGGAGTGAAAAAGATACCCATTAAGCCGTCCGATTGTGGAAGAAAGAGGCCAATCGGAAATCGACATTTGATCGGAAGACAATAACAAGGAAAATAAAATAATTTACCAATTTATAAAAATCATCAAATAATTTAATTTCAAATAATGGCAGGCTGACTGAAAAAGGATGACAATTAGCAGTGTTCTTGACAATGACTAAGGTAGAACTGATCACCCCTACAGTGCACACAGAAGAGATCATCGAAAATGTTGACAAACATTTCATCGAAAACCCAAGTTCTTCGGTTAGAAATGCATCGAAAGAGTTGTCTATCGGTAGATCATCACTCCATGTGATAATATTGCAAAATGATTTGGAGATATTATCCTACAAAATCAAAATCCATCAGGCATTGAGTGATAAAGTCATCAAAGATTGATTCGAATTTGCTATCACTCTTAGTCAAACGCACAACTGTCGGATATGGGGAACACAAAAACCAGAAGTCATAGCGGTGCGCCCTCTACATCCAAAGAGGATAACTTTAGTGTGCCATATTTCTTGGAAAAAATGATCACTGGTCAAGTCTACAAAGACCAAATTTTGGCTAAGTTTTTCCGTCGCATCAGTGAATCTTCGATAAAAAGAGATACCTGGTTTATGCAAGATGGCGTCAGAGTTCACCCCACCCAAGAAAACATGGAAACGATATCAAGTCTTCCAATATCATCGCTGTGGACGCAGAGGCTAAAACAGGAGGTGGCTTTGATTAGCTATCCTATTCTGTTGATCTGAACCTATGTGACTATACATTATGGGGTTTAACTAAGCATATTATATATCATCCAAGAGAACCTTGAACTACTCAAAGGAAGAATTTCAGAGACGATCAATTCGATTTTAGAAGAAAAAAGACACAAAATTATAGATAGACAATTTCTGAAACACTTGACGAGCGTCATAAAGATCGAAGAAAAACATTTCGAGAATAGTGTAATCTAGTCCACAATTCAAATAAATAATTGTATTTCATTTTACATTAATCACTATAAAGTTTTTTTGAATAAATATTTTCGTTATGGGCAAGATTTTTGGGATGGGGGTACAACGGAGCATTCAGAGTGAGGAAAACTTTATTTTAGATTCGAGCGGATTTAATCTTTTAATTCGTGGCAGCTTTGCTTTCTTTATTAATCATTTTCGTATTTCTTTTCATATAACCTGACATGTCATAATTTGTTATGATATTGTTTATTTATATAATTTTATGTACTTATTTATTCATGATTCTTTTGGTTCAGTCATTTGTTTATTTTAGTAATCTAGTAGTTTTATGACTGCTGTTACCAGTAACTAAGGTAACTGACAATGACGATAGCAGTTGATTTTTATCCGAGGGACATTGCAACTGTGGTAGAGTAGAGATTCGTATCGGAATAATTTAAAAAATAAATTTAAATAATTTATATCTTTAATTTTAAAAATACTTTCGACTATACTCTTTAAGTTGTACATGGTTTAAAACTAGTCGTCGAACGTTTCGCCGGGAATCGGAATATACTCATTATCACATGTCATTAAAGGGTCTCGTCAATGATTGAGCGTCTTGTGACACTACGAAACACTACATGCCATCTACTCATTGGTTAAAACACGGAACGCGCTCAGGACACAAACTGTTCTCATTTGATAGTAGTCGTAGTGGTATAGCAATGACAAATACTTCTATCTGGCGATAGATTACATGCCTATTAGAGTCGACCATCTGAATTCAGAGAGTCTTTGAAACCAAAATTTCCTCTCTAGAACTCCCGATACCGCCTGAATGTCTTACTTTGAGAATAATTCCTACCCTCACCCCACCCATCCTCCCGTACAGAAAGTATTTCCTCCAAACGAGAAAGAAGATGTAGTTTCACTGCAACGATTCAAGAGCAGTTAACATCCAAACGTCGTCCTGTGCCAGAGAGAGAGAGAGAGAGAGAGAGAGAGAGAGAGAGAGAGATTTTAACAGGTGCAGAAGGGCTCTGGGGTGTGCCGCCCTCCTTGCCAAACTTAAAAATTAATAATAAAAACAATAATAAATCTCCCAATAACCCAGCTTTAAATATTTAAAAAAAAGAACGGCCATATTCCCATATTGAGGTTAATTTAATTTAACTTGCGAGTTGCATGTAAAAGTGCTGAAACACATTTTAGACGGAATATGTAGAGCCCATATTCCGTCTAAAATGTGTACGGCGGTCGCCATGGCAACCACCAAGTAGCAAGTCGATGCGCGGATGGGAAAATGCGTGATTTACCCGGGTCCAGGGCTCTGGTTAGTCCGCCCCACGTCTGCATTGCAACTTGCAGCGGCGATTCGTTTGTACTTTACGTTTATGTGTGTAAAATAATTGTTTCGCAACTCTGGTGTAATGTATATTAGTTTTATTAGACATTGTTGCGTCACGAAAATAATACCAATTCTAAGTATATGACATTGTAAACTGCGATTTAGATAATATGTGTGAATCGATAGGCTAATCCATTATTTTTTGTATCTTTACGAGCTAGACAGACTATACTGCAAAGGACATAATTATGAAAGTGAGTGAAATTAAAAACCTTATTTTTAGCCGTTTGAGCTTAAATGAAAAACTTGAAATAAAACAAAATGGCCGTCCAACGCCAGAATTAAATATAGTGCAAGAGCAGCCCAGTGCAAAAATAAAAAAGCGTTTACGCGTAAGTTTGACAAAAACATTTACATTAAAACTGTTTGGATTTGTGGCTGCGAGGAGGAAAACTCGTTCTTTTGTTTTGTATGTCTGCTTTCGGGGCGATGATAACTGGACGAAAAACGGGGTAAATGATTTAAAGCACGTTACTGTAAAAATAAAAAAACACGAAAATAGTGCCAAACATCGAAATAATCTTGTCAGTTTTCAACTTTTAGGAAAGACTAATATTGCTACATCCGTAAGCAGGGTTTATGCGGATCAAATCCGTAAGCATAATGAGACTGTGACAAAAAATCGACAGGTACTCTCAAAAATAATAGACATATTAAAACTGTGCGGAACGTGTAATCTTCTTGCCCATCGCGGAGTGTTTTTAGAATTGGTTGATTTTTTAGCAAACGTTGATAGTGCCTTTAATTGCCATATTCAAGAAGCGGCCGTGTTCAAAGTCACATCAAAATCTATTCAGAATGAAATTTTGCAATGTATGTTCGAGGTTTGTCGTGAACATATTCTCGGGGAAATTCAAGAATCTGCGTATCTCGCACTTATGGCTGACGACACCACAGATGTATCAACTGAAATTCAAACTGTAATTGTATTACGTTATGAACTAAATGGAAAAATATTTGAGCGGTTTTGGGGTTTGCGAATCCGAAAAGTCAAGATGCAGATGGACTGTCTCAATGCATTTTAGAACAGATTTCGCCGACTTTACCAGGTTGCCCAGAAAAACTGATTTGTCAAACATATGGCGGAGCTGCTGTTATGCAGGTCATTTAGGTGGTGTTCACGTGAAAATTCGGGAACAGTACAAAAATGCACATTTTGTATATTACTATGCTCATCAGCTTAATAAAATACTAGAACAAGCAGTTTCAAGCATCAGTAGTGTACGAATATTTTTTGCAAATTTAAATGGCGTATCAACTTTTTTTTCTCAATCACCAGACAGAATGTCAGCTCTTCAACTTCAACATGTTTCTGGCAAACGCATTCCAAGAACTTCTCAAACACGGTGGAATTTTAACTCTCATATAATACAGACTGTTTACAACAGTAAAGACGACCTTTTTGAATTCTTTGAAAATATAATTTTAGGAATTCCAAAACGATACAACTCTGAAACAGTGACTCAAGCGGCTGGATTTATTAAATGGCTAGAAGATGACTCATTTTTATTTTGGTTAAATTTTTTTTCAAAAGTTATCCCACTTGTTGATATTTTATTTAGAGAGCTAAAAAAAATTGAAACAGACGTTATAAAAGTCCAGAAATGCGTAGATAATTTTGAAAAAGAAATTGCACAAATTAGGGAGAATTTACCACCTTTAACAAATGAACCAGTGAATACAAAAGTTCCAAAAAAGCGACGTAAATTGAATCAAGAAAATGTTAACATGTCAGCAAGAGAAGTATGTGATATAATTACTTCAGAAGTGAGGGTTCGGTTTTCCTTTAAAAATCATTTAAGTGGAGCAAAATTATTTTTAAAGAAGAATTATAAGGAATATGAAGAAACACTGCCTTTGGAAGACATTAATCAATTTTGTGAAGCATACCCTATGATAGATAAGGAAATTCTGAAAATGGAACTAAGTGTATTTTACTCCAGGAAAGAAATAACAGGACAAGATTCCGAAAATTCCAGTGAAATTCAGAGTTTTTCCGGGTGTTTGCAAACATTAAACTTTCTCACATCTTTCGGTTTAGACACTGCTTTCGGCGAAGTGGTTAAAGTTTTAAAAATTTTGCTTACTATTCCGATGATGACACGTGAAACAGAAAGATGTTTTTCGACATTAAAATTGATTAAGACTTATTTAAGAAATACTATGAGCAAAGACAGACTAACATCACTTGCAATGCTTTCAATTGAAAAGTCAATGGTGCGAGAAATCCCAAATTTTAATGAAAAAGTTATTGAAAAGTTTATCTCCGACAAAAATAGAAGAATGGACTTTCACTTCATAAAATAATATTGGTGAGTACTCAATTTCTTTAATTTATATTTGCGGACTTTTTATGATTTCTTAGAGCCCCAAAAATTGTTCGCCTGCGGCCCTTTTCTTTATTGGGCCTACTTACTTGAATTCCCGCGCCCTCCCAGGATTTTATTCTGTTTTAACACGCTTGAATTTGTCACAACATATGACCATAAAAGGAGGATGGGCAGATTGGACCCCAAATCGAAAATTCGAGTACCCAGACGAAACCTATGTCAATCGAAAGTCCTAAGTGTCCTGAGCAACATTGTCTAAGGAACCAACTCTGTATAACCTCTCTGAACAAAGATATAGGCTTTAGAATTTAGAAAAAATAGGCCATAGCGACGGTTCGGAGAGTCATACAAAAATGATCTCGGTGTTTAATGATAGGGGACAGTCTGCTCTAATAGAATTTATCACGATCAGAACCTAAAACGGAATCTGGTCTTAGCTACTGGCCTTAGAACTTGGCCTGACATAGTGGGACTACGAAGTTCCGCACGATGATAAATGAAGATTTAAACAAGAGGCTAGAACCTCAAATTCATTGAATTTCAGAGGTGCCAAGAAAGTTATCTGAGATGTAAGCTTTAGGACTTTTATAAAAAAAAAAGGTCTGCGCCGACTAGAATATACGGTACAAAGATGATCTTGGTATCTAATGATAGAGGATATTCAGCTCTAAAAAGATTTATTGCAATCAGAACTTAAAATTGATTCTGGCCTGAGGTACTGACCTTAGAACATGACATAAATAGAACGTTTAGTCTCGTCTTATATTCCAGTTAGAACTTTTTACAGTTTTTTACGCTCTATATGTAAACGCGCCTCCACTCTATTATTTTCATATAAAAGTTCATGTTTGGCCTCTATACATTTGTTTAAAGATGTGGGGTTTTATTATTCCAATATACTGTTAATGCGTTACAGAGTTTAAATTCTAAAATCTCATTTCACTCTTTTCATATAATTTTTCAATGATGTGATTTGCTTCAGATGTCTTGTACACACTTTATACAGTGTCCCACAAAGGGTTTTACACTGTTTGAATGTTAGTAACAGAAAATATAACATTCAAACAGTGTAAACCCCTTTGTGGGACACTGTATATATTTTAAGCGAAATACTTTATTTATCAAGATCACTAGTACTTTTTGCTTCTTAAATAATCCTCTACTTATGAAATCGTAGCCTATAATTTCTTTGGGTGTAGTTATTTTTCATTTTCTCATCTCTAAAGCGATCTGGTATTCATATTTTACAGAGCGTTTTCAATGTTGCAAAGTATAATTTAGATAGGTAACAAAAACTTTTGCTTCATGTCGATTGTTTTTTGTCCGGTTTATATTTGTGAATCATATTGGCAGCCTTTAGCGTGCAAAGTTCTTTAAATTTTTTGGTGATGGCCCACCAGTAAGTTTTTTTATCATTTTATATTTTTTATGAGCATGGAAATATTTTTAATTTTATTATTTTTTTGAGTCTTATATATATTAATTTCTTTAATTTTCCGGTGATAATCCGGTGAATGTCAAAAGTGCATTATTTACGTACCACTTGGCTCATAATTTTGATGCTCTTTAATTTGAAGTACTATATCTAATTATATTTGATTGTACAACTGTTAGAACATCTAACTGAAGATAAAATGACATATATGGGAAATGCATTATAAATAAAAATTAATTTTAATCAGCATTGATACTAACACCTGTTCGACGTGGCGTAAAAGTGTAGAGTAATTCAAATTGTTGTTTCAGAAAAAAATTTCCTAAATAAAATACAAACTATTGGAACAATCCCAATTTTATTGCTATCGGTGTAAAGTACAGACTTGTGTGAAAGCTATGTGTGAAATATGATGAAGGTCAAATGCTCTTCACGACTTTGCTGATACGCCACTATTTTTAGCAAAGTTTTCCATAATTCCTTTCTATAAGTGCAGCTCTATTTCCTCAATTACATGTCTGCTGTTCTCCTTTATCCTTGTAATCGTAGCAGATTTGTTGGCATAAACTCTTTCCTTCAAATATTCCCAGATCAAAAAGTGTAATGGGGTTAGATCGAAACATGGCCGTGGCCAATCGATGTCACGTCTCTGCGAGATAATACGACCAGGAAATTTGGTTTGAACTAAAGTGAGTGTTTCACGTGCTGTGTGACATGGTTCCATCTTGTTAAAACCACATGTCATAAACCTCAAATCTTGAAAAAAGTGTTGAGCATCTATCGATAACGTACACCATTGACGGCATCGGCGTTACCAGCTTCATCTAAAAAAAAATACAGGCCGATAATTCATCTAGCTCACAATCCACCCTAAACAGTGCGTTTTGTGGGTGCATTGGTTTTTCGTGAATGGCACGTGATTTTCACTATCCCAGATGCAACAATTTAAAGAAAAATTAGCTTAATCGTTTAATATCAGTTTTTTTGTTGCAAAATCGGCAACTGCTATGTTCTCCAAAACACTCTGATGGACTTTTCTGTTAGTCCTTATTAATATCAGTAATAAAGGGTAACACCCATCTTAATATATTCTATGAAATTATACTAAACTGTGGTTGTGCTTTTATTTAGCCAAGTTAAAATAATTTTAATAACACCAGTCATAAAATTGAATTAGAATATGCGAAAACAAACTTCTTTTACGCTTTTGTTAAATTTATAAAAGAGGGTTGCTTAATTTATTAAAGACAACTGAAAAAATGGAAGTGTCTCTATCATAAGTGTGCCACACAGCAAAAAATATATCAGTGACAACGGAATTTGAGGAGAATGCGTTACCTATAACTTTTAGGATTATTTGTAATTTTTTTAAGATTATTGTCTTAATTGAAAAATACTAACTTTAACTTGCTAGATACTTTTTACGTTTATATTTAAGAGTAAAATCTATTAAACTGACTAGGAAGTATTGCATTATTAATGCATCTTAGTTTATTAACGCATAAACCAGTTTATAAGTACGAACGTGGAACTCCTTTTCCACCAATGTCCGGGACTTCTATACATAAACAAAAATTTTCGGCGACTTCTGGTCAAACCGATCTCGAGATTTTCCGATCAGGCTGATTTTTGGTGTCTGGACTTGACTTATGGCTCTTTGTTGGATACTGAAAACGTCATGTCGCTATCACAGATCAAAAATTATAAGGCGTGACAGATGTCAGAAATGTATAGAATGTAATAGAAGCTGGTCTCCAGCTTGGAAACTGCCTTGATCAAAAGTTATAAGGAATGACATATTGGAAGCTGAGTCCGCTAAAAACCCTTATTGTATTTTTGTAGGACATCCCACCTATGCCAGCTCGCGGATGTGAACCCGGTAGGCCATAGGCTTTTGAATTATGTCTTTAGGTTTAATAGTTCTCGAGTTGAAAGTCGCGACAAACGTCCGCACCGATTTCATTGGGCTTCCCTTTTAGATATAGAAGCCTAATATGCATGCATCAAAAAGCACTTCAGCAATCGGACATTATCAAAATTAATGTATGTAATCACATCGAAGTAGCACAGAAAATTATTTCAGCAATTACAGTATTGAATTTGGATGAAATTAGTGTACTTCCGTCATACATGATCGCTCTTTTTAAAGTGTTATCTCTCTAATGAGATTGGTTATTATTGTGCCAATTTTTATTATTTAACGCTACTGATCAGAACAGTCGTAGAGAAGTTCAACCAAACAGTTCTCTCAAATGTCTCATCCAATGCATTTTTCATCGTCCTGCTTTTCTTTTATCTTTAAACTTGCCTGTATGCTCATTAACAATACATTAATTCTCTCCTCTATTTCAAATTGTCTTCGTTTTAGATTTCTTTGAAATTTCATCAAACTTGCCTTACTCGCATTTCTAAAGATTAATGTTAAATGGCTGTTTTTCAAAAAAAAATGTTTTCAAAACGCTACTACTTCAGTATATGTAAAAGTAAAAACTATGTAAAAAACAAAATAGTAGCTACATAATGTTCTGGTTCTTAAAATCTCGTACTACTGGTTGAATGAAGAAAACATTACAACGTTACTTATAACTTTTACTAGAGAATGTGCCCTGCCAAGTTTTATCAAACCCACTATTAGTGCTGAATTTACATGATTACACCTCTTCTCCCCCAACCCTACTAGTTTCGTTTACAGACGAGGACAACTTAATTGATGTCTGCTTTTGTAATCACTGTAAAATTCACTTCCGTCGTTTTACCTAAGAAAATTAATATTTACTAGAATAGAGGAGACAATCAGTCGCTCGACAAAATCACCACTCTCATCTATTACAGTTATTATAAACAGGCAATAAATGATGGGGTATTACAGTTTCTTGCACATTTTCACTGAAATTATAAAAAAAAGTGTTAATAAAAACAGTCCAACAATATTTGTAAGGAAATGTTTAAAATAAATATGCATACATGCAATTAGCTTAATGATAAGAAAAAGAAGATAAAAGTGTTTCGGCTTTACTTGTTGCTTAGTAATACTGAAGGTATTTCGCCTGATAAATTAAGGAATGGGCGTATTAAAACAATCATAAACTATGTTTACTTGAGGACTGTCGAGTTATGAATCATTTATATATATATATATATATATATATATATATATATATATATATATATATATATATATATATATATATATATTTCACTCTACAGGCCATTAAGGCCCATGGCTTAACATTACATTTCAGTGGAAGATAACAATCTTAAAAAAATTTCTTTTGCTTTTGAGGTGAACTGTTCTAGCGCGAAAAAAATGTGTCGTAAATAAATTAGTGTGATTTTAGATTAGTAAATACTTGTGTTAGTATATACAAATGTTATTAAATAATTCAATTATAAGTAAATCAAATAAGTAGTTTAAATAGATTTAAGCGTGTTATTCATCACATTTAAGAGTAAAAACGGTATATCAAAAAATGTTGATCACTTTTGATCTGTTGATCTTTTTGAACCGCAAATAATAAAAAAAACTTGCCCGTCTCATGCATTTCAATGTAATTATTTCTCATTGTCGCACCTAAACTATGTATATATCAAATTAAATTACACTGTATTATACTAAATCTTCTAGAAAGCTTCAAGTATTTTTAAGAACTACGAAGATGGAACAATGCACATGGAACGGTGCACTGTCATGTGGGTTATACGAAATGGTAAGAATTAAACCCCAAGATAATTTTCCAAGGGGGTTTATCTATATTTAAAAGGGGTGGTTGGTAGCATTCCTCATGTTAGATTTATTAGTTTTTATATATGGTAACTACTTTAGAACGTTGTTGCAAAAAGGCGAAGATGTGTTAAATAGTTTTCGTGACACTTGGTTGATGTAAAAAGCAAAACATGTCAAATGAACGTCCGCCATAAAATAATTTCAAGGAGTTTAACCTCAATGTTCAGTTACTCTCTGTGGAAAATAAATTTAGTATAATATATTAACAAAGTATAAGGTAATGAAACTGATTTTCTTGGTCCAACCAGAAGGGTCACTGACGGGGTCTTAGGGAGAATCAAGTAAACGGCCCGAGACAGCTTATTTGCCTTTAAGCCTTTACAAAGTGGGTATCGCTTGCAAAGTGAACAGCTCTTCGAACGTCGGATCACAGGTCAAAATGGAACTCGGTACCGATCATCAATACACGATAACATTTGGCGTCATACTCGAAAAATCCACAATCTACACGTTTTGCTATGATACAGAAAGTCTAGAGAAAGAATGGTTTATCGATAACACATGTTTAGGTGGCACAAAGCGCAGGAAGGAAAAGGGCGTTGAGGATGAGCAACGCGCAGCGCACCCAACAATGTCTCATACTTCAGATAATGTGGCTAAGGTGAAAGCGGTTTTGGGTTGAGTGTTAGATTAGTAGATAAAGTGGGTCTTCCAAACTTCATTGTACTAAATTGGTTCTCAAGGTTTTCACTGACGAACAAAAAAAGCCGCGAATTCATTTCTCATGAGTTTTTACGTCATGTGAAAAGTGGGTGATTTTGGGTTTTTGAGCACGTTCTGGAGACGGAAAATAGAACTCTGAGTGGCACAGTAACAAATCTCCTAGGCCAAAAAAAGTAAATAAAAATGGAAAAATATGCTCATTGTCTTTTTTTGACTCTAAAGGTGTTTGTCCATAAGAAGTTCGTACCACCCGGACAAACGGCCAACGTTGCATTTTACGTGGAACTGCTAAACGATCGAAGAAAAGAATTCACGCATCCGCTTGGAGATCAGCAACAACATTATAAAACTCCACTTCAGCTTGAAAAGACTCCATTTTGGGACTACTAAACATGTGCAGCCTGCTGTGGCGAGTGCTCTGAAACATTTTTCATTTCAAGACTTCCAGGAGAACTACGACCACTGGCAACGGCATATTGATGTTCAAGGATGTTATTTTGAAGAATATTAAAGTGTACACAAACGTATCTTCAATTAAACGAATTTTCTGGAATCAGCCTTGTTACTTTCTGGATTTATTTCGTATAAGTCTAGTGTTACAAAAGCCGAGCAAGAACAATATTCAATTGCGAAGAGTAAGGATAGAAATGAGTCGCACCTCCTTTTTCAACAAACTTTTTTTCAATCTAGTAGTAAGGCGTTGGGAACATTCATTTAATAATTTGATGAACAATTATCAAATAGAACGTCTAAAGGATACTCAGAGTTAACCTGGCAGAAATAAAACTGGGGAATAAGCAAAAGCTCAGAGAAGTTCGATTAATTATACAAGATTTTTTATGTAGAAATTAATCAAAGCGAATTCCTTCACCTTCAAGGGACATAATGTTCAAGTGTCCATAAACTTGTTTATAACTTTTCGCATCACGAGGACTATTTCAAGGGTAATTAAAGAGCATTCTTCAAATTTTAATGTCTCTATAGTGAGGAGACAGCAGAATTATATTCTAAGTGTGGACGCACCAAGGTATAGGTCAAAGTTTTGAAGGTCGATGTAGGTGTAAATTGACGAGCATTACTTAAACAATTTTAATGACCTAAATGCATAGGGATGGAATTTTTATTATATTAAAAAATAATGTCAAGATTTCGAACACATGGTTTTCTGCTTATTACGCCATAATCCAATCACCCAACCACAACTAATGAATTATGGCAGAATGTTTTAAAAAATTAAATTTCCATTATATCAAGGCATTAAGTTTATCAGTATTAATTTTCATCATTTGTTTGCATATGTGAGGAGTTTTTAAGAATACGGCCAGATTCACATGAAAGGATTTCAGAAATGGGAGATCACAAAAGTATAGCGTTCATTTAGGAACTCTGAAAAGAGATAATAAACCAGAAGTCTAAGTTTCCGAGCGGAAAATAAAATGAATATTGGTCTATAATTTTAGATTTATTTTTTATAAATAAAAACCACAAACTGACCATTAACTTGTTAGAAAATAAGGTAAAGATATGTTAAAGGTATAATAAGGGGATGGAAATATTGTAGGTATAGTTTAGGCATATCATCTGGACCAATCGACTTCTTAGCAATAAGCTTTAAAAATTTCTTATCTTGCCGAAGTACACATAAATAGAGTAATCAATACCAACTTCAAACGAGAGAGGTCTGAGGACTATTTTTTAAGGATACTAGTAAAATCCCCAATAACAGAGACAATATTAAGAATGCTTTTGATGTCCTTCCATGACTTAACCTGCAAAGCTACCCGTTATCTCTGTGACGAGTCAATTACAAAGATGGTAACTATTGTTATTAAAATTGAAGCTGACCATAAATGGTTGAGATATTAAACTATGGATATATAGTCCCAATAATAATGGTTCAATATAGGAAAAGCAAAAACGACTGACGACACTATAAGCGCAAGCGTTTTAAATGATGGAAGGGTAGGACAATTTGGAAAGGGCCCTTTAAACGATAACTGAGAAAGAATCACATAACGTCAGAGTAACAAATGTATTCTTTCAATATAAGGATATCCATCAATATACCTGGATACAAAAGATTATAGACTATAATATTAAGAACAAACATTACAATAACAAATATAAGGGTAAAAGAGGGTCAAAGTATTATACTGACCATAGATTCCTAGTAGCATTTAAGGAGTTTAGAGGGAAAAAGAAAAGCGAGGAAAAGTAATATAACGACAAATGGTGAAAAAAATAACAAAGAACCAAACGTATTTAATACAAGACGATTCAATAAAAGAAGTACACCAAAAGCAATTGGATTAAAAAGGATTCAGATTCGACAGTATAGAAAATATTATACATATCTTTATAATGAATAATATCAAAAAGGTAGCGTCTGAAACACCAGAGAAAATGAATGAAGTGGTAAAGATAATATAAATGAAAAAAGGTTAAGTACCAAAATAGACAAAAATGAAGAGAAAAAAACTTGTTATCAAAGAGAAAAATGTAAAATAGCAAAAAGCATGCCAAAGAATAATAGACTGATGCATGAGGGCGAGAACCTGGGAATCCTGGAAAATAATAAAAGTATTGAGAGAGAGAGAGAGGAGAAGGGAGAGAGAGCGCACGGAGGGAGGGAAGGAAAGAGGAAAAATATATAGCATGAGTTACAATAGTAGTATAACAATTGATACAAAAGAAAAGAGAAACACAGAATAATTCAGTTAACATTCATCAACTTGAAAAGAACTTACGACGTGGTAGGTACCAACAGAAGAACTATGAAAAGTCATGGCAGAAATCGAAGTACCTCATAATTTTACATAATTATAATAATAATGGTAAGGCCCTAAGCCCCGCGTGGGAGCACGGCCTGCGAACTGAGAGGTTAAGGCTCTCATACGTTCGCTCTCTCTGCCCGGTCGTCGCGCACCATCTTTGATGCGGGGCGATGTGGCAAGCACCGCACCTTAGACGACCGCTATTATTACCCCTTGTTCGAGTGAACGCAGGTACTCAATTATTTTTAGTGACTGAGTAGGCCACCCGCCAGGCATCAGAGAGCACCGGGAATTGAACTCGGGTTCGTCGGCATCGCAGCCCGCCCCTCAACCACGGGACCACGCTGGCTCTCATAATTTTACATAGGCAGTAAAAAAATCAGAAACAACTTTAAAATTAGCAAGTGTTTACCTCACAGTTGCTTCATATCACTGACATCATTTAAAATATTTCTTGAGTGCACCCTAAAGAAATGGATAAGGAAATATGAAGACATGGGTATACCAATAAAAGATATACCTATATACACTGAAGTTTGCAGATGACCAGGTGGTTATCGCTCGAGAAAAACGAAAGCTGAAGGCAGAAATTAATTTTATTAAAAATGAGAACTTAGTATTACGAGAGGACAAGTCAGAGACCTAGAAATAAACGAAAACGGCAAAAGAAGAGATAAAAACATGTTAAGACAGACAAGACAGTATATAAGACAACTCCACTCCGTCTTAGAGGATAAAACTATCAATAGAAATACGAAAGTTCAAATATACAACACTATGGTGCAGAGAAATGGATCATAAACAAACGGAATAAAAGTAAGATATCCTTGTAGCGATGGAATATTGACAAAGGTGCTATGGAATTATCAGAATGGCAGAGTAAAGAATGAAGAGATTAGAAACAAAACTAATGTACATACAGACGCATTAAAATACAAAGATACTAAAATGATACGGGTATGTTAGAAGAAGCAACAGTAGCAGTAGGATAAATATAGTAACAGACTGGAGCTCAACAGGAACAAGAAAAATATGAAAAATAAGATGATCTTAGAGAAATAAAGTGGCCAAGCAATGTAAAAATAAAAATGGGTGATAGAAGATAGAAAAACCAAGAATGGAGATTCAGATTGAGAGAATGAAGGTGGTGACAAACATATATGTATGTATATAAATAAATAAAAAATATTCTTACAATTTTGACTAAGGACTGTGATCATAGGTTTTCGAGATTGTGTATTGAAATAAGTTTTTACGATTAAAAATAAATCATTTGGTCCTCAGGTTAAATCGCGTTGATTATTTGATGAAACTGCATTTTAGTAATCGCTGTGGCATCGTAAAAAGATCGGTTTAGCTATTTATTGGAAATCTCAATCTGCCTACTACTTAAAAAAAGCTAAGGGAGTTTTAGAAAAAGCCTGATCTTTTCTTTATTTTGATTCATTATTTCTTTGGTTAGAAGGAAAGAAAAGCAAGAAGAAGGACGCCGAAATAAATAAATGTCCGAAGAAAATATCATCCCTATGATTGAAACGGGAAAATCAGAATGTAGGCCAATGAAACTTTTCAAAGGAATAATTATAATGTATAAATTAACAAAGCTGCCTGGAAAATGCTACTTAGTGGGACAATAATAAATAAAAATGTCATTTTGTTACGCAGTTCTTTATTTACAAAAAAAACCAAACTTTTAATTAGTAAAAACTGATAGCTCGGCGAAAATTTGCGGAATTCTATTTACAAATTCGTTTTTTGCAATAGTAATTAATCGAACAAGCAAAAAAATAACTGCTATACAAGAAATAAGGTTCCATACTATCAAGTAGCTATATGTGTAAGTTGTAAACGTCAGCACTTTCAATGTCAAAAGATAGTAAGTTTTGGAAATTAAACAAATCAAATTGTGAACAATAACAGAAACTGGCTGGCAACACAACCTCATATCACAATACTTATGTCTTGTTCAAAAAAATGAAGTGTTCGTTGCTAGCAATTTATAAAAACCAATAAGAGCGTAAACGTGCGTGAAATGAAACTAAATAGAACATAAAATCGCTGAAACAGACTGAAATTTCGAGAATCCTAACGTA
Organism: Sinelater perroti; assembly: GCA_036346155.1. NCBI lineage: Eukaryota > Metazoa > Arthropoda > Insecta > Coleoptera > Elateridae > Sinelater > Sinelater perroti. The sequence goes on from JARFIY010000099.1 coordinate 3,608,624, forward strand.
CTATGATTGTTTTATTTGCATTAAAAAAATTGCATATTTGTACGCTGCTTACTCTATTCTCCTTGCTTCTATCTATTTGAATAATGCGCACTATATTTGTTTGGTTCGTCCGCCTAATTTTCTCAAGCGAATATTCAAAAGCAAATTTTCATTTACTATTTGACACTTCAGCAAAGTTTTTTTAAAGAAAGATGTAGTAAAATGATTCACCTCAAAAGCAAAAGAAATTTTTTTAAGATTGTTATCTTCCACTGAAATGTAATGTTAAGCCATGGGCCTTAATGGCCTGTAGAGCTGAAATATATATATATATATATATATACCTTCTGATTTTCCCATTTCAATCATAGAGATGATATTTTCTTCGGACATTTATTTATTTCGGCGTCCTTCTTCTTGCTTTTCTTTCCTTCTAACCAAAGAAATAATGAATCAAAATAAAGAAAAGATCAGGCTTTTTCTAAAACTCCCTTAGCTTTTTTTAAGTAGTAGGCAGATTGAGATTTCCAATAAATAGCTAAACCGATCTTTTTACGATGCCACAACGATTACTAAAATGCAGTTTCATCAAATAATCAACGCGATTTAACCTGAGGACCAAATGATTTATTTTTAATCGTAAAAACTTATTTCAATACACAATCTCGAAAACCTATGATCACAGTCCTTAGTCAAAATTGTAAGAATATTTTTTATTTATTTATATACATACATATATGTTTGTCACCACCTTCATTCTCTCAATCTGAATCTCCATTCTTGGTTTTTCTATCTTCTATCACCCATTTTATTTTTACATTGCTTGGCCACTTTATTTCTAAGATCATCTTATTTTTCATATTTTTCTTGTTCCTGTTGAGCTCCAGTCTGTTACTATATTTATCCTACTGCTACTGTTGCCTTCTAACATACCCGTATCATTTTAGTATCTTTGTATTTTAATGCGTCTGTATGTACATTAGTTTTGTTTCTAATCTCTTCATTCTTTACTCTGCCATTCTGATAATTCCATAGCACCTTTGTCAATATTCCATCGCTACAAGGATATCTTACTTTATTCCGTTTGTTTATGATCCATTTTCTGCACCATAGTGTTGTATATTTGAACTTTCGTATTTCTATTGATAGTTTTATCCTCTAAGACGGAGTGGAGTTGTCTTATATACTGTCTTGTCTGTCTTAACATGTTTTATCTCTTCTTTTGCCGTTTTCGTTTATTTCTAGGTCTCTGACTTGTCCTCTCGTAATACTAAGTTCTCATTTTTAATAAAATTAATTTCTGCCTTCAGCTTTCATTTTTCTCGAGCGATAACCACCTGGTCATCTGCAAACTTCAGTGTATATAGGTATATCTTTATTGGTATACCCATGTTTCATATTTTATCCATTTCTTTAGGGTGCACTCAAGAAATATTTTAAATGATGTCAGTGAATGAAGCAACTGTGAGGTAAACACTTGCTAATTTTAAAGTTGTTTCTGATTTTTACTGCCTATTAAAATTATGAGAGCCAGCGTGGTCCCGTGGTTGAGGGCGGGCTGCGATGCCGACGAACCCGAGTTCAATTCCCGGTGCTCTCTGATGCCTGGCGGGTGGCCTACTCAGTCACTAAAATAATTGAGTACCTGCGTTCACTCGAACAAGGGGTAATAATAGCGGTCGTCTAAGGTGCGGTGCTTGCACATCGCCCGCATCAAAGATGGTGCGCGACGAGGCAGAGAGCGAACGTATGAGAGCCTTAACCTCTCAGTTCGCAGGCTGCTCCGCGGGGCTTAGGGCCTTACCATTATTATTATAATTATGTAAAATTATGAGGTACTTCGATTTCTGCCATGACTTTTCATAGTTCTTCTGTTGGTACCTACCACGTCGTAAGTTCTTTTCAAGTTGATGAATGTTAACTGAATTATTCTGTGTTTCTCTTTTCTTTTGTATCAATTGTTATACTACTATTGTAACTCATGGTATATATTTTTCCTCTTTCCTTCCCTCCCTCCATGCGCTCTCTTTCCCTTCTCCTCTCTCTCTCTCTCAATACTTTTATTATTTTCCAGGATTCCCAGGTTCTCGCCCTCTTATGCATCAGTCTATTATTCTTTGGCATGCTTTTGCTATTTTACATTTTCTCTTTGATAACAAGTTTTTTCTTCATTTTGTCTATTTTGGTACTTAACTATTTTTCATTTATATTATCTTTACCACTTCATTCATTTTCTCTGGTGTTTCAGGCGCTACCTTTTTGATATTATTCTTTATATAGGTATGTACAATATTTTCTATACTGTCGAATCTGAATCCTTTTTAATCCAATTGCTTTTGGTGTACTTCTTTTATTGAATCGTCTTGTATTAAATACGTTTGGTTCTTTGTTATTTTTTTCACCATTTGTCGTTATATTACTTTTCCTCGCTTTTCTTTTTCCCTCTAAACTCCTTAAATGCTACTAGGAATCTATGGTCAGTATAATACTTTGACCCTCTTTTTACCCTTATATATTTGTTATTGTAATGTTTGTTCTTAATATTATAGTCTATAATCTTTTGTATCCAGGTATATTGATGGATATCCTTATATTGAAAGAATACATTTGTTACTCTGAGGTTATGTGATTCTTTCTCAGTTATCGTTTAAAGAGCCCTTTCCAAATTGTCCTACCCTTCCATCATTTAAAACGCTTGCGCTTATAATGTCGTCAGTCGTTTTTGATTTTCCTATATTGAACCATTATTATTAGAACCATTTATGGTCAGCTTCAGTTTTAATAACAATAATTACCATATTTGTAATTGACTCGTCACAGAGATAACGGATAGCTTTGCAGGTTAAGTCTTGGAAGGACATCAAAAGCATTCTTAGTGCTGTCTCTTTTATTGGGGATTTTGCTAGTATCCTTAAAAAACAGTCCTCAGACTTCTCTCTCGTTTGAAGTTGGTATTGATTACTCTATTTATGTGTATTTGGGCAAGATAAGAAATTTTTAAAGCTTATTGCTAAGAAGTCGATTGGTCCAGATGATATGCCTAAACTATACCTACAATATTTCCATCCCCTTATTATACCTTTAACATATCCTTATCTTATTTTCTAACATGTTAATGGTCAGTTTGTGGTTTTTATTTATAAAAAATAAATCTAAAATTATAGACCAATATTCATTTTATTTTCCGCTCGGAAACTTAGACTTCTGGTTTATTATCTCTTTTCAGAGTTCCTAAATGAACGCTATACTTTTGTGATCTCCCATTTCTGAAATCCTTTCATGTGAATCTGGCCGTATTCTTAAAAAAACTCCTCACATATGCAAACAAATGATGAAAATTAATACTGATAAACTTAATGCCTTGATATAATGGAAATTTAATTTTTTTAAAACATTCTGCCATAATTCATTAGTTGTGGTTGGGTGATTGGATTATGGCGTAATAAGCAGAAAACCATGTGTTCGAAATCTTGACATTATTTTTTAATATAATAAAAATTCCATCCCTATGCATTTAGGTCATTAAAATTGTTTAAGTAATGCTCGTCAATTTACACCTACATCGACCTTCAAAACTTTGACCTATACCTTGGTGCGTCCACACTTAGAATATAATTCTGCTGTCTCCTCACTATAGAGACATTAAAATTTGAAGAATGCTCTTTAATTACCCTTGAAAATAGTCCTCGTGATACGAAAAGTTATAAACAAGTTTATGGACACTTTAACATTATGTTCTTTGAAGGTGAAGGAATTCGCTTTGATTAATTTCTACATAAAAAATCTTGTATAATTAATCGAACTTCTCTGAGCTTTTGCTTATTCCCCAGTTTTATTTCTGCCAGGTTAACTCTGAGTATCCTTTAGACGTTCTATTTGATAATTGTTCATCAAATTATTAAATGAATGTTCCCAACGCCTTACTACTAGATTGAAAAAAAGTTTGTTGAAAAGGGAGTGTGACTCATTTCTATCCTTCGCAATTGAATATTGTTCTTGCTCGGCTTTTGTAACACTAGACTTATACGAAATAAATCCAGAAAGTAACAAGGCTGATTCCAGAAAATTCGTTTAATTGAAGATACGTTTGTGTACACTTAATATTCTTCAAAATAACATCCTTGAACATCAATATGCCGTTGCCAGTGGTCGTAGTTCTCCTGGAAGTCTTGAAATGAAAAATGTTTCAGAGCACTCGCCACAGCAGGCTGCACATGTTTAGTAGTCCCAAAATGGAGTCTTTTCAAGCTGAAGTGGAGTTTTATAATGTTGTTGCTGATCTCCAAGCGGATGCGTGAATTCTTTTCTTCGATCGTTTAGCAGTTCCACGTAAAATGCAACGTTGGCCGTTTGTCCGGGTGGTACGAACTTCTTATGGACAAACACCTTTAGAGTCAAAAAAGACAATGAGCATATTTTTCCATTTTTATTTACTTTTTTTGGGCGAGGAGATTTGTTACTGTGGCACTCAGAGTTCTGTTTTCCGTCTCCGGAACGTACTCAAAAGCCCAAAATCACCCACTTTTCACATAACGTAAAAACTCATGAGAAATGAATTCGCGGCTTTTTTTGTTCGTCAGTGAAAACCTTGAGAACCAATTTAGCACAATGGAGTTTGGAAGACCCACTTTATCTACTAATCTAACGCTCAACCCAAAGCCGCTTTCACCTTAGCCACATTATCCGAAGTATGAGACATTGTTGGGTGCGCTGCGCGTTGCTCATCCTCAACGCCCTTTTCCTTCCTGTGCTTTGTGCCACCTAAACATGTGTTATCTATAAACCATTCTTTCTCTAGACTTTCTGTATCATAGCAAAACGTGTAGATTGTGGATTTTTCGAGTATGACGCCAAATGTTATCGTGTATTGATGATCGGCACCGAGTTCCATTTTGACCTGTGATCCGACGTTCGAAGAGCTGTTCACTTCGCAAGCGATTCCCACTTTGTAAAGACTTAAAGGCAAATAAGCTGGCTCGGGCCGTTTACTTGATTCCCCCTAAGACCCCGTCAGTGACCCTTCTGGTTGGGCCAAGAAAATCAGTCTCATTACCTTATACTATGTTAATATATTATACTAAATTTATTTTCCACAGAGAGTAACTGAACATTGAGGTTAAACTCCTTGAAATTATTTTATAGCGGACGTTCATTTGACATATTTGGCTTTTTACATCAACCAAGTGTCACGAAAACTACTTAACACATCTTCGCCTTTTTGCAACAACGTTCTAAAGTGGTTACCATATATAAAAACTAATCAATCTAACATGAGGAATGCTACCAACCACCCCTTTTAAATATAGATAAACCGCCTTGAAAAATTATCTTGGGATTTAATTTTTACCATTTCGTATAACCCACATGACAGTGCACCGTTATTGTTCCATCTTCGCAGTTTTTAAAAATACTTTCTAGAAGATTTAGTATAATACAGTGTAATTTAATTTGATATATACATAGTTTAGGTGCGACAATGAGAAATAATTACATTGAAATGTATGAGACGGGCAAGTTTTTTTTATTATTTGCGGTTCAAAATGATCAACAGATCAAAAGTGACCAATATTTTTTGATATACCGTTTTTACTCTTAAATGTGATGAATAACGCGCTTAAATCTATTTAAACTACTTATTTGATTTACTTACAATTGAATTATTTACTAACATTTGTGTCTACTAACACAAGTATTTACTAATCTAAAATCATACTCTAATTTATTTACGACACATTTTTTTCGCGCTAGAACAGTTCACTTTGCTTTAGGTAATTTGACTTGACCTGCTGCTTCGCTGCATGCTATTTATACCTGCAGCACCTGTTCCTAGAGCCTTCGTAGCACCGAAACATTTGGGAACATCCCATTCTAAGTGTCAAGCATCGTCGGGATATCAATGGCCGCTGCCGATACATTGAATGAATCACGTTTGCCGTGGTGGGAACAAAAACGACTATCCCTGTATTAGTTGCGAACTGCAAGGAAACGGTGCCTTTATGGCGGCATTCGGAAATTTGTTGTAATATGTTTGGTAACTTAAATGTGCCCCTTCGAATGAAAAATAATTCACCGAGAATATGACCAGAAATGAATTTAAAAACTTTGAAACATTTTAAACTGATTTTTACCAAATGAAAACAAAAGAGTGGGAATATTTTGACTAGTAAATTTCCATACAAACAAAATATGTGGTACGATACGAATGATGTTTAGTAGGAAATTACGCCAGGAGACTTCTTCAAAACATCCACATTTGCAAAATGAGCTGCTTACACCTTTACCCAAAGTTTTTGCTATATGTCATAATGCAAGAGGCCCAGGTCTTACGATGCAGACGACCGGCATTTTGTTGAAATTAAACGAGGCACTCCAACCGCCGCTGGACAACTTTAAATTTGTGTAAAGTTCTGCTGAAGGACCATTTCTGCTATAAAAGGAGGTGCTTGAAAAGTAGCTTCTGGTTTGAACTTTGACTCCTCGACGACATCACACCAGACCGTAACTTTACAAATTTTTTAGTTCTCTCTTCTTCCATGAAGACTTTTTCATTGACAAACAAAACTATGTTCAGACTTTCCCCTGCGTGTCTTCTCATAAGTTTTTTGCACCTTGTCGCCCAATTTCTCTTTTGTTGTAGGCTTAGGAAGTCGTATGTACCGCGTTTTAAAACCTTTAGTAAAATGCTCTGCTTGAATGTCTTTTAAGTAGTACTTCAAGACATCATCTGAATGTCCAATTTCTCACTCTGATATTAATTTTGACGAATTATCTCCAGTGCTTCCAGTATTTAGGGTGTCCGCTACGTTTACGATTATTCATAGTTCTAGTGTCCCTGTAAACTTTTGATGGCGTTATAAACTATACTTCCAAAGCCTATGTTCTTAAACAGGCTTCTTCCCACTTAAATGCAACTACATAATTGTATATGAATTTTGCGTCTTAAACGAGATTTTCATGGAAAATGAAGCACTGATCAGTTACAGTTAACAGTGTCTGAGAACTCTTAAAAACAATACTCCTGTTGCACATCGTGGCAATAGCAGTTGTTTAAACTTTGTGCGAGAACTTATTACGCACTAGGTAGGTAGTACTAATAAAAATCTTTACACTGTAAAATGGCGAAAACCTAGACACGTCCCGTCCCCTCATGTTAGATCCTCTCATACCACACTCCATCCCGGAAGCGATTGTGACAACGTTTAAAACATATGTCCTAAACCTAGGCCGTGTTGATCTCAAAACCAACTCTTTGTTCAGCATGCAATTTAGCGATTTTAGATGTGTTACATTAGTTAACATCGCAAATTTTCTCGGTCCATTTTAGGCAAATTTCCAAGTTTTCTGTAAATGTGTTAAAACTCATTTGGTTCAATGTGTCAAAAAACCTTTCTATCCCATAAAGTTTAATCTACTTTTTTGACCGACGTTGGCGATCACAATGGAGAACACATTTCTGTCCTCTGCGGTTCTAAAAAGTTGTTCGGCACTGTGAATTCCTGTCCTGTCCATTGATGTTACTCAGCCACGAGATCTGCGGGCGTCCTATTCCACGGCGGCCTTCCAATTTTCCTTTAATAGGTATATTTTGGCCCTCTCAAGACGTGTCCCAAGTACGAGTTTTCCTGGTTTTTATTATTTTAAATAATTGTCTTTCGGTTCTTGCTCTTCGTAGGACTTCCTCGTTAGTTGTTCTTTCCACCCAGGATATTCTGAGCATTCGCCTGTGGCACCACATTTCGAATGCTACTAGACGGTTTATACTAGCAACCTTGAGAGTCCATATTTCGGTTCCATATAGTAGTATAGACCACACATAGCTTTTCAACATTCTCTGTCGTAGTTTCAGGTTTAAGTTGTCATTGCAGAGTAGTGCTTTCAGTTTATGGAAGGAACTACGTGTTGTTTCAATTCTGAATTTTATTTCTAATTCTAGATTCAGGTTGTCTGTTATTATACTTCCTAGGTATTTGTATTTATCAGCTCTTCCTAATTGCTTGCTTCTTAGTTGTAGTTGTACGTTTCGATGTTGATTTCTACTAAATACAATAAATTTGGTTTTGTCTATATTGATTCTTAAATCCATTTCCTCTCCGGCGACATTTATTTTGTTTATGATTTCTTGTAACTCTTTCTATTGTTTCAGCAATAATGATCGTGTCATCTACATATCGGATGGTATTGATCGAGGTCCCATTGAGTTTAACTCCGTGTGCTGTCATCTAGGGTTTTTTAATTATAAAGTCTGAATATACGTTAAATAAAAGAGGCGATAGCATGCATCCCTGTTGTACTCCTCTTAGAATGCTGACGTTCTTTGTTATTGTTTCTCCTATTCGAATGTTGGCCTTCTGATTCCAGTATAAATTCTTTATTATTCGAATATCTTTATAGTCGATCCTCGCTGTCTGTAGAAGATTCATCAGTTTCTCGTGGCGAACTCTATCGAATGCTTTCTCGTAGTCTAGAAAGCAGAAGAAAACATCTTTCCTTTGATCTCTACATTTTTGTAATAATACGTTAAGCGCAAAAAAGAGCTTCCCTAGTACCAAACCCACTCCGGAAACCGAATTGGCAGAATTCCATATCTTGTTCACATTTGTTTCTAATGCGTGCATGTATTATTCTTAAAAACGTTTTTAACAAATGACTCATAATGCTTATGAGTCTATAATCTCCGCATTTTCTTGGCCTGGTTTTCTTTGGAATAGGGATGAAAGTGGAGTAGAGCCAATCATCAGGGAGTATACCTGAGTCATATATTTTGTTAAATAATTTCACTACTGGACCAATATCGTCTTCGTCAATTAATTTAATATTTCCATAGGAATTCCATCAGGTCCAATCGCTTTCTGTTTTTCCCAAAATGTATTGCATGTAGGACTTCTGCCTTGAGTATTTTTAGTCCTTCATCTAAGTTATGATGTAATTCCAGTTCTTTCCCAGTATCTGCATATAATTCCGTTATATAATTCTGCCATTGCTCTTGTTTCTCATTGTCGTCCAATACTGGTCTGTTCGCGGAGTCTGTTAAGGTTGGATAAGTCGTTTTATTATAAATTCCTGCCACTTCTTTAAGTTTTTTGTGCATATTGTGGTGATCATTTTTGTTGCTTAGTTCTTCCATTTCCTTGCACATATCTGACATCCATTTTCTCTTTTTATTTGCTTTTGTTTTGTTGTTTTTATTTTGTCTTCTCTGGTCCATTAACTCAAGGATATCGTTTGTCATCCATTTTTCTTTTTTGTTCTTTTTGTTTTGAGTTCACGATTACATATTTGTTGTATAATGCCTTTTATTTTGTTCCATTCAGTATTTATATCATATTGAACATTAGGCTGTCTTCTTTAACTTTGTTTAAACTGGTTTTTAAATGAGTAGTTAGTGTTTCTCTTTTATTTTTTTCATCTTGTATAACTGTAAGATCCCACTTATTATGAATTGGACATGCCTTTTTTACCTTTTGAGTTTTAATTTTATATCGGCTATTATTGGATTATGATCCGAGTCTACGTCAGCTCCTGGGTATGCTACAATTTTTTTAACGGTGTTTCTGAATCTTTTATTTATTATCATGTAATCGATTTGGTTCCTTATAGGTTCTCCGTTGTTTGGGTTCTCTTGAGGGCATTTCCATGTGTATAAGCGTTCTATTAGGTAGTTTATACCATGTATTACAGATCACCATTGTTTGTTCTTGGCAAAACTGATATAGTCTATCTCATCTTTCGTTGCTTTATCCTAGTCCATAACTTCCTACTAGATCTCCTCATTTTCCGGCTCCAATCTTAGCATTATAGTCTCCCATAATGATGTTGATGTCATTTCTTTTTGTTCGTTTTAGTATATTTGTTAATTTCTCGTAAAAATTTTCCACCTCAACGTCATATTTTTTATCGGCAGTTGGTGCATAGATCTGAACTAAATTAATTTTGAATGGTGGTCCCTGTAGTTGGGTAAGTAATATTCTATCAGAAATGGGTATGAAGTTCGTAACATATTTGGTATAGTTCTTTTGGACAAATATACCCACGTCATTCCTGTGATTTCTGTCTTCGTCTCTATCATTTCCGGAGTAGTAGAGAGTGCCGTTATCTTGTTTACATATGCCCGAGTTTGGCCAACGCAATTCACTAATCCCTAGGATTTGTGTATTGAGTATCTTCATTTCTTGTACAGTATTATCTAGCTTTCCTGCTGCAAATAAGCTCTGGATATTCCACGTTCCTATTCTTAGCGTAGATTTCACTATGTTGAGCCGGGGGATTCTTCGCGCCCCTTGCCCATTTAAGGGCTGCCCGGGACTAGGGGCCGTAATGTTTAGATTTCTCTCCATAGTGATTTCCTGGGAATATTAATTACTACGGGGTGGTATTCCGTTGCCTCCCCCTGACTCTATCAGCCGCTTCTAACATGGAGAACAGACGCTGTTGATAGCCGCCCAATTTGGGTACAGTCGCTATCTTTGTTATCACCATATCTGGTTATCCTCACCTAATTTAACCCGTGAGCTGACACGGTTACCGGGGTATGGCCGCTACTTGCAGGTAGCTACTTGGAGCGATAGGTGAGAGTTGGGTGCCAAGTGAGAACAAATATGCTTGAACCAAACTATCGAAGGCTTATTGCCCCAACCTGCAGCTGTTCTTACATAGATGTGCTATCTCTCCTTCGCAACCCTTATACCCCAGTAAGTATCCAAAAAGGAGTAAATAGATAAAAACAAAATTTAGAAGGTTTTTTACATATATCTGAGTTGACAAGGTTCGTGCTATTAATTTTAGAGAAAATACAGATATTCCATTGTCTTCTATATTTACGCGTTAAAAGGAATGTTTTTATCCGATTTTTCATTTCACTAATAGATAAGTGCCTACAAAAATCTTTGGAATAAACTCTTTTAGTAAATTAATAGATTCATCCTTGTCTATTTTACTACTTTTGGTACAAATTGACCTTATTTGAACAACTCACATTAAAATCAGATGATAAGATTGATTTTCTTGTCTACAAAATTTTTAACTTATTTTTTTATTTTTCATTTAAAAACGATTTTTTTGTTACATCCTGTAAATTCTGAGCCAATGTGTGAGTTTCCTTAGTTGTGTGATTCCATGGTTATCTATTATTAGTAAGACAAGTTCCTTCCCATTTGAAGTCTAAACAAACGTTTAATTAACCATACCTACTTAAGCAAAGGTATAGAGCATCAGGTGGGTGGTTCTATTATATTACTTCTACGGTTGAAACTATTCTCTCTTTACATAGATGAAAGCTGGAGGTATACCTTCTGATCAAAAAGTACCGGGAATTTGTCAATAAAACGAAAACGGTTCTACTATTTATCCATATTTATTTTATTCCTTCAAGTAATCTCTATCACAAGCAATACATATATTCCCCCGCTTCTTCCAATCTTCAAAACACTTTTCATAGGTCGATTTTGGAATCGCCTTCAACTCCTGCGAATTCTCCATTAACGCCTCGATCGTCTCAAAACGCTTTCCGCGAAGTGGTAACTTGAGTCGAGGGAACAGGAAAAATTTACACGGGGCCATGTCAGGTTAATACAGAGCTTGCGAAATGGTATTAAGGTTGTTTTTGGTTAAATAGTCGCGTACAAGATGAGATGTGTGAGCCGGTGCTTTGTCGTGAAAGAAACCACGAGTTATTTCTCCACAATTCCAGCCTCTTGCGACGAACATTCTCCCTCAAACACTTCAGTACGCTCACATAATAATCCTTATTTACTATTTGGCCTGGCGGAAGGAATTCGGAGTGGACCACACCACGGCAATAAAAAAAACGGTCAACAAAACCTTGATTTTGGATCGATTTTGTCGTTTTGGTTATGGCTCGTCTGAGAAGCGCCATTCGATGATTGTTGGTTCGTTTCGATGTCATATTCATAGACCCATGTCTCGTCACCGGTAATAATGCCTTCGATAACATTTTGACCCAAAGAAAGCATTTCTTTAGCGACAGCAATGCGATGCTGTTTCTGCAAAAAATTCAGCACTCTCGGCACAAGCCGCGCTTCAACTCGTCTCATGCCCAAAACATCGTGCATAACGCTCTGCACCGATCCGAACGAGACACCAAGATCAGCTGCTATCTCCCTGATGCTCACACGACGATCTTCGAGCACAATTTTCTTAACTTTTTCGATGTTTTCGTCAGTCACAGAGGTGGATGAACGACCGGAACGAGGCAAATCATCAACCACAGTACGGCCCGCTTTAAACTCTTTGTACCACTCGTATGCTTGTGTTTTCGACATTGTCGAGTCCCCGTAGGCTACCGTTAACATTTTCAACGCTTCCGCACGTGATATTTTGTTACAAATACAAAATTTCAGGCAGACTCTTTGTTCAACTAAATTCGACATAGTGAAATTCGCAGAATACACCAAACAATGACTTGTTTACAAAGCTATTACGCACAAACTGATAGATTGCGCTCAAAACTGACATGTAAACAACTGACAGACGTGCCAACCTAGAAAAAAATGAATTTGACAATATTTCAAGCGCAGTTCGTTTAAATGACAAATTCCGGTACTTTTGGTCACCTATTGGATTAAATGCCTAAAGAGTCTTGATAATTTATCCCCTTTCCACATGTTAGCAGACAAATTCTTTTTCGATCCTTCAGATTTTATCCATGTTGAAATGTCTGTTAATGTGAACTTTAATTTTTCGAGGTGATTGAAGAATATCGTCACCTTTTCCTTTGACTTTTTGAATACCTGCACCAAAATTTGCAGTCCTTACCAATCAAATTTACTTGATTTAGTATATGTATTTATAATATGTAAATTTTCTATATATTCAAAAATAAGTTTCCTCAAACTCAAGACGCTCGCGTCTTAGATTTTTTTCTAATTGGGGAACATTGATCTTGAGGATCTCATTCTCCTCTGTGGAGTACTGAAGGGTATAATGGAATAAGCTCTAATAGCCCTCCTGATTAGTCCCCTGTTTTGAATATTAGTAATTGCCGATATATTTCTTGTAGTTCGTTGTACCTTTTTTTTTGTTTATTATTTCTGGGCATTTCTATTAATACTAATATCAAAATTGTTGATTACTATAGTCATTTACCAGACGTGTTATTTTGGTTTACATTAGACTAATTGTATACGCTAGTTTTTTGTTAGGGTTATTAATTTACATGAATTACAAAATCTTACCTTTAATGTGACAAAAACCATAATCAAATTCAAGATTGAAATCATATGAGAACGTGAACTATAAACAATATGTCACTGTGCAAAATGCACGCTTTACTTAGACAAAGGCCGTTTAGGTTGTAACACCTCTACTTGCTTAGAATAAATAAGGCCGATATTGATGTAGTCGGCATTCTTTGTTCTTCCCTGCTCTTAATTTGGAAGTTAGGTAGAAACAAATGCTAAAACTCATTTAGGGTAATAAAGGAGACAAATAAGACACCAAAACTGTTGCAAAATATTAATTAGAATTCAATCAAAACAAAAAGCACCATGGTATGGAATGGAATTAAATTTAAAATCGAAATTATAGGTCAATACCTATTTTTATCATTACATATAGTTTTTTAAATATTTCAAGATTTCCAAAGCCTTTCCATATACCAAATGTCTCTTAATGTCTTTTACTAAATAAGATTTCAACACACAAAAAAATAAATATTTCATTATTGAAAATACAATGCGTCATATTCTAAGGCCTTAACCTATCAATTGGTTAACTCTTTTCATCGCATGGTAGAACTATTCCTTCTTTTGAATTAAAAAAAATCTTGATGTGCCACATTTCTTATAATTGTTTTCCTTGTAAAAAGTCCACCATTAAATAAAACAAATAATCTAGAGATGCAAGACTTAGATCAATTAATAGTACAACAATTTAATGCCATTAAGTTTGTATATTTTCTCCATGTTCTTTTCACAATATGCGAGCATGCGTTGTTTAGATTGACTGAACTTGAGTATGTGACTTCAGCGTTTATAGTTTATGGTAATCAAGTCTTCATCGCAGGATTTCGTTTTCAAAATGGCCACGCTTGATCACAGAATTTGGTAACTGTCCTTGATCTAACAATTACTTTTAAATAAACTAGGATTATTCAAGTAGATGCATTCTTCATATCCTGTAACAAGATTCCAAAAAAGCAAAAGATGCAACAAAAATGTATTATGGCAATTATGAAACGATGCTGAACATGATCTTTACTTAATTTATTAGGTACAATTCAGCAACTCTTACAAACTATACTTACTGCTTTAAGGTAGCAATGAATGGTCTTTAGATAAGCTAAAAGTATTGGACAATTTGTGGGTTTACTTTCTATCGCTTAATATTTTACACAATAAATCGCTCTACATTTATTTATTAACTATTTCGAAAACATTGATACTGATGTGCTATTTTTTAACAGGTTTGTTTTTCAATAATGCCATAGCAACATGTAGATCTTCACTTTTCAAATTTTTGGATATTATCCCATAATAATGGTAAGGCTCTAACACCACGGTGGGAGCACGGTCTGCAAACTGAGAAGGTTGAGGTTCTCGTATGTTCGCTCATTGTACCCGGTCTTTATGCACCATTCTGATACTGGGTGATGTGGCAAGCACCATGTCTTAGAAAAATGAACACAGATGTACTCATTATTTTAGTGACCGGAGCTCCAGGAATGAACCTGGGTCTATTCGCATCTTAGTTCACATCTCAACCGCTAGGCCACGCTGGCATTATGTCATAATACACGGATATAATAGAATTTGCACAGTACATGTTATCCCTAATATACAGTCATGAATTGTACAATCACTTCTATATAGATTCAGTAATAAAGACATCCCGAATATTTACAATATCACACTCACTTAAATTTTTATCACATAAGAAATTTTTCTATCCTTGCATTTCAAATAAAGAAATTAATATTCACAAATATCCACATAAATAATTTGAAGCTGTGAAACTTCACTCAATAAATATAGTAACATATTGTAACAAAACTTCTGGTTAGCAAGTGTTTTGGTGAATTATAAAAAATATAACTTAATATTCTGTCATATAACATAAACAGAAATGCAAGACCTTGCTATAAATCCAGTGTAGTTTCCCTGAACTAAATAATAAAAAAAATCTGGTGTGACCATCACACGATTTTCCTTATCCTATTATTATATATTATACCGGGTCCATCGTCTCGACCCTGCGCTGCTCTCGTCTAAAAAAAAAGGACGAGGTGCGAGTCCAACACTTGAAAGCTGATTAAAATAAACAGTACAAGACAATAGTTGACTCGTACTTAAAATTTTGCTACATCACTGAAGGTAACCGTGCGAGCTCGGCCGCATGGCCTTTCCCATTATCTCCTGTGTGCTCCCTCCTAGTGGCCAAGCCCCACCCACCCCCCCGTCCTCCCACAGTCGACCGGTAGCTCTCCGAGTGCGCTGTGATTGGTCCGGTTCATTATTTTTTAATCGGCTATAACTTATTTATTTGACCTTGAATCAAAAAATTTCATTGTATTTTTTGTTCGTCTTGGTCTAATCTATCCGGTAATATAAATTTCCCGAAACATTTTATGAACACCCGGTATATTAAAAATACTGAGCTACAATTTTTTTTCGAGTTCCTATTTTACCAACTTTTATTTTAAATTCATGTTTATCTCATGATAACAAATCATTTTTATTCTCATAAATTTTTTGTATTTTCAACCGTTTAGATTCGGGACTGCTTTGCGACCGATTTTGGAACCTTGCGACCAAACGGCTCGGCCGATTTTTACCAAAAGCTTCGCACTGCATCCCCTACCTACAGGTAACTTGCACACCAAATTTCAAGTCTCTAGCCCTTACGGTTCTCGAGATATCCTGTTTAATGACAGACCGACAGAAACACACGCACACACGAACCAATGACTCAAACCAACTTTTTTGGTGTCCTGAGGCTATAATTCGTCCAGAAATGTGAAAAACTGGGTAGGTCAAATTTCCGCCGATTACATTACTTTCCTTATTATAGGATAAGGAAAGTAAAAAAACGCAAATGCATCTGCAAAACGTTTATTTTTATCAATATTTGTTACAGAATAAGGTCATTGGGTTCGGCGGCTCTGAACATGGCAATGGTCGCCATGGGTGGTGCGGAAGCATACTTCGAATATGGGATCCACATATGGGACATAGCTGCCGGTGAGATGATAGTCACAGAAGCAGGAGGCGTGGTGTGCGACCCCAAAGGCGGTCCGATTGATCGCATGTCACGCCGTGTATTGTGCGCAAGCTCAGCACAGTTGGCCCAGCAACTTGCACAGAAGTTGGCCCAGTTCTATCCCACGCCCCGTGATGATTGAGACGGTTGACAAATGCAGCAGCAGCAGCATGTCTCAGTATAATTACATTTTAAATCCAGTTTTAACAGTTAGAAATTTTAAGGTGTTTGTGTTACGTCTTGCGCAATGTATGTTTTTATTAAGTGTGACGCAGTGCATAATTACTTACCTTTTATGTAGACTGACTCTTAAAGAAACTCAGGTAAACAATATGAACGTAACTTAGAATGCTATATTTTGCATAATAAATTGTTGTTCCCCTTATTCTCTCATTTCATTCTGTCCAATGTTCCATGAGAATAGACTACATTGCTTCTTCCAACCAAAAACAGAACTCTACCAGCTTCCACTACTCAAAAACGCCCTAAAACGTGAGTGGCAATAAAATGTGTCTCAAATTGCGAGTGTAATAAGAGATTTGTGTTACTTCTCAGCTCGGCACCTGAGGTTTTCAAACCCCTTGCTTGAGCTCTTGCCTGCTGTAGTTAACCTAAATAGGAAAATAACGAAAAAGTTAGTATTCATATTCCTCAAAGTTAGGTAGTTAACTTTTTAAACATCTTGGCTTTTGAATTGGCACGTTGGCTTGCATTGGAAACGGCAATCCAGAAGCCAAGTGTAGCTAGGCTGAACGATCGCAAGGGACCAAACTGTTCATTCAACTCTTAAAAATACCTTGTTCAATGAGTGTCAACGAGCTACCATTGGCAAACCACGCCCGACTGCTTTCTGCAACAAAAACAATCGTACAATACAGCGTAGCAACGTGCAAGCTGCGAAAGGGCATGCGAATTACAGCTTCGCCAGCGCTGTATTTGGCACACCTTCGCTCGAGGCGCACAAATTCACTCAGAACTCTGTTGGTCTTACAGTTTTATTCAGATGTGTCACACATTTAAATTAATTACCAATTTACAACTTGCAGTACAACCTAGTATAATAAAATACGAATTAATTTAGGGAAATAATAATAAAAGCTTCCTGCTGTTCATTGATTAGTACTAAAATGTCTCTCGCAAGTCTCGATCATTTTACCTCTAAACCGAGACTCAGATTCGATCTTGTATGAACGGGTGTGTTAGCGAGTTGTTGAGGCTGATGCGTTTTGCTGGGTCGATGGCCAGCGCCTTCTCCAGGAAGTCCTTCAGCTGAGTCACTTTACGCAGCTGGTCCGGTGGCAGAGCCTGCCCAGCCACCAGCTCCGATTGCAGGTCTCTTGTCGCCTTCACCACAGACATCACCACAATTTTCTCCTAAATAAAACAATGGTTATTACATTGCAAAACACGCAATATATAATATAATATAATATGATAGTCATGTTTTCTTCAGTAAATGTTAAATCTAGCAATACTTCTTAATGCCATTAGCAGATGAGGTAGTGGTTATAATTGGACATAAATAATAAGTATAGGGTATTATATCAAATATCAACTTGCATTGTATGCTTGTTCATATAAACTACTTATCAACTATGTTCTATTATATATTAACTAAAATGTAAGTTTATATTTAGCCAGTAGATGGCTTTAAGAAGAAGTGGTTTAGTAGTGTTCACCTATTACCTAAAAACATATTTTTTGAAAAGATTAGGTTCAACATTATTTTTATTTGAAGCAAAATAAGCAATATTTTTGGTGTTTGATGCTTCTCTGTTTGCACAAAAGGAAGGTGTAGACTAAAACCACATTTGTGCTAGGTATAAAAATTCCATGAGCAAAGTTGTAACATGGATTGAAAATAACTCAAATTTTACAACATGAAAGACCACAAAGATAATCAAAGCACCTCTAAGAACTTCTAATTTCTTGCTGAAGCACATATCAATTTTTAAAAAAATAGTAACAGGAGCTGAAAATGGATGGTCTATAATAACGTAGAGTGCAAGCTAAACCATCACAAATTACATCAAAGCCAAACATTGATTTGAATAAATATTGTTCCCAAATGAATTGTTTGGAGGCGCCAATTGGTGGCAAACGTCCAAAATTGCACAATTATTATGGCATACCACCACAACACTCGACCTCATACATCTGATAACCTGGCAAAAATTATTCATTGGGATGTTATTCCTCATTATCCTTATTCACCTAACCTTTACATTTCCACTTATTCAGGTATGCAGAGTTTCCTAGATGACAAATATTCACTTTTTTGGAGGCCTGCAAAAACACCTTGAGCAGTTTTTCGCCTAGAAAACTGTAAGTTATGATTAGATGAAATTTATAAGTTAGTTCTTTCTACCTATACTCAATATAGCAGTGGCATTAAAAAATATGTACTAGAGGTTAAGTATATGCACTAAATTTCGTTTGGAAAAGGAATGAAAAATAACCCTATTTTTTAAATTCATATAAATAAAAAAATTAAAAGAAATTACAAATAGTTGCTTTACTGAATTTTTTATTCTCAGTGATATGATTCTCAACATTAATCACACAAATCTAAATCTGTTGGTATATATTCTAACTAGTCAATTATGCCATTTGCATAAAAATTAACATCAAGAATCTGGTTAAATGAAGTTAGAAAGCATTCCAAGTCAAATAGCAATGACTGATTATTATATTACAAATAGAACATAAACTATATCTTCTATTATACTCCAATATTATTAACCAATAACATAAAGGGAACTAAGAAAATTTTGCACCTTTAATTTGTATAATCTTTCAGAATGCTTTCCACCATACTCTATGCTAGTGGTCGCTAACCCGTCGATTGTGAGCTCCCGGTAGCTCACAACATATTTTAAATTTTAAAAATACAAAGGTGTGAAAGTCATAGAAGCTTTTGTAAGTTTGGCAAATTCTCATAATAAACAAAAGCAACGGCAACACTGCGGTGAGCAATCTGGCGCCAACGTCATCATGTTAGAATCGGCTAGAACCGACCAGCGCTCTGGTATTGAAGAATGATCTGGGTTGCTTTGAACGAGATAAATACGCAATGCACGGCGTCATTGCACTCAGTTTAAAACTGAACGGCACATAATCAACGTCCAGCAGTTGGGTTAGTAGAGAAGTAGAGAACAATAAAAAATATTATGGCAAGCAATAGTAACAAGGTGAAGACATAACATTTCCATTTGGAATGGTAAGAACAATACCTCTTTGTATGTTTGCTATATAATACTTTTGTCTCCATTGGTAAAAAAGGAAATATTGAAAGGCATCGTAAAACTGTACATTCGAATTTTGAAAAATCATTCCCATTACATTCTGATACAGAAAGGAAAAACTGAAACAAAAAGCCAATTATTTGAACAGTCAATATTTTTAAAAACAGTAGACAAAAATAAGGCTACAACTGAGGCATCATACCATGTCGCAGATAATTGCAGAAAAGAAGAAACTTTATGAAGACGGGGAAATGATAAAACAGGCGTTTTTAGAAGCTGCAGATTCGTTATTTGCCAACTTTAAAAATAAAGACGAGATAGTTTCAGCTATAAAATCTATGCAACTTTTTGCTAATACAGTGATGAGACGAGCAGAAGTAATGGAACAATGATATTTTTTACAGTCAAGAACTGACTTAGATAACTGGATGAATCAACAGATATGGTTGACACTTCCAGATGGCCGTATTTGTCAGTATGGTTTTTAGTGATTTTATGATAAAAGATCTTTAGAAGTTTATTCCACCGAAAGGACATACTACTGGGCAGGAGTTGTTTTTTAATTTCCAAAATATTTTTTCTGAAAAAATTCCAATATCGAAAATGGTAGGCTTGACAACCGATGACGCTCCGGCTACCCACCATAGACATTACAGAAAAAAATTAACTTAAATTGCAGCTTCAGGGGAGAGACAAAGAACGGGCGGAAATGATTTCTGATATAAAAGCATTTATCAAAAAGCTTGAGTTTTGAAAACAAAACCTTTCTTTTTCCTATTCTGTCAGAAAAGATATTTCAAAATCAATTAGAACCCTATGACAGTAAATGTCATGTAGAAATAGTTTCTAACTTGAAAGATAACTTTAAAAATCGTTTTAAGGATTTCAATGAAATGACTGACTTTAGTGGCGCAATTTGTTGTTTCACCTTTCATGGAAATTAATATCTAACAGTTTGCAATTTGTGTTATATAGAACTTTGGCGAAGACATCACTGCAACTGAAATTGAAGTGATTGCGTTTCAAAATGATTTAGACTTAAAACCTTTAGTCGAAAGTACAAAATGTATCTGGCCTATAGTGAGTAAAGAAAAATATTCAGTTCTGTCACATTGCCTTGAAAATGAAAGTGTTATTTAGTTCAACTTATTTGTGTGAATCTGCTTTCTCCAATATGAAGTTTATTAAGAACAGGTACCGCAATCGACTTACAGATGAACATTTGGATAATTCTATTCGAATGGCTGTGTATGTACATGTATGGCTATATATTGCAAACATTAAAAGACTTATCAGTGAGTCTGCCTGTTAGTCTTCTCACTGGACATGCATTTTTATTTGCACACGTTTTTGTTTAAAATGGTGCGTTGCTTTTCTGTTGTTTTTATTCACTTCTATTAAATGGTGTGTAACATGCCATTATGACTGCATAAAAATTCTGCTTATTTTTCAAACATCTACGATTGGTAGTTATGGATGTAGTTATGTAGCATTATTACTTATTCTGTTATTAGTTTATTGTTAGTATGTAGTTAATTAGTAAAATAAATACATGTATGTCAAATACAACTGTGCATTTATTTAAGTTGGTTATGTTGCTTACGACTAGGTAGTTCACTGTTCATTCCAAAATTATCAAAAGTAGCTCAACACATTGAAAAAGTTGGCGACCACTGCTCTATGCACTTCTGCATTCTTCAAATTCTGTCATCAAACCAATTCTGCATTTATATGAACACACTCATTATTCTACCCCATTAGAAAGGTTTGTTTGGGGCTTTCGGGACACGCCATAAAAATAAAGTCACATTTCATCACCTAATAATAGTGATGCTATTGAAATAGCAAGATGTTCCATTTTCCAACTTATGAAGTATTTCATGACACCAATAAATGCATTGTCATTTGTCTATTGGTTAAGGCATTCTTAAAAAGAACAAACCAGAATACACGCTTCTATGAAATATGTCATATGCCTGTAATTCAAACATCTTCCCGAGAGCAATGATGTTCTCTGTAACAGTTAGGAAGAAGCGTCTTCCAGACTGAACTCTAAAACTCTTAAAGGTATATGAATGTAGCTGTATGAGGACAATCATCCTACACAACAGGAACTATTTCCTCTAAAAATTCGACACTTAAGCTTTGACCAAAATGACCGTTCAGAAACAACTAATGCCCAAAATGTTGAGTTGTGGTGCAATTTGAATGTTTCGACACCCCTAAACTTGTTATAACATGTGATGATCACTTGCACCATGTGAAGTTTACTTATGACTACTAAATAATTTAAAATACAAATTTTAATAAAATTGGTTATTTATGAAAATGAATGTGTATAGAAAATGACTTTGTTATAACAAACACAAAGTTTACACACAAAGAGATACATAAGTATACCAGAGAAATAAAATCCAGAAATGAAAGATCGATAATTGATTACTTTATAGTAAATACTGAAAACTTGGAAAAGGTGAAAGATGTCAAAGTAAAAAGACATGCAGAAATAGGCAGTGACCATTACCTACTGAAAATGGAACTTAAGATAAATATAACAAGTAACCAAGCAGAAAAAGACAAAAGATAACAAAGAGAAAATTAAATGCTATAGGTTGAAAGAAATAGACATTAGGCAAAAGTACCAAGAAAGTGTGGACAAAAACTTGCAAACTTTAACTACTACCGGCATAGAACGTAAATGGAAAATATTCAAGGAGACCTTACTGGACGCATCAAAACTAGCTGTGGTGTAACCAAGTGTACAAATACATCTATTAAAAAGCAGGTGGTGGACAACAAATATTCAACAAAAAGTAAAGGATAAAAGATGGAAGAAATTCATGCAAAGTGGATCAGAAGAAGATCATAACATATACAAGGTAGCAAGAATAGAAGTAAATAAACTGGTCAAAGATGCAAAAAAGATGCATGGGAAGAATTCGGACATAAAATGAATGAAAATTATACAGAAAACCAGAAACTCTTCTATAGTACGTTAAAGATCTGAGAAAACAAAAACTTCAAGGCTAAAAATATAAAAGACAAAAACGGAAATGTATTGACGGAAGCAAAAGAAATATTACAAAGATGGAAAGAGTATTTTGAACAGCTGATGGAGATAAAAGAAGAAGAAGAAGGAAACAGAAGAGGACATAATAATAGAAGAAGAGGAAGAAAATAAGGAGCAACCAGTTACAAAGAGGAAATCGCTGAAGCTATAAAGAAATTAAAAATGGCAAAGCACCGGGTCAGGACCAAATTACATCAGAAATGCTAAAGCATATGGGAGAGAGAGCAAAAGAAGAGTTCCGTAACCTGCTAAATGAAATTATGAAGAAAAAGGAAATGCCAAAGGACTGGAATATGAGTGTAATTCTACCATTGTACAAGAAAGGTGAGATGAAAGAATGCTCAAACTATAGAGGTATTTCATTGACAAGCACACCTGCGAAAGTATTTACAAGAATACTAGAGAGAAGACTGAGAGAAACGCTAGAACCAACATTAGAAGATCAACAACATGGTTTCAGAAAAGGAAGGAGCACTCAAGACTTAATATTTGTTGTTAGACAATTGGGAGAAAAATTACTAAAAAGAACCAGGAAGTGCATATCTGTTTCATAGACCTTCAAAAGCTTTTGACAGAGTGAGACGAAAAGATATATGGAAAAGTTTAAAAGAGCGAGGGTAAGCAGTGATATGATTGAGGTGCTAAAAATGTTATATAGTAACAGTATAAATATAGTTAGGACACACAATGATGAATCAACTGAGTTCGAAACAAAAATCGGTCTAAAACAAGGATGTGTTCTCAGCCCCTATTGTTTTCTATACTAGTTGATGATGTGGTAAAATATGTAAACAAAATGTAAAGATGAAAATAGGAAACTGGAAAATGAAACAAGTAACTCTCCAAGAATTACTATTTGCTGATGACATGATACTGTTGGCAGACTCAGAGAAAAACCTACAAAAGAACCTGAACTGTTATCAAGAAGAACTTAAGAAGATAAATATGAAAATAAACATAAATAAAACAAAAACCATGGTAATATCGACACATGAAATAAAACACAGAATAAATCTAGAAGGGGAAGAGCTGGAACAAGTCAGTAGCTACAACTATTTAGGTACAACAATAGAGGACAGAGGTAAAATAGATAAAGAGATAACGGAGAGGTTAGGAAAGGTTGGAAGATCTTATAATATGCTCAAAAACTCATTCTTTGGTAAAAGGGAGATTTCAAAACGAGTAAAAACTGAAATATATAAAAAAGTAATAAGGCCGTCATTGATTTATGGCAGCGAATCCTGGACAATATCAAGTAGTAATAGAAGTAGGATTACGGCAATGGAAATGAGATTCCTTAGGAAAATTGAAGGAATTACTAGAATAGACAGAGTCAGAAATGAAAAAATATTAGAACAAAGGAATATAAAATCAATAGGAACTATTATAGAAGAAAGACAACTGAGATGGTTAGGACACCTGCTCCGAATGGATGAAAACAGAATATCAAGACAAGTCTACGAAGCTAGAACCCAGGGGAAAAACAAAATAGGAAGACCTAGGATTAGATGGGAAGAACAAGTAAGACAAGCAGCGGTTAAACAGGGAATCCAGTGGTGTGACATTCATGGAATAGCCCAAGACAGGAGGATATGGAAAGATAAAATTCATGAAAATGTAAAATGAAATGTATATATATATTTACAATCCGACACCTAGCGATACAAGGATTTTAGTTTAAATAAAAAAATAAAAAATGAAAATGAATTTATCGAGAAGTGACATGAATTTGGCATGAAGAACTAACTTTCTATCTTTGAAAAAGTCTACAGTATATGGTTACCACTTATCACTAATGGCCAGTTTTTGAAGTATCCTTTAATATCAGATGTAGTACGTTTCAAGTTTAACCTAGGTTTACTTCATAATGGGGTTTTTCAAATAATATTCATCCTCTGAATGAGATCAAAGTTAATCGTTCGCGCTGTTATTTTTTCTTCTCTTTAAGTACAAGGGTGGACACACATCTCAAGATGATGAAAATGTCTGAAATTTTCTAATGAATTCTAAGGAAAGACACTTCATTCAAATTGCTAATGATGAAAATAATAGTAAGGCTCCAAAGATACCCACACACTTAGATGTATAATGAGGTGCATATAGGCTCCGATATTTTAAAACATGTTTGCATATTCGGCTGCTGATTTTGTTGATTTTTGGTATTAAGTTTGCAAGTTTATTTTATGTACGTTTATTTGCATATGAAATAGTTTTCTTCTGTGAATAGGTTAGATAATTATAACTGGAAGAAAAAAACCGTTATTGCATATCTGAGTTGAGATATCTCTTAAAGGAAGTGTCATTATTTTGCTTCATCAAATATTTCAAATGATGATAAATTTGTATGTACAATTAGATGTTAATAATGGCGATTTTTCAGATTCTAACAATGCTGCTGAAGCATGCATAATGCAATTAGCTACTGATGTTTCTGCTGAAAATATCCCAAAAAATGTTATTGTGTACTGAAATAATATCTCGAAAATTAATAAAAGGTGGACCAACGTTTCTCCTGTTGTATATAATACTCTTAATTTCCAAACATTTTGAGATAAGAGTGGGAATTTATGTACTCTGCAATGGAGTGTCTCATATAATTCCTATACCAATTATAAATATGATCGAGTGTGGAACTGATGGAAAAGTCAAAGACCATGGTATATCCAAAAATTCACAGAAATGCAATCTTTTATTTAGTGTTACTTATACTGCTCATTCTATAGGGTTATTATATTGTTTGAAAAATGTAGTTACTTCTATAAAAATATCTGAGAATCGTACTAGAAAATGATAAAATGGCTGCCTTTAGAACACCTACAAGTCTTACGGGCATTGAAAGATTTGACTGTTAGTTACCACTTAAGACAGTATTTTCCTTTGAAGCTAGAAAAATATGAAATTAAAACATTATAGGTGAGTATGCGTTTCAAAAAATCATTTCTAATAAAAAGTAAAAATAACTGTAGCAAGACGGCCCAATGAACCAGTAGTAATCAACTACACATTATCCTTGATGTATCACTTAGTTCAGTCATGCACCAGTAAAGATAGAATAATTACTTTACGAATTACACCCTAGCTGATCAGCAAGACCACAATTCTTGAAAAAATCAATAACAATAAACCAGATTTGTCAGCTGACTTTATACAAAAAATGAAATAACACGAAAGGAAGTAAATTACACAAAGTTCTGTTTCAACAATTTTCTTATCTTAGTAAGCTATGTCCGAAAACGAAACAAAAATGTTTTACTGTTACCTGTGCTACACAAGAATTGTTTTTTTTTTAATTGTATTATGCACTATTACTTATGCTTTCAATACAAGGTCCACTGAAAATGCACCAGGTGTAATTGTACTCCTGTGCATGGTCAACTTTTAATCAGAAAAAATTGAACTCCATTTGTGTATGAAATTATATTTATCATCAAAAACGTAGCATCAAAATTAATAATAATAATAATAATAATTGATTGTCTTTTGAAGGATGATAAAAATATAGCTCATTTTGTTCGCATTAATTGATCAAGAGGAAACTCTACTGGGAAAACAAACTACGTAAAAGAATGGGACGAAGAAGTCTATTTGTGTCTTCAGTTACTTAAACCAATAAAAGGTGATATATTTTGCATATCAATTTTAAATATTAAAAATACTACTTTTAAAGAATTCACAACAGATGCCGTTACTAGTATTTTTTGGCGATCAGTACATATTGCAATTAAGTTTATGGCAAAGCACCATCATTAAGCATGAATTTTAAATATGTGATTTTGCCAAGTGTAAACCATATAACTTTTTGAACTTTGAATATGTCAAGTTTCGTGATAATACAACACAATTTGCGAGAAGCGTTACATTTTTCGTTTCCATTTGAAGGATTGGCAGCTGAAAGTCTTCGTTTGGTGTCCGAAGCTTATGGTGAACATGTTCCATCGGTTTCAACTTGTGAGTAATGGTTTCAACAATTCAAAAGTGATAACTGTGACATGGAAGACGAGGGTTCGGGCCAGCAGAAAAAGTTTGAAGATGCAGAATTAGAGGCATTACTCAATGAAAAATTAGCAGATTTCTTGAATGTTAATTTATCGACCATTAGGATAAATATATGAAGGCAATGGAAATGATTCAAAAGCAAGGAAATTAGGTGCTACACGAATTGAAGCCAACAGACGTTTTTCAACCTGCAAACAGCTGCTTCAAAGGCACAAAAAGAAGGGGTTTTTGCATCATATGGTGAGTGATGCTGAAAAATGGAGGATTAATTACAAGAACCCCAAGCACAGAAAAGTCAGATGTATGCCCTGGCCAAGCAATTCCATCGATACTGTAGGGCGCCCGCCCGAAAGCACGAGCGAGCGCTGCAAACGCGGCCCGGCAGGCCGCCATTATTGATGCATATCAGAGCGAGACGACCGCGAAAGCAAGATAGGTGCTGCGCCTTGCTCCCGTCAGAATTATCCCCACCAACGCTCGGAACGAAACGCGGCGTGGGTATAAATACGCAGCATTCCGATAGAACGCCAGAGCTTGTCCTGTGCGTACCCATAGCCAGAACAGCTCTCCCCTCCTCCCTGAGGAGTGCCCGTGCGTACCCACAGCAGGCCCCAGGTGCACCGGAGCTTGTCCTGTGCGTACCCATAGCTAGGACAGCTCTACTTCCTCCTGAGGAGCGCCCGTGTGTACCTACAGCCGGGCCCCCCAGATGCACGAAGGCGTTCTGTGCGTACCCATAACCAGAACGAACTTCTGCTGCCAGCGAACGCTCGCGCTCACCCGCAGCCGAGTGCTCAAGGCAAATCAGGGTGTACTTGTGTTACCCACAGCCAAGTTACCCCTGCAACCGATCAGGGGACGCTCGCGCGTACCACAGCCGAGTTCCCCGGTCAAACGGGCCGTCATTACGACCAAAAGATTTCACCAGGAAATCACCTCAACCTAAGGCCCTCCGGAACGCGCCGAGGAAAGCTCCACCGCCACTCGCCACTTCCGAAGCCTGCATCACCGCTTCCGCCATCGCCCGAGAAAAGACTCGCCGAAGAACGCCCGCCGACGAAGACAAGGTCCCCTCGGAAGGCGCTCCGATTCCATTCGCCAAGAAGCAGCGTCCATCCTTCCAGGCCAGGCCTCGCCCGATAGAAGTAAGCGGCATCTGTGACACCTACATCGGCATCGACCCGCTCCAAGTCGCTCTCGCAGACCCCAGGAGATTTGCCGTGCGACGGTCGCATAGGTGCACTCAAGCGCCTCAATAACGCATTTATAATTGTACACACATTGTTATAAATAAAGCGACAGGAAATCTCATCTTCGCGGCACGCAGGACCTCTGCGGCGAAACTATCACTGGGAATCATTACCGACAACAACTGATGAAATTGAACTGAGTGTTGAAAGAAACATGGCCAGAATATGCTGAAAGACACGATACAGTGATTTTCCAGCACAGCCACAAGTTGCCAAACAAGTCAAAAATTATTTGGAAATACTTCAATGGGATGTTTTACCCCACCAGACATTGCGCCTTCTGATTACCATTTTTTCAATCGATGACGTATAGCCTATCCGAGTAGCACTTCAACTCTTCTGGAAATGTTAAAAATGGATCGATTCATGGATTGCATCACAATACGAGGAATTCTTTCGCCGGGAATCCGCCTATTGCCAGAAAGATGGAAAAAAGTTGTAGCTAACGATAGACAGTACTTTGAATAACTTATGCTTTGTAATTTTCTTCAAAATAAACATTTAATTTCACAAAAAAAATCCTTTAAAATTAAATTAAGCCGCAATAATAATAATAATAATGATACCTAACCCCCCGCGTGAGAGCACGGCCTGCAAACTGAGAGGTTAAGGCGTTCGCTCTCTCTGCCCGGTCGTCGCGCACTATCTGATGATGTGCGATGTGGCAAGCATCGCGCTTTAGACCCTAAAATTTAAAAACTTTAAAATACTTTCAATCATTAGTTGCTGTGGAGCCATGGAAAAAGACAACAAACTTACCACAGGGTCACAAATATCCAAGGTTCCAATATAAAAAAAAATATTGCTCAGCTAAACCTCAATACATAAAAACAAACAAAAAAATTTCTTCGCCCCCTCCCCCGCGTGAATTGGGGCGAAACTCAGACAAAGTTATACAAAATGCTTACACCATCTGGAAGCATGCTCCAAACCAAAGTATAAGGCAACCCAGCACATTTTCAAATTCTTTGCTCTTCAATATAGCTGTATCCTACATACGATCCAACGACACAACCAAATATCTAACGCCGACACCTAATCACACTATATTCCTCCCTCATTCACCATTCTACACTTTATCCAATAAATTAATGATACTCCATTCAGCTCAAATAAAAAATCTTCATAATGCAAGATATTGTTCCAAATCTAATCTATTAATAAATAACCAACTCAAGAGCCTTTGCAACATAACACTTCACAACTGGACTAACAACAGAACCAATGTAGATGTAGTGTATGTAATTAAGGCACATTTAACAGGAGAAATATTTGAGATCAATTGATACCATGTATTCCTTAAGCATAGGTCATCAACAATCACATGGGAAGGAATGTTGATAAAACAACAAATCTAATTTAACATGACTATTCAAATAATCCATACTACTATCAACACCATCAAAATGGTTACAGACATCAATACTATTGATCACAATCAAATACAAATTACAACTGCCTACAAACGGTCCAATAAAATATCGATGTCAACATCAAGAATAGGAGACAAACTGCAAAAACACTTACTGGGGATGTCATGGAATGAATCTTAATTACGTTAAATTAAATGAACTTGTAGTAACACAACAGCTACAAATCCTAACCCCTCGCCAATTTACCTCTTATCCATACAAACAGAATCACCAACCAAACATCCTGAATCTTCTGATCGTTAAAAACTTTAACACACTTATCCAACAAAAAGTAATATTAAAGCTGAACTTTGACTATCTTCCAGTGCTAATAACGTTTATCATAATTCCGATGCAAGTCCTATATCTTCTCAGACTCATTAAAAAATAACATCAAAGAAATTGAAATATCGACTAGTTAACCCACATCTACTAGCAAGTCACCAGGATGTCAACTGAAGTATAGAAACCTTAACAGTATCTATCAAATAAGCAATTCATCAACCAAACTCCCAAAAGAAATAACTCTAACATTGTATAAATAGATAAAACAAGAAAGTATAATCAGGAGAGAATAATACAGAACAAAATTATGATCTTAAAAAAAAACAATTAAACTATTTAATGTAAATGAAGTATAGAATTTACAACTACCAAAAATACACCAAAACTTCGATTGCTATATAGCAAAATGTTTTAGAAGATATGGTGAAACCTCTAAAGCACATATTTTTCTTAGGCGAGCAAAAATTTGCAAAATCCGCAAAGCAAATTCAATTCAAACTTCACTAAACAACTCTGTCACTCTTTAAAAATTGGCCTTCTGGTCTAGACCTTAATCCTTTGGATCATAAATTGTGGGTAGTTTTAAAAGGTATCATTTGCTCAAGAAGATATTCTAATATTGATTCCGACCTTTAATAACTATGTAAATATAAACTCAACTAATTCATTCAAAATGGCCTTAATATTTTTCCTTCCATACTTTGAACTGTAGTTGTGTATTTTAATATCCATGTCGAATACATTTTTTGAACTGAATACTTTTTATATTATCCTCATATTTTTATTTTTTGCTAGTACTATTCTTTGATTTAGTTGCTAAATTGGATTACGGCTGTTCTTAAGAATTTAAAATTCTCTACATTTTTTAAATCATAACTCCTTTTCCCCAATTCCCTTTTGTATTCGCCGTTGATTTTTTCGCCATCTTCATATATTCTGTTTTTCTCATTTATTGTAATTTATACTTTCTTCATTATTTCTTTAAACCTCGTATTATCTTTTGTTCGCATTATTATTGTTATTTCATAATATGGATTTATTTTTCTATTGCTTTAGCATGGATTTTATATAACACTATAATAATGCATAATGTTATAGTTTTCACATTGAGAATATTGCAATTTACCACTCCTTGAACATCTCATCATATCTTCTTTATTAACTGGGAAACTTACCAATGTTGTGTTTAACCAACTCTGCATGTATATTAGTTTTTAACTTTATGATTTTAATTATTTTTCCTAGCCAGTTCTATCTACTCTTTTTCCTCTTTTTCTAGGTTCTCTGTTCCAGCTACCTATTTTACGTTGAGTACTTCTATAAAGTGCTGTAACGATCTCTTCAATACTTTATTTTGTCTCCTATAAGTTCATCTTCCTTATTTGAAAGAAGAATGCGATTAATACCCCTTTTTAGATCTTTGAATTTCTCTATTCCTTTTGGTTTATGTACATATTTTTTCCTCTTCTTCTTTCATCATCCTCTGCCCTCATCTTTAAAGTTGTGTTTTCCATCATTTTAATGCTGTTGTTAATATTATTTTTTCACACTCTCTATTAAACCATTTTTGTTCTTTTGTTTTGTTTCTAATATCTCTTCTGCTGATTTATATGTATTATATCTGTCATATGCTCCAATTGTTCCAATTTTTTGTTATTTTTCCCTTCTCGTCCCTTATTTCCAATTTTTTTTAATACTTTATTTCTTCTATGTTATTTACATTTCTAGTCTTTTACTGCTTTTTAACATGCTGATTACTTTTTGTTTTATTTGTATTTTGGGCATATAATATCTACTTTCAGGCCTAACTACAGAATTCAAAAAAACGTAAATATTAAGAAATGTAAGGTGATTAAAGGGAACAAGAATTGGGATAAACAAAGACATGGATAAGAAGACTAGAGAAACTAGGAAGAGACTAATACCCCATATGAAAGAAGCCAGAAAAAGGGGCAATAGAGGATCAATAAAATGAAACAAACTGATAGTAAATGGAGAGGAATGGACAGAGGAAGAACTCGTGGAGTACGAACAGGAAGAACAAAAATGCAAGAAGGACGAAAGGGGAGATGGCGAGGAAAAGAACAAGAGAGACAAATATACAAACGAAGAAAAACCATTCAAAGGAGCGATCCCAAAACAGAAGAACTGGAAAAGGAAAGAGAGAAGAAATAGAAGTAAATCAACTGGGGAACTTGAATAAAACCCTAAGAAACATTACGAGAACAACACGATCCCAACACAATCAAAAAAACTAGCAGAGGATGAAACGGAGATGGAAATAACGATGACGACAGGCAAAGGAAGTGGACAATCAAACAAAAGATTGGAAGAAAGAGAAGGAAAGCAAAAAACAAAAATAAACAGCAAGAGAATAACGAAGTATTGAACAAAAAAAAAAACAAAAACTCATATTGAGAACTGGAACATCAGAACCCTGCTCAAACCCTCAGAAGCAACGCAAAACGCAAAAAAAAATAGAAAGATACAAACCAGACATGACAAAAGAAATTACAAAATAGAATATTTTGCAACAACACACCCCAGAAAATTGGTCACCAGGGGTGCAAGAGACCAAAACCCACACAAAAAAGGAGCCTTTGCCCAACATATGGGATAATTAATTGGCTATTATTATTGTTACTAGTAATATCTACTTCCATCCCTTATAAGTTCTTATGTTTCTTATGCATCACAACCATTTCTATTAATATGTGGTTTATTGTTTCTTGATTCGATGCTATTTATATACCCTTGCATATTTCTTTATCTGTAAACCAGGAGCACTTTATCTGTATAATTATGCTTGCTACTAGATCTATAAACTTTTTCCCATTTTCATTGAACTATCGTACAATAATAACCAAAACCCTTATTACCAATTAAGTACTACTAAGAAAAAAACTTCTCATGCCTCAAAAAAATCTTCAATAATCTCAAGTCTATCTAAAAACCACAAAAAACAGAACATATTGTTAGTGCCTTTGATTCCCCTGCACACAACTTAGCTACATACTTGGCCAAAATCCTTCAGCTTACAGTACAAGCCTGATCATGCCTGAAACTCCTACCACTACTTAGAAATTATCAAATCCTTTCCCAAATGTAAAGACAAAATATTAGTCTCCTTACTAATATTCCCATTCCTTAGGCTTTACAAGTCTTGAAATCTACTCACGAGCTAAGAGATGAAACCCTCGTATTAATTATTGCCTATCTAAGATCAATTTTACCTTTCAAAACAAATTTTATTATCAAATCAATGGTGCTCCTATGGGTTTCCCATTTCCACCCATCATAACAAACCTTTTTCATTAAAATAAAAACATACTATATAAAATTATTGTAACAACAAATTTTAGAGATAAAAGTAACAATAATATACTGATTACTGTACAAAGTTTCATAAGCTTATAGTTACAAAATTTCAAATATTCAATTTTTTGAATTAACAAAAAATTATTTAGAATTGTGAAACAATAAAAATAGTTAATCGTCTAAACAAAACTTCACTTACCCGTTCGGTAACTTTGTCAATCTCGTGATACAAAAAATTGCAGTTGGCGTCAAAGTGCTGGTCCTTGAAAGCTCCCTTGCGTACCACCTTGTTGGGGAACTTCCCCTTCAGGTCCATGAAGTACTTCAGCATCTGGTTGTTGGACTTGCCCGAAAACATGATCCTCCCCGTGTACAACTCGTATATAGTGCACGCAGCCGACCACATATCAATGCCAAAATCGTATGGGATGCCCAAGATGATCTCTGGGGCACGGTAAAATCGAGACACTAGGTACGGCGTAATTTCATTGTCCGTCACATAGGATGCCGAGCCGAAATCGCACAGTTTTAATACTAATTTACTCTCGTTTACTAAGATATTATCGGGTTTTATATCTAAAACATAAAAAATAAATGTTAAATGTGCAATAGATTTGAGATCCTAAAAGCGTTATTTTAGAGCTAATAAAAACCTATTTATCAATACAAAATAACATAAGTGTTCCAATAGAAATGCAAAATTTGAAGAGCACAACACTTTCCTTCAATTATTTAGATGGAGTTAAAAAATGCACAGCTGTCATACATACTATGATTAGTAGTTATGAGTACACAAATAAATGCTTTGACATTACAAAAACTTGTTACGAATGTGGGAAAAAACATCTTTAGCAACGAATACTTTCAACTAATATCAGGTCATCCATACTACAGGTCACTTGCACATTTTGGACTGACCGGATAATTAGGCTGAACTTCTTCCAAAATTGGGTTAACAATACACCAATAATTAGTGAAGATTAATGATCAACGCAACATAATAATGCAGTTTTTGTGGCTTAAATTTAACTTTACCATTCTGAAAAACATGTGGTTTCAACAAGGTAATACAATTTGTTACATTGTACACAACAGTCGAGTTATTACACAAAAAATTTCCAAACAGGTCATCAAAACTGTACATTCCGATACTGTAAACTTTTTCTTCGGAACTTACATCTGCATTAACAATTAAAAGAAGAGATTTGACGCGTTAATACAGAAATTAAACCATAATTGTCTTATATACTAATCATATCAGTATTCTAAATAATTACACCTTTTATTAAAAAATATATCTTATGCTCCTATTGGGACACTATATCATATAATCTAAAGAACTTTACACTAATATTTAGGCGCTTTATATGTTCCTATCTTGTCTGGATTCACAAAGAAATGAAGTAAAAATGAGAGCATAAACCCACATTAAACTGTAACATGTTAAATGATCTGCAAGGGTAGTTTGATGAATAACTTGTTTGATATCAATTATAGCAATTAGAGGTTTTATAATGTACTTCATTTTTTGACATAGTCCTCTTAAATTTCAATGCACTCATATTAACATTTATCAAAGTTCACAACTCCTTCAAATATTGAGGTTCCTTGAGCCCCTCAAAATACTTATGATCTGTATCACATCTCTTCTAAAGAGGCTATAAACATTTTACGCTTCAAGAACAGATGATAATCCGAGGAAGCCAGATCGAGCATATATGGATACAAAAATTCATTTTTGTTATGTAACATACTTTGAATTATAAAATTTTATGCCCTAGCTGGTGTAATAGTGAAAGTGAATATAAGCTCTGCAGTAAAACCCAGATAACCGGATGATTATAGACAATAAAAACCAAAGTGAAAGTGTAGCAAGAGAGTAGAGAGAATAGGAAGCAAATACAGACAGGAATCAAGGTAGGATTAGGGAACTAAGTAGCGCCGATAAGAGCGCGGTCTCCGACGGGTAGACTGGGAAAATACACAAAGTAACATGGACGTCACCGGACAAGAAGACGCAATCGCAAATAGATCACGTATTAATAGTAAAAAGACGGCAATCATCAATAAATAACGTAAGAACATATAGAGGAGCATGCTCTGACACTGATCACTGGATGCCAGAAGCGGCATTACCCCTTCATGGGGTGTTAAACCATACATACATACAACATACTTTGAATGTGCTGCTATATTGTCACAATTATACAAAATTTATTTTTTAGCCAATCTGAGACTTTATTCCACAATCACTGCCTTTAATCTCTCCAAAAGTAATATTTCCTATTAATAGTTTTCCTTTTTTCAAGATAGTTGGAGCCGGTTCACCTCATGCAGTCCACTATACAGATTTTTGTTGTTTTCTTTGTGTAGTAGTAAATCCAGCATTCATCCATGGCCACAAAATGCCGCAAAAAATCTGTTGGATTCTTTTTAGACATTTGCTGGTAGTCCATTAACGTTTGCATATGAATTTGCTTTTGATGGAAGTGAGCAGACATGGCACTCATATTGCACAAAGTTTTTTTGAAAGTAATTAATTATACAAAAGTGAAATGAACTCGCTCATTTGAGACGCCCTTACCCTCTGCTAACATGCACTTTTATTAATTTGTCTGGCAAAACTATTCTGTGGACTTCATCACAATTTCTGACTTGATAGCTATTTTCAAACATTCAAGATGTGATGTATCTTCAATAGAGCATATTAATTTAACTAATTCATTTGATATTCCTTTTTAGACTGACTTTTTTCTATCAACAAATATAGTGCTTTTAAGCTTAGTTACTTCCTCCACATTTTAGTGCTAAGAGAATACCACCTGCTTCAGAACTTATTATTTTTCATATTTTCTATTACCTTTACTACTTCTAACATAAGGGATCTTATTTCTTGTTCTAAACGTTAATTTTCTATTTGCTGATTATTTGTTTCTTGTTTGATAGTTAAATTTTCTTTATAATATTCCGTCATATTTCTAATATACCATTTTATTAACTTATTAACTTGCTTTCTTTTTTACTATCCTTATATAGTGCGCTCCTTGCTTTATAACCGCTTTTGATTCATTTAATTTCTTGTTTATGAAATTCCTTTTTAATATCTATTTTATCTGATGTTGCCTTTTTGTTCTCTTATTATGTAAATATTCCATACTTCTGTATTGTTTCCTCTATATTAATTGATTATTTTCAGTCGCATTCTATTAGGGTTTTTTTTATCTTCTACTGCTTAATATGAATCGGGCCATTTCTTTCTCCTTTGCCAAGACTTATTTTTTAACTTATTACTAATATTATGTTCTTAATTATTTCTCATTCTGAATCAATTCAATTTTAATTGCTTTTCTCATTAACTTTTGATGTATTTCATTTATTTAATTAAATGTCTCATGTTCTTTATTTTCTTACTAAAAATCCGTACAACTTGCTATTTTTATTTCACCTTCATATTAAGAAACGTCATAAAGCTCTTTGAATTCTTTCTATAACTTGCTTTTCTTCAATCGTTTCTGTAGGTACATGTATATAACTTTACTTGTTTTTCTACATTAACCCCTTATTATTTCATTTATTTATTTAAATTCCTCCATAGCTTCTTGTATTCTCTTTCTAATTATAAATCCTGTACCTAATTTATTGTTACTTCCACCTTCATTTAACAAAGTATATCCTTCAGTATTACAACCATTCTAATTTTAAATTTGTTTTATATATTAGTAATAAGTCTAAATTACATCTTTTTGCTTCTTTTATTGACTGGTTAAGTTGATCTTCTTTATATAAAGATTTACATACAAAATTTATTTTGCCTTCTTGCTTCTATTATAAATTATTGCTAAGGGCCTCAACAAATTGTTAGTGCGGATAAGTTTTTCTATACCAAAAATATCATGGCAATGTTAATGTAAGGAAATATGTTGACTCAATACTTTTAGGGCAAACCACATATATATCTAAAACCTATATTTTTCCTGCCCTAATATATTTGTTCATATTCTTTCTCAAGGAAAGAAACTTCAAGATGGAGTAAATTAGGTCTCTTGTGGTGGTGTATAAAGTAAGATTCTGGGATAAGTGGTGCTCGAGTTTAAGGTGAAATATAAAGTAAATTGTACACAATAAAATAAATGGGCCTAGTTAAGGATCTAGTGCAAAGTAAGAAGACCATATAAGCAGCAGAGACAGGCTGAGTGCTTTGAATTACATTTAATTAATAACTAACCTAATTTAAATAATTATAATAAATATTGATAAAGGTGTGGCCTTTGAGAAATCGACCAGGAAAATATCTTTGCACAAAAAAGAATAGGCAACTCATTAGACACCGAAAAACGACACTAAATAATCAGCAAGGCTGAAGTACAAATATGGAAAAAATACTAGAGGATATACAAGATAAGCTAACTAGAATGGATAAGAGGACAGAACGGATTGGAAATATAGAAGTAAAAATAGATAAATTACACACAGCACTAGGTGAAACGAGATGTGAGTACGAGTTAAAGAAGCAAAATAAAATAATGGAAATAAAGACAAAAATGCAG
Organism: Sinelater perroti; assembly: GCA_036346155.1. Taxonomy (NCBI): domain Eukaryota; kingdom Metazoa; phylum Arthropoda; class Insecta; order Coleoptera; family Elateridae; genus Sinelater; species Sinelater perroti. The sequence goes on from JARFIY010000099.1 coordinate 3,645,938, forward strand.
CAAAAGTACATGACAGATTTAGAAAGGGAGATAAGGAAAAGAAAAATTGTGATACAAAGAAAAAAAATACTGAGGAGAAAGATGAATCAAGTTTAAAATTAAATGAAAAGGTGAGAATATTGATGAGGGAAATCAGTATTCATATTAACACAGAAGAGCAAATTGAAGAAATAAGATTAGGCAGAGAAGATAGAAATAAAATATGAAGTAGATCTATTTTTGTAGAGTTTGGGTCCCTGAAAAAGAAAAATGAGGTGATGTATAACAAAAGAAATTTAAAGAATATGAAAGTACGGATCACAGATGACTTTCCAAAGCTAACGAAGAGAAAGATGCAAGGCATTATTGAAACATATGCAGCAAGCTAGAAAAAAGGGGTACCGGGCGAATCTAGCATATAATAAACTCATTGTCAATGGTGAATTCTATACAATAGAACAAGTACTGGGCGCAAACAGTATTAGCGCCTTATAAGAAAATAGAAGAAAGAAAAGAAAAGGCAACTGAAGGAAGTGTAACAAGTAAGACGACAACGGAAGAGGAGGCCTTAAAAAAGGAAATGAGTAGAACTACAACGCAATAAACTGATTCCAATAGCAACTGCCAAAAAACTAATAAAAATAGAAAACCGGACGGAAGAACTGATGACGATAAACAAAAAAACGGGACAAGTAAACAAATTGGATGAGAATGCAAAACAAGAAGAGATCGAATCAAATAAATCAAATAAAAATAAATATATAGTAGCTGAGCTAAAAATGCTAAATACTATTAAAATCATACCACTAACAGAAATAACAATAAGGAGGTTGAAAAACTTACAAATATATAAAACCCCTATTAAAAAAGAAAAAGTACGGAAAAATAAAAAAAGTGCAAAAAACCTACTTCGAGTAGCAACCTGGAATGTTACAACGTTATTAATACCAAGAAAAATGCAGGAAATAATGAATGAACTAACAAGGTACAAAATAGATATAGCAGCATTGCAGGAGTTAACATGGAAAACCAGCGGAGAAATAAGAAAAGAAGATTATACGTTTATGTTCTCAGGAGAAAAGAAACAGGGAAGAAAGGGGTGGGATTTATGGTAACTAACAAAATAGCAAAAAATACTATGATCTTTGAACTGGTAAATAGAAGAATAGCTTATCTAAGGGAAAAGATAAAAACTTGTCGGTAGTAAATGTATATGCCCCAACGGAAATAGCAGAACAGGCTGAAAAACAGGAACTATGCGACACTCTAGAGAAATTGTGCAAAAAGATACCTAGGACTGACAGAACAATTATTATTGAATATTTTAACGCTCAAATAGGAAAGGAGAGTTATAATGAACGAGTTGCAGGGGACATAAAATTCACGATAAAACCAACGACACTGGAATCAAGTTGTGCAACTTAGCCGCAGCATTGAACATGGAAATTTCAAGTACTAAATTTAAACATAAAAGAATTCACAAAGAGACCTGGACAATACCAGGGAGCACTGAAGGAAATCAGACTGACCATATCTTAATTTAAAAAAAAACGGCAGGCACGATCAACGATGTAAGATCCTATATGGGCGTGAATGCAGACAGTGACCATTTTATGGTAATGGCAAAATGAAGCAGACAATAAACAGTAGAAATCAAATAAACAAATAAACAAAACAATGGGACAGAATAAGGTTTAACAGCAAGGAAATAAAAACAATAAATGAAGAAGAATTAAATAAGAACCTACTACAAAAACATGGGACCGGCGAAGAGATTGCTCTGTAAGCAATCCCAGAACGAACTTAAAAAACCTTTCGATTTCGATTTCGAATTTCGGGAAAATTCGAAATCGAATATCTGGAAAATTATTCGACATAGAATTTTTTCTTCATTTTCGAATTCAGCGTAAAATTTCCTATAAGAATCACATTTAAAATCGTAATGTCGAAAATTTTCCCGAAATTCGAAGTCGAATATCTGGAAAACTATTCGACATAGAATTTTTTCGATTTCATTATTGAAATCAGCGTAAAATTTTCTTTAAGAATTACTCATAACATCGCAATGTCGAAATTTTCCCGAAATTCGAAGTCGAATATCTCGAAAACTATTCGAGATAGAAACTTTTTGATTTCGATTTTGAAATCAGCGTAAAATTTCCTATAAGAATCCATTTTAAAATTTTAAAAAATCCATAATTTTGTGATAGCGACAAACAGACCGACAGACATATAGAATTCAGTAACGAGCTTTTTAAGTTAGTTGATAAAGTATGTAAGGATTTAGAAGAGGAATGGAGAAATATTAAACAATGCGTGAAAGAAACGGGAAAAAAAGTAATAGGTTTTAAAAAGAAGACTGTTTCTAAAGAATGGTTTGATGATGAATGCAAAGGAACAATAAGGAGGAAAAGAATGGCGAGAGAAAGTTTCTTAAATACCAAAGGCGAACAAGAAAAAAGAAATTATAATGATTTAAGGAAAGAAGCAATAAGAATATGCAAAAGCAAAAAGAATCAATGGGTTAATGACAAAATGGAAGAAATTGAGAATAAGTACAAAGAACATAATACAAAAATGTTTTTCCAAAGAATACAAGAGGAAGATGGTAAACCAAACATACACAGAAGAAATATAAAAAACACAAAAGGAGAAATAGAACATAATGAGCAGAAAATAATGAAATATCTAAGAACTTTTATCAAGATCTGTTAAATCAAAAGGGCAGTCTGGAATTAACAGATGAAGAAGACGTAACAAGACAGGATGAAGAAGTAGCAAGGCCAAACCTTAAAGAGGTAATCGGTGCAATCAATAAAACAAAAAATGGGAAAGCAGCAAAAAAAAACGAAATATACTCAAAGTTAATAAAAATGGGAGGTGAAGAGTTACATAAAAGATTTTCAAGCTAATAAAAGAAATCGGAGACACAGAAAGAATGTCAAAAGATTGGGAAAAATCAATTATGGTTCCAATACCAAAAAGCGACTTGAAAGATTGCAATAACTATAGAGGTATCTCCTTGCTGAATGTAGAGTATAAGATTTTTCTAATATTTTATAGAATATATATACTGCAATACAGCGAGCTAGAAATAGGAGAGTACCATTTCGGCTTCCAACCCGGGAGATCAATTACAGATGCCTTGTTTGTAGTAAAACAAATTCTTGAAAAATGCTACGAATTTGGAATTGAGTTAATACTATTATTCATTGACTTCAAGCAGGCTTTTGATAAAGTAAATAGAAAAGAGCTTCTAAAAAAATTAAAACAATAAAACATACCAGCTAAAATTGTTAACTTGATTAAGATGACATTAACAAACACTATGGCAGTAGTTAAAATAAACGAAGGTACAACAGATGTGTTTACATTTAATAGTGGGGTACGACAAGGAGAAAGAATAATTAAGAGAACAGAAAATAAGGGAACGATAATAAACAAAGTACAAATTATTGCATTTGATGATGATGTGCTTATCAAGAACACAAGCAGGTCTAATCGAAACATTTCAAAAATTACATACAGAAGCAAAAATTATGGGCCTAAATATAAATGAAAATAAAATTAAAATCATGAAAATGCAAAGAAACGAGAGTACGGGAAGATACATCAAAGTAGACGACTACAAGTTTGAAAAGGTGAAGACGATTAGATACCTAGGAACAGTAGTAAGTAATAAAGATGAAAACGATCCAAATATAAAAGAACGACTGATAGCAGGAAACAGAGCCTACTTTTGCAACATCAAAATTTTACAGAACAAAAAGATCAGCAAGCACGCAAAAATTACGATTATATAGAACTGTAAAGACCAGACATATCCTGCTGAAGTAATTCGCCTCACAAAAGAAGAAGAGCAACTAAGAGTGTTTGAGAGGAAAATATTAAGAAAAATATCTGGAAAATACTAGAAAATGGAGATATCCAACCGAAAATGAATCATGAACTCTATGAAAAATATGGAGAAGATATAGTGAAGTTTATTAAGGCTCAAAGAATAAGATGGATGGGACACGTAACGAGAAGCGACAGAGAAAAAATAGTTAAACGAATCATGAAATAGAAACCAACTGGTACTAGGCAAAGGGGTAGACCGAGAGAGAGATAGGCAGGCAAAGTGGCGAGGGATTTGGAGAAAATGAAGATCCAAAACTGGAAATACAACATATAACTAACATTGAGATTGGGTCCTCTAGTAGAGAAGTAATAATAATCCTTAAATGTTGTGCAAAATACCACAATTATATCTATTTAAATGTGCAAACTTAACATAAACTTTTTGTATTTGCCAAACATTAACAAAATTGGATATTAAACACATATGATAATAAAGCTGTCCCCATTTCGTTTTATTTAAGAATATCAATATGATTACTTGATACAATATGTTCGATTTCCAGTCAATTATTCAAGTCCAATATCATTATAATAACCTTATTGCTATTTATAAGAGATATACATCATCATTTACTTTTATTTGTATTTTTTTATCTTATCTAATTGTTTTGTAAACCCAGACAGATAATCTTAAAATTATAAAACAACGTATTGCATTTTTATTCAACAATAATTGTAGCACTGGAAGATTATTATTCTAGCTAACAAATACCCTTTCCAGAATAATTCCTAATTATACTGATCAGTTGTTTCCAAATAAATACGAAATTGCATTTACCTGCATGTAAAATTCCAGTCTTCTTAAGCAGCTTAAGACTGAGCAACAGCTGTTGCGTGTAACTTCGTACAGCCTTGATATGCAGTCCAACATCCTTACCATACTTCTTTAGAACCTCCCTTAGATTCATAGAAAGTGGTTCAAATACCAGGCAGAGATGCTGCTTATGGAAGAAATGTCTGAACAGTCGCAAGCAGTGCAGTCTGTCTTCAGGATCAGCATCGTTCAACTTCTTCAACACTTCCAGCTCTTTCAAACCCGTCTTGTGCCTGCAAATGAAAACATCAAGATCGTTGCTATTTACGCTAAGATAATACTGACATTATTTCGTTGTTGCGAATAATCTTCACAGCTACCTCTTGATTGCCCCGTGCTTGATCTCTTGCAACGATCACATTGCTGAAGACGCCCTGGCCAGTATAGCCATACACTATATACCTAGAATCAAGCGTTTCTCCTATTCGCACCCTGTAATAGCCTTCGGCATCATCCCAATTATCAGTAAGAGCTGGATTCTCAATCTCTGCCCCTTTCCGCACAATAGTATTTGGCGACTATTCATTAAAATATCATTAATTATTCTAGAACTAACTTCAAATAACTTACACTATGTTCCTTTTTAAAACTGTGCTCATCCGCAAACATATCCCAATCCGATCTTTTAGGTTTAACCTCTTTTTCCTTTTCTTTTTCAACCTTCTTGTTCTCTTCCACTTCAGCAATGTTTAACTTAATTTTCATGTTTGGTAATAATGGTGGGGTTAAAGATTCCTCTTCATTATTATCTGTTGTGTTATCATTTTGATCTACCGTTACGGTCTGCTCTGGTTTTAATTGGGGTTGGGCATCTTCAGGTATGACTTTAGGTGGTTCTGTCTCCAGTACAACAGGGGTAGTCACCGACATGGCTGTGTTGGAATCTTCACTAACAGCACCTAACCTCTACAGAAAAATAACTCAAAAATCACTTTGTCCAACAATAAATATAGAAACCAGACTTACTTTCAACAACTCCTCTCTTTGCTTTCTCCTCCGTTCTATAATAGTTTGTTCATCTTCCTCCTCATCATTGATATCGATATCCATTTCATTTTCACTGCTGCTTATTTCTTTATGCAAGCCTTCACTTAACGAGTCCTTAAATTTATCCTGCTTCTCATGTTTTCGGTCCTTTTCACCAACTTTCCCCCTTTCCCTGTCCCTCCTATCTCTATATCTGTTTTTTTCTCTAACATCCTTGAAGCGATCTAAGGATCGCCTTCTGTCATCTCTAGATCTAGTCATTTTCATATCACGCACTCTTTCTCGATCCCGTTCTAGCGATCGTTTTCTCAACCTGTCCCGCGATCTATCTCTATAACTTCTCTCTTTAATTATCTCTTTATGCCTGCTTAAATCCTTATCCCTCAACTTTGTTGAATTGTATACCTCCCTTTCTTTACTACGCACCGCCGATCTCGTTCTCTAGATCTGTGGTCCCTATCCCTGCTGTGCCGACGATGACTCTCTCCATATATATCCCGGTAGTTTCTTTCTCTACTATGACTACGTCGTTTTTTTGCTAATTCATCATTACTTATAATCACTCTGCGCTCCCTGCTGCGTGGGCGCTTCAAACTGCGCCTCACTTCAACCTCATCATCATTGCTAGAGTCATCTAACAATATAACCTCATCACTGGTTTTACCCCCGACTTCACTATTCTGATTGATGGTTGGAGTGGGTGTACCTTCCACCACAATATCGGAAGTAGCTTTAGCAATCTCTGCCTGCAATAGCTCCTTCTGTCTCATCAACTCCTCCAAGTCCATATCGGCCTCAATGACTGAAACATCGATGGCGTCGCTGTCGCAGTCAGCCTCCGGCTCGGCTTCATTGTCACTCTCCGATGATATGACTTCCAGCGAGTGCGTTGCGGACAAGCCTGACGCCACGAAATTCACGACATCGTCGGTTTCAGATTTTTCCTCGGTTCCTACGCCTGAATAAGATTTACCATTAGCAACATGATTACTACTAGCCTTAGATACTTCAATTTTTTTGGAGCATATTTCTGGTGTATACCGATCATATTTATCGTTTTTGGAGGCGGTGTTATCATCGGATTCCTCCGCATTGTGCTTTCGCTTGTGCTTTTTGTGTTTTTTATGCTTCTTTGCCTTCTCCGTAGAGTGCTTTTTGTGCTTGTGGCCGTGTTTGTGATCCTTCTTGTGCTTTCGCTTGGGGAGCCCGTCGTTTTTGGGGCTGTCCGGCACGATTTCGACGGCGTCCGAGTCTTCCGACCTGCTGGAACAATCGCTTTTAGGTTAGGAACAAAGACGCGGCCGTTTAACGGACTCATTTGGGGCTACTTACACCGGCTCCATCGCGACAGAACTGGCTAACGCTGCAATTGCAAAAGGAGGTGTATGCGGTTGTTCGGCCGATGCAATATATCTCCCTGTATGACTATTACTTAACAAAAACCACCATTAAATGGTTTCGCAATTTCCAGAATCGCGATGTCAAAATATGGCTGTTGTTGATAGATGTCGCAAACACGATTTTTTTGGTTGAAGTTCATACATACAAAAATTCTACTTGACCATTAATTATACAATGTCCACAAGATATAAATATTTAACAGTTAAAAATATCGTAATAGAAATGCTATAGTTTTATTTAACAAATTTTTATCAGTCTCATGGTAGCACCATTATACTTATTTGCTACTACGTATTTATTTATTAACTTTCGAGAAAAAGCGTAGACAAAAGTTAATGTGATTACAATCCTGTCTGTCTGTCTCTCTTTCTATTTGTGTGTGTGTGGGGGGGCTATATGTGTGCCTGTCGGCACAATATCTCCAGAATTACTTGACTTCATATTTGGTCAATAGATAGCTTAGGTCGGATCTTCTTCGGTATTGAATTTCAGACATGTAATTCTCATTGGACCCGATATACAGATGTCACAATGTCACATACATGACTTGTTTCACTTTCGAAAGTTGCTTTTTGGGTTTTACGTCCGTCTTGTTTATTCATTTCATTATCTCCATTTTTATGGAACTAGTAGTAATTGATGGCTGTGCACAGTATGATCTAAAAATATCAGTTACTAAATATAATTTCTAAGTAAGGTGCTCAAACGTTTCTTTATTAAAGAGCGTTTTCATCATGCGTTTTTGTTTGGACCTCTTAAAATTTTGAGCTTACTTTTTCAGATATATTTTATGCTTAACAATTTTGGCATTTACACATTTTATATCTACAACTATAAACTGTAGAATCTATATAAACTGTAACTGCAAACTATGGAATGAAAAGAGTACTACATATTGTAAACTTTAATATTATAAACTTTACATCGTAACTACATTATTTATAAACTGTAAACTGTAAATACTACAATGTGGTTTATACATTTTCACTATATATAATTACTTTTTTAATATCCCTTTTTTATTTACAATCTGTAATTTTACGTTCACCGAATTATGTGATAAATTATACATGTTGAAGAGTGCTCTATAACTATCTTCATATAGTAAGTAGGTTTTTTTAGACCCTGAGTGACCTAAGGATAATACACTTAAAAACTAAACCTTGACTCTAAAACTAACCTAACTTAAAGATAACCAAAATCTGCTTGATAATTGATTGGGTGAATCTCGCGGAAATCTCTTATTGTTTTTTGTCTGGTTCATAAGGTTTATTGCCAAATTGTTTGGATGTATGACGAGTCGAGTTTGATATTGCTTACTATAGATACCTATTTCCTCCTTAACCGTTGGGATTTGGAGATTATTTAGAATAACCGCGTTTGCCATGCACCAGGGTTCGTTTACAATCATACGCAGCACTTTTGACTGGAAACGTTCAAGTATCTCTATATTGGAGTTGGAAGCAGTACCCCACAATTTGATTCCATAGCACCATATCGGTTTAATTATGGCTTTACAAACAAGAACTTTGTTGTTGATAGTAAGTTTTTAGTTTCGACCGAGTAGCCAGTACATTTTGGTGAGTGTTAGACCTAATTGTTACCTCTTCGTAAATAGGAGCTTTTGCCAGGCTAGTCTCCTGTCTATGTGGAGTCCAAGATATTTTACTTCTTTCTGTTGTAGCAGTTGAGTGTGATTTAGATAAACATGGAGGCATGTTTCTTGTCGTATGGTGAACGTTGTATGTGCATATTTGGTTTCATTAATTTTTATTCTCCATTTTCTTAACCATGATTGTATTGAAGTTTGAATGGTTTCTAGAGTTTATGTGGCGATAACAGAATTGTTATCTAACTTCTGGTGTAGTCGGAAGGTCGGCCGTGTATATTAAGTACAACAATGGCCCAAGGATACTGTCTTGTGGTACTCCAGCATTTATCGCATAGAGTTCAGTTAGTTCAGTATTAACTTTTACTAGGAAATGTCGGTTTTGCAGGTATGATTTGAGCAAGACGAAATGGTTCAAGAAGAAGATTAATCGTAACTTAGCTAACAGTCCAGCATGCCACACCTTATCAAAATCGCGTAATGCCAAGAAATGCTGCGGAGCAGTGTTGTTTGTTTTCAAATACTTCAATGATTTTATCAACAACTCGCTGAATTTGCTCTATCACGGAGTGCATCGGTCTAAAACCGAACTGGTGGTTGGGTATATTTTTGTTATTCTCAAAGGTTACAGAGTCTAGTTTGCAGAATTTTTTCAAACACATTAGAGGTTATAGATAGTATAATTTTACCTCATTTGGAGGTTTTCCTGGTTTTGATATTAGGGCAATTTGTGCTACCTTCCACTGATTTGTAAAGTACTCAATATCAAATATTTTATTCCCTTGTAGGGCAATTGCTTAAGAATTTAATCAATCATTAGGTCGTACCCCAGTGCTTATATATGAAATATTGTACATATATTCTTCTTCTTCTTTTTCGTTTCCTAATTATGTCTTCCATAGTTGGGTCTTTTATTCATTTTCTGTATCTATTTCAATTTCCTGTTCTCGCGTTGCATACAAGGTCCATCCCAAAAGAAATGAGCCTTATTTTTTTTCGGACGCGAGTGTACATTCCGGCGTGCTCTGACGCTTGAGGCAGGTGGTGGGGGGTCTTAGCTTCCATACGCGGTCGGTGCAAGTCGGCTCTGAGCTCTCGGAGCGGCAGGACGGGTGTTTCCGTGAATGTCTATTTTCAATTTTCGACACGGCGCGATGGATTCAAAAATCGATCAACGCTACGCAATTAAATTCTGCTTCAAACTCGGCAAGAATGCTACCGAAACGTTTGGAATGCTTCAGGAGGCCTTCAAGGATGATTGTTTATCGTACTCGCAAGTTAAAAAGTGGCACAAAGCATTTAAGGAGGGCCGGGAAGAGGTGGCCGACGAACCTCGGTCTGGACGACCGTCAACCTCCCGAACCGACGAGAACGTGCAGCGTACAACCCGGACGCACAGTGAATGCCGCCTTCTACCTGGAAGTCCTCAAAAGACTCAAAAGAAAGGTCACAAGTAAGCGGAGCGCGATCAAAAACGACTGGAGTTTGCACCACGACAACGCGCCGAGCCACACCGCGTTCATCGTGACCAAGTACCTGGCCCGGATTCAACTCGGCGTGGTTCCCCAGCCTCCCTACAGCCCGGACTTGTCTCCCCCGGACTTCTTTTTGTTTCCGCGGTTGAAAAGAGTGCTAAAGGGCAAGCACTGGGACTCGGTTGAGGACATCCAAGAGAATGTCACAGCAGCCCTCAAGGACATCCCTAAGGAGGCCTACCAGGAAGCCTTCCGGACTTGGAAGACCCGTCTCCAAAAGTGCATTGATGCAGGAGGATCCTATTTTGAAGAATTTTGAGGTGTTGTAGCGATCTGCTCAATAAAACTATTTTTTTTTGAAAAAGGCTCATTTCTTTTGGGATGGACCCTGTATACAACGTATATTCGTGTATACTATGAATCCTATTTGCTAGTATTATATCGAGTGGGGGTTGGTCCAACATCGAACTTGGTCTTTTATTGATTAGTTGTCACCCGTACCTTAGGTAGAGGCCCTTACTAGGTGCTGTCGGTCGGGCCATCTGAACACAAGTGTTTTTAGAGAGACTGTTACTCCTCTATCCCTCCCCTTTTCTTATCTTGGCTTGGACAGGTTATGGGCATGATCTACTGTACTATGTTATACTTTCATTTTAAAATTCTAAACTATTCAATGTCAACTGCAATATGTAAATTGCGAAGTGTAAGTTATAAATTATATACCGCGTAGGACAGAATAAAGTACAGCAATACTTTACACAGTCCGGCTTCGATCAGTCCGAATTCATTACAGTCCGGTTTTGAAAATTAAAAAAAAACAAATTTTAATTTAGAAAAATAAAAAATAAATTCTTGAAATTAGTACACAAGGTACTATTCTACAATAACTGATACTGCGCTGTGCCTGAGTAGAAAGACAGAGTCATTGTAGATGTATCCTGAGTCACTCTTTCTCTCTCCTTCCCACGCCTCCGCGCATCAACGTGACGAGCCGAGCAAGCAATATACGGGGCCCATAAAAATGAAGTTTAATGAAAGAAAATGGGATCAATCGTTGCGGACCATTTTTTATATTGAAGTATAAATATTCAACTATAACATGTGCCAATTTCACCCCTTAATATTAATAAATGCGGTCGTGGAAATTTTTCGAAAAAAAAATTTTTTTCTTGGCCCCTGTTGGTCGTAAGACAAACTTTTTTTAAAAACCCGATTTTTTTATGGTTTTTTGCGATATATTTTTGCGCAATATTTGCACATAATAGTGTAATTATTAAAGAAAATTTTAAGCCCAACCTCGTTCCTAAGGATGTGGCGGCCCATGAATTATGGAGATTTTACAAAAACGCTTTTTTTGAAAAACTCTATTTTAGCAAAAAATATAAAATATTTCTCAATTTTGAAAAAATCATTTTGTTTTGCTCACCAAGAGCTATCCTTTCACCAAGTTTCATAAAAAAATATTTATTTTTGAAAGAGATACAACTATTTGAAAAAAATTGCGATTTTAGCGGTTTTTTGCAAAACCTAATTAATTTATTTATTGGTCAAAACCGTTGTGGGCTTATTCGATCCGTATTAAAAATTCATAAAGCTTTTGTTTGAAACATTTTTTACTAAATTGTTTAGTTTTTTTATAAATTAAAAAAAACTGTTTTTTGCGAACTTTGGACGCCATTTTCAAAATGAAGCCCAAAAAATTCAGGCGGAGCAAAGTAGTTCTTTGAATTCTACGGAATTTTTCACAATTTTTACATATTTTCTATTACTGAACTATTTTTTGGCGCAAAATGAGGTATTTTTGACAATTTGATTGGCCTATTTACCCAATCAAGTCTTTTTGTGTTATCTATTTATATGCGGTTTTAAAGTTATGCGATACGATACATATTTCAATTTTTTCTAAGATTTCTCGTTATATATGTTTTTTTTAATTTAATACAGACACTACAATCTGTCATAAATTGACATTCAGTAGGTTATTTAACAGACATGATAAAAATGATAAACATGAAGGTGGAGCATCCAGTGATGCACCCCTATATTACACATTGAGTAGTTTAGCGGTACTAATTACAATAAATAACATGAAGAACATTCTGATGTTATTCAAATCTGTTTACAAGATCGAAAGGTTTGAAACGTTTTAAGCGCGGTTGGACTACATCGTCACGATTTTTAAGACACTCCACTGAGGTATTTGGGTGGTCGCTAATACGATCTCGATAACGCGCACAATACCGTTGAATTTCTTGATACACTGTAGGAACTGCAAGATCTCTGCGAATGGTTTCATTGGGAATGTACCATTGAGCGTTTACTATAGATCTTAGGACTTTTGACTGGAATCTTCTTAAAATTTCGATGTTGGAAGAACTGGCGGTACCCCAGAGTTGGATACCATATGTCCATATGGGTTTGAGCATAGTTTTATAGAGAAGTAACTTGTTCTCCAACGAAAGCTGTGAACGACGCCCTATCCGCCAGTACATCTTTTGAAGTTTGAGGCTCATTTGTTTACGTTTTGTCCAGATGTGCTTCCTACAGGTCAATCTTTTGTCTAAATGTATGCCAAGATATTTGGAACTATCTGCTTGCGGGATTTGCTGATTATTAAGCATCAAGGGTGGGCAGGTACCTCTCCTAAGCGTGAAAGTGAATTTGGCGGATTTGCTTTCGTTTAGTTTGATTCTCCATTTTTTGCACCAGGACTGAATTGCGTCTAAGTGGGTTTGTAAGTGACTAGAAGCTAGGTTTGGATCGATATGCGATGAGAGTACTGCTATGTCATCCGCGAAGGTGGCAACCATATTACCAGGTGTAAAAAGGAGGTATAGAATAGGTCCCAGTACACTCCCTTGTGGAACACCGGAGTTGATGGAATAGGTTGGTGTTAGGGCACTACCATATCTTACAAGAAAATGCCGGTTGGAAAGATATGACTTCAGGAGTTCAAAATAATCCATGGGTAGGGATTTTTTGATTTTACAAAGTAGGCAGTCGAGCCATACCTTGTCAAAGGCCTGTGTTACATCCAAGAACACTGCTGCACAATACCTACGCTCTTCAAAGTTCTAAGTAATTTTGTCCACAACTCGATGTACTTGCTCGGTTGTTGCGTGTTGCTTGCGAAAACCAAACTGATCGTCGGGAAAAAGATGTATGTCATAAGGATTGCATAAAGTTTCTGTAAGAGCATAATTTCAAAGACCTTGGACAGTGCTGGTAATAGGCTGATAGGTCTGTAAGAAGCTGGTTGATCAGTAGGTTTTCCGGGCTTTGGAATTAGGATTATCACTGCAGTTTTTTATGATTCAGGGAAACGGCGAAGCCTTAGGATGGCATTGAATAGTTGGGTTATGAATTGAAAGCCTTTGTGAGGCAGATTTTTAAGAATTGAGCCGGTGATTTGGTCATGACCCGGTGCTTTGCGGGGGTTTACATGTTTGAGAATGGTATTTTCCACTTGGTGTACTTTGAATTTTTTTGGTGGCAGGCTCATTTGGTACGGCATATTTAAAATGTTCCGAATGTCGTCCTCATTGTCTAGTTCAGCCGGAAATGGTTTGAAGATGGTCAGCAAATGCCAGCGCTTTCTCCTGATCGCTTTTTTCCCAAGCATTGTTGACAGTACGAATCGGGGCTTTATGTTGTTGTGGTTGCTTGAGGTACTTTGTGGCCCTCCAGAGCGAATAGTCATCTGCTTAGGTTAGAGAGAGTTGTTTCAGAAAGTTTTGGACATTTTGGTTTCTGATGGTGGAAAGTAGGTTTTTGAGTTCTCTGGTGGCCTGGTTTAATGCTCTTTTATCGTTCGGGTGTCGTGTTGTTTGCCAGGTTCTTCTTAACCGACGTTACTCGGCAATTTTCTGTTTGACTAAAATTGGGCATTGAACTGGGTTTATGTGTCGGATTTATATCGGGGTAGCTTGGCGGGCTGCTTATTGGATTACTTGAGTGAAGTGTATCACAGCTTCATCTAGATCCGTGGTAGTTTTTAGAGATATGCCAATCAGCTCTTGAAAATGCGTCCAGTTGGTGTATTTATTAGTAAGTGTTGGCAGCTTGTCTTTGATGATTATATTTGTACCTAAGGCTACTAAAATCGGGGAGTGATCAGTAGAGAAGTCTAGACAGGAATTTGCGGTAAGGAAATTAGTGTTAATTTCTTTTATAAACATTGTCAAGTAGGTCTGGCTGTCTATTAGGGTCAGTGGGCCAGTATATTGGTTCTCCTGCAGATAATGGCGACAGATTCATGTTATTTACTGCTTTTAACATTTCTCTACCTTTGGTGGTAGTTACTCTGCAGCCCCAGTGGGTGTGCTTAGCATTATAGTCACCGCCCGAGATAAATCTGTTACCTAACGTTCGGAAATAGTGTTCATACGTTTCTTGCTTGTTGTTATGACGTGGTGGGCACGAGGCCGCTGATATTGTGAGAGGGCCATGCCAGTCTTCAACGACTATGGATGTGGCTTGTAATTGAGGTTGACTGTATTGGGTAATACATGATGTTTAATTGAGTTTTTGGTTATTATTGCAGAGCCCGCATGAGCAGAGCCATCCGGATAATTTATTCCATAGGTTGTGAATTTAGGGATTGCAAAATACAAGAGATCCGTGAAGTGGCTTTCTGAGATTACTACAATGTCAAGACAGTGATTTGTAATGAAGGCGATGAGTTCATCCTTATGTTGTGACAGCCCGTCGGCGTTCCATATCGCTATTTTAAGGTGATGATCCATGAATGTTCTAGTTACAATCGTGGTTAAAAGGTTTAACATTGTTCCCATCTGTTCCATTAATTGTTTTAGCATGTGCTTTAGTTCAGCAATATCTGTTAAGCTGTTTGTCGGTCCCGTGCTGGGTTGGAGGGGGATAGCTGTGTTGAATTGTTGGTTGCTGCCATTTACAGCTTGAGCGTATGCTAGTCCTGGCTGATAAAATGTTGTATTTGGTAAAGTCTTTTGTCGTAGTGGGGGAAACATGCTTTGGTGAAGTTCTTTATAGACCGGGCACCCTTTATAACTAACAGGATGATTCCCGTTGCAGTTCACGCACGTGACTTCTTGGTATTTTTCTTTGTGTTGGAATTGTAACGTGTGGTGCAATCCAATGCACTTCACACATCGTGGAGATCTGTTGCAGAAATTTTTTGTGTGTCCATGTTTCTGGCATCTGGAGCATTGGGGTATGTTGTGTTTAGCATGGGGGGGTTTAAATTTTACCATAGTATGCATAAGTTTGTCAACTTTATATATTTATTTATTTTTATCGGACGGTTTCAGATCTAAAACAAAGAGGGGTAGTTCTTTTTTGGTGCCTGCTTGTTTTACGTTCCATACATTGATAGCTTCGTGACCAAGCGTTTGAAGTTCTTCCTTTATTCCGATGATGCTCATGGAAGGGTGTAGATTTCTTAGAAAAACACGAAAGCTCCGTTCTTGTTTAACCTGATAAATGTGAAATTCGGTATTCTTATCTCTTAAGCCTTTGGTTATTAGTGAATATTTTTCAGTTGTTTTTGGCATTATCTTAATTTCATTGTTTGTTAAGGCCTTTAATGAGTACTCATCTTTGGCTATCGAGTCTAGGAATTGGATTAGAGGTTGGGTGGTCTTGACGCCCGAGACAAATATCGGAGGCGGTTTTGAATCTGCTTTTGAGGTTACTTGTCCTCGTGTAGCTTCGTTACTAAGCGGACTGAAACGATTTTCTGGGTCCAGCCAGTAGGTTGAAGACTTAGTTTGCTTATCTTGATTAGCCTGGGTATCAGTACTATCTAGACGGCCGCGCTTTTTGTGGTTAACTTGTTGCCATTCAGTGTGGCGCTGAAGGAAATTGGTACAGTTGGTAGGATGGTTGTGGCTGATACTGTGCCATATTAGGAGGTTTAAATATGTCTTGTGCGGTCAAATGTTGTGTGACCGTTTGGTTTGGATTTGCAAAATTTCTAGCGTATTGATAGTTTTGTTGAACCATCTGCATCGGTTGAGATTGATCAGTTTGCATGAGAATGTAATGTTGAGCGTTCGGCATCGTTGCAGTTTGATTTGAATAATAGTAGGCCATACTGGCCTCGGAGTAATTGAACACAAAGCAAATTAAATTTTAAATTTAAGTAACTTGCAGTTTATAGATAATAATAGGCAACTTATTAAAGACCGATTTCTCACGGCATTTGTCGCCGGCTGGCAGATACTGATGCGATGATGCACTCTACAGCACACACGGGGAAACGCGTCCATTCGCATGCACTGCTCAGCTTCGACTGTCCGTTATATATTAAGTACAAAGATATGACAAGAATGTAAACGCAGCATTGTGTTTCGGTAGCTCTCCTTTCAACATCTTAAGAGCCGGTTTTGTATAGCATTAAGCCTAGTACACACCTAGAGACAAAATCGCGTGACATTGCATGTCTATACACTTAATACTAATGAGCTACTTATAACACCTTCATAATTTATTTGTCTTAAAATATCATTTTTAATGCTGAGCATAGTCAAAACATTGAGCCTGTCTTCTAAGATAGAGGTTTGGAGCTTGTTTTTAATCAATTTCAATTTTGAATGATGAGCGGGAATTCCAACCCGCTCGCAAGCGCCGCCGAGTCCGCAACAGGCGCGCGCGTGTGACTATGTTACCGCCGTCGCCCTGTGCACATCAACCCTTCGAGGTCATTAGTGACCTCGATGATGCGGAGATGCCGGAAACGCCTGCAGTCAAAAGTCCCTGTGCGGAGACGACATCCGGCCCAGCAACAGCCCCCCCCCCCCTCCCTAGAGACCGCATATCGTCCATTATCCTACGGGCCAAAGAAGCCTGGTCATCGGTGCGGCAAGCCATTAGCGAACGCAATATAGGATTCGTGAAGGCAAAAAACGTGGCAGACGGAATTCTAATCTTGACTGCCACATCCAATGACTACAGGTTGCTAACTCGCTACCTTGATGAAGCAAAGGTGGAACATCACTTCCACCTCCTTAAGGGAGAGAAGCCCCTCCGGGCCGTCATGCGAGGCGTCCCGGAGTATGTGACCGAGGAGGATCTCCAAGACATCCCCATCTTCTCAGCAAGAAGGATAAGGAAAGCGCCGCCCCATGCCACTCATGTTTTTGGAGTGTGAGCGGCCCGACAAGAGGCAATCCATTTTTAATGTGAGCCGAATCTTCGATGTGATTGTCACAATCAAGCGCCCACATAAGAAGGGTATAGCACAGGGTCACAGATAACGCTTCGGACACGCACAGTGCTACTGCCGCGCGGGCCCGAAATGTGTCAAGTGCGGTCAAGCCCATCACCCCGGGAAGTACAAGAAGCCTAGAAATAAGCCAGCAACCTGTGCCAATTGCCAGGGAGCGCATCCTGCAAATTTCCGGGGCTGCCCAGCCTTCCAGAAACCAACACCCCGCAGGACCGAGACCAACCCAGACAAAAGTTACGCCGCAGCGACCCGAGGGGAGCCCACCACCCCAGGTGACCACAATTTCAAGCCAGCTTCGCGGACTCACCCGCAACATCACCAACAACAGCCCGAATATCGGGGTTGGACAGCGCTAGCCATCTGGTTCCAGAACGTGGACCCTACCGCGTTTCTGGAAGTAGTGGAGCACATCGCAGCAGCGACCGAAAACGTCACAACAGTCGTTGAAGTCATCGCAGGACTTTTGTCCTGCAAAAATGAGGTCAAAACTGTTCTCGGGATGTTTGGCGAATGCTAAACGTGCCTGGACAACTAAGCTTCCGGCCATCTAGGAAGCGCCTATATGGCAACCACTACCAACACCAGGTCTCCTAGCAAAGAGCGGTTAGGGGTTTAGTTCCCAGGCACTGCGCTTGCCAAACATGATGAGAGAGAAAGAGAGCGTAATCTTATCAGTGTTTGTCAGCCGGCCGTTGTCTCGCAGAGTGACTAAGCAATAAGTGCTGTAGAAACTCAGTCGCCGTGAGTAATTTCCGGCAACTGAGTCACCATGGGAACGTTTTTCACGGACGGCGATTTAGAGGGTCCGGACGAGATGCTGGCGGAAATTCTTGCCGCCGAGCCCGACCAGCGAGCCCTTTGAGCCGACTGCAAGATATCCACTTGGGAATTTCCGGGGGGGTGCCTATCCTTCTCGAGAATTATTCCAAAGGAGGTTCGTGGACAATATCATCCGAAATCCTGAGCGCGCCATATGTTCCGCACGGGAAGTCACGGCGACCCGAACTGCCCCAATTGTGCCAGCCAGCCCAGCCACCCCAGTCGAGCCTTCACCGTCAACGAGTGCCGCCGCCTCGCAGCCGCTTCTTCCCTCCACCCAGGGAAGCGACGCCGAGCCCAGCAGCCCGTCTAAAGTGAGCCCCAACGACGAGTAAGATTTCCAACTTGCTCGCAAGCGCCGCGACGATGTTGCCACCTTCTCCCTCTGCATCCGCAGCGTCAGCCACCCCCAGAGCCGACTCCAACCCCTTTGAGCCCCTCAATGACTTCGAAGATGCCGGAAAGATCTGCTGCTTCCAGTCCCACCCGTAATTCTGCGGGAAAAGGAGACCTGCCCGACCGTGCGTCAAGCTATCTAAGAGCGCCCGATCGGCTTTCTTAAAGCGAAAAACGTGGCGAATAGAATTTCCATCTACACAGGTGCCTGACACGCTACCTCGATAAGGCAAAGCTGCAGCACCATTTCTTCCTACTCCGAGAAGACAGACCACTCCGGGCTGACATGCGAGGCGTCCCGGAGTATGTACCCGAGAAGGAACTCAAGCAGGAGCTTCTGGACAACCATATCCCCATTCTTACTGTGCGGAGAATGCGAAAAGGCCCCACCCGACGACCCATGCCGCTAATGTTCCTGGAGCTGAAGCGGAGCGACAGGGGAAAAGCGGTATTCGACATCAAAGGCGTCTTCGATGTCTTCCAGCCGACTATTTAGGACCATCCCGAATGAAGCTTTTCCATGCCCTCCAGAAACGGTGGCATCTGTGGATAGATAGCTAAAACGACTAATTTGACAAGAATTAAGACCATTATTTGATAAGTTGAATCTATTGTTTTTTACGAATCTAGTTTTGGATCTTCTCTGATAAAAGTTGTAATAATCTAAAAAATTTTCTTTTCAGTCGTTGCTCGCTGCTGTTTTCTGTGATTTCTAACCTATACCCATATCATATTTTTATGTGGTAGAAATTTTGAAATATATTCATCCTTTGTTCTGCTGACTCTTTTAGAATTTGGTTAGCAGATGTGCGCTATTTTCTGTAGATTTATAATCGACGGGAATCATTATATAAGCCCGTGAGATTATGTGAGTAGTCAGGAGATGAAAAAGATCAAACGACCAAAGAAAAATTTTATTGTCAAAATTTGCTTTAACTCAATTGACATCACCCAGAATGCACCACGAGATAAACTAGCTTACACTTCTCTTAAAGTATTACTCATTTGGGACAGCAATTTCTCAGTTAAACTTACTACTTCTCAAACAATTTTTGTATATTATCCATGTTCTATTTTTAAAAATAGAGATTGTGTCTCTAAAGTTCTCTTTGTTCTTTCTTTGTTCGAGATACATAACCTGCCTTCTAAAAAAAGTCCTCAGTGCTGCCAGACTAGGGTATCTTTTCTTGCGGATTATGTCCTGAAACATATATGTCAATAATTAGATGCGATTACCGGCGCATTACCATGGTGGTCCCCATGAGTGTGGGCGATTAAATTTTTTTTTGCGTGAGTTTGACTTATGTACCCATGCCTAGTTGGAACCTAATAGATGGTTAAGCACTAAATACACTAACTGTAGTGTATGAATTTTATACTTCCATTCTAAAGAGGACGTAATGTTTTGTTGAGATCATTGACTATGTTTTCTAAAATTGTGTACTGGAACATTTTGACTAATGTTTTACTTCTTTTTTTTTTATACACAATTAACTTACAATTAATTGAATCTTTTACAATTTGTGAAACAGAATAATGGATTATTTAGATAATCGCAGTCTTTTCAGTACTTTTTATGATGTTTGACATTTTACTACCTGAACACCTTCTCCATAGTATGCATTTTTGCAGATTTTCAAAATTTTGTCGGTAAATGTCCTCTTAATTCTTTAACTAACTCGTTTTCTGAAGTAATGAGAAATGAAGTAAGTATCTTGAGGTATCAAATTTCTTGCAATGTAAATGCATCATAATAGTTACATACTAGACCTTTAATGTGACCACTTCTGGTCTGACCAGAAGTATCGTTTAGAAAATATTTAAGGTTGAGAAAACTTTAGTACATCATAAAAGGGTTGGTTTACGAAGTTTATCACTTTGTTATTTATCGGTTTTTATCTCACCTATTCTGCAATCTTCCTATTGGTTTTACGAACTTTGTTTATGGATAATTAACTTTACTGACCTAACATCTTGTAGTTACTTTAAAATCTTGTTTACAGTATACTACAAGCCCTTTATTCTTTTATAGAGTACATAAAAAATGAAAAAATTCATGGAATTTTGATACATAAATGATTTTGTTTTACGAATTTCCAACAAAAGTTTAAGAAATGCCTTACACAAAGTTGTACAAACCTATCTTTATAAAATTATGGTAGTGCAAAAACTCAATGCTACATTTTCCAAGGACTTTATAAGAATGCTGTTCTTCTATGTGACAAAGCTTATTTTCATTTGAATGGATTTATAAACAAGCAGGATTTTTGGTATTGGAAAAAAAAAGCTCAAATACTTCACAAAACACTGCTGCACGCTGAACATTTTAGTATGCGGAGAAGGGGGCACCATTGTCGGTTTAGGTACTGTTACTTCATTGAGAAGAAGGGCTTTTACAGAACTTAGATCACATTGCCCACTTCGTCAGTAGCTTTTTAGTTCTCCTGGATCCAACGATCTACAAAACGGTCCTTCAGCATCTGCAAGCTCTCTCTAAGTAGACGATCACCCAATCTCCCAGGATTATCGTCCGATATGTCTGATTTCCAACTGCTTCCAGAACGTCGGTTTGGCTTTCGCTCCAAGCACTCCACAACCCTCCAGCTTCATCGGGTGGTGAAAGGTAACCAAGAAGCAAATCACTGGTGTAGTCTTCCTCGACATGGCCAAGGCCTTCGACAATGTGTGACACCACGGACTAGTGTACAAGATAGTCTCCACTGCAATTCCGCTGCTGATAATCCAACTAGTCAGCGTTTTCCAAGACCCGGTCCTATCCCCAACGCTATACAACATCTACGTTTGGGACGTGCCGACGACGCTCTTCACTACAGTAGCCTAGTACCCGGATGACATGGCGGTACTATCCAGGACATCGTTCGTGATTCGACGAGGAACTGAACCGGTGTGATAGATAGAGAAAATAGAAGATAGTTCAACGATCCTGTTATCCACCTTTCACCATTCACCACCATTCACTGGCGAGGAAACCTGGCGAACCTCAGGATCTTTTTAAGAAAAATACATCATGGTGATTCTGGACAGGAAACTGACATAGAGATCCCACATCGACAGAGCGACCACAAGAACAAAAGCAGCAAGTTCAGCACTTGTCTCCGTTTTTCACTCCGGGAGTAATCAACCAACAACGAGCTGTTTTTGTATAAAACTATAATATACCCTATTACGATGTATGCAGTTCCAGTTTGAGAATGGACAAAGTCCCACATTAATAAACCCTGGGTCATCAAGAATCAAGAATTATAGTCCGTTTTCGGCGCGTCGAGAAACTACGACTTTCATCAAGATGACAGCATTCCCATGATCCAGGAGTTTATCTTTCACTCAAGCCACGGAAACTCCATCATCCATGGCATCTCCGTGAGATGAGGGTAATCGACCATCCAGGTCATATCAAGAGGACTGAGGTTAGGGGCTGGACCTAGGGATCTCTGATTTAGCCACTGAAGTTTGCTGAAAATTCGCTATGATTACGCTTAAAATTTCGCAGAAATCGATTTCAGTCGTGTAACGTCAACAACGACTGTTATATAAAAGATGTTATTTTTTAAATGTTCTTTAGTATGATACAATAAAATAAAACAATCTTTTGATGTGTTAGGTTAATTATTATCGTTTATCCACTTTTGATCTACTTTTAAGAGCTTTCTGGTTTACTTCACTATTTTGTCTTTCATAAGTTTCATTTTAATATGGATGGTTTTACTTGGGTTTACCTGTACTTTAATATTTGTAAACTGAATAACTAGTGAAAATGGTAATATTTATGCGTTGTTTATGAAAAACATATAAATTAGCTGAACTATTTTTAAGTGGCTGCTGCTGAAATCTAAAAATAATATTTCTTTAGTTTTCTATTTTTGTTAGTGGTGTAAACTCAAAATATGTGAATTAATTTCATTGCATATATTTTCAGGCATGACCAAATGTGGCGATGAGCAACAAAGCACACTCAAAACCATCAAACCTCCTTATATGTACGTCGCCGCCGCAAATAAGTTAATGACGGTCTCCATCCTTGCCAGCAACACGCAACGGAAGCAAGCACGTGCCTTTTGAACCGATTTTTGATTTCCAGCTCATGCCTCGTTAGGGCATAATGCGGTATTTCGAGAACGAGATCGGCAGCCAACGATGTTACTAGAAGAATAAGATCATTAAATACAAAAATACAAAATGAGTGGGAGCGCTGCATTTTAGGAGGGAGTAGCGACGCCGGCGTCGGTCCACTTCGATTCCTAACTTTGGTGGTGTACGTGGTGGTTTATGGAATAGTTTTTACTTACTCAAGCAGCAGGTAAGCGATTGTTTAGTTGCTGGAGGCATGCGTCTTTGTGGTTAAGTAGGCAATTGATTCTTCATTCCGAATTTTTGTGGAATTGTAAATCGTTTTCCTGAAAACTGAAACTATCGTAGCGCGCATGCCTGCCTTAACGCTTCACCATTTTAACAGAAGCTCGCGCAGTTGGGCGCCGAAGACCTTAAAAGGTGGTCCAATGAATGAAATTGCCTATAAAAGCAGGTTTACGCCCGGGCCACGCTGACCACGCTTTTGCCTAATAATAGTAGTCCAAGCAACGCTGCGCTATCTTTATCCTAAGATTTGGGAGACTGCGATCGAGCTGCAGTCGTCATAACGAAGGTCGCGCCGAGGGTTAACCCGCGGCAAATGACACCGACCGCTAAAAATACGCGCAAAAATAAATAATAATAAATTTGGCAAAACTCCGCCGACCCAGTTATCCACTTCTCTAGCCCAGACAGCTCAACGCGATTTCCTAGACGGCGAATACCTGGCATGCTTACCTGTGTCGTTAAACCTATTAACAAGGAAGCTCGCGGACCCAGGCGGCGGGCGCCTGCGAAGTTGGCGTGACAGGGCGCTTGACCTCCTGGCAGAAAAATGAGTTTGGGTAAAAATGTGGCCTGGTTTTCCTTTGTATCTTCTCAACGGTATATTTAGAAAAGCCACATTGGCAAATAAGTGCTCACTGCTATCTGGGAGAACTGCACCCAAAACTATTTGGGTTGAATGGACGGTTCTTTCGACGCTTTGAAGTCAATGGTGAACTCACTTTAAAGACATTGCTTTTTTGAGTATTCCATTTAACGCAGAGCAACTCACATCTTTCAATCTTTTATTTATGGAGTCTTTTATAAATTATTGCTATTAAAGGTTTTAGAAGAATTAAAATACTGATATCCTAGCTAAAGTCGCCGTCTTGACAAATGGTCAATTTCTGTAATTTTTGATAAATTGATCCAATTACGAATGGCATGAAGTCAAATAAATTGTTTTGTCATTGGTAGAAGTTCGCAATAAAAAATCCTTTCCACATGAACCGTATTGCCATACTAAGGCGCAGTTTTGATTTTTGATTGGATAATGTCACTGTGTTTTTTAGGTATCTTAAATGTTTGACATTATTGAGACTAAAATTTTCAATACAAAACTTAGCAAACTACTTCTAGTTCACTAAATTTTATATTATTAAATACCAAACTTTCCTTTTAACCTTATATGACCATTATCACATAAAATAATATCAAATGGTTATCAAAGAAAGGCAAAACATATCACTAAGTACTTCAAAATGTTGTTAAAAGGGTCATTTGTTTTTTAAGTATCTGCAGTATGTTCCGCGATATTTAAGATTTCTCATTTTGGCTTAAGTTTATTTACAAAAGTAACAAAGTGGTACTCTAAACTTAATACCCTGCAGCTCAAATGTTTAGTAAATAGTTTATACACCTTTATAAACTTTTGTTTCTTCTTTTTGAGGGTCAAAGATGAAGAAGGACTGAGAACCACTAACACTGCAGTCTTAGAGTTAATATTAAAAAAAAGAATTCAATGGTAATCCCTCGAGAGCTCGTTTAGCTTTATCAAGTAAACGTTTCACACTCAATTATAACGACTGTTTCATCTTCTCTATTACAAAGCCTCTAAATGGGTTGTTTCCCGTAGACACTCATTGTATGCATATAATTACGTAAGTTACAGTGACCGAAAAAACTCAGCCACTAGCCTAATCTGCTTTAGTCGCTTGTTATTTGTTACTTTCTTAGATAGAGGTCTACGAATTTCGTTACCTTTCTACACATTCTCTCTGTGAACTGCAGTTTTAGTTATTCCAAGCATTGGTTTAGATCCAGTAAAACTAGTTTATAATTCCTTTTTTCTAGTCAAATTTTCACTCTCTAGTGTACCTCTCTGCTCCTGCACCCAAGTCTATTATGATGTGTTGGGGGATAAAGTTCTGTCGTCACTTACAAACCTTGGTATTTCCTACTTAAGTTTTAACTTGAGATACTACAAATTATTTTCCAGTGCATACGTATTTTTGGATCTGTCTGTGTACCAGATTAGTTAGTCTGTTCGACAATCTCTAGGTGCAGGCCTTTCATTTCAATCGAAAGGTATTTTAAAATGTTTATTAAATTATTGTTTAGCTAGCAGTGTTACTGCTCATTTCAAATAATAGGTTTGTAAACTTGTGTTTTTTATTTTAGTTAAAATAATCTACCTCTTTGGTTACAATGCAATGCTACCATATTTCCATGCGTGGATGGGTGCCGAATCTTCCTGTACTTACTTTTAAGGGAAGCTTTTTTATTTTTTCCATTCGCTGTTCCATTTAGAAGCTCTCAAATTTACATTTGAAGATTTCTTGAGTGGCTGGCCTTGTTTTTGT
Organism: Sinelater perroti; assembly: GCA_036346155.1. Taxonomy (NCBI): domain Eukaryota; kingdom Metazoa; phylum Arthropoda; class Insecta; order Coleoptera; family Elateridae; genus Sinelater; species Sinelater perroti. The sequence goes on from JARFIY010000099.1 coordinate 3,671,241, forward strand.
ATGTAAGAAGATCCTAAAAGCGCTAATGAACATACGTCACTTATATATTTATGCGGAGATGTATAAAAACATTGATGGACATGTAGTACTGAGTACAAGTGATGGTTATCTTCAGTAATTATGTTACCATATCAGTTACTACAGAACAATTACAACTGTGAAACCAACTTTTAATAATAATTTGTCCTACGATGTTCAAATTATTTTAGTTGATTTGCACTATATTTGATACATTAGGCTTTTCTAAACAGAACAGAAGCAGGATGTTCATCTCTAAAAATTTTAGTATTTAAGTTTTTGGCTATGATTATTGACACTAGTGTTTATCTACACACATACAAATAAGCAGTATTTTTTAGAATATTTTAGAGAACTATCGCTTAACTTGCAAAACTTAAAATGCTCATCCAGAAATTCCAATGCTCTTAATCTTTAAATAGCTCATATTTGTATAATATCCAATCAAAGTTATATTTTCTTCAATGTCGATCAAAACATATTATTTTTGTATCTTTTGTCTTTTATTTTCATTGTTGTTTCTTTGTTGGGTTAATAATGTCATTTATGTTCATTAAAATGAGGGACAAATAAGCACATCAAAGAGTTCAAAAAGTTTTGGTTCTATGTTTTTCCGCCCTTCTCTTGGTTTTTGTAATGGTAGTTTTTGTTACCCTGCTAAAACATTTAAATCGTTTTTGCAATTTAATTCCCTTTGCTCCCTTTATTTAGTCAACTACTTTTGTTCGTATAGATAATTTTTTAATACGTTCGCTTTTGTCTTTATTTGTTTCAGTGTCTTTTAACGTAGAAGCCGGTTATTATTAATATTTCTTCGTCTTTTGAATTCGATGGCATATCACAAATTTGACGTTCACATTTGTTCTATTCATTAATAATTTTAAGTACATTTTTTATTGCTCAATTTAAAAGTAAGAAGAATGTTAAAAGATTCAATATGTACCTGCCCACTTCTGTTATCGCTAAGATAAATTAGAGTCTGTCTAATTTTCAATTTGTTTGAATAAATGATATATTTATCATAATATTTGAAGTTATCTCTTGTCTTATGAAATCTAAAATATATTTGCTACTAAATTTATAATTTATGCATTTAATTATTATATAGTATATGTATATACGAACTTTTTAGATGAATATTCTATTTTTTTCATAATTTGCTAATGTATATAGATATACGGGATATAACGGATCCTATGGACATGATAACTACAGTTAATTTTATTGGATTCACATTACGAAATCTATATACTTCTTAGAGGGTTTTCCGCAAAGGGGTTTTTCTCTTCATTCATAGTTTTTTATATTGTAAATCGTAATTTGTATTGTTTATCCTAACTACGCCTTTAAAGCAAAATATGCATTTATTTGCAGTACAATTTATTTATCTTCTTATAGTCTTTTTATGTGTGAAGTAAATAATTTTATTTGTGAGTTGAAAAAACTCTTTTTCGTACTTATATGTTGAATATTGTTTACATACTATTATACCTTTAGGGTCCATATGTGACTAAGCACCACGCTTATGTTGACTCACTGTAGTGTAATTTTGGTAAAAATGTAACGTAAGATAACAGTGAATATTTTTTTATATAATATTTAAGATATGAAGCTAATAAAAACAGTTTACTTTCGAAATCATGAACGATCACATGCAAATAAACAATAAAAGAGAGAACTTGAAAACGAAAAAGCCATCAGTCGTTATGAAACAGATCTGGCGTTGCCAGCAGTGTAAATGCAAAAAATGTGGAAAAATAGATACTATGATATTTTTTCACATTATCATCCCCTTCCTTCAAACGTAAATATACAAGAAGCTAAAAAGCTTTAGGCATAGCTTTAGACTAATGCAAAAAAAATGAAATAAAATTTCTTCAATAATTTTCCAAAGTCTGCAGTGGTTTCATTGTTGAATTACAAGGTTTAGAATATAAATAAGAAAACTAATCGCTGCTGTTGATAGGAAAAAAAATTGTAGCACTCCACAGTCAATGATGTGAAAGCAGAAGCTTTAAAAGGGAAGCAGCACACCACAGATCTAAAACTAAAATAATTTTTAAAACGCATTCAGTTTGATATCAGGAAAAGCTAAGAGATCTTGAAAATACTTGGTGCATTCCCTCATTAACAGAAAACACTTCACCCAGTTAATGAGATCTGTTTATATGCAAGGAATTTCGTTCTTTTAGAAAAACCTGTTTATATTTTGACTGTTCCAATTAGTTACATCTAATTTGGAACTAATTTGGAATATTCGGATTTCAAATCACCAAATTATTGAAATATAAATCCCAGTCTTATATATTTATGCGTTTTTTTAACTTAATGACAGTTGTATTATTTTTGAAGTTGAGTATTCTTCCTTAAAAAATTCTAATTTCTTTATTTTTAAAACCAACGTCCTTAATGTAAATAAATCGAAAAAATCAATGCTACAGTATAAACTGCATGTAGGTATGTTTAAATATATTAACTTATTGTGCCATACTAGACAGTTACAGGGCGAGTATCGACGAATTAATTCTGATAAACTAGAATTATCAGATAATGAAAAATGTGCTTACAATAAAAGTGATAATATAGATGATACAAGTGCTAAATTATTTGATAAAGATTATAATTATGTAAACACATCTCCAAGAAATCTGAACTAACAAAGTGGGTGGAAGACATTCATACGAGAAAGTTTTAAATCCCTTAATTCAAGAAACCAATCATACAGTTGTTGAATAGAAATTAAAGGATCTTTAGGTCTACTGGTAACTACCGATTAGCTGAATATGTATTAGAAGATCATAATGCTTAATTTTTTGCTACAATAATCTTGAAGTATAAAAGATTTAATGAGATTTAAATAGAGATTCGCTAACTAGCCAACTTGTTAAAAAGGGGAATGCTTAAGCATTAATTCAGCCGCACTGACCTGTAAAGCATATTTCAATGATTCTTTTGGGCATTAAGCGCAGTACAAATGTGCGCAGTGAACTTTTCATGTCAATATTTCTGGCCTAACTAAAAGTAACCATTTATAGAGACAATTTCTGGTAAGAAAAAAATTATTACTAGCTGCCGGATTAGTTTAAAGTATTTATCACTCTTTGATTCCCTCTTTTTCATCAATAAGAAGTGGTAATGTATCTATTGCAAGAAGCTTTGGCAATTTCATGACATGTATCCACTAAAATTGTACATAAAGTGCAATTGGCTAGGTATGGAGTATTGTGTAACACAGAAGGGTCTAAAAATACTGTCAGAGAAAGAAGCGAATAAAAGAGCAGTTTTTTAAATTATTAACTTTTCTGCTTTAACAAATGAGACACAAGAGCTATTGAAACAAAGCAGTGTGTAGCATAAATAAAATCGTGTGATACTTTTAAAGGATACTGCATATTGAAAGGTATTTCTGTCAAAAAAGTAATTTTAAATCACAACACACTTGTGAAGATACGATTGTTCTATCATAAGATAGGAAATTGCACGTTCTCATAATAGTAAGCTATTAGTTTTATTTATTTACTTTCTGAATTCAGTAGTTATTAACATATATATAAATATAAGTTTTGCGAGAAAGGAAAAATATTCAAAGCAAGTACACAACAAATCCTGACGCTGAGTTTAGGAACAAACTACTGATAATGTGTGAAATAGTAAATAAACAACTTCTACTTAAAAAATTTATGTCTGCATAATAAAAACGAAGATATTCATCTGGTAAACAGGTAAGTAATTTCTCTAATCAATATTTTTCCTATTAGTCTATTTGTTTTATTTTTAATGTTTGCGCATTATTTTTTTTTTACTGTAGGTGGTTAGTAAATAACTTTAAGAAGCTGTGACCATCAAAATCTTTCCATTGCATATTTATGGGTTTAGTAAATTGTCATTATGTTAGTTTTTTAGAAAATTTGCATTCTTTTCGATTAATTCTAGTAGTTTTACTACATGTCTATTAATTTTTTTATCTAGTTTTTCATATTGCTGAGGTACTTATCAGTAGCATGTTATATATTTTTTAATTGTTGTCTGTTCTTTTCACAATTTACTACAACTAAAGTTGATTAGATATTTTTCAACATTTATTATAATTTTTCGACTATCCTATTTTCTATATCTTAGTTGCTTATTTATCTAATTTTGTAGAATGCCCGTATCACACCTATCATTATGTTTAAAGCATTTTTATCTTGATTTTCTCTGGTCTTTTTTTCTCTTCTTTGTTAATTCTACTTCTACTTCTTTTGCTCAAAACTTATTATGTATCATCCTTTTTCGCTTATAAGCTATTTTACATAGAACTCATGTTCATTAGTTAGCAGTTATCTAATTATTACTACTATTTGTGAGTTATAAATTTTATATTATAAATTATAAATTTATATTTTTTTATTATAAAAATGCAGAGTGTTAATTTTTTACCTTATGTTACTGATAACAAAAGTTTGGAATGAAGAAGAAATGCCACAAGACTGGAAGAATAGCGTAATCATACCAATACACAAGAAAGGTGACAAACTAGTACGTAAAAACTACCGAGGCATTTCACTGTTATTCACAGCGTATAAAATATTCACGCACATACTGAATAAGAGACTACTTAATTATACACAAGATATTATAGGGGAATACCAAGAAGGCTTCAGACAAGGTAGATCCACCATTGATCAACTGTTTAGTGTTAAAGAATCCCTGAGAAGAACCTGGGAATTTGACGTCGACGTCCACCAAATATTCGTTTATTTTCGTCAAGCCTACGACTCAATAAAAAGAGACAAATTATACGCCATCATGAATGAATTTGGAATCCCAAGAAAACTGATCAGACTAATAAAAGCAACAATGACAGAGACCACATATACATACGTTAAAATACAAAATCAACTGACTGACCCGTTCGAAATAACCAAAAGTTTAAAACAAGGCGATGGAATGGCCCCTACATTATTCAATATTGCCTTAGAATATGCCATACGGAAAATGTCAATTAACCCCCACAACATTCTGATCAACAAATCAACACAACTTGCAGCGTACGCCGATGATATTAACATAATGGGGAGATCAATGATGAAAACAAAAGAAATTTACATAGACCTAGAAAAACAAGCAACGGAAGTGGGGCTAAGAGTAAATGTAGACAAAACTAAAACTCTAACACAAACACGCTCAAGAAGAATACTACAAAATGTTACAATAGGTGATGACAATATTGAAAGGGGCCAAGACTTTATATACCTAGGAGTAAACATAGCAAAAGATGGAAATGAAGAAACGGAAATTAGAAGAAGGGTCGGTCAAGCGAACAAAGCATACTATGCCATGCTGAACATATTTATGTCCCACGATGTCCACAAAAACAATAAAGTCATAATTTACAAAAGCATAATAAGAACAGTAATAACTTACGAATGTGAAGTATAAGTAATGACACAAAAATGGCAAACTACATCGATGCATTCGAAAGAAAGATACTAAGAAGAATTTTCGAGCCAAAAGAAGATAACGGAAACTGGAGGTGCAGATACAACCATGAAATATACCAACGTACAGAGAATTACCCATATCCGATTTCGTAAAGATACAGAGACTAAAGTGGGCAGGACACGTCGTGAGGATGAAAGAGGAAAGAGTGCCACAAAGAGTACTCCTATCAAGGATGGAAGGACGAAGGCCAGTGGGAAGACCCCGGAAGAGGTGGCAGGAGGAGGTTGCCAGAGATGCAGATGACATACTGAAAGTTGAAAACTGGAAGAGAGCGGCAACAGACAGAGATGGATGGGGAAGATGCCTAAAGGAGGCCAAGGCCCGAATCGGGCTATAGCGCCATTGGATGGATTGGATGGATGGATGTTATTGCAAATTTGTTCAATAATGCTTTTCTCTCCTGTATTTAAACATTTGTTTATTAATTGTAGTCGTCTGAAATGAGAAACATTCTGTATATACAATGATCTCATAACAATATTTTAAGATGTTAAAAAAATTTATTGCTCTACTTGATATAACTCTTTAACATAATTAGTTAGATGAGTCTATAAATTCGCTTTCCTTATCTAAGAATACTACTCTGTTCAAAAATCTTTTATATCGGCGCAACCTTCAGTAACATTCGTTCCTAATTTAAGTTTAATATGTCAAATAGTTTATGAGGTGCAGTAGTTTATTTACATCAACTTTTAGCCTGTTTTTCGATTTTAAAATATCTAATATTATTGAACTTAGAACTGTATTAAATTTTATGCTAAATATAACAATAATGCTACAAAAACTTTTAAATGGTGCAGAAAGCATTCAGTAATTAGTCTTTATGGAGAAAAACTGTATTCCAGTGGCATAAACTGTTCGGAGGTCGTGAGTCAGTAGAAGGTAAACCTCGTTATGGTCGACCATCAACATCAATGAGCGAATAAAATATAGAAAAAATTACAAACAAAGTAATAATAAATCGTCATTTGACTGCAAAGAACTTGGTGAAGGTGTTGGTATATCAAGGGGTTTAGTAGACGCAACTTTAAGCAAAGTTTTAGGCTTTCGCGAAAAATTCAACAAACATTGTTCCACAAGCACCGTATTCTCCAGATATGTCAACATGTACCTTTTTAATGTTTAGTAAATTAAAAATATACTTAGATTTGACTCAGTGAATTTTAAAAAAAATGAATATGAGAAGGGTTTCCAGAATTGGATTAAACGTTTGACAGTTGTGTAACGCAACTGGAGCGAATTACTTTGAATTTGAATGAATAAGTAAACAGTAGGTTTTGTTCAAACAGTCATTACTTTTTGAATTGAGTAGTATATGTTTTGACTTATAATAATGGGGATATTTGATACCCCTAATTGGAGCACGGCCTACGAATTGAGAGGTTAGAGCTCCCATGCTCTCTGCCCGGTTGTGGCGCACCATTTCTGTACGGAGCGATGTGCATTAAACGATCCCCATTATTATCCTTTGTTTGAAGTGAACGCAGGTTCTCAACAATTTTTAACGACTAAGTAAGTCACTGAGCATCAGAGAGCACCAAGAATGAACCGCGCAGCCACGGCGCTTATATTTTGACATAATTTTTTAAATCTTCTTATTGAAGTGTCTCTTTCTTACATTGATTGCTATTGTATTATCTTAGTTGATGTAATATAAGCAGTTAATCGAAGACTATCATATTTATCGTATTAAGACGTTCCTTTTTGTTTCCAGTATGTCGAAACGCACCATTTTGAGCCGACCACGCACGCGCGTGTATGATGCGAACTACAACATTGGCGAGAGCATGTACAGGCCAGCCCTGGACCGCCTGAACAGAAAGTACTCTGGCAGGCCTCTGTCGCCGCCCAAGCAGCCCGCCAGCCTGCCTACCCACCTCCTTGAGCGCCACGAGCGCGCCTTCCAAGACGACGACATCGAAAACTGCCGCCGCCGCGCCGAAAAGCACATCACTGGCGATCAATTCTTCGACTCGCGCGGGGTGCGCTTGGACGCCCGCGAACTCGCGGAGAACTTCGACGATGAGGTTCGCTTTTTCTAAAAGACTCCCTTGCATTTACACTGTCATGGACCCGCATTACTCACCGCTAAGTATAATCGCTACTAATCATTTCCATTACCGTTGTAGACCGTTTCGAGGATAAAGAGCATCAGGGCAAGCAAGAAAGTGTCGCTTATCGACGATGTGGGCATGGAGAGCACAGTTAACAACCTCACTGCTCGGCGCTTCCTCGATAGGACCGACAAGATTCTCGACTCGGTAGGTCTAGCACCTTTGACCGAACTCGTGCCTCGCAGAGAGCGGGTGCTCGACGAGGACGTCTCGATAAAGCGCCGATCCGTTAGGATTGCCCAAGAGGACGACACCACAAACAAAGAGCTGTCCAAGTGGACGGCTGTCAAAGAGGAACAAGCAGAGAGAGTCGAAAGCGGCGCCTCCATCAGAGCGAAGCAGTCTCGAGCTCGTCTGAACGACCTAGAGGACGAAATGGAAGCCATCGCCGAAAGACAAGCGCAAAGAGAGAAGAAGGCAGCCAGGCTGCGCGCGCTCATCGCTGAAGTAGCGGAAGAGCATGACGTAACTCCTCCCATCTCGGTACGTAGGGCGCTGCGTGTCAAAGAACAGGAGGAAGAGCTGGCGTACTAGAAAGGGGAACCACCAAGGACGTTGGAGCGGCGGCCGCGCGCACGCGCGGCTTTCTCGCGATGCCCTTATTTTTATCAGATTTGTAAGTTGTAACAACTTTTAGTACTTAACGCACTTTTGGTATACCGCTTCTGATTGTATATAACTGTATCTGTCGTATCAGGTCACAATAAAGCACCCGAGTGGCTGTTACGTAACGTGCGTGTTAATTTACCGGCGCCCCCATTAACATAGCGCCGCTACTGGCACACCTTCGCGCCGATGGCTCGGCCGCGTGCCAAAACGAAACCGGCGATCACCTTAGCCCGCACTCTAATAATACGCTTTCCATTTTTAAGTAAACCGGTGGTCGTGGTTGCCCGCTCGATCATCTCGTACGGCGCGGTAATTAGCCGCATCGGAGCCGATAGATCGGATCTGGAGGAGAGCCAGGCCGAAAAATGTTCGCGAATCCGCATTAATTCCCTCTTAACCGGCGCTATTAAAAGAATGTAGTGCAGAGGCTATTGTTATATTTGGTCGAGGTGGTTCTCGGATCGGGCCCCTTGGCATTTGAAGCGGAGGTGGGATAAGCAAATGCAGTCTCGGGTTCTCGGTAGATAGGATGAGACAGATCTTTCACTTCTTCAATAATAAGTGAGTGAAAGAGAGATAGACGGTTTAGCCCAACCCTTTCATGTCTTACTAAATTATTCTGACTAAAAATTACTTTAATGCACTTTTGGTCGGATTGTGAATCACTGCACACCTTTAGACTATGCTGCATCCATAACCTAAGGAGTGTTTGTGGTACTTCTAATTTTTTACAGTATTAAATACTGTTTTTATTGCGTAAGAAAACGAGTTTTTAGTGTTCTATTATCGAGTGAAGAGTTATCTAAACCGATTTGCAAGTAGAACGGCAACTCCTTGCGTCAAGTTAACGGTGCTATTTTTATTCATTGCGGGCTCTTATGAGCGAAACTAAACAGGTTTTATTATTAGGAACAATCCAATTTCATGACGCAAAAACACTACCATCTAACCAAGATAATTTAAAAATAGGTTTCCATTTCTACATGTGTACAAACTCAGAAATAGCCGAATAGATAAGTATAAAAAACAAAATATACGCTAAATTTTTAACTTAATTTATTTTTGTTTTCCTTATATTTCCTTTTTTTAGATAGCAAATGAACTGCTCTGTTTACTTTTTTTATATAATAATATTTACATAAAATGCTATGCTTATTTAAATTGTTGAACTTCAGCCAGCTGATCCAAGAATCAAAAAACATGTAACGTAAAATAATTTAGTGGTCTTCATACTTTAATTTATTGTGACTTTTATGATGACTTATTGATCTTCGTCTCGACCACGGTCCACATGTAGTACTGAAAGAGAAAATTGCAGTTGGGACTGGAGGATCAGTGATAATACAAATTGTTGTATAGTCATTCCTGGGTTTTCCTTGCCTAGTAGACTAGAGCAGATTCTCCCTGTATGTTCGCCCAGCGGTCACCTTCTCTATACAAGGCTTCAGCACTTTGATATAGTTATCCTACAGGTCTTCCTTAAAGAAGTGGGGCACAATGAGATTCTTTTCGCTGCTCACAGGTCCCGTTACGATCACAAAGGTGGAAAACTTTGTAAGCATGATGGTGAGCATTTCAGAGGCATCTTGGTCATCCAACGGTCGTTGAGGCGATTCACCTACCTGTTCTGGATGAGGTTTTTTCACTCAAAATTAATCTTAGAAAGGCTGCGCTGTTGTGCTTGATGTCGTTCAGCATTGCTTTGGACTCCTATACTTCTGACTTTTGGTTTCGATACAAAGAGTTCATCGAATTGATTATGACTATGGGATCACGTTTGAAGTAGCACTAAACACTGCCATCAAAATTATCTTTGAGTGCATTTTGGTTGACGTTTTTACTATATTCTGGCAGACACGGGGATTATATGAAGATGGCACTGAAATTAAAAAGTTAAAAATATAACAATAGCAAATATATTTTCTTAGAGAGTAGTGTTTTTGTTCCGACTTCTTGCGTGAAGTTTCAATGAATGTTTTAGTTTTATTGTCTTTGGGTATTTCAACTTTTTCTTAGAAAATATTAAATCCTAGTTGATTTTTCGCAAGTAAAAGATTGTATATTCAATTCATAGGATCTACTGAATATTTCCCTACATATTCCTACATTTATGAACTGCCATTGTTTTTACCAGTTGTATAATCGTTTTTTGTGGCTTATAAGCGTCATAAAGTGCTGATGGCATCAGAAAAACTACGCTTAGTACATTTAGACACTCTTTCCTCACATATACATTATGATTGATGGTTTTTAAGGTCTTTTTGAATAGCTTTTTATTAGTTTGAGAAGCGAAAGCTTCTTTATGGAAAATGATGTCGGCAAATAGAATATTTTGTGTATTTTGCTCCAATGGAGGTTTTACTTTTATTGGTATATATTGGAAGTATTTAATTTAGTAGACTACTAGGAGCTTATTGATTTTATCCATATGAGACTTCTAAATAAACATATTGCCACCATTTTTGGCAATTTTGATATCCTTATTGTCGCTTTTACATAAACTATTACCACATTACTACGTGTTAATAGTAGCTGGATGTGACGTAATTATTTTCGGTATTTTCAAGATTCTGATAAGTCGCAACCAGACGATTTTTTACAGAAAATTCTAAAATATTATGAGTTTTTAGGAGATTATAAAAATCTATACACCATAAAGCATCGTGGAAATTATATACAAGCATATATTTAGTAAGTACAAGGTTGGTTAAAAATGAAAATTTTTATAAAAGAATAATAATAATAAGTCTTCAAAATACGATCGTTCGGCACAAGTCTAAAATGCAAAGCTCCACTACACGCAATTCATTTTCTTCTTGCCGAATCCACTTATCTAGTTTATTGTGATTGATCAGATAGGGCTCATTTCCCATCCCTATATCACAATTCATTTCTAGAAGTGATCTTAGTTCGTTTGGTCCCTGCTTAGATGAGTTAGTGCTGATCCTGGCTTCTTGTGAACGAAGTCAAGTTGGTGCAAGTGGTTTGATACGATGTAACTCTGAGAACCGAAGCCAGATCACGACTGCTTTATGAAAGCTCATTTTCCAACGCTGCCGACATATCTTCGTTGTTCAATTTTTATGGCCGGCCAGAGCGAGGCTTGTCTTCAAGATCCAAATTTCTTTTGTTAGAGCGCTTAAACCATTTGGCCAATGTTATTTGAGCAACTGTTTCTTTGTCTTCACTTTCACAAATTGCCTCTGCAGGATCATTTTCTTCTAAAAATGTTGTAACAAAATTCAAATTCCAGTGTTTATAATCTTGCAATCAGTGTCAGCACCCTTAACAATTGATAGTAATATGTTGAAACTTTTGGGACAACCTTTTAAATAATAATGTCCCCTTGGTTATTACTATTTGACCATATTTGATGAAAATAGAAAAAAATTGTAATAATACAAATTTCTTGTTTGTCTTCCTATAATATGATACTGCTTTGAGTAACTTTTCTACCCTCTAATAACTTTAGTTTGTTTTTGAGTTTTAATATTGTTATTATACTTTATCTTACTTTATGCTCACTACAAATTTTTTTTCAGTGGCACTGATATGTCTACTGTTTTAATTTTTACTGGTCCAGCCCTTAGTACAGAAGTGCAGTTTTTTTTTTGTACTACATGTGTAACTTTAATTGTTTTTTTACAATATTAATCTCGTTACTATTTATCTTTTCATGTTTTCACTACACTTTTGAAAGTTTGCCCTGCAAATTCAACAAAGCACTTTCTTGTTAGTAACGTTTTAATATTGTATCTGGTAGTGTTTTAAACTATTGTGATGTACTTGGGTCAATTAGGTTAACCGGATGAGGGATTTAGTTCCACAACTCGAATTTAGAAATTCGTTGCTTCTAAGAAGGGCTGACTTGCTATTTATTCCCTATTACCGTTGCATATTTAGAACAATTTACAAAAAAAAACAAAGCCTTCATGGTAATAGTAATTTTGATCAAGCATTTTATGATGTAATATTACTAAGACTGTAAAATATTGCAAATCTCAATTGCAAAGCTAGAACATACTGCGTAGAAAAAAATAAAGATATATTTGTCTAAATTTGGAGAAAACAAGGACGTTGTAAATGACTCTTACCATGACATGTTTTCTTAAAGAAGAACTTAGTAGTTACACCTGTGCCTACCATCAATAGTAGTATTTAGAGCAAAGAAAGTTACTGTCCGTGCCAAACTGAAATATATCGAAATGAGATATAAAAACAAATATTGAAAATATGTCACTCCAAAAATGTGTTCCGGTACAAAATAGAAGAGTAAAAAATGTAAGAAGTATGACTTCATAACCGTACATAAAACACACTGCAAACACATACAATATATTTTTATGGTGAAACTCAATATTCACAAACACATGTTTCACGCGGTCTCCAACTGGACGGCGATAAATGAGCACAGCTTTTGCAGCTCTTTATAGGTCGTAAACCTGGTAAATTATTTTAGACACCGAAAGTGCGGCGCTTCAGGCACCATCTTGATGGAATGTAATGGTCTGCCATCAAACCGTGCTTCTGCTGCCAAGTCGCTCTGCGAGGGCAAGAAATTCGTTAAAACACCAGTGAGCGGAGCAGCCGCTTGTGAATGAATTCCATCGGAGTACATGCGCACTCGAAGCAGATGCTTGTTTTAATTGAATCGCCGTTGTGTTGACTGTGTCGTACACGTGGCTCTTTTTACCGTGACAGGGAAGCGATGCGTTCCTAAACGAGCCGCCGGGGCCTTGGCTTAGTTGCTGGGTTTTACGGCAGGCGAGGTTGCGCGAATGTTTATGTCCCAAAATACCGCCGCTTAAAGTTGCTAATTCATTTATGTGGCTTAAATACACAAAAAATTACTCTGTGGGCAATGCTGACAATACTAACAGCTTAAGTGTAAGCAGAACTTAATTCTCAATTTATTTTGCGTACAATATAAAAAGCAAATTATAGAACTTGGAGGGACAATTTAGAAAAATATTTTGTGTGTAGCATAATTTCTATTTTTGAAAGCAATAGTTTTCTAATCTATTTATTTTTCATCTTGCACGCGTCCTCAACGATAAACTTTAGAAGTACTACCTCTAAGACGATTTAAACTTCATTGTATTGGAATCGGGCGATATAGATTTAATTGGCACTTAATAAAATTAAAGTTATGCATAAATAAAGGCGTACATACAGGGTGGGCAAAACTCCCTTCCTTTTATTAGGCCGAATAAAAAAAGCGATAAAGTATACAAAGCACATTTTACAGGGTATAGTTACAGAACTGAAAGTTTCATTTCAATGTGTTTTGAATAGCATAGCGGCCAAATTCATTATTCTTTTGACTTCTTGCATTTCGTAGAGTTTGTAAGGCCCTCCTAACGGAGATATTTCCATAGCAAGAAGTCACACCGACAGACTGAGTGATATCACTTAAGAAGTAATTCACGCAGTACTTGGAACGAAGCTCTTGTTGCGACTCCGTCCTGTTGTACTAAAAGTTTTCCTATTGGATGTGCATTGATATTTGGTTCGAAAAATTGTCGAATCATTTTCACATACCGATTGGAAGTAAGAACAATGTATTGACTACCCTTCTCAAAAAAGTAATGGGATAATGACGTCAACTTTACTCACCATACGCCATGGAAAGGCTTTTTATTAGTATCTTGTGGTTGTGTTGTTTATCAACCCGTCTCGTCAGGCGGAAATGTTCTCGTCGATAAAGAAAGCAATATGTGGTTTACTTTCTAAGATTTTTCCATGCGTTTCCAGGCCATTTTGTCAATCACATTTGGAACGTTCCTGTATAACAACTATCTTGTATGGGTGAAAACAATGGTTTTGGTACAAAAATTGCTATGCTGTACGACGAAAAGCGATAGGTGGGGCATATTCATTTCGTGACCCAAAATAAAATGTGTTACTGTACTGATACTTTTTGGTTTTCGCATACTCCGAAGTCTTCTTCTTCCCCTTCTCACTACAGTATCAGTACTTCTAAAGTTCTTCGCACACAACAAAATCTATATTTGTTCGAGAATGGAGTTCAAAGAGTACGTTGTGTAATTATATCACTCATTGTTTATACAGTAAGTTTACTGGTTACTAAATATTACTGAAGGTCACTGTAGAAAAAACTCTCTAAATATCTGCGTCTAATTAAATTACTTTCTCTACCCGTAAACTACTATTCGTTTCATAATCTTCCTTTGAAACTGGGGAGGGGGATTAACTCAACTTTATCTTTAGTATTGTCACAAATATTACCAAGTCTCTTGATATGATTCATGTTCATAAACATTAATAACATTCTTTGGAATAAACTAAATAGAAAAAACACATCTAAAATGTCCAAATTTTGCATATGAAGAAGTAACTCAAGGTGTAGAGTTTGAAAATAATAAAAAATGTTTAATCTTTTACAATAGAGTTTTCTCCAAGGCCACTTAAGTAAAGTGTGAAGTAATAAACTATGTACGAGGCTTTAGACTATCCAAAAAGTAACATATAGCATATCACTCAATAGGTCCCGGGCCTAAGTAATAAAACAACAATTTTTGCAAAAATTCTTCTTTATTCATCAAAATAGTGTCCTTTGGCGGCGATATAATCATGCCAATGCTTCTCTAACTTTTCGATGCCGCCCTTGTAGAATGATTTATCTTTACCTTCAAAGTACGCTTCAGTTTCGGCAATGACTTCCTCATCCGAGTCACGGAGCATCATTTTGAGTTCGGCAAAGAGGTGGTAATTGCTGGGGACCAGATTTGGCCTATACGGTGGGTGCGGAAGCCATTAGAAACCCAATTTGTGCATTTTTGCCATTGTTTTGAGCGACTTGTGACACGGTGCGTTGGCGTGGTGAAACAAAATTTTTTTCTTCGCCAAATGTCTTTTTGCAATTTAGGCCTTCAAACGGTCCAACAACCCAATATAATAGTCGTTGTTGATTGTTTTTCCATGTTCCATATAGTCAATGAATATTATACCGAGTGCATCCCAAAATACAGAGGCCATAATATTGCCAGCTGACTGCTTTGTCTTTGGTCGCTTTGGATGGCTTTCACCGGCTGCTCTCCACTCAGCGACTGCCGATTTGATTCCGGAGTGAAATGGTGGATCTACGTTTCAACCATTGTCACATATTAACGCAAAAACTCCGACTTATTGCGCATAAATATGCCCAAATAGCGCTCTGAACCATCAATTCGTTGTTGTTTTTGTTCCGGTGCAAGCAAACGCGGCACCCATTTCGATTACAGCTTTCTCATATCCAAATGTTCGCGCATAATAGTAAAAGCACTACCTTCTGATATCGTCAGTGTCAGCTATCTCTCTCAACTTTACTTTGCGGTTGCCCATAATGATTTTTAGAGTTTTTTCGATGTTTTCTGAAATAACTGCCTTATTTGGACGTCCAGGGCGTTCAGCATCACGTGTGTCTGTACGACCGCGTTTGAAGTTAGCAAACCAACGTTTAACCGATGTTTCGGATGGAGCAAAGTCCAAGTAACATTTGTCAAGTCATTGCTTTGCTTAAACGGTATTTTTTTCATTTAAAAGCAATACTAAATCAATACACGAAATTGCTTTGATCCATTGTTTTGAAAATAACAAAAGTAGCGTCACTTAAAGCACTGTAACTCGGTAAAAAATTGACCAAATGTCATGAAATTTTGATTGTAATCTTTTGAAAGTTTGCACTATTGAAATATCATACCAATATTTCGTTAGAGGTTCCATCTAGTGGTCAGACCCAGGACTTGTTGAGTGATGTGTTGTGCTGTAAACAAGGTAAACATCGCTCTATTTTAATTGTGATGGAAGATAAGTTGCAATAGCATTACCGAAGGATATCAGAATAATCAAAAACCAAAATCCTATAACAGCATTTTTGGTAAAATTACACTAAGACAGTTGTACAAAAAATATCAGAGTATTTTTGTGGTATTCCTGATTGGGGAGAAGTCAAAGTATTTTATTTGTTAAACGAGATAATTAAACTTAAAACTTGAAATCTTTGTTCTAAAATGATTACTGTTTCAGAGTATCTAGGATTTTTTACATAATAAGGTAAAAACAAATGTAATTGTAAAATTTTTCTACCGAACCAGCAATATTGCCCTAAAAATTGTTTGCTGTTATTCTAACGTTTCGTTTAATTTCGTTGGGCTATACAAGGTCGTCGAGATAAATCTCTATCAGATAACGCAACAAGTTCCCATAGTCAACTGCTGCTAATTTCAACAGGAATTACTGCGTATTTTGCCTAGAAAAGTCCCAAGAAGTACAAGAGGTCTAATCACCAGAAGGCAGTAACTGCTGACAGGACAACTCACAGCAAGCGATCTGATCGCAAGAGAAGTAATGAATTCGTTCGAAAATTGAAAGAGAAGATCGATCAGGGTCCTGGACAAAAGAAATGGATGTGAGCAGCGAACAAGATGTCATAGCGTCTCAAATCTTCTAGGAAGAGGTGGAACTGACCACCGACAGCTATATCAACATGTTGGAGAAGAGGTGGCCGATAGACGGGAGTACGTGTTCTAGCAAGACTCCGCTCACGCCCGCAAGGCAAGAAAAACCCAGGCATGGCTATATAACAATTTGTATGGCCACTGATCCCAGGGGATGACTCGTGACCAAACTCCAGTCTCGACTACAATTCCCTCGACTACTACGTGTGGGGCGTGGTCAAAACGAAGGGGAATGAGACGCATTATAACACTAAGGAGAGCTTAAAGGCCTCCATTATGATACATGGTGACATGGAGGAAGTTTTGTTGGCCTGCAGTAGGTTTAGGTCTTGCCCAAGAAGGTCGTGGGGCCTGCATGTTTTATGTAAATAAATTTTTTTTTCTTATATTTTAATGTTGTTTTTTTATTACTTGGACGACCCTGTGTATTACAATAGTTAACAAACTATTCTGTTGTAAAATATGCTATTATCACAAACATTAAATATGGCAATTCTTAGATTATAAATGAAATGTTTTTATACGCTTCGTTTGTAATTGCTGCAAATAATATTTAAAATTATGAAAATGCTTTCAGTTTGTCTGATCTTGTAAAACTATGGTTTAATGTATGTACAGTATAAGGAATTTCTATATAAAAGATTTACGCATGTTCGTTAAACTCCGAATAATAAGTGATAATAATAAAATATATCTTATTTAACTTATTTGCAAGGAAACAACAATTAAAAAATAATAAATAAATAAAAATAACCACCGAATTTATTTACTTATTTATTTATAACACGTTATTAAAAAAATCTGCAGCTTTACATATGTGCAATTTCATAAAACTTTTGAGTAGGTCGATTTCTCTAGGCGTAATTTCTGTCATGTTTTGTCTGAGAGCAGCCCAAAATGTTGTGACATGTTCGACTCTAATAATACTTTGGAAGAACATATTCTATTTATCGCAATATTGTATGTAGGCTAACGTGCGGCCGTGCTACCAAAAAACATCAGGCGTCCCCTGAAAATATTTTCGGGCTAATAGAAAATCGAAAATAAAATTTTTGCCATTTATCTTCTGTCATTATTTGTTTTTAAAATTTGGAAGGTTAAATATAAAAGCGTAGGTTTATTAAGCGTAGTGGTTTTGGACGTCGCTTTTTCAAGAAAAATCGGCGTAGAGTTAATAAATTAACGTACAGAAGAAAATGCTCTCGTATCACGCCTTAAAGTATCTATATTTATTTTTGAGCAATAGTAGCTTAAAATGTTCGATTGAGTTCTGCATTTTATCATTAGCATACTATTTTGGGCAATATTCCATATAATTTATTAGTTAATTAGCATATTAGTGTTTTCTTATGTGGGGGATAGAGGGGGCTTCAAAATTATTTTGGATAATTAGTCTATGCGAATAAAAATCTTAATTTACATTTGTAAGGCCTTCAGGCTTATTTTTAAATTCAATTTGTTTTTTTATATCGCCTTCTTGTTGGTCTTTTTTCAAAAGGCGCTCACCTAAATTACCGGCTAGCTTTATTTTTGTATTTATTTATATGTTCAGCTAGACAACTTAACCAATTAGACTGCTACAATTTTATTGTAGAACTTATAGTGTGCGCTGCTTTAAGCTACAAACTAAAAGCGAACCAAATAGACAAGCGATAACACCAGGAAAATTTACTAACATCAGCTGCAACTGCTTATATAGTTCATGAGACTTCTAAGGATGGCAAGCTCGCAGGAAGCTTCTATCTTAAATTTGAATATGCACCAGAAGTTACGTTCTAAGATAAATAAACACAATTATCGCCTATTTAGGATGATTTCAGCAAAAAACTGCAGCGTAATTTTGTTAGTATTTATTATTTTCAGGTATAAGTTGCCATATTTTTCCAACACGGTTTCCCAGGTGATGTTTTGTCGCTTATTCTAATCATCATATGCCCCATAATTTTATTTATATGACTTTCTGATTTGTTTGTTATTATATTCTCTCACAGTTTACCCAACTGCGTTATCCCCGTCTTTCATTTTCACAACTTTTGGTTATATAAATTTCTAGTACACTATGTTATTAACAATTTTTTTAACTTTATTTTTCCAACAGTTTAAATTTTAATAATACACACTTTTAAACTTCTTTATATTATTAAATGTAAAGAACGTTTAATAAATTTTATATTAACAATTAATATAACGCGTGCGTCTGTTTGGGAAACCTAATAAAGCAAATTGTATGAACTGCTTTGATGCGATATTTATGTTAACATTAAGTAGACAGAAAAAAAGGGAGAGGTAACTGAGATACCCACCGTTCAGAAATGTTCCGTATAGGGATGATGGATTGGCTCCTTAATATGAAAGACTAGATCTACAAAAAAAAAGTAGAATTATCTTTGATAAAGATCAACTCTCAATATAAATGAATGAGCCGATGAAAATGGAGATTGCCGCGTTTTGTTTTGTCATTTTAGCTGATGTATTTGCAGTTTTCATATTAAGGTGGAATATTAGAGCTTGTTAAGGAGACTTGAATAAATCTCCGCAATTCTAAGACTACAAGCAAATTTATTAAAGTTTAACAGTGCAATGGTTTACAAAGCTTTGCTTAAAATGAAAATGTTAAAGCACTCGGCGCAGAAAGTGTTTTCTGAGAGTTAGTCTGAAAACTTTTGATAATGACTTGGCCGAAATAGCAAAGCTACTTGAAAAATTTTACAGCTAAATAAAATATTAAACAATGCATCACTTTGCAAAATAGATTTTGAGCTACAAGCAATAAAAAAATTATCTAAAAGATAAGAGAAAATCTATTACTGTTTGTATTACTAAAAACTGCTTCCATTGAGATGTGTCACTTCAAATGATAAAAAACGCTGTTTTTGAGAATCATTGATATATTTTTATTTAAATATAGAGCATACAGCCTGCCGTTAAAATTATGGAATGCAATATCTTCCACGCGGCCTCATTGTCTCCCTTTGAGAAAATTTTTCATAATGTTTTCGCACAAACGTAGACCGATTTTACAAACTAGCGCTTTGATATTGTATTCAGTACTTAAATCATTGCCGAAGTACTGGCCTAGACGTAGTTTTAAAGAAAAAACCTAATGGTGTTAGATCGCATGACCTGGCAGTCAATTGAAGTCTCCATTTCAAAAAAAAAATCAGTCGGAATTTCAACATCATTAAAAAAATGACGCCGCTTAATTAAAAAGCGTAGCAAAGTGTAACTCATTGGAGATGAAGAGGTTTTCCGGCCATTTCTCTCGGATTTTCAGACCCCCAGGTATGACAGTTTTGGTTATTTACGTACTCTGTGAGGTGGAAATGTTCATTACCAGAATAATTTTTTTGAAAAAGTGCAGGTCAACTTTTTGCATCGCCTGTGAAACGAATGTATTATAATTCTTGCGTGAACTGGATTGTTTAAGCCGATAACCCCAGATTTTCGTGCAATATGGGCGCAGACTAGTTTCTAAAATGCCCAATTGTTGCGAACGTCTTGAAATCGATTAATTCGGAGCTTATTCAACATTTTCAGCTACAACGGGAATATTCCCTACAGACGTGTCTGGCCGAGCACGCTTTGGGTTCATTACATTCACTTAATCGAAAAGCTCGAATTGTTCGATTAGTTTTGCAATTGCTGTGCAACAAGGTGCTTCATTTCAATCGAAAAGTGCACAACATTTACCACGAAATCTCCACGAAATTTTCAACAATCTCATAGTTAATTTTTACAATTTCGTTACGTTGTACAAGTTGTATTCCTTAATTTTAAGTGACATATCTTAATTGAAAACCTACATGATAGAGAAAAGAAACAGCAAATACCAACTGATGGATTCTAAGAAATCACATCATTGAAGGAATTTTGTAGTGGCTTGCAACAAATAAGTTATACATTGTAATAGGTTCAATATTATAAAAAAAGCTGTCAAGAGAAAATAAAAATAAATTAAAAAACTAAAAGAAGAGCTAACAAAATGATATAATTGATATAATTATAGACATATATGCCGAAATAAAGAAACTTCAATGGACCTTAAAATGAAAAAGAGATTTCATTCAGATTTTCATTAGTTATTATCGGATGAGTTTTTACGGCTTTAATACAAGAATTTTTCCGAAAGAGTAATTTTAAAGCTAGTATTATAATGAGTTGCCCTGGTATTTCTATCAATAATTTTTTTATTAATAAAAACACATTTTAGCTTTCGAAACGTTCCTTTTAATGCATTAGTCGATTTTGTTAAAACTTAATGAACTGATAATCTTACAATAGGTGCTGTTCCTTTTTCTTTGGAAAGGGCAAGAGATCAAGTTTGCTTTCTAAGACCTGAACAACCCGAGAACCACAAAAGTTACATATGTCTTAGGATTAAGGTTCAAAACATTTTCGGAATGTCAAGATTTGTTCTAATAACTTATTAATGTGGGAGATTCGCGACGGCGACGGGTAACCGAACACATCGGCTCCGTCACGCTATATAAATTTCTTACTGTTAACACGGCGAAAGTGGATAAAAATGTATAAAAAATTGCATGTGAGTAGAGTAGATACCAGTGAACAAAGTACAGCAGACACTGGTAAGAAACTGATTATTTTTATTGTTACGAATGTTATAACCTCAACAACGCAGAAAGAGGCGTTTGTATAAAACTCGCACGTGTACCCCACATCGGCTGATGCGAGGTCGAGCCGGACTGTTAAGCCAACAATAAAAATTGGTGCGGCGAAAATAGTATCATAAATAACAGTATTGGGCACAATTAAAATTAAAATTATACACGGGCATAAATATTAAATAAGAATAATTACAGTGATACAAAACTTACGAACGGAATAAAAATAGTTAAAAACAGTAAAAATAAAAATGGATATGGAAAGAATTGAAGCAATGTTTGCCACTATAAATGAAAACACGAGCCAAACGAATAATAAGTTAGATAAGATAATTCAAGAATTAAATCAAGTTAAAGAGGAAAACACGAAACTAATGAAACAAGTGGCAGAACAAAACACCAGAATAGAAATGCTAGAAAGAGAAGTAAGAGGAAAAATCTGGTAATGAAGGGTATTAAAGAAGAAACAAACGAGGACGAAGAAATAACTAGAAGAAAAGCATGTGCAGTAATAGATAAAATAGGAGTAACCCTAGATGGAAAAGTCGATATAGATGAGATAAAAGATTAGGAAAACCCATGGACGGAAAAACAAGGCCAATATTAGTAAAACTAACAAAGACGAGTACTAAGCAAGAGATAATACGAAACGCAAAAACCTAAAAGGATCAGACATCTGGATAGATGAAGATTATACGAAAAGGTCCAAGAAGAAAGAAGAAGACTAATACCTTTGCTAAAAGAAGCCAGAGAAAAGGACAAACTGCATATTTAAGTTATGATAAATTAAAGATATACAACAAAATGGTTACCATAAAGAAATACAACAAGAAAGTCTAGTAGAATCCGCAGGAGACAAAATACTAATACAAGAGAACAGTAGCTGAGAGATCCCTGATGGGCAAAATTTTACGGAACAAATGAGAAAAATAACACGCACAACCTGGAGAAAAACTAAAAGCGGAAGATAAGAACATGGGACCGATCTATGGGATAACGAACAAGGCAATGAAAAGGACTGAGAGATGGAAAATAGAAACATGGAACATAAGAAGTATAGCAGGAAAGGAACATGAATTAGATGAAGAATTTAACAAAGCAAGACTACACATTTTAGGAATAACTGAAACTAAAAAGAAAGGGAGTGGAGAGAATTCTGCCAAGTGGAAACCTACTAATATATACAGGAGTCGAACGAAATCAGAGAGCAAGAGAGGGAGTAGGCTGTATAGTTAAAAAGGAAATAACTAAATATATTACGAAATCGGCAGCAATTATAGAACGATTACTTATGATAGAGATACAAGCAGGTAACACAGTTAAAAGCTCGATGATAATTGCATACGGACCAGGGAAAAATGACAAGGCACAAATAAAAGAACAGTTTTGGGGGCAACTAGCAGAAACAATAGAAAGCCTAAATGGAAGAATAATTATAATTGGAGATCTAAATGGAAGAGTAGGGAAAAAAGATGCGGAATCAGGGGAGACAATAGGGGCACATGGAGAAGAAACAAGAAATACAAATGGGAAAAGATTAATAGATTTCTGTATATTGAATAACCTAGTTCTAACAAACTCCTTCTTCGAACATAAAGATATACATAAGTATACGAGAGAAATAGTAAGTAGAAATGAGAAGTCAATCATTGACTACGTAATAATAAATAAGCAATATAGAAGAAACATACAAGATACAAGAGTAAAAAGAGGAGCCGAATTATATACGGATCACTACCTGGTAGTATCGGAAATGAAAATGGAGTTAGTAAGGGAAACTAAGGGAAACAAAAAGGATAACATGATTAACACATTGGGAACTCTAAAAGCAAATATTATGAATTATAACATAGAAGATCTTTGGATAAAATTCAAAGAAACTGTAATAAACACAGCCAAAGCAATATGTGGACAGACGAGTAATAACAAATATAGAAAGAAATCGAGTTGGTGGAACGAAGAGATAAAGGAAGAAACAAAGCTAAAGAAAATGACATGGAAAACATATCTAAGAAACAAAAATAACGAAAACTATACAAAATATAAAGAACAGAGACTAAAGGTCAAAGAGATGGTGAAAAGAGCAAAAATACACACATGGGAAGAATTCGGCGGAAAGATGGAGAAGGACAGAATAGGTAACCAGAAACTGTTTTATAAAGTACTGAAAACATTAAGGAAAGGAAAGAAACAAAATGTCAATATATTAACTCAAAGAAAGGGGAAATATTAACGGAAAACAACGATATAATGCTACGATGGAAAGAATACTTCGAAGAGTTGCTAAACGCAAACACATCAAGTACATGGGACATCGAAGAAGAAAATAGGGAAGAAGAAGAAGACGTGGAACAAGGGAGAACATTTAGTCTGGAAGAAGTAGGAGAAGCTATAAAGAAGCTTAAGAGAGGCAAAGCACCAGGCCATGATAATATAACAACAGAAATGTTAAAGCTACTAGGGCCCAACGGTCTAGAGGTATTGACAACACTGTTTAACAAAATTGCAGAAGAAAACAAAATACCGATGGAATGGGAAATTGGTATAATATTACCACTATACAAGTCCGGAAATAAGAAAGACTGCAATAACTATAGAGGGATAACACTACTCAGCAATGCATATAAAATGTACGAGAGACTACTAGACGACAAATTGAAAGCCAAAACAGAAGACCAAATGGAAGAATCGCAAAGTGGTTTTAGAAGAGGGAGAGGAATACAGGACCACATATTCACAATAAAACAGCTGATAAAGAAGTTCCACAGCAATGACATATATGTGGCGTTTATCGATATTAAAAAGCCTTCGACAGCATACCAAGAAGAGTTATATGGAATAGCCTTAAGAAAAGAGAAATTGGAAACCGACTGCGAAGCAATATAGCTAGTTTATACAATAAAACTCGAAATCAGGTCAGAACAAATAATATGGAGTCAGACGAATTTGTAACAAAAGAAGACGTGAGACAAGGGGGAGTATTAAGCCCAACACTCTTTAATATTGTATTAGATGAAGTAATAAAAGAAGTTAAACATAAAGTTAAGAAACTGTTAGTGGGCTATAGAAATTTGGAAGC